>JAZKJV010004362.1:0-600000 GCA_037367405.1 Ottelia alismoides | reverse complement strand
ATCTATTGCTTTTTCTCACTGGATACAACGGGTGTGGGGGTCTATATATAGCCCCCACTGAGTCTCCACATCTCCCAACTGGTAGATGTGGGACTAAACTCTGGATGGGGTAAATGGATCCTGGAGTGATACATTTACCCTTCTCCCATATAAATGACGCATAACCAAATACTCCAACAATAAGGAACCTTGCTCTGGTACCATTTGTAATGTCTTGAGCTTAAACCCAGGTTGTTATTCATAATAACATGCCTTGACAACCTTTTGGACTCGAGCCCAACTGGACCCATTGACTACTACACAAAACGCTTAAGCTCAAGTTATGAAGTAGTAATCCCCAAATCATATGATCCACTCTCACACTTCGTGGGTACTAAATGTGTGACTATATTACCAAAAGTTCTCATCTCAATTGTGTGGTTTCTATAGCTCCCCTGGCATTG
Source organism: Ottelia alismoides (assembly GCA_037367405.1). Classification (NCBI taxonomy): domain Eukaryota; kingdom Viridiplantae; phylum Streptophyta; class Magnoliopsida; order Alismatales; family Hydrocharitaceae; genus Ottelia; species Ottelia alismoides. Next base: position 599,557 of record JAZKJV010004362.1, on the reverse strand, counting down.
TTCACAAGGCATTTTGTGCCCATGCTTTCTAACTTGAACGACATTGTTGAAATACAAAGAATAATTTGTTCCTGATGTTACCATGACCTTGTTTATGTGAACAAGTATTACATCATTATGTTGAGGTGATGCTATACTCATTGTTGTTTGTTTTAGCAATCCCCTTCCATCTCTAGCAAATACAGAGAAACTTCCTATTATGGTAGTGTACCCTTATTATCTATTTTTTTATTGTTTTGTCTCGTGTTTTGGAATATGTAGCTTTTGTCAAACATTTGTAATTAAGGGGCCATTCTTAAAAAATGTAGTTTTAAACATACAAACTGGCACTAAAGGTTGTCGAAGAGCATTTTTGTGGGTCGTGCTAGGAATTTTAGGTGTAGAAAAGTGTAATGTATTGACATACTTCATTGATAGGGTAGCTCTCTATTAATAGGTATAAAGAGGTTTAAATAGAAATATATAAACATGGAATGAAAGCAAAACGGAATAATAAAGATCTCGGATAATCTCATATGATGTTATAAGAAGTCTAAAGGCTATTTAAATGAGTTTGGAGATCTCAGAGAATCTAACTATAATAAAAAAGCAGACCTCTTGTTACATGGCAGCATGTCATTTATCATCTTGAAGTGCCTCTCAATATGTCTGAGGAATAGTAATAGTTGAAAAACTAGGGCTGCAAATGGATGGATACGGATACAACATATCCTTATTTCTCTCCCTCCCACCCCCCTCGCTATGTGTGTGCATATATGCAGAGACATATTAACTGACATCAAAATTATGTTACCATATCCTTCAAAATGGATAAGGGTATAAAGATTGGATACATATAGTAAAATTGATACTCTATAGATTAACATAATATATATTTATTGGATGGCTTATACATGACCAAAAATATACAAGATGTACTTATTTCGCAATAATTATGATAAATATGGTGAAAGAAGGTATACAATTATGTTATATATAGTTAAAAAGTCTACAAGGAGCCCGAGTATGTACTGGTCTCTACACGATTGGCAAGTCTTCTGCTAATTGTATGTAACTCCATTAAGATGAGTCAAATTGCCTTAGAAATGGGATGCAAAGTATAACTACATGGCTTCTTCCGAATATCACTCGGAATAACAAGAAAATCTAGAATATATATCTCCTCAATGGTACATGTATCACTAGAAACACTATTGCAAGTAATAAGTATCAAGAATTAGCTCAAGTGAAGACTTATCGATGGCTCAAAAGGAATGGTACGATGTTTTATACTAGATCATGAATAAATCATCCAATATTGGAAATTCTATAATCTCTTGGGGTATTGAATAAGAGGCACACACGATATTGTCTCAAAAGCATCCTTAGTAGGATCGGTTGAGACATCTCCCTATAATAGAGAAAAATAAAATAGCGTCAAAAAGGTTGTATATGCACTAATATAATATCCCTACAATGGCAAGGATCAAAGCAGTCAAATCCTTCTTAAAATATTGCAAAAAAGACACATAATTGCTCATGGGACAGGTTTGTTCCTTCCGGTCTCTAGACATTGCACAAAGGCACCACATGCAACATCCTAAAAGACATAACAAAGAATGGCTAATTAGGATATAAAATCTTAATAGGTAGTTTATCATAAATTCTTGAGAAGGATAGTCGATTAATGAGATAAGAATCCATGAGGGTACCATCTCCACAATAAGATGAGGAATTCACCTAGATAAAAGTCATATGACATCAACTGACAACTATATGGCAACACTTGTATTATGCAATACCAGTCAGTTGCAAGGTAATATGCACAAAAGGTCTAATGAACAATCCATAAAGAATTATAAATCTCGTGGTTGCATAAAGCAAAACTCTTGAGCATTATCATAAGGAAGAAAGTTTATAGTCAGTGTTGTATAAGTCCCTCGATTGGCCCGACTAGTAGGTCCGACTAGTCTAGTCAGTGGGATGGTCGACCGAGTACTGACTAATTTCGACCAATTTTTGCTTGGAGATACCATTTTTTTGTTTGCTTTTTTTATAAGCAAACTCAATATAATATGGTCAATGTTTTATTTAAATTCAATTACTTCTTTTATTTTATTATGATAGTATAAAAATGTACAAAATCTATGTATAAAAATGAGTTATATATTTCAAGTAATCGTAAAATTCAAAGACGATTAAAGTTCGACTAATCGGATTAGTCGCCCGCCTGCCGATTAATACTTAGTCAGTGACATGACCGACCGAGTACTGACTACCGACTTTTGCAACCTTGTTTATAGTTGCATGAAATTGTCATTATTAATAATCCTTAAACATGACATATTCTTCATAAAAAATCCATGACAAGCAAGTAAAATTATCCATAATTACTAAGATGTAGCTAGGACCAAATGATATAGAATCTGATTGAGCCCCTAAACATCCAAATGGACAAGATTAAATATAGATAAAGAATGTAGATGATCCAAAATAGCAAAGAAACTCAAATGATTTTCAAGCTGACAAGTCTCATACCCCACTTTGGTAGTAGAAGTCAATTGAAGTAGTAAGCATTGAAGTTTATTGATAGATAGGTGGCTTGAACATTGATGCCATAAAGAAGTTGAAGCAAAAGAAGACTAATTAACACCAGCAAAGCCATCAAGTAAATATTGAAAACGACGGTATGCTCCCCCTTCTTCATAGCCTTGACCGATCATCTTATATATCATAATATCCTAAAAAGTCAAAACATGCATCATTAAAAACAACTCTATAATGCATATCTTGGATATCTGACTGATTGATAGCATTAGAAAATCTGGAATAAGTAGCACATTCGATAGGTTGAGGGTGGGGTCAACAGCGTCCTCCCCATGTATCCCCACGAGTGATAAGCTAGCATATTCCCACTGAGCAATCATTTGCCATGGGGAATCTGTTTTGCCTTGTCAAATTATTTAGTGACTCCATGAAGGCGGTGAGATGTACTCGAATCTACCAAGTAATCAAATTCAACTAAATGAACAAAGTTAGCATGTATATGTGAAATGGTTGTAGAAGACGATATTGATATGGTAGCCATGGTTGTCGTCTCAGGTGGTGTGTTACTAAAGGTAGCCTAAAAGAAATGCCCGAATATCCTCTCCATTTCAATATAGTTAATAGAAAACTATGGCCCCCCATGCTTGATCCATCATGTATCCTCGATATGGCACGCCCTTCCACAAAACATATTGAACTTTACCTCTGACGATAGGGGCAGTGAAACAAGTCTGAGTAATTGGATCAGTCTATCTCATAGCATATAATTTTTTAATGAAAAAAGGGTAAACTTGGATTTTTGAAGCTAGTCAGTTTCATAATTAACATATATTGGGATTTGGCACAATTACAGGTGGATGGTCTCTACTTGAAGAACTTCGTCCTCCTCATCTTGACGACAATGTCACGGATAAAGTCTAGGACTTAGAAACCTTTGACTACTTGGACATATTGAGGTGACTTTAACTGTTGGAAGCTCCCTCCAGGGTGGCAATGTAGCATCCATTATCATATGACCCCACAATGCATGCAGGTTTGTTCCAGCTCACCAATGAAGATATTAGTACTAAATCTTTCTAAGTCGTCATCCACGTTGGACATATGCAAACAGACCTTAAGGAGTTATACTTCTCGTTGAGCACCTTAATATGTGAGTTGTACTTGATAGGCGTCTTTCCATACCCCTGAAGTTGCATTAATACATGACTCAGATTCATCTTATGTGAATTTGACTCTTTTATATTGTTATAAATCATATATATATATATATGGATCATCATGTCGAAATATGAGGAATAGTCCCACTCAATAGCCAGACACAAACCTATCATTCTCTGCCTCTCACGTAACACACTTGCATGTGCTATTCTCTGGTTCTTTCTCTAGGAAAAGACGTAGCTTTCTCCATCCTCTGGCATACATCAATAAGATCTTTGACCATTAGATATAATTGATCTTGTTCAGCTTAATAATTTGACCAAAAAATAGATTATGCATACCACCTATGTCCACTGTTTTTTAGAAGGAAAAAGGTGGTCTCCTGAAATGGGATCCACCACGCTAAAAAAATTAGTAATATTATAAAATACAGGAGACGTTTATGTTACATGGTTTCAGGGCGCACAACACGCTCTAAAATGTTCTAAGATATTCTCAGAATAGAAAACCTGCCAGAGAAAGACACATTCATTTCTACCACCCCAAATCGCCCACAAGTGGGCAAAAGGAAGGGAGCTATCTTCATGTCCATTGCCACACATTGACGTATGGCATCCAGAACCCTCTCTCACTAGTTGTATCAAGCCAAGCAATCTCTGCTTCCTCCAGACATGGGCCGAGTGGATGCAGGTAAAAAAAAGGTGCTCCTAATCTTCCACTCCATCCCCACATCTATCACAAGAAAGATCCCCGCCATGAAGAAACTTTCTCCGCCGCTCCTTGGAAATCACCCTCCCTTGTCTAAGAAATCAAAGGAAAGCCTTGACCCTTTTCGGAATCCTGCTCTTCCAGATGATTTTGAAGTCCATAATATGCTCCTCATGCGATGCATCTTGCTCTCCAACAAAGAAAGAATAAGCTTTTTTCACGTGAATTTGTCGTCATTCCAGACAAAATGATCCATCCCTTCTCTCCATCCATCAGATTCCGCCAGCTCCCCATGCATTCTACAAAATTCGCCAAGCCTCCGGTCCGACAACTCTGACACAAAGGAGGGCATCCACGTCCCATTCTTCCATACCACATTGACTGAAATGTTCTAATCCGCAGCAAGCGTCATGAGCCTAGGAAACCACTCCCCAATAGATCTGCCATCCGTCCAATCTTCCAACCAAAAGCAAAAGCCCTCTCCATCCCCCAGCACAGGCCGCATTTTCGAGGCAACTTCAGGCAAATCTTGCACATACCTTGCCACAAAAACTAACTACACCTATGTCCATTGTTAGTGATGTCATCTCAATTTTCGAACTCCATGTGATCTCATCTTATGGCAAAACCACACAGAAATTTCAGACCTAAAAACAACTTAGATCATGATGTTACCTTGCAGAAAATCGATCCCCAAGTGACGTGTGGAAAGGCGTAACGATGTGTTGTGCATAGCAGCAAGGGTGATGTAGCCAATGAAGGTTTAAACGTCAAGGTGATAACACCACTAGCTACGTACATGTACAATGACTACATCGGGGTATCACCATTGGCTAGGCCATGTGCACATGCATATAGGGTGATTCGTGGTAGTGCTAAAAGGTAGTCTAGGGTTCATGGATTTGTAGCCTTGCAGATAGCCACACAACAATATGTGGTGGCATAGACCTTCTTAGCAGTAGCGGCGAGGAGACCAAAACCCTCACCGATTAGCAGCAGCCTTGACAAGCTATAATGAACCCAATTATCAATGTTAACGAGAAGATGAGAGCCCTCACCGATCAACGACGATATTGGCAAGAACAAGATCAACAACGAATAATGAGATTGGACGTTGGTAATATAAGATTTAATTCAGAACACCAAATATAGGACAGGTACTCTAATACCATGCAGAAGAAAATGAAAGAGTGATATAATTAATCCCATAGCATATATATAAGGGGGGGGGGGGGTAAGGAGAGTGCACGGAAATAGATAAGCATGAAAATACTTCGAAGGGTTATCTCTCTCACATACTTGTGTGGATGCGATTTAATCAGAAAAACTCTCCTTGATAATTGGCAAAAGCATGTGTTTTCACTTGATAATCATTGTTTTTCATGCGAAGGGAAAATCAACTCTTTTTGCCATAGGACACAAATTTGCCAAAAAATGCATCTCCACCCAAGTAGATCCTTTAAACTTTGCTAACTGTAGGAATATCGAGTCTATCTTAGATTGACCAACTATTGAGATCATTAGGGAGTTTGATTGGATTTTTTCCGAGCACTAGTTCTACTTTATAGAGAGAACCAATTTCTTGCTCTGATTTTCAGTAAACTCTGAACAAAGCTAATGATTTATTTTTTTGAATATTGTTACTAGGGGTGCACATGGATCAGATAAAATCTGTAATCTGATCCAATCCGATATGATTGGATTGAATTGGTTTGGTTTTGTCGTTCTAATGGATATGATTGGATTGAGATTTTGAAAATCCGTTAAATTATGGATCCGATTAGATCACCATCAAAATCCAATCCGCCAATCCGTTAATAATATATAAGATAATTATCAACATCTACAACCTTCTTTCTTATCCTACTTTACGAATTATACCCACATCCTCTTAGTCAAGTGGCACTTTAATTTTAATTTAACATGTAACATTATGTTAGAAATAAAAAGAAATATAACTTTAAGATTAAAATATTAAAAATCCAACTATCCTAGTCTACTTCTCACAATCTAACCTCACAAATTAACTATGCAAGCGTTTGGACATTGCATCTCCTTCTCGAGCAGAGCTTACTTCAACTTAGATCAATTACATGTACTCCAATCTCAACTACCTAGAGCCGCCTTCATTGGCTTTGTTTGTTGTTTGGAGATGCTGGATATAATTCTCTTTCCCATCTCATTTCACAAAATGCAAAGCAAGATATTGATATTGTTACCTTCTAGGTCAAATTCTTCCCAGTTGTGTGTTACCTTTCAGATACATTCTTATCAATCGAAAATCAATAATATATAATTTTCTATATTTATTTTATAAAGTATCTATTATTATTGTAGTTGAATTATTGGTTGGGCTGAACCCATTGTAGTAAACACTCTTTTTTATGTCTTCAACATCAAAAAATAATCATAATGTTAAGTGCTACTAATATTTTTGCAGAATAAGTGCTACTAATATTTTTGCGAAATAAGTGCTACTAACATGAAGATAGACCATGAGGGGGAGAATATACAAGTATCAAAAATCTGACCAAATCCGGTCCAATTCGTAATCCGATGGATTGGATTGGTTTGGATTTGAATATTTAATGGATTGTATTAGAACGAGAAAAGTTATAATCCATTAAACATGGCTAAGGTAAATTCCGATCCATGTGCACCCATAATTGTTACCTAAATAATGGGATTTTAATGATTTTGTGATGCTATGTTAGGTATATCAACTATACTCACCGGACTCAAGGTAAGTGCAAATGGACAGAAGTCGAATCCAGGTTATCTTAATTTTTTGTGCCTGATGCTAGAAAAGACTAGGCGAAGGGATATTTGAGATGATTGGAATACGGCCCCCCTTTTTGTTGTCTTGTACACAACACTAAGAAGGCTAGGTGTAGGGGTCGTCTAAGATGATTGGAATATGACTCCTCTTTTTTGTTGTTTTATGTTGCTTTTTGGTGAGGACTAAATTCGGTGCCCTTGTTTTTCAAAAAGGAAAAAGGGTGTGACACCGAGAAGGCGCCCACTCATAAAACTTCTATAGATTAACATATTCATGAGTTTATAAAGACCAAAACTCCCAAGAGCTTTTGTCATGTTCAATAGCATTCTACATATACATTCTCTCCTCCTAGAAGATAACCACATTCCATGCCAGCGACATGGACCATAGAATAGTCACGACCCATATGTTGGTAGGTCCATCCCTGTGCCCAAGTCTATCAATTGACTCCCAAAAAGCACTCCAGTCCGAAGTATCTGTGTCGTAATCCAGTGGCCTTGTTTTGCTTTTAATCAAACTATATCCCCTTCCCCCAACTTACTAAACAAGGGTTTGATTAATGAACAGTCTGAGTTCTACTGCCTCAAAAAAATTGGTGCTTTTTATTGAGGAGGTAGAAAAGAATATGAAAATAGAATGATTGAGACTCTAGGTAAGATTTAAAGCAACTTTTGCATTGAATATTGATATATAATCTCTCCCCAGGGAAATAAAGAAGGATACAAAGGCTGCAATGCAAAATGATAAACTAATATGCTCAAATGCATAGATTGGTGTTATTTGACAAATTCTGACCTAAGAAGTCTCTTAAACAAAAATGCTGACCTGAAAATGATTTTGTCAAATTAACAAGATATTGATGGTTATCACCAAAAACCAGAAAGTGGCAAGGGGAAAAACTATCAGTGTAATTTCTGGTTTCTAGTTTTTTATATGACAATTGACGCAAAATTTAATTTTTGAATTGGAAAAATGTCTATTTATATGTATTGCCAATGTCATAGGTGAATGTGTGGACATACACGTAAAGATCGGATTCGTAATGATGCAATTAGGAGGAAAGTTGGTGTAGCTCCGATAGACGATAAGACGAGAGAAAATCATTTAAGGTGATTTGGTCATTTGCAAAGGAGGACGGTTGATGCATCAATTAGGAGATGCGTGTGTTGGGACGTTAAGTAGGCTAAGAGAGGGCAAAAAAGGCCTAAGAAGTGTTGGAATGGAACTATATGAAGGGATCTTAGTTTCTTGGATCTAAGCGCAAGAATGACCCAAGGTAGATGTGAATGGAGGCAAAGAATCCATGTAGTCGACCCCATTTAATGTGGGAAAAGGCATTATAATTGTTGCTATATATGTATTGCCAATGTGAGGTTGTGAAATCACTTGTATGAAAGTTACTATGTGAGAAAATGAGGAACATATGTCCATCATATTATTTCTTCATACTGTACTAAAAGATGATCATACGACTCCACCTCCTCACAGTAAAGCACACATGAGCTATCACCACCATGAAAAATTCAAGCCCATCCATCTCTAACGAGGATTCAACCATGTCTTAAAAGCTACAAGAAAACCTTTATGTGACATGGGATCTTCAAAACCCAAATCGCCATGCAATCTCTAATCAACTCCTCTAGAAAGGGATCAACTATGCTAATTAGCAAGGTTGCAGAAATCGGTAGTCGGCACTCGGTCGGCTGGGTCACTGACTAAGGATTAATCCGCAGCTGGGAAATTAATCAGATTTAGTCGACCATTAGTCGATTTTGATTTTTTAAATTATTTTAAATATATAAATTACTTTTTTGATAAGTATATAAATCATTTTTTATACATATATTCTTATATATTTGCATAGATTTGTACATTTTCTATACTATCATAATGAAACAAAAGGAGTAATTGACTTTAAATATAACATTATGCATATTAGAATAAGTTTACTGTTAAAAAGCAAAAAAAAAGGATGTATATAAAAGCCGACCAAGTAGTTGGCTGACTAGGCCGACCGATTAGTCGGGTTGACCGAGTCGGCTACCCCCCCCCCCCTCCCCGACTCGACTAGCCGGTCGAACTTTTACAACAATGCCAATTAGTGTCTTGTATGCCTTCTTCACACAAAAATCTCCTTCCCTCCGGACCCAATGATCTCTCCCCAAGTTTAGACCATCAATTGGAGTTAGCAACTCCATAAGTCCTGAAAACATTGATTCGAGAAATCCGCTGTGAAAGAGGGTAACAAACCCATCAACCAAAATGTCAGATATTCATGGCAAAAGCAAAGGGAAGTGGGAACCGAGAGGAAAGAAAGGGCACCACCATCCGTCCAATTATTCTAGAAAGAAAAACCGCAGCCCCATAAAAATCAATATCCATATTCATATTGGTTCATCAAGATAATACCTAAATGCTTCTTTTTGCAGTGATTAGCATCTCTTATGAGTTTTACCCAATGCAAACCCCAACTCGTAATAGTCATGTTGTTTTGCATGCTTTTTAAAATGGCATCTAGTATTTGTTGAAAACTCTAACTTCGCAAATAGCCACATGGCATATCTACTTATAGCATGCATGTACATTGTGTCGTGGCACCCGCATCTACAAGTTCATGAATACTCGCCAACAACACTAGAAGATCTAACCATGCTCCCCCTCTGTAAATAATCACTGCAAGAGATGATATATCAATATTTATTTATTTTTTGCACAGCCAAGATACCAATCAGTTAAAAATTCCACGAACTGGAAAATTATTTGACATTGATTTAATACACACGAAAACCTTGACTAAATGCAGTGTTGTTTTCTCACCAAAATCATTCATTATAAAGCTAACGAAGAATAGGATGAAGTAATACACATTAAAAACTTGACCAAAATGCAGTGTTATTTTCTCACCAAAATCGTTCTTATAAAGCTAAAGAAGAATAGGACGAATAATGAAGGCACCTTTCTATCTTTTACTTTCTTCCCAATGTAATATTCCCCTGCCTTGCGACGTTTTCCACTCTCCTTCCTCTGATGTTAATGGAAAAATTGGTAAAGGAGTAAGAAAGATTCACAATCTAAATATGAATATTATAGAATTCTAGTTTAATGAGTTTTATTGGCATATTTAAATTCAACACAACAATTCTCCAAATGAGTAAGCTTCGTCTGGCAGCAGTAAATAGCCAAACGCAATAAATGCGTAGTGCAAAAACCTCAACTAGTAAAATGAGCACATGAAAAGACCTTACAAATTATTCGAAAGAAAAAGTCACTAGCAAGGCACTGGTTTTCAACTTTTCACCTAAATAAGTAGTAAGCAGAAGATTAAACAGCCCAGTGAATTGACATTGTAGAGAAAAATTGTCCGAGACAGGATTGGGATCTGGACTAAATGAACCAGATTCGTGAATAACAACAGTTTCCTAGCCCCGAAGGAATCCGGATGTCATGGATATCGGGAGTTTCTATAGAATAAAAAAACTACTAACGATAAGTGTAGAGATAGTTTCGAGATTTATTATTAGTTTATGTATCTTGTTGCTATTTCTTTCTCTTATTTAGACGTCTCTGTAATTTACCCTTAGGGCCTCTCTCTATATAAGAGACCCTAGGGTTTTCCTGATGATATATCGAAGACTCTTTTTCTTAACATGGTATCAGAGCCGCCTTAGGGCTCTCCACCCGCCGCCCCTCCCTTCCCCACCCGCCGCCCCTCTCGTCTAGCCGCTGCCAGCGACTTCAGTCACCGCCGAACGCCTCCAGCGACGCCCCCCTCCAGCCGCCTCCAGCAGTCCTAGGCCTCCTAGGTCCCGGCGGCGCCCCCTCAAGCCGCCCTAGGTCCCGCGGTGCCCCCTCCAGCCGCCCTAGGCCCCTAGAGGGCCCCAACTCCTCCCGGCGGCAACTCCTCCTGCCGCCCTAGGCCCCCAGCAGCCCCACCTCCTCCCGGCGGTCCCTCCTCCTGCCGCCCTAGGCCCCCAGCGCCCTCCACCTTCTCCCGGCGGCCCCTCCTCCTACCGCCGTACGCCCCCAGGCCGCAGCGGCGGTCCCTTCTGCTGCGTTGAACGTCCAGCAGTCCCAAGGCGGCACTTTCTAGCCGCTTCAAGAGCTGTAAGCTTCCTTTGAGGCGTGCCCTAGACCCTCTTCCACCGATTTATGGATTTGAGTGCGTAAAAGTCTACACACGTACTCAAATCTGATGCAGTTGGTGGACATTAATCAACGTGTCTATATACCCTACGTCTTCTCCAAGCAGCATTATGTCAGAATCGAAAGTCGATTTGCCCTCCACCGGCGCATTCAAAGGTCCTGCGCCAATAGTGAAGATGGACGGGTCTAACTATGAGCTATGGGCTATGCAGTTCATGAGCCCCATGAAATCTAATGGTAAGAAGCACATTCTTACCGAGGATGAGCCTGCAGAGAAGACAGGGATCTATGCCTCATGGGAGGCTGATGACGCCTACGCGAAAGTCTGGTTGTCTGGTACGTTGACGATGGAGATAGCTAACGACGTACTCCATCAGCCCACTGCTAAGGCAATGTGGGACATCCTTGCTGCTACGTATTCGCAGGTGCGAAATGAGACAAAGATGTTGCAGCTTCAACATGACATCTTTACGATGAAGCAGGCCGGCAGACCTCTCCATTCTCTTTACACATCCCTAAGAGGGATGTTCGAGAAGTTATACAGTACCATTCCCCTCACTGCTACTCCAGAACAGCAGAAGACGTTTCGGAACGCCACCATGGTGGGTGTTCTACTTGCTGCTCTCGATCCTGAGTACGATGCCGCCCGGTCACAGATTCTAGCAGATGCAGTAATTCCTCCAGTGGAGGATGTCTACAGAAGGCTCAGCCGCATTCCAGTTTCCTACAGCTCTTCTACTCCACCCCCTTCAGCGATGGCAGCCTCGCGGGGGAGAGGTGGACCGCCTTACGGACGTGGTCGTGGGCGTGGCTGTGGACCTCAAGGAAGAGGTGGCCGCTTCAGTCAGATGTACTCGTATTGTCACCGAACTGGACACCCGGAGGAGACATGCTACTCTAAGTATGGGTTCCCAGCATCGGCACGGGTTGCAGAGCATTCACAGTCTCCATTACCGTCCACTGCAGATCATAGATTTGACGAACTTGTGGCCCGTCTCCGTGATATTATGCCACATTCATCTGGTGATTCATCAAGTAGTTCTTCAGATATTGCTGCCACAGCCTCTGCCAGTTCATCCGCCGCTGCTAGTAGCTCAGGTAGATCATCAGCACTCATACAATCTCATGATATATCTGACTGGGTTATAGATTCCGGAGCCACACATCATCTCTGTCGAGATAGAGGTAGATTGCAAGCCTACAGGGATATTCCTCCTGACCGTTCAGTGCAGATAGCAGATGGTACCCATTAACCCCTTGTTGGCCAGGGGGAGGTTTTCCTATCCTCCACTATGCAGCTACAGAACGTTCTACATGCTCCTGAGTTCTCAATGAATTTGTTGTTTATTAGTCAGATTACCAAGGATTTGAATTGTCGTGCTATATTTGACCCGTCTTCTCTCATTTTTCAGGACATACTCACGGGCAAGGTGATTGGTTGTGGCTCTGAGCAGAATGGCTTATATAGGCTGGTTCGGGAATCCTATGCTGGCGTCTCCTCTCACTCCGCTGGACCAATCTCTCCTTACATTTGGCATCTCCGATTTGGTCACCTTTCGCTCCAGAAAATGCGACATCTTCTGCCCCAGATCTCTCCAAGTTCGTCGTTTCGCTGTGAAACATGTCAGTTGGGAAAGCATCATAGGTCCAGCTTTCCCGGTCGTCAGAGTCGGAGCAGTAGCTCCCCTTTTGAGTTGTTACATATAGATATTATGGGGTCCGAGTCGTGTTCCCGATCACCAGGGACACAGGTTTTATCTTGTGGTAGTAGATGATTTTTCTCGTGTCTCATGGGTCTTTCTTTTGAAGAATAAATCTGAACCAGGAGATGTGGTCAAAATTTTGATTAATGAAGTGCATAATGTTTTCTCTTCCTCAGTCAAATATGTTCGGACGGATAATGCCCTGGAATTTTGTACACGCTCTCTTTCTCAATTTCTTTCATCAAAGGGTATTATTCACCAAACCACTTGTGCATATACATCCCATCAAAATGGTGTGGCTGAAAGAAAACATCGCCATCTCTTGGATATTACTCGAACCCTATTGATTCAAAGTTGTGCTCCTATTTCTTTCTGGGGGGAAGTTGTCCTTACTGCGTGCTCTCTGGTCATTCGAATGCCATCCTCTGTCCTTGGTGAGAAGATACCCATCTCTCTTATTTTTCCAGACAAGGAGCTATTCTCACTGCCTCCACGTGTCTTTGGCGTTGTGGCGTTTGTTCATCGTCTATCTCCTGGACTTGACAAGCTCTCTCCTAGAGCAGTCAAGTACGTCTTTGTTGGTTATTCCAGAACCCAGAAGGGATACCAGTGTTTTGATCCTACAACCAACAGGTACTTCGTCAGTGCTGATGTCACTTTCTTCGAGTCAGTTATGTACTTCTCACCAGCTGGGGACAGAATGGTACCATCCACTACCACTGATGATATTTATGTTCCACCACCACCTACACGGAGTTCGCCTGAGTCCTCCCCTGTGTCAGTTCCTATGCCAACACCACCGCCACCACCACCTCCACCTCCACCCATTCCACGGCCAATCATATTACCGTTTCCTAGACATTATACGCGTCAGTCAGGTCCTGCTCAGACGACAGATCAGCCAATCACTACGCCTCAGGTATGTTCAGATGGCGTTACTACTGACGGGTCAAGTTCGTTACATATGCAGGATTCCTCATTACAGGAAGCCACAGATGATGATCTTGATGTTCCGCTTGCTATTCGGAAGCAGAGGAAGCAATGTGCATCCTATCCATTTGCTTCACAGGTTTCCTTCCACCGGCTCACAGGTGATTTTCAGAAGTTTGCCACAGCATTGTCTTCCGTGGATATACCACGGACATACCAGGAAGCCTTGAAGAGTGAGTGCTGGAGATTAGCTATGGAAGAAGAGATGAGGGCCTTGCATTCTCGTGGCACATGGTCTTTGGTACCTGCACCTCCTGATGCATCCGTTGTGAGCTACAAATGGGTCTTCACAGTCAAATATCATGCAGATGGCACGTTGGATTGGTACAAAGCACGCTTGGTCGCCCGTGGGTTTACACAAACATATGGCGTGGATTACATGGATACATTCTCTCTAGTGGCGAGACACTCGACTCTCCGTATTCTCCTATCCGTTGCTGTGGTTCGTGATTGGAGCATTTCTCAGCTAGATGTCAAGAATGCCTTTCTGTACGGGGACTTACAGGAGGACGTCTACATGCAGCAGCCACCCGGATTTACTGCTGAAGGGGAGAAGCATATGGTCTGTAGACTTCACAAGGCAATATATGACCTCAAACAGAGTCCGCGAGCGTGGTTCCAGAAGCTGTCCAATCTAATTGAGCACCAGGGATTCAAGAGGTCAAATGCCGATCACTCGTTGTTTGTCCAGAAGTCCTCGACAGGTGCGGTTGTCATTATGGTCTATGTGGATGATATTCTTGTTACAGGAGACGATGTTCAGGGCATAGAGAGGGCGAAGGCATTCCTAGGCCATCAGTTTGTTACAAAGGACCTTGGAACCCTAAGATATTTTCTGGGGTTAGAATTTGCAAGGAATGCACATGGCTTGGTGATGACACAACGGAAGTACATTACAGACTTCCTGGTTGAGACAGGCATGGATGGGTGCAAACCATCAAGCATCCCCATGGACCCCAGCATGAAGTTGTATGATGGTGATACTGATGAAGTAGATAAGAGGAGATATAGAGAAATGGTGGGAAAACTCCTCTACATTACCATAACCCATCCAGACATTGCATTTGCAGTTAGCCGGGTAAGTCAGTTTATGGAAAAGCCAAGACAGGTTCACATGGATGCTATACACATGATATTGAGGTACCTGAAGACTTCTCCAGGGTCAGGGCTGCTATTCAGAAAGGGCACAGACTTATCCATCTCAGCGTGTGCAGACGCAGATTATGCAGGATGTCCTAAGGATAGAAAATCAACCTCAGGGTTCGCAGTGTTTGTTGGAGGCTCTCTGGTTTCTTGGAAAAGCAAGAAACAAACTGTGGTGGCAAGGTCCAGTGCGGAATCCAAATATAGGGCCATGGCTCAAGCCAGCACGGAAATGATGTGGGTTCGCTCCGTATTAGAAGATTTACATGTAGTTGTGCCTCTACCTATGAAGCTTCAGTGTGACAATCAGGCAGCATTGTTCATTGCCAACAATCCAGCTTTCCATGAGAGGACCAAGCATATCGAAGTTGACTGCCATTACACCAGGGATCTGATCCAGAGAGGATTGATATCTACTGCACATGTTAGCTCAGGAGATCAGACTGCAGATGTATTCACCAAGCCACTGCTCAGAGGACCTTTTCAGAGATGTTCATCCAAGCTGAGCATGATAGACATCTATGCTCCACCTTGAGGGGGAGTGTAGAGATAGTTTCGAGATTTATTATTAGTTTATGTATCTTGTTGCTATTTCTTTCTCTTATTTAGACGTCTCTGTAATTTACCCTTAGGGCCTCTCTCTATATAAGAGACCCTAGGGTTTTCCTGATGATATATCGAAGACACTATTTCTTAACAATAAGTATTCATTAAAAATTATTTAATAAGTAGATAACTCATCATATTAAATTGAACCACAATTCAATCACATCCAAATGCTATGAAAACCTTTACATGCTATGGAAACCTCTCTTAAGTAGAATCTTTCCCCTCAGAAACACATTCCAGATAAAATCCTCTACATCCATATGTCCAAGAAAACCACATATGAGTAATAATGATCCTGTTCATGCACAAAACCTCAGAATTTCACAATCCTCACATAAATTGAAACATGCCAAAAGTTCATTGAAAAACCAAGCTTTCCGATCACAAAATACAAACTCCAGAAATCAGCTTTATGAAGAGAAATAGAAGCGGCCCACATCCTCACCATATATAGCAATCAAGACTATTTCTCGCTATCCACTCCATATACACCTAGAGAGTTCCATGGTGGGAATCATGCATGCATCTTCACCCTCAGAAACATCTCCTTTACATTGATTTGCTCAATTGAGAAAACCATACATAGATCAAAGGTTCTCATCATGAATGCCTTGTAAGCAGCGGCAGCTATGACATTGTCATACACCCATATCCATGCATTCAGTGTCCCATCGGTACAAGGGGCCATGCCCCAACAGAATGCCAACAAACCAACATAACTATCCACTCATTGACTAGATAGGGTGAAGAGAATATGTGTATCCAAACATTCACTCACTTCTCACCACCACTGACACACAACAACAATAAAAAGTGCACAGAGCCTCGGAAGGCATCCACCAACATGCCCCCCCCCCCCCAGGTAGGTGCATCACAAGACGTCTTTGGAAAAAGGTACACAACCTGAGAATGACCCTCACAATCCCTTCAAGGCACAGAGGACCTCTTAAGAAGACCAACCTAATCATTCAACGATGATCAGCTTTTATATATATATATATATGCAATTAACGTCCTGCTACAAATCCCACCATCTTCTCAAAGTGTCCTTACCTATTTGGGCAATAAAGCATCATATATCAAACTTAACTCACTAAAGTCAACACCATCCCTACCATTAGAATAACAAGCATCTTCATACTCTACAGGGCATATGCCCCTGCCAACATATCTATCGCTTATGACCAACTTGGAAGTTACCCACGAGAGGCGCTTCTTTAGTAGGACCTTCGTGAATACATCTGCAAGCTGAAGATCCTCCGTGATGTGTGTAGTAATTTTCCCTTCTCGTGCGCATCACAAACAAAATGGTTGCCCATCTCTATGTGCTTGGTCCGATTATGAAACACATGATACGTAACACTGTATGTAGCGGATTCGTTGTCACAATATAGAGAAACATGAATAATGACAACAATACCAAGTTCATGTAGAAAGGTTAGTAGCCAAGTAATCTCACAGGTATCGTGAGACATCGCCATGTATTCTGCCTCTGCACTGGATCTGGAGACTACAGTCTGCTTCTTGCTTCTCCAAGTGACAAGATTTCCTCCAATCATCGTAGAATATCAGGTAGTGGAGCGACGATCCTCAGGTAAACTCGCATAATCTGCATCAGAATATGCAACAACATCAGTGTATCCATTTGTCCTATAGAAGAGGACACGACCCAGTGACTCCTTGAAGTAGCGCAGAATCTGAAGAACATCCTGCCAATGACTATAACGTGGTTGCTCCATGTGTTGGATGGCTCTGCTGGCAGTATAGGATATATCCGGCCTAGTGATAGTAAGATAAAGAAGTTTGTCCACCAGACTTCTATACCATGTAGTATCTTTGAAGACAGGATCAGCTGAAGTAGAGTGCTTCATCAGATCTGTAGGAAGAAGGCTTACACCCAAGTAATCCAGCCTCGATCAGGATGTCCAAGCAACACTTACTCTATGAGAGATGAAATCCCTCTGTAGTACGTATCACTTCTATGCCAAGAAAGTAGCAAAGTTGACTAAGATCATTGGCGACAAAGACCTTCTGAAGGAAAGTCCCGGTCTCTGGTACACCTTCATCACATGTGACAAATTTGACCTCTTCTGATAAAGATAGAGTACTCATATATTGTTCTCTGGAAGCCAAGAATGTTGATACAGTAGTAAGTCTATCAAACCATGCCATCATGATCTACTTTAAGTCGTAGATTGCCTTGCAAAGTCGACACACACACTCCCCCTCGACTTCATAATCAGAAGGTTGCATCATGTAAACCTCCTCCTCAAGATCGCCATACAAGAAAGTATTCTTTACATTGAGTTGAAAGATAAGCCAACCCTTATTTGTTTCCACTGAAAGAATAGTCTGTATAGAGAACATTTGTGCAACAGGAAAGAATATCTTGAAGTAATCAACCCCATATGTCCGTCTAAAATCTTCAACCACAAGTCTTGCTTCTAGTCTGTCAATGGACCCGTTTGGTGACTGTATGGTCGTGAAAGACTCATCTACAAGCTACATGTCTAATTCCCTGTAGGACACCATACAAGATCCCATGTCCCTCTAGATGTGAGAGCATCCATCTCATCATTCATTGCCTATCACCAGCAAGGTTCAGAAAGTCGGTATGCGGTCGTTCGGTCGGGCAGCTTGAAGCGAATAAGCGGATACACTGAAGTATATGCGGAAGTATGTGCATATTATGCAGTTTGTATTATTTTATTAAAAATAATTAAAACATAGTAATAAATTCAAACATAAGAAATTTATGTTTCAAAAAACTAACATAGACGAAATATAAAACATAGACCTTTTAGTATGATGTGATTTCAACCAAAGTATTTTCAAAAGGCGTCCATTTAGATAAAGAGATCCTCGTAACAAGAATTGAAGAGGTGGAATTAGATGGCATATTTATTGCAAAAATTAAAAATATAAAAGCAAAAACAATCTTATGAAATATAACAATAATAGACCAATTCCAAATTAATGATGATCTAATTTTAGAACAAGAATTTGGCATCTTTTAGACGAAAAATAACAATAGTAGCATCATTTGAAGCTTGAAAGCAGCAAAAATCAATTTTAATAAAATATAGAGAACAAACTACTACAAAATTAATTGAAAATAAAAAATAACTAAATTTATAACATTTACAGGAAGCGGAACTAATTAAAAAGAAAGAGAATATAATATCATAAGATCAATTTAAAATCGAAAAATAACTAAATTTAACATATAGTTTAATCAATTGAAATAAAAAAATAACTAAATTTAACTTTTATTGTAAACTAAAGTAACAACATTTAAAGCTTGAAAGCCTGGAGAGCGGCAATAAAAACTAAATTAAATAAATGTCTAAGAAAAACTATTATAAAATCAATTCAAAGTCAAAGAAATAACAAAATTTAATACTTACAACAAATAGCAGTAGCATCTGAACTTGAAAGGCAACATCAACTGCTGAAGCTGAAGCCTTAAGGACATCAACAACAACTGAAGCCTAAAGTGAGGATGATGTCTATCCTAAAGGTGGTTGAATATGTGACCGCATAAGCGGTTTAATAGGATGCATACTCTCTAAAACCACATATACATTGAATATTGTATATACGGTTAGGAAGGGTCACGGACTACGCATATGCAGCCGCATATGCATCTACCTGGCATGCCTTTCTGAACAAAGGTCGCTAGCCATAATCTCGCAATGCATTGTTATGGTCTCTGGGAACAGAAATAGTCGTGAGAGCATCTGCATATCTCTTGTCATAGCATGATAAGCTAGCAATAGAAGTGAAATGAGACACTGGGTGAAAAGCAAATTGCCTCTTAGTTCTGCGTAGATCGATGGGAAGCTCTCGAGGATCATCCGAGTTAGTAGCGGTGGGGGTACTCGAAGATGGCATGTCATTCTGCAACAAAGGAACAAGTAAAGGCACAGGAAATGGTATAGAAGTATGCTTGCGCTTATACACAATTGATGGAGGAAGATCCAAAGGGTATATCCGTGACAGGATGAGTAAAGAAGCTAGTTTGTTCAAAAAATTCACATTTGCGGAAATATAGTATCGATGCCTAGCAGGATCATAGCACATGTAATCCTTCTGTGTGCGAAAGTGACCAAGAAAGACATATTTGATCGCACGAGGAGATAGTTTGTCAGCAGTGTGAAAATTATGGACAAAAGCTATACAACCAAATTCTTAGAGGTAGAGAAAAGAGTGACTCATTGGGATATAGTAACGTAAATGGGATGGACCCATTTAGAGACGTAGAAGGGACTATGTTGATAAGATGGACAATAGTAAGGACTACATCTCCCAATAGGTTTTAGGAACACTCATCTGAGTGAAAAGGGAGCGAGTAATGTTAATAAGATGCTTGAGTTTCCGTTCTGCTACCCCATTTTGCTAAGAGATATACGGACAAGAGGTTTGGTAGATAATACCATGGGAAGAAAAGAAGTTTGTCAAG
The DNA here is from genome assembly GCA_037367405.1 of Ottelia alismoides. NCBI lineage: Eukaryota > Viridiplantae > Streptophyta > Magnoliopsida > Alismatales > Hydrocharitaceae > Ottelia > Ottelia alismoides. The sequence goes on along the minus strand of JAZKJV010004362.1, from coordinate 579,336 downwards.
TCATGTTGAGTGAATTCCAATGCATTATCAGAACGAAATATTTGAACATCAGTGGAGAAAGTATTTTTGATATACTGAAAGAATTTTTTGACAATATTATTATCTCTGAACAATCATCTAACAAATCGACCAAAGAGGATCTACTATAATCATCAACAAAGACATCATAATACTTATATCCACAAAGATTATCGACTGGACAGGATCCTCATATGTTGCAATGGACTAGGGAAAAAAGTTCACGATAAGGCTCAGTATATGCAGGGAAAGACGCTCGATGATGTTTCCCGAATGGGCATGCCTTGCACTTAAAGGGCTTGAGCGTAGAAAGTTCAGGGAACATCATGGAGATGGCCTTGGCAAAAGGGAGTCTAACGCGAGGTGTTAGAGAAGTGGATCGTCAAAAATAGATGCAACACCACCAAAATTGGAGTCAAGCGGGACGCCAAGATAATAGAGGCCATTCTTTTCATGTCCCCTCTAAAAATCTGTCTCATCCGAATGTCCTAAAAATAACAACAGAACTCATCAAATATAGCCTTACAATTAAATTTATTACATAGCTTTTAAATAGATAGTAGACTAAGCGAGAAGGCAGGAGTACAATGAACTCCAATCAGTCGGAGCTCGAAGGAGAACTCTATAGTGCCAACATCATTAACAGGGGAATGATCCTCATTGGCAATCCGAACGGTATTCACAGAGGAAGATGGCTGAGATAAGGTAAGCACACTACCTTCTCCTGTCAGATATGCAGATTCCCCTGAGTCAATAATCCAAGCAGGACTGGAGACAGAGACAAAGTTGGCTATTGTAACTGAGGTTGTAGCCAGACTAACAGTGGGTGCAGAAGTATTACTATCACTAGCGGAGGGGATGGAGTTCTGAAGTAGCTACCTAAGACAAGCGTATTCAGAAGTTGTAAAGAGTGCATGTGCTCCACCAGAGTGCTGATCGTGCATATCTTCAGCGTTATCGTAGGATGCCTCATACGAGGTTGTCTCATAGGTACTGTTGGCATTAGTTAATATGCCAAACTTTGTCCAGTAACACTCAGACGGATGGTTCCATCGTCCACAATGTATGCAAACTGGATAAGAAGTGGTAGAATTACATCAACATCGACGACATTGTATGACAAACTTCGTCCAGTAACGCTCGGACGGATGGTTGCATCGTCCACAATGTATGCAAGTTGGATAACAAGAAGTGGTAGAATCACATAAACATCCATCATCAAAGTCACGGCCACATCCTGGCTCGCAGCCATGGCCACGACCAAAGTCATGATCCCGTCCTCCCCGGAAACTCTACCATCCTCTCTCCCCTAATGATGCATAGTGAGGTGTAGACTCTGTAGATGATATGGTGGGAAGACACTTGGCAAGTGTCTCAAGTTCCTGCATACGACAAAAGATGATCTCAATGGATGGCAGTGTACCAGGCATCAAAAACGAATCATTTACAAGCTTATATCATGGATGCAGACCAGAAAGAAATCGATGGACTTGCCATTCAGTACACTCTCCCACTTATTGATCACAATATGATGGTGGAAAAATGAGGAGCTCCTCAAATAAGCTAGTTAGAAGCATGTAGTACTCAATAAGACTCGAATCTCCCTTAGTAACAAACTAGATCTGCGTTTAGATATCGGAGAGTCGGGACTTAGTTGTCTTCTGGGAGTATGTACGCTCAAGATTCTCCCACATCACCTTCGTAGAATCTTTGTAGAGGAGATTCGCCGACCTGGCAATTGTCAGCATACCAGGTATCATAGTCCTTGTTCGTTTCCTTGACCGAATCCTTGGTAAGAATATGATTCTTGTGTTATCCACCGACGAAAACTTTGAAAGATAGAGACCAAAGAACATATTTTTTGTGCCCTTTAATTTGATAGAAGTACCATGTGCCATCATAGAAGAAGTCGAGTACATGGGTTTGATCTCAGTGGAGGTCATAGCGGTCTCACAAGTCAAGAAAAAATGACCTAGAAGAAGATATTGTTTCAGACAAACATAAGTGAGATTCAAACAATCATACGAGTGACCTAAAGCATTGTTTCAGCCCCTTGTTGGAATTCCTTAGCAGTGAACTGTGGCTAATATGCCACCAATCAGACTTTAAGATGCAATCAAGGAGTCCTAACGAGAGACAAGGAGGTCTGACGAGCCTCAAAAGGTGTTGTAGAGGGCTGGAGATGCTGAGGCAGAGACCCAGGTGAATTGTTCGAGGGCTGCAAGTGCCCTAGAAGGGTTGTCGAAGGCTCCTACCGCCTAGGTGGAGCCCTAAGTGGCATGACGAAGGGCTAGAGATGCCCATGCCGAGCCCTAGCTGAGATGGTGGCGACGCAGAAGGTCCCTAAGCATAGCCCTGAGGCTGTAGTAACATAGGCGGAGGGCTATAGGTGCCCAAGCAGAAGGCTACAACATAGGGGGAGGGCTTGACGAGGGTTGTATGTGCCCAGGCGGAGCCCTCATCATGCGTTGCGCGAGGAGACCTTGTGTGGGGCCATGTATTCTAGAAGGAGGACCTGCGCAAGGGATGGTGGTAGCTACAAAGAGGTGAGACTGGTGGTGGTTGCAGGATTTAGGTCACAATGCCAGTCTAGGACTGCCGCTCTGATACCATGTGGAAAAAGATGAGAAAATACAATAACTTATTTTATTCAAGAGGTCTAAGGGTCCTTATATAGGACGGACCCCTAGAGTGCTCATAAAAGGGAAAATATATAAATATCCCTGAAGGCTTACAATGAAATAAGATAAACATAAAACAATGGGAAAATGGTATATTTCAAAGGTTGTGGCAACCTGAATACCTCTTTTCATGGTCAATCACTAGCTAGGTTATTGCTCTAATCGTTATGTACTTTTGAAGAAAACTTTCCTGGTGTATTAGCTAACTGATTATAGGCATCAACACAATTCAGACTATTAGAAAATAGGAAGCGGACGCGGAATGATAAAACAGAGCATAATATAGAATGATAAACATGAAGAACACAAAAGATTTTTACGTGGAACCCTACCCCGTGAGGAGCGGGATGAAACCATGGGAGAAGGCCTCAAAGGGAGAGGTTTGTCTATTGACTTTCTCAATGGATACAAGAGGTCTGGGCTCATTATATAGCCTCCACAGAGCCTCCAAGTCCCTCCACTGGTAGATGTGGGACTAAACACTGGGATGGGGTAAATGGATCCTGGAGGTATCCATTTACCCATCTACAACACAACAGGCGCTCAACCAAATAATCCAACACTCCCCCTCAAGCTGGAGCATGCAATGCTCGGCTTGGACAAACAAACAGAAAGAAACTCAACTCACACTACAGGACACTACGGACAATATCAACTCAACGCGCACAATGCTGCAGTCGAGGACGTTGCTTCTCATACCGTGCAGGTGAGGAGGACGAATAGGCTGGAGTGTGAGTCAACTGAAGACTGGGAGTCTGACCATCGAGTCTGAAACTACGCCTGGAGTCTCCTCGTCGGAGAACTAGGTCTGTCCCATCTGGCTCAGAGAATAGTGCTCTACTCTGGTAGAGTACCTATGATACCACATGAAAAACTCTGGCCGGACAACACAAGAAGAATGATGGGGACCACGAAAGTGAAGACCGCACACTCGTGCGTGCCTGAACTGTAGACTCGGAAATATCTGACGTCGAGTCTGAACTGTAGAGTCTGGAAATCGGCCGGCCTCTGAATCTGGAGAATTTGACATCTGAATCTAGAACAAGATATGTGACTCTACACAATACTCCCCCTTTCTCCCATACTTGTCGGAAAATCAACATCGACAAAGTTGGGAGAAGACAAAATATTGGGGAAAATTGAATATTCTCAAAATTTCTTGCGGCTTTTCTTCAAATTTTTTTATAAGCCGTCACACATTTTTTTAAATTCATTTCAACCATTTTTTTACGGCTTTCACATCAATTTTTTTTTTGAAATATGGCTTTTCTTCTTCTTCTTTTTTAGTACGCGCCTTTTTTTAACATCCCTCCTTTTTTCTACCACATCTTTTTTTCTTTTGGACTTTGCATTAGCCCCTCCACAGATTTTTTTTAAACAACTATCGGCCCACATGGCCCAAAGATATTGCTCTTTTTTTATAAAGCGACTCAGCCCGCATTTGGTCTCACGTCATTACTCCTCCCTTTTATTTTTAGGGTTCCCAGTGGAACCCTATTCTCTCTCGACCGCCTGCAATGGGGTCCTAGGCGCTGCCTTCACGCAATTGGGAAGAGGTGCTCGCCGCCCCGCCATGTGTCTGCTGCGCCGCCAGGGGGAATCGGGAGAAGGGACTGCACCAGCCGCCGCCGAAGGAGTTTTTGCTAGGATGGTGTGTGTTGCCTGAGGCCTGGCGTTGGAAGAGAAGATCGTGGCTCGCGCCAGGGGGGTTGCGCGCCTGCGCAATTGGTTGCTTGTGCGCCTGCGCGGCACGAAGATCTGGAGAAGAAGCCGCCTCTTGGAGTCTGATGTCGGGAGGCGCGATGGAGAATAGAGGCGCGATGGGGCTCGCACGCACTGCTTGGCGAGAGATGGGTGTGCGAGGGCGCAGCAACGCCTGGAGTGCCTGGAGGCGTCGCCGCCTGTGCGGCCTGGCGCGAGATGTTCGCCGCTTGTTCTTGTGGCGCCGTCTGGAAGAGCAGAGATGAACGTATGCCTCCGTCTGGAGATCTCCTGATTTGCGAGGATGGTAAAAGGATCTCTCTGGCGGTGATGGAGGTGACACCTTTGCCTGGAGAAGCGGGACTTGGCCTGAAGATGGAGGTAGTATCGGAGACTGCAGCACTAGAGCCTCTTCGATGGCTAGGGTTTTGGATCGTCAGAACCCTAGCGCATGGATGTTGTAGGGGCTTTGTGTTCGGTGCCGCTACTCGAACGAATCCAGAACCAAGCTGGTGAGATGATCGCAGAAATTTCTAGGGTTTCATCTAAACCCTAGAACAAGAACTTGATTGAACAATAGAATAACATGAATACTCTTCAAGAATAACCGAAATCGAATCTCCAATCAGAATAATGAAAAATCTCGAGAATCGACCCGCTTTGATACCATGTTAGAAAATAGGAAGCGGAATGATAAAACAAAGCATAATGTAGAATGATAAACATGAAGAACACAAAAGATTTTTATGTGGAACCCTACTCCGTGAGGAGCGGGATGAAACCACGGGAGAAGGCCTCAAAGGGCCAGGTTCATCTATTGACTTTCTCATTGGATACAGGAGGTCTGGGGCTCCTTATATAGCCTCCACAGAGCCTCCAAGTCCCACCACTGGTAGATGTGGGACTAAACACTGGGATGGGGTAAATGGATCCTGGAGGTATCCATTTACCCATCTACAACTCAATAGGCGCTCAACCAAATATCCATTCACCCATCTACAACACAGACTATTTCAGTGCAATAAATGGATGTGAACACCGTAAATGCAAAAAATGGCAGACCATAATGTAGATAGAATATAGAATCCATAAATCGGGAGGAAACTCCTTCACCGTGGGGAACGGGTGGAAGGGAATCCCTGCGCTCATGGATAACAGGTGAAACTCAACCATGTCCTATTACTTGGGTGGTGTTAGGGCATTCCGCTGCTTTATGAAACCACTGATTAACAGACTATGTACCTGCTATCTACGGCCTTCGTCAGTACTATGAGCTCAACTAAAAGAATCATGGAATAACAAAAGAACACCATCTCACAGAAAATCAAACCAAAAAAATCTACTTGAGTGTATAACTCAGTCATGATTGTTTCTCGATTGCTCAAAATTGTTTTTTGATGAACTTAAAAAGTTGCTAAAAAAGTGAAAGATGAGAATCAGACCAGAGATCGATCCAACCCAAATGGTCGAACAAACCAAGCAGTACATTTTCAGTCCAACACTTCACATATTAAAGCCACCTTACACAGGTGCGTAGATGCATGTGGACACATGCAGGTAAAAAGAAGGAAAAAGACGAGAAAAAAATTACCTAATCAGATTGCTAATAATATCATCTCCAGCCATTTGAAATTGACAGTTTCATAACTTCAGAAATAACTTTCTTGAGCCAAACGAGTGCAGTTCATCATTTTTCAGTTATTATATTTTGAAAAAAAATCATGTGAAATGCAGGTCAGTTAAACAAAGTATCTGGATACAAAAAAAGGCCTTCTCATCTAATAAAAAAGTTTCTTACATTCATCCATCGGCATCGCAAAGCAACATCTCTAACTGTCTTGTCTGGCAACAGTGCTGCAATCTTGATATATCGCATGATACTAGGTTCATTTGAATACCTGAAAACATGTTTTAGTCAACAGAAAATAAAATAAATACATGTAGCAACAGCAAAAGGGCTTGAGGATTTCACCCTTCTTTTTAGCATAATCAAGTAAAATGTCATAGAAAAAGGGCAACCCGGTACACAGGCACCTGAAAAGTGGGATCCATAGAAGGGTGACCACTTTGGTTGCATCATATACACCTTACTTCCATTTTTTCAGGCTTTGAAGAAGAAGAAAAATCCAAATGTCTTTAATTGACGAATGTTTGATATGGAAACCTATCAGAAACCTCAAGCATGCAAAATCCATGCATCTTTCCACATCTACTCCCATAAACAAAAGGTTATTCAAAATCTGAAATGCAATTTCAAGACAGAATAGAAGGCTTGAGTACTGCAGTTCAAGAATGTGACTACATGGACAAGGACCTTAACTAGTATAAAATTTAAAAATCAATCATAAAAATACAAAATGAGGGTGGGCCGAATACAGGAACTTCACAAAAAATAACGAAGGGATTTCCGAAAATCTAAACGTCCATCTCCACAGAACAACTCCGGCTAATTGAAACATGATTCAAATTACACAGAAGGTGAAACCTTTCCGGTGATCAAAAAGCTCAGGTAGTCGCAAACAAGAAGCACACCTCACAAGGCCATCCTCGAGTATCGACTGCTCCTGGTAAGTCCAATCAGCCGCCAGCGGCGTGTCCTGCTTGAAACCCGACGCCGTCTCCACGAGCATATTCCCAGTGCTGTTGCTGCGAATCATCCCCGGAAGGCCTCCGATCCCGCCGGGGCTCCCGGCAAACACAACTCCACCGGTGCTGCTCATTCCAACAGGGCTCTCCACCACAGAGAAAACCGGGGAAGATCCACCAACAGCCCCGCCGGTCTGAAAAGAGACCACGGGGTTGTACATGGACATCGCCGGGGGCACCATGCCCTGGTGGAAGCCCATGTTGGGATCAGTCGCCATCTCCACACCAATCCTTCTACACACTAAACATCATCCAGCAACAAAACCGATCGCCTCGAATTGGTCAAAAAAGGAAAATTCTCCAGATACACGGCGCGCCCTCAAATCCGCATCAAGTTGCGATCTTTCCAGGTACCCCCATCACAAAACCGTCTCGAATCCCTTCCGAACACCTCAGATCACCAGAAGGAAGCCCGCAAAGCGGTGGTTCCAATCCAGAACAGAGCCCAAAGACGAGGGGCGATTACGATTACCTCCACCTCCCCGTCGGAGAATCCAATCCAGGGGCTTTGAAGAAAAGCCCTAAAAATGCCGGCCGCGCCCACTTGATTCCTCAACCGGCGCCGTCCACCTCCCAACGACCAATGGGAGCGCGAAAGGTTGGAGCTTTTCCGGACTCCCACAGGAAAAATAAGCTAAAAAAAACCGATATGGGAACTTTGTAGTGCGTTCACAGATCTTGAAATTCAGCGAGCCGTCGCGAATCCCGATGAGACCAACAGCATTGATGCCAATTATTGTGGAGGAGATGGAAAGGAAGGCCTCTTCTCTCTCTCTCTCTCTCTCTCTCTCTCTCTCTCTCTTCCTTCACTAGAAGTACTTGTATCTCCTCCCCACTCCCTTTGTTGTGTTACTTTACTGCTCTTGCTTTCCTTCTTCACAACTTGTCAAGTGCCCATTCGCCAGAAAAGGCAGCAGTGCGCGTTTTATAGCGGTGGGTTCTCGAGGATCGGCCATGGAGTTGGGTGCAATCTACACCGGATGCCATTTCCTCTTCCGGTATGGCGGTGGGTCAAAGGACGAGCCTTCAACTTGTTGGATAGCACCACATTATGTATGGACACATGTATCAATGTTGCTTAAATATAGATACCAGTCTTAAAATTTCGAATAAATTTATTAAAAAAAGTATTTTGTGGATAAACTATATTTTGCAGTTTGTTTATTTACCATAGGACATAAATATAATGAATTTATTATTTATTTACTTCGCCATTATTACAAAAAAATTATAAATAAATTTATCAACTGGTAGTCTTTCGGATTAATATATTAGGAAGTTGATGATTAGTCGGTCCGAAGTTAGATCGGTACTTGATTGTTTTTTCTGTTGCAATCTGTATTTAGCTGGTACAAACTTGAAGGATTGTATGTTAGAGAAACATGAAATGCAACGATAAATTAATTTCTGGATGGATAAGAATCAACATTAGATGCATGCATGCATGGATGTCAAATCGCTATCTACATCTGCATATATCAAAAATGAGAAACACGTTGATATCCATTTTAGGATGGTATGTGGATTCGATGGTCATTTAAAATGGTTATATATGGTGGTAGATCGGATACCAACATATCAATACAATGTTAAATAATAATAATAATAAGGAAAAAATGGAGCTGCTCTCATCTCATTTTTCGGTATTTTTTATTTTTTAAAAAAATAAAGTCATATTTTTTTATTAATATATTCATCTAATGTGTCATTTCAATTTCGTCAGAAACATAGACTAATATGTCTTCCATTTAGAACATGTAATTTTAACGGTTTTAGAATTGTTGTAATCAACATGTTCCAGATGAAGGGCATAAGAGTCGGTTTCTGACGAAATTGGAACGACATATTAGAGGGATATAGTGATGAAAATATATAATTTTTTAAAAAAAATAAAAAAAAATACCAGAAATAAGACAGGAGCAGTCATGTTGGCTACCCCCAGGGGCAGCTCCATTGAACCCTAATGATAATAATAATAGGATTATCAAAGGCGAATGCAATGGTATAGTTGCTGGAATTGTTACTTTTGGGAATCAAATGGAAATAGGTATGTGCATAAATAAATTAGCTGATAGCTTTTTTTTTGTTTAATGTTTCCTCCCCTCGACTGATCTTTCCCTCTCCATTCATTTTAAAATTCTGTCCATTTTCAGATATAACCTCCTTCTGTAATGAATAAATAAATATATACTTTGTGAGATATTCATGAGGATATGTTATGTTGTAAGATAATTGTTCATATATCTATTTGATACCGAGTGTGATAATAACATTTTCCACAACCCGATGGCAAAACTATTTACCGTAGAAAACATATACGATTTAGCTAATGTTTATTGATAGGATTGTTTCTCAAACTTGAATTTTCTTCCGGTTTATTGACAACTAGATGTATTCATTCTATGATAATAAAAAATAAGATAATGTGCAATATCACAACTAGGTAGGGTTGACTATATGGAATCGACCTATAATATGCAAACTCAGTACCATTTATATGGATTTATATGCACTCCACTACAATTTTCTTTCTTAAATTTTCGAAATAATAGAACAGTTTAATCCACCAACACCTGGAAAAACCAGTGACCAGCATGGCTCTACAACCTCTGATTTATTCATTGTACACAAGCATCACAAGCTGTCATACTCATCCCTCTTCACACTTACAACACTACGGCTCCTTCTCTCCCACCTGCAAACATTTGTTAATATTAATGAGATTATTAATGAGTTCAGTTGTTTCTTTAGACTCACATGCAATGAATTAAAATCAACTTACTATAAAAAAAGCTCGATAAAAGGCACGTGGGGTCAACTCGAACTCAATGAGTTGGAGTTTGAGTCAGCATTCATGGGCTTGAAGCTTATCGATTCTAAGCTCGAGTCCAAGTTTTGTTATCAAGTTTGAATCTGAATCAAATCCGACTCGACTTGTTCAAGTAGGTAGACCCTCCTAATCCCATACAAAAGCTACATTTGTGCCTGACCTTTTCGTGCTCAGGATTTACCAATACTCACTATATAAACTAATTTTAGTACACTCGAAACCATTTAGAAAGCACGCAGCTTATCAGATTATCTTCTATAAAAGAAGAAAGGCTCACGGAGAACGCCTCAACGTGCAAAACCTCATCAATGATTCATCTTTCCTTTAGGAAAAAAGGCATTTACACAAAATGCTTCTTAATCAAGAATAAAGTAAAGATACAATATTCTAAATAAAATCTTTCAAAACATATAAATGAAATATGAAATGCAAGCCTATCAAATAGAAGTCGAAGGCTTTCAGAGCAAAGTTTGAGAGAGCATAAAAATACAAAGATAAGAGATTTGGCACAAATAGGACTCATTATAGTGTAGAATTAGTATGAGTGGGCAACGTTTTACACTTTGTATCTATTGGAACGAGTGCATAGGGTCCTTTATAGACTTAAGGAATGCACAAGAAAAGAATGAATCAAAATACAAGTCTCTATTACAAACTGTAATGTTGGATTGAAAGACAAACTATAGCTAATTAAAACTGAAAAGTAAATAATACTACCATGCATTTGAAGGATCAAAGTGAAAGAACGAGGAGTCTTGCGGTTGGTGATGCTTTGATGAGCATGAGTCGCCAATAGAGTTCCTTAAAGAGAGAAGAGCCTTTTGTTCATTAGCATAAAGGATCGTGAATCAGCCTCGAAGCTTGTTGTTTTATGTTCGATCTTCTTCTCCATGCTAGGACAACTGTCGTTTGCTATGGAGGATAAAAGGCATCCTAGAATAGAAGTCATGGATTGGATGGCTTTGTGCGATAGGAGGCGGGTTCCAATAGCATGGAGTTTGAAAATAGGAATCCAGATGAGTAGAAATATAGCTTCCCGATGGGATGGATTGATCTACATAAAAGATGATGTGAAAACCTGATTTTTCATTCTAAATTCTGGAACATTTTGACATCCAAAAAGTTTAAAAGGATGCACCTTAGGACGTCTGACTCTTCTCGTTATCTAGGAAAGTTGAGGGAAAGTCTCATCTTTTTTATGGGTCATACCTGATGAGGACAAACAAAGAGTATATTCATGTACCGTGCAAAAGGGGTTAAGCCCAACCTTAGTATCTAAGGACTCATCGACCTTGCATCTTTCAAAGAGGAAGTGCTACAATTATATATCAGGGAGCTCACTGCCGCTTTGTCTGGTCTGTCAAAGAAAGTCCGGAAAGTCACAGCTTCCGAGATGAATAGGAAAATGAGCACCTATGTCCTTTCTGAGTCTGTAAACAATGAAAAGGCATTTGAGTGCCCACAATGAATAGATAATAGAGGTCACCATTTAGTAGATCTTGTCGAGACTTTTCCAACGAGCTCAAGAATATCAAATTCCGAACTTCCTATCTCAAGATATCGACATTTTAAGATGATGAAGCAAAACTATATACGGATCCGGATCGGACGAACCGATCTGGATACTGTTGTTTTGTTATAAATATGAGGTGGATGGATGGCTCTCTCAAACCCTATTCCTCCACATCTCTCCCCACAGTGTTAGACCGCCCGTTTGATCGGATTTCTCGCCGGAGGGCCTCTCGTCTACGAGGAAGGTGCTTGGATCGATTATTTGAGACCGCCTTTGCATAGGGGAGCTCGAGATCACCTTCCTGGGTGCATTCGTGGCGCGATCAAGTGACAGAAACATCATTTCCAAGTGAGAGTAGGTCCCGAAGGAACATCCTCCAAGGTAACGAAGTTTATCTCTCATTGTTGGTTTGCACACAATTACCTATCCTATATTTTTGATCTCGTTAGGCCCTGTTTGGTAGGAGAATAAGCCATAGAATAGGGGGCCAATTCTTCTCCCGACACGATTCCTAGTGGTACGATTATTCCCCATTATTCCATCTTATTTCACTCTTATTCCTATCTTTATCCCACCTTACATACCTTTATTTCACCTTATTCTCCTTATTCCTATCCTCCAGCCGAACAAAGAATAGACCCTTATTCTCTTTATTCTCTATCCTTATTCTTGCTTATTCCTTAACCGAAACCTTGGTTACTATTCACAAGGGTACTTCCTCTTCACAGATTACTATTCACCCACCCCAATCCAGCCCAACTCAACCCAGTCCAACCCAACAACCAAACAGACCCTAGAGTCATATGTGTTTCCGTACGATGATTCATAGGTGGTTGTTTATGTGGTATCGCATATTCCATATGGCACACTGTTATCTCAATTTTTTATTAGGCACCGTAATACGAAAACAAATGAAACAAATCTGTAATACATCAACACGAAGCTTGTCTTAATCCTCTTGAAGACCTCGCAGAAACCTATATACCTGAGATGAATGTATTTTTTATGTCTATGATTAGCTACAACCATATATCTAGAAACGTGATTGCCTAATATTATTGATTCATAAAGTTTGGTATTTTCCAATATATTGAATCCGATATAGAGCACATCCATCTATGCTATTTCCGTTAAAAGTGTTGGTTGTAATTGATAAAAAGATGCCTTTGAGTTCAAATTCATCATGTTGTAGAACACGTTTCCAATCATACAAACTTAAGAGATTATTTATAATCAAGTATTAATAATTAATTCCGTTTTCCTTTCTTTTTCATCATGGTCGCAACAATCAAATATTTGCATAAGGATTGTTTTGTTGGTTGGGAAACAGATAATGCCGATTTTTGTTTACATAAGTAGTTGATGAAGAATTGAATGTAAGAAATATATTGTGCTAGATAAATCGTATAGATGATAAGGTTTGCACAATGTAACAAGGAAATTTGGGTTTTATAATTATATCTTGTATCTCATTTTGTAGACATGGAGTTGATGAATATGATTTATGAAAAACAAATATGGTGGTTTGCTTTTCATTTCATATTTTTCTCTTGTTGTTATATATTTCAAATGTTAATATAATATGTATAATTCGGTTTGCTAGGTATCATAGATCATGGGTGTATTTGGAGCGTAGGTTCGACGCTCTTGACCCGTCAGTTTCCGCAGCTAAAGGGGCGGGGTGTTGCAGATGGTATCAGAGTCCAATGCACCATTCTTTCTTAGTGTATTAGATTATCAATGATTTGAAATATAGAAAATTATCAGTCCTTCGACTTTGGCATGAATTCACGAAGAATAACTCTAGTCTCGTAATATGTTCCTTGTCTCTCTAACTATTAAAAGATTTTCTGATATAATGATTCTCACAGGGAATCATGTTGCCTTATTGATGTTGCACATCAGTTGGCTTTACTAGTACAGGCTGTGCAGGGTATACAATAACGTCAAGAGTCATTGGAGCAAAGGTTCCTTTAGTAGGACGACTCCTCTTATCAGCCCTCTCATGAGGAAGAGGACATCGCTCATCCTTTGGTGTCTATGGACCTAGAAGGATCAGAGGATCTAGAGGCTTTGCAGAAACATCGAATGACTTATGCATCATAGCCGAAGTCTAAGGTGCCCTAATTCTTTGTTGTGGGATCACCAGACGAGTGATGAACCTCTGTTTCATGAACTTTATTCTTTCATTTTGGCCTTAAATCCCTAGCTAAATGTATGTATATTTCATTAATTACCAAAATAAACACTCTATAATTTGTACTAAATACTGTATAAAATAATTGTATATTTATTGTATTTAATTCTAAAATAAAAGAATAAATGAAGAAAAGAAAAAGAAATGAAACACCATATGTGTTGAGTGACCCTAGACCCCAAGACCCAGTCATCATGATGACTTGGTCGATAAAGAATAAAGTAGGGGGCATAGGGTAGAAGGACTGTAGAAGATACACAAAAATCATACATAAAACCCTAATTTTAATTCATCTATAATTTCTTTTGGCACCTATTTTATATTCTTATATTTACATGTCAAATAATAAAACCCTGAATATAAATATTGTAGATAAAAATACAAAGAATAATACAAAATTATTTTCACAGAAAAATAATGCACAGTATGCTCGGGACACAAAGGATAAAAAAGCCGTAAATAAATTTCACAGACATGTATCTTCTCCATACAGTGTCAAAATGGATCAAAATCACCTTTAATTGTATATAACCATTGATAAGATATTTAATGGAGGTGGTTTCATTTAATTTGGAGTTAAGATGCAAAAGTTAGGTTTTGGGCCCATATTGTGCAATATACTTGTATATTTTATTCAATATATTTATTCTTTATATTTTCCAATTTCTTTTATTTTTATAAAATTGTAAATATTATTAAAGTATATATTCTTAATTGAAATCATCAAAAAGACAACAAAATAAATAGACCTAATATCAAGCATAGATGGATTATATAGGTATATACCTATATAATAAACACCCTTTATTTAGTTGTGTACACAACACATGGGAAAATACAAAAAATATATATATATATATGTGTAATTAAATTATCTAAAAATATATAAAATATTTGTAAAAATAATAAATTATAAAATTCAAAATAAAAATAAAATATACAATATATAGGTAAATTCATCTGTGATTATACATATAAATATTAACTTATAACAAATGACTTCTAAAAATAAATAAAAATATGTATAAAATACTAAATAAAATTAGAAACATTTTTTATTTTATAATCATAAATTAGTTAATGCATCTTCTATTTTTTATTGATTTTATAAGCCTTATTTACTTCTCTATTTCCTAGTTGGTCCACGTGGACCAACCAGAACCCTTCCCTTGTTGACTGGGCGATCAACTAATCGCCCTAGGTTCGAACCTATGTCAGAACTCACGAGAGGGTTCTTTTCTCCTAGTTCTTATGCCATCTCCACGCTCATCCATGCCTTGAGCTCCCCACTCCTATATAGCCTCCATCTCCATCCTCTACACCGACCTCTCCGTCTCCACCAAACCCTCTTCCTTCGCACGCAAGGTCACCTCAAAATCACCCAACCACCATCCTATAAATCTGCACCCTCTCCTTCTTTATGGGTTTGATCCCCCGTAGGTTATTCTTATCCCCCCAATTCGTGTTAATCCGATAGGTCATTCTGAAAGGGAGTAAATCAAGCCGATTTGCAAATGAGGAGGAGGTCCCTTTGGGAAGATCCAGCCACCGCTGGAGATCCTCTCCGACCGGTTCAGTCTCGCCAGCTCTCTATTATAGGTAATTGTTAGTCCCTAGTTTCTATTTTAGCATTTAATTTCGTTATTTAGCAGTAGGGTTAGGTTTAATTCGTAACCCCCTAATTTGACCTGGAGCTTGAGCTCCAAGGAAAATTACCCAGTTCCCAAATGTAACTCGCCAACCTTTTCATCGAGTTCTTCATTGTCACCACTTGTTTCCAAATCGGATCTCGTAGAGATCCGGTGAATCAAGCTCCACCTCCTCCGCTACGTCGGAGCTCAGTCGCTCGACTCATCCACCCTGCTTTTAGCTCAAGGACGAGTCGAGGGAATAGCCCTCGTTCTTCTGAATCCTTTTGTGCAGGGCTCAGGTTCTGCGGACCCTCCTAGAGCGATTGAAGTACATGGATGAAGCTCCAGGTCACCCGGAGCCATTAGGGGTCTCTAAAACTCATCGTTCCCTTATGGGCTCACCTGCAGATGTGGAGGCCTGCGTGCAACCTGTAGCAATCATCGGAGCATGGAATAGACGACAGAGGCTAGAGCAATCAACAGACGAAACTCAGGCTGGCGAAGTTCTTCGTAGTTCTTGAAGACCCCTTCCCTGCCGTCAGATAAACTGTGGCCCAGATCTAATCTGGGTCGTCTAGTTCGAACGAAGCATTACGTCTCCTGGGCCATCTGATCAACACACGTGCCGCGATGGTTACAGCCCAATCAGTGATCGTAAATAATGAAATTTATAAGGTCCGCTCTATGCCATTCGTATTTATAAAATAGTATTGTAAATATTTTATTAATAGTTTGTGGATAAATTACATGTATGCCCTCGTACCTTGTTAATATTGCAGTTTAGTCCCCTGCCACGTCAACTCACGTGGCGGCCCACGTGCATGAGTATTTTGTTTGTAAACCTTTCTAAGTTTTATATTTATGATCTAGTCTATTACAATCAAGTTTCGTTATTAAACTTTTGGTGTTTTGCACATAACCCCTCACGTTTATTTTTATTTGCAAAAAAACCCTACCAGCTTGATTTATTTTGTACATGTTTGTATTTTCAAGGCAAATAGGGTATAAATGTGCACTTTTGTATTTTTAATAAATAGGAAAAGTGCATGAAATGTAAAATCGGATATATAACGTGAAAGAGCAATAAATCATGCACAATATCCGATTTCTGTGATTAATAAATATCATCCATGCTCCAAAAATCACAAAAATCGGATATTGTGCATGATTTATTGCTCTTTCACGTTATATATCCGATTTTACATTTCATGCACTTTTCCTATTTATTAAAAATACAAAAGTGCACATTTATACCCTATTTGCCTTGAAAATACAAAAAATTATAAAACTACAATTAAAAATTCCAAACAATTACCTATTGTTTATTATATTATTTTACACCTTCGGACCAAAAATACCTAGAAATAGAATACGAAAATCACTAAAAATTAAAAAAGCTTAAAATCCTTATAAAAAATCTTCAAAAATCTCAAAAATATTAGTTTCTGTTCTGTAAGTTTATATATATTTTACTATGTAAAAAATTGATTTGGAGAAATTTTAAACTCATTTCCTATTTTTAATCCTCAAATTAATTCAACATATTTATCTAGTCATTGTTTTTTACTATGCCTAATTTTAGAAATACGTAAAAATTAGCAAAAAGACCCATAAAATCACAAAAATGGAAGAAAATTATTAAAAACATAAACATGTTCTATTTTGAAAAATTTGATTATTTATACCCCTATTTATAAATATATTACCATACATTGTATTCTTTACCTATATAGAGTTATATATAAGTATTGTTATTATTACTAATTATTATAACTATTTTATAAATACTTTAAACCCTTTTAAAAAATAAAAAGGACTATTCTTATTTATATTTTCCGATTTTTGTATATTTATTATATTTTCTATATATAGTATACATATTATATTAGCTATATATATTTACATTTATTATATATTAAAAAGAGAGAATTAAAAATACGAAAAATATAAAAAAGAAAAAAAGTATATATATTCTAAAACCCACAAAATATTATTGGATTAATTAAGCAAATATTATACAAATACACAATATTATTTATTCATAATTTATTTATAAAAAGTAAACAGCGATACCACGTGTTGTTCCTTGAGTTCGACATCATAATAAATTTTGATCCACACATCATATGCTTTTATTGCTTTATATTTTTATTGTGGATTGATTGTTGATATTACCAAGTGATCTTTGAGTGTGTCTATTTCGATGACTGTATATCCGCCTTGTGTGATATGTGCGACCTTCCTCTGGAGAATATTTTGGTGTTTTCAACGAGGCTGAATAGTGGATGGTCATTTATTCATAGTGTTGAGGATGATCCATGCACCTGAAGAATTGTGGCTCACCTTTAATGAGTTTTCACTAGCTGGCTACGCTGAACTCTAGTAATACGCCACCAAGGAACATCTAGAGGAGCCCATTGCGTAGGACACATACTTGACGAGTTGTGCAGCCAGATCTACCATGATCATTGGATAGAAGATTATAGGAAGTTCTTTGCTGAGCTGAAGTGGGGGTCAATGATGGCCAAGAATATCTTATTCGTTGCACTGAATTCTCCTGCCACTCAACAATGACCACTACTTTCCCTGCAGAGAATTTACAGAAGTTTATCCGTGGCTTGCGTGATGATGTGCAACAACAATATTCACATTAGATTTCACATCCATTAAGGAGGTAGCAACTAAGGCTATCAAGATGGAGGCACCTCAGAGTCGGCTTCAGGGAGGCCCATCACAGTTTGAGCCACAGCAATCGGGGAGCTCCACTCGTTGTGATTTCTATATCCCCCATAGAGAGCGTCGTTTCCACTTAGTGGCGACAACTCCCAAAGTTAGCAGATTTGCCCCCGCACCTACTTTGGGGTAGGGCTTGGAGAGTTGTGATACTACTTCCTTCTGCTCTCTTATACACTCCCTCAACTGCAAGTTAGGAGTGTCAGAGGCTTCTTTTCTCAGTCAGGAGATCGTCGGTGTTTTTAGTGCCCATAGTTGGGACATTTCAAGGCCATGTGCTCTTTACTTGCCAAAAGCTCAAGTGGTCCTCAATCGAGTGTTCGACCAACCATTTCTTCTAGGCAATCGCATGGATCGACTTCTTATCGTGGAAGCCGAGATTTTCAGCTTCCCCTACTGATGAATCCACATTTCATCATCTTTATTCTATCATTTTGGCCTCAAAAACCCTAGCAAATGCGTGTAAATACCCTTAATTAGAGCATCTTAGCATTCATGCATGTGCATGTAAATAGTGTATAAAATACTGAAATTAAAGCCAAAATTATAGAATAAATAAAAGAAAAGAAAAGAATAAAATATTGTAAATATTTTATGACCCGAAACCTCGAGACCTAGGCATCTTGATGAATAGGTCGACAAGGAATAAAGTAGGGGGAGATAAGGGCCAGATACCTATTCATTTTATTCATTCTTTATTCATTTTGGGACCTATTTTTGGTTCCACTTTTTATACCTCAAATAAAGAAACTTTGTACATGAAAGTTGTAGATAATTAATTAAATAAAATTACAAAATTGATTTCATTCAAAAATAATGTACAGATAAAAAGTTATGATCTGAATAAAAATCCAGAATCCCAACTTCCCAGACCTGTATCTCACAAATGAAAACTCCAAATGCATCAAACTCACCTTTAATTATATATAGTTTAAAATAAGCTATTTAATGGCGGTGGTTTCGCATTTGGCGGAGCTACGGTTTGAAAGTTGAGTTTTAGACCCCTATTATATACTTGTACATATTAAAATATTCAATTTATTATTTATTCATTATTTTATAATTTTATATTTTTATAATTTTCTAAATATTATTTATAATAATTTTTTACATTAAAATCAGAATAAAAATACAAACGAAATACAAAATAAAATACTTGTATATTATACATAGGTAAAATACCTATATACATACCTATAGTAATAATACTTTTATTTTATTAATATACAAAACACTTCAGAAAAATAAAATAATAATATTTTTAAGTGTATAAAAATATTTTACAAATTTATAAAATATTGAATAAATAAAATAAAATTAAAAACACAAAATAAAAAATAAATTAATAAAATACATAGATAATATACCTATAAAGTGTATAAAAGGGAACTTATAAAATTATACCTCATAAAAATAATTAAAAATCATAATAGAATTCCTTATAAAATAATAAACATTTTTTGTTAAATAACCTAAAATTAAATAAATCATTTACTATTTTAAACTAATTTTTAAATAATTTTTCAGAGGTTTCCTGGTTGGTCCACGTGGACCAACCAGGTGGTCTGGAATGTTGACCAAGGTCAATAGTCTGACCTTCACCCCTGTAGTTGCGTCAGACCAAGATTTTGACCAGATTTCTCCCTTTTTTCGAGGTGTATCCTTTCATCCTTTGGCGTTGCAATCTTCATGACTTTTTCTCCCCAATAACCCATGATACACGCCTATAGCATATCTTGGGGATTGGATTGCTACGCCGCTCCTGACATCTCGCTCTTTGAGCCAGGTCTGTCAACCCTTCAAATTGGAACCCGCCTCTTCCGTTCAATTTCTGAACCGCATTTCATCCCGATTTCTCTCCCCTTTGGCTCGCGTTTGATTCCTGGAGGTGACAGCTCCAGCATCAGCCCTTCAAGGAGGAGAGGCATCGAGGATCTGGCGTGTTCCACCCACCTCCGGTGAACCCGCCGTTGTGATATTTTCAACCTCAGGCCCTGGCCTTTGAGGTGATTATTTTCCTAGTTTTTCTCCGTTGTTTTATTCACTGTAGTCCTAGGATCATCCAGCCACCTTTATCTTCGATTTCCATTGATCGATTCACTCAATCGATCTTCTCGCCGGAGCTACCTCCGGCCAACTTCGTATTCGTCGTTCGCCACAATTTTTGCCTCCTTGCGGGGTCGGGGCAGTTTGCCCCCGACTCCTTCACTCTTCTCTTGCAGGTCTTGTGCCTCAACTCGCGTCAGGAGCCCTTCCGCTCCGACGACCTCGCACGCGCCCCTCGACCATCGCCGAGGATTTTTGGAGTCACCAGCACGTCGAGGACCACCGCAGGAGTGCTGGACACCATTTTGGAGCACAAAGGAGCGGCTGAAGAGGGAGATCGGAGCTTGGGAAGCTCGCCCCCATGCTTGTTCTTCCCAGTTCATCGAAGGAGCTTCTCTGCCGTTGGATTTTGAAGGTGTCCCAGATATAGCAGCCAACGTCTGATGATTTGAACCTCCGCCGTCGATCGATGTCCTGATCTTTTAATCTCCACCATCGACGCGAAGGGGTATCGGGCCCTATTGGCGTGACGCGTGGCGTAAGTGGATACATATGCGCCGTCCGATCGTGCCCTACTGCCAGCCATCTGATTGTCCCAGCAGGATCTGATCATGACCATTCGCGCGAATCGACATTGTAGCATCTAGAGAGGACATGTGTCAAGTGAAGAATCTCAAGCCGTCCGATCCGTCTGCGGGGGTATTTTGCGATTAAACCCCCGCGATTTTGTTTATTTATTAAGTAGTTTATAAACTTTCATCAGCCGCTTTATAACTTTTGCAACATTTGCGTTTAGCCCCTTGGGGTTTTGTGATATTTCTATTTGCCCCCTGCCAGGTCACGTACATCTGTGCACGTGACTTGGCGTTTTTGCAGGCATACCCAGGACTTTTTGCTATATTTACGTTTAGTCCAGAAACTTTGAAACGTAGTGTAATACTTTTGTGATGTTTACAATATAGCCCCTGCATGTTTCATAAATTACAACCGTACCCCTGCCAGGCGCGCGTGCTTGCGCACATGCGTTTGGTGTTTTTGCAAGGGTGCCCTTGCAGATTTTGGTATTTGTGCGTGGTCCATTAAAAGTTTTATTCAGGTATAAACTTTTATAAAAATTGCACTTAGGTCCTGAAACCTTTGTTTAATTAAAAAACTGCCCCTGGCCTATGTGTAGTTTCTTTTTGTTGTTTGTATTTATTGCATGCATTTCTAAAACCCCAAAAATTCCACAAAAATTAACTTAATCTCATGTGTGTGTGTGCTCATTCACGCCATATTTTTGCATTGCATTTTTATTGCATTTTCATATTTTTTAAAAATCAAAAGCATGCATTTTAGCTACTGTTTGCATTAGAAAATACCAAAAACTATCAAAACCCCTTGAAAAAATCCAAAAAAATTACCTAAGGTCTATTTTTATGTATTTTAGTGTCAGTCCAAAAATGATTAAAAAATTCAAAACAAAAACCTAAAAATTAGAAAACCCCTAAAAACTTCCTAAAAAACTAAAAAATTCTAGAAAAATCCTAAAAATACAAACTCGGTTTCTGTGGTTTCCTTATTTTATTCCCTTTATTTTAAAATTAATTTGGGAAAATTTTATTACTGTTTGCTATTTTTTATTCCCATTTTAATTTTGGCCGGCATTGTTTTTCACTGATTTCTAGTATTTTCATTTTTAAAAATACCAAAAATATTCTAAAAAATCCCCAAAAATCACAAAAACAATAGAAAAATATAAAAAGACCAAAAACATTTTATTTCCTAATTTTGAAGCATTTTCCTTATTTTTATAAATACCTTATCCCCTCTTTTCTTATATTGTATATATACTCTATTATTGAAAAAGGAAATTAAAATATATATATAATATAAAAAGAATATATAAAATCAAAAAATTAAAAATCAAAATACAAAATTAAAAATTAAAAAAAAATAAATTAAAAACCCACAAACATTTGCATCTTGTAGACACATTGATCACAATCACATTTTTGCATAAATTGCTTGATCTATCTTGTGTGCTCCTTGTGTTCAACCTCTACATACTTACACCTATATACCTTTTTATGTAGAGTTAATAATAAATTTTAACTCCACTATTGCTTATCATTGTTTGATTTGATTGTAGGTTAATTGTTGATTAAATTCAGATTTCTTAGCGGTCACCGCAGTGACTTCTGCGTTCCCGCCTTGTGTGGAATACACGACCGTTGGAAATTCGGGTTTATCAAATGGTGCCGTTGCCGGGGAGAAACAGCATATAGTTCTTGTTTTTTGATTGATAGTGATTGCTTATATTTGTCTACATTATTGCTTGCTTGCTTGACCTCTCTATTTTTGACATATCTTATTGAGTTATCTGACCATTCTTCTTTCTTGTCTTCTTGCGAGGGACCGTGGATCGAGGAGGATCTCTTAGGGGATCCGGTGCAACCTTGGGAGGCGGAGTCGGTTTTTCTAGCCTAAGCCGACAAGAGAGAGCAGGAGGAGTGAGAGAGAGTGGTAGTTAGTAGTCTTTTATTTTTGTGAGAGAGAGACTTTATAATTTGTAATAATACAGGTACTTGGACACTCAGGACACTAGGGCCTAATTTCCAGGTGTTTGTTCACTTGGGGGCTCACCGCGGTTTTCTTTGCGTTTTCCCGCTGTCATTTTCCGATTTTGTTTTATTTTCCTTTCTTTTGTGGAATGAGCCCTTATTTTAGGCATTGCTTGATCGAGTAGATTAGGTCCAAACACCCTTATAACCATTGCATGTACCTATAGTGCGTTTGGACTTAGTTTAAATTAAACAGTTGATCACCATCTTCGAGCTGTCGCGCCGCGAGCCCACCCTGCCAAGCGCTTCTCCTGAACTCGATTTGTCGAGAGGAGGAGGGGTGAGCCTAGACCGGACTCTAGGATTGAGGATTGGTGATTGACTTGTGGTTCTTCACGTTAGCAATTGTCTGCTTAGGATGATTTCCGTGTCCATATCGGCATTTAGTTTAGGTTTAAAAATTCCTATTTTGCATCCCGCATGGAGAGAGCTGGAGGTACTGTAAGTCTTTCTATCTTTGCATTCATCATATAGGCACAAAGGTGAGATTTCCATCTTGGTGCCAACTTGCACGACTTTTTTGACTCTTTCTCCCTCTGTTTTTAGATCAATTAGGAACGAAAGAAAATACAAAAACATTAGGTGCTTGTTTGAATTGACCCAAAATAAGCGATAACACCAAAAAAATTAAAAAAGGGACTGCTAAGAAAACTTGACCTAAATAAAATTGGTAATTGGATTCATTGCTTGGGGAGAATAACACCCTCACTTGTATTCAGGATGCATCGGAAGGTCTCCTTCCAAGTGAGCATAGCGGCTTCGTAAGAATTAGAGCCCAAAACCCAGCTTGTGACTGCCTTGTGTATCGCCTGGATTTCCAAAGTATTGGCGCTACTATTGTATTTAGACGAGTAGGGCTTGGTCGTCATTGGTGACTCACTATTGTGTTGAGCATCGACCTTGTCCGAAGTATCGAGCATAGGCCACGCCTTCACGGGTGTGTCTGTCTCATCGTCTTACGTCCGAGTAGGATCTTGCACGCTCACGGGTGATTCCGTTGCGAGCGAGATCCGAAGTATCGGTGTTGCCTATCGGCTTCCTCCCTCTTTTATTTGGCTGAGTAGGGATCCAGGAAGGGTTACAAGGACCTTAAAAAGTGCAAGCTACAGGTTACGCAGGAGGAGGACAAGTACGGGGATACTTTTCCGGCAGTACTCTCTCTCCTATAGGCGTAGCGCTCTAAGGACTCGTTGAAAGATAAATTCCTGAATTCAAGCTAAAAACTACAAAGATAAAAGCCGAACCTTCACGGCTTCATGTATTGAGTTGGTGAATCCCCTTGTTTTGTGTTTGATTGCTAGTTGGATCTAGGTCAAGATCAAAAACGCCGTACAATTGTGCGCAATTTTGTCACTTCCTTCTTCTTCATTTCTCAACCTCGCTCTTCTCAATAATCATGATGATGGGAAGGAGGTCTCTTAGGCCATCTTTGGCGGCACCACTATCTAGCACTCCTCCCTATTCATCTAGGACAACCTCGGAGAGTCTAGACCCACTCTCCGAGCCTGAGTTCACTTCCACCCTATTCCCCCTCGACCACCCTTCTCCTTCCATCAGTCCAAGAGTTTCAGAGTTTAGTGCATCATAGAGCTCAGAGCATTTGACGGCACCTTAGATGGGTTCTTTTGCCTTTTCAAAGAATCCAGCTATGGCAGATAGAGGAGAACACCTAGATGAGCATGAGCACCCTCCATTTCTGTATGATCAAGTTGCCATCAATAATTCATTGCTAGCATCCCTGGAGACTATGCAGAGACAGATCCGAGACCATGGAGTATTCATGGGTGACCTCATGAGAGAGATCGCGTAGATGCGAGAAAACAGACCTGGGGGCGGTGGCGGAGGAGGTGACATACCAGTTGTAGTAGGTAAGGGAGGAGAACCAAATCAGGAGAGGCCGCCACAGACCATCATGAGAGAATTGCACAATCCAGCAGCCTCTCTCACTCATAGATGAATCCGACTCCCTCCCATCCATGGAGATTTCGAGCTTCACCCCCACACTATTTAGCTATTGCCTAAATTTCATGGGCTGGCGACCGAAGAGCCACACTTCCATTTGCAAGAATTTGAAATGATCTGCAGTACCATTCATGACAGGCTGGTGACTGAGGAAACTATCAAAATGATAGCCTTCCCCTTCTCTTTGGTTGATAGAGCCGCTTACTGGCTAAAACATTTGGGGAGGTTCATCGACACTTGGGCAGAACTCCGGACCGCATACTTGAACAAGTATTATCCTCTCGGCCGGACAAACGCAACAAGAGCTATGATCAGTAACTTCACAATGATCCCTAAAGAACAGTTCCATGAAGCTTGGGATCGATTCAGAGAGCTCATCGATCGGTGTCCACACCATGATATATCCAAGCCCAATCTGGTTCAAAGTTTCTTTTGTGGGTTGACATCGAAGCTGCAGGGGCTTGTTAATGCCTCTTGTGGTGGGTCCTATTTTTCCAAGGGTGAAGACGATGTTTGGGCCATCTATGAAGGGATGGTAGAGAACTTGACAGTCATGGCCCAAGCCCGAGTCTACACGCAGCAAAAGCCCCACCAAGGAGCGGGATCATTTCAGAGGATCGCCCGCATCGATGCCGATCCTCACACTTCGTCGGCAGCCGCAGCTCAAGCCGAATCAGCCGTAGCCGACATGGGCATCATTAGTGAAAAGCTGGACCGTCTCGAGATCCTCGAGAAGAAGCAAATGCAAGGACTGGCCCAGATGGACCAGATTTCCCAGATGGACCAGATTACCAAGACTATGAGTGACCTGAAGACGCAGATTCTTTGCGTCCAGAAGGCACAAACATCTTCTCAGTAGCCTCCCAGGTCATGGGCTGATACTAGCAGTAGCAGCTCAACCCAGCCCTCTGCCTCATACCGCCAGGTCAACCACATTCAGCTGCCATCTCAGGACACTCAGATGGTAGTCTATCAGCCGGATCAGCCACTGGCAGTTCTACCTCCACCAACCTTCGAGCAGGAGCCATTGATGGAAGTCAATGGGATATGGTACGACTGTTACCCGCAGCCCGGGATTCATCGCGATCACCCCGGATTCTGTTGGACCACTGGTGGCACCTCTTCCCAGCAGCAGCCTCCGGCTCAGGGATATCAGAACAACCAGCAGCAGTAGTAGCCCCAGTATGCCCACCAGCAGAACCAGCATAGTCCTCGTCCTGCCTATCACAAATAGCAGTGGATGCAGCGTCAGCAGCCTCACCAGTCATATACCCATCCTCCCCAGTACCAGCAGCAGCAGCAGCTTCATTTCCCGTAGGGGAACACTTCCGGTTCTCAGGCTCCCGCCTTTGAGAACTCAGCTCTAGATGACCTTGCACGCTTGCTTTCTGAACAGCGAGCATCCTTCCGACAGGAAATGGATGAGTTCCGGCAGGAGATGAGGGATATCATCAAGGGCAAAGCCGCCATACCAGCTCAGATTGAACCCAATCCGAACAATCTGAAGAGGAAGTCTGAGCAGGTACAGTTTACAAAGGATACTTCTCCTAGTGATTATTTGAGTGACACATCTTCTTTGTATGATGCTGATTTTGTGACTACTAGGAGCGGTAGGATGCTAGCCGGCGGCGCCTCATCTGAGCGACAACCACATGCAGAACCACGAGTGCCAGATGAGCAGAGTAGTGGTGCTGATGCTGCTGATGATGTTGATGACGGTGGTGCTCATTCCACCAATGATGGAGATCCAGACGACGGTACTAAGGCCGTCGTGATACCTGATGCAGACGGTGGTGCTGATGCCACCATTTTTGATGCAAAGCCAGAGCGCGGTGTTGATGCCGCAAAGACATGTGTCTTTGGTGGTACTGAGGCCACCACTTTCACTTTTGTTGAGCTCCCTTCTGTTGTGTTGCCACCTTTTGTATCTCAGGTTGTGGTAACACGAAAAAGAACAAAAATATGAATAAAGGAAAGGCTTCTGTGTATACTCCAGATCCATATGTGTTGCATGATGATCATTGTATGGATTCTATTCCCTCACAGGCACAGGGACCTATTCCTAGCCCTCCATCTGAGGAGGCCCCTACTATCCCCTTCCCTGACACTTCGTCGGGCGAAGGGGAACAAAAGAGAAAATCCAAAAAAGACCCAGCAGGTAGAGTTCAGCAACCAGATGATTGACAGATTTCACATTCAGCTGACTCTACAGGAAGCACTTGAGCACGTCCCCCTCTTCAAAAAGAACTTGAAAGAGAAGACTACAGTCCGTAGGAAGAGGAGGAACCATAGAGATCAGATCCATGTGCTCACTCATTCCACTTGCTGCACCATTCAGAACAAACTGCCAGCCAAGAGACCTAATGCAGGAGCTCCCTATGTCAGATGCGAGATTCAGGAGCAGCAGTTTGATCGTACTCTATTAGACAGCGGCTCTTCTATTAACCTTCTTCCGACAGCCTTACTCGACCGATTCGAGTTTGGTCCTCTTCCTAGGAGTAGGACAATCCTTTAGTTTGCCGATAGGTCGACTAAGAGGCCAAAGGGGTTATTGAGAGACGTGGTCGTTACCATTCAGAGCCTGAAATTCCCCGTGGACTTTGTTGTACTGGACATGGAGATCCCTGAGTCGGTAACCGATGCCCCCATCATACTTGGACGCCCATTCTTGGCCACAGCCAAGGCGGTGACCGATCATGATAGCGGGAAGGTATGTTTTCGCGTAGAGGGCGAGATCATACAAATAGATACGATCGAGGAGACCATAGCGAGAGAATTAGCATGCTCAGAGCAGTCCAGTTACATTGAGCAGATGACAGAGGCTGAGCTAGACATCCGCTAGGAGTGTGATTTTGTGATGACAAACGATGAATCTAATTGGATAGATCCCGTAGCACAGACCCTCGCTGTGCCTACAGATTCACCATACTTACAGCTTATGGCAGTCGAGAGCCTGGAGAGCACACTCGTGGACGAGGATACACTTGAGGCTGACAGTCGTGGGATGAGTGGTGATGATTTTCAGTCTTATTCTTCTACTTCAGATCCCTCGGATTCAGACATTGATTGGGATGATTTTGATGTATATTTGTCGTGTCTGATTCCTTCTGAGCCGACATCTAGGACAGAGTGTGAGCCAGTACAGTTCATAGATGATTCAGCAGGGTTCCCTTCGTCAGACTTTTATGTGCAGCGTGAGTTCTCACATGCAGACCTGGTAGCCTTTACACAGACATATCAGAAGCTAGATCTGTCACCTCCCAGTTGTCCAGAACTGAAACCCTTGCCGCAGTCGCTGAAATATAGATTCCTTGCGGGTGAGCCAGATATGCATCCAATCATTATCTCAGCAGGTTTGACTGGAGAGCAAGAATCTCGTCTGATGGAGGTTCTTGAAAGAAACCGCAAGGCGATAGGATGGAGTATAGCTGATCTCCAGGGGATTAGTCCGGCTCTGTGCTCCCACCACATCTATCTTGAGGAGGACGCTAGGCCGTCGCGTGAGTTCCAGCGACGGCTGAACCCGAATCTTCGAGATGTGGTCATGAAAGAAATATCAAAGTGGTGGAGCGTCGATTTTATCTACCCCATCTCCGACTCCAAGTGGGTTAGTCCATTACATGTGGTACCCAAGAAGCCGGGTATCACTACAGTTGTGAGTGAGTCTGGAGAGGAGATCGCTACCCGAGTACCGACTTCTTGGAGGGTCTGTGTGTACTACAGACAATTGAATCAGGCCACCAAGAAGGATCATTTCCCACTGCCATTCATTGATCATATTATCGAGCGGCTAGCTAGGAAGAGTCACTACTTTTTTCTTGACGGGTACTCCGGATATAATCAAGTGGCCATTACGCTCGAAGACCAGGAGAAAACGACATTCACCTGTCCGTGTGGAAATTATGCTTTCAGACGGATGCCCTTTGGTCTATGTAATGCCCCAGCGACATTCCAAAGGTGCATGTTGTCCATTTTCTCAGACATGGTGGGTAACTGTTTAGAGGTCTTCATGGATGACTTCTCGGTCTATGGCGATGGGTTTGATGCTTTGTCTTGACTGCCTAGACCGTGTGCTTCAGCGCTGAATTAAGGTTAATCTTGTATTGTCTTGGGAGAAGAGTCACTTCATGGTGACTCAAGGGACGGTCCTTGGTCATATCATCTCCAACAAGGGCATGGAGGTCGATCTGGCCAAGGTGGATATCATTAGAAAACTCAATCCACCGTCCAATATGCGTCAATTGCGGTCTTTTCTGGGGCTTGTCGGTTTCTACCGATGGTTCATTTAGGACTTCAGTCATATTGCCCGACCGCTGACTGATCCGTTGACAAAAGACACCGAGTTCATTGTAGATGATAAGTGTCTTGCATCTTTTGAGACACTCAAGAGTATGGTTGTCACGGCTCCTGTCCTTCAGCCACCCGATTGGTCTCTCCCATTCGAGATCATGACAAATGCTTCTGATTTCGCCTTTGGGGCTGTGCTTGGACAAAGGAGGGATGGATTGTCGTTTGCCATTCACTACGCCAGCCGGACTTTGGATGCCGCTCAGCGAAATTACACTGTGACAGAGAAGGAGATGCTGGTCGTAGTCTTTGCTTTGGATAAGTATAGATCATATATTCTCGGATCTAGAGTGACTACCTACACAGATCACACCGCCATCCGGTATTTAATGTCTAAGAAGGATGCCAAAGCGTGCCTTACCAGATGGATCCTTCTGCTCCAGGAGTTTGATATTGAGATTAAGGATAAGCCTGAAGTTAAGAATGTGGTGGCGGATCATCTCTCCCGCTTAGAGAACCTTGAGGAATCTGAGCCCAACGCACCTATTACAGATACGTTTCCAGATGAGGCGATCTTAGCTATCGCCTCGCTCCCATGGTATGCCGACATTGTAAACTATCTTGTTGCCAAGACGGTTCCACAATGTTGGCCCAGGCAGAAACTCGAGACCTTCCTGGCGAAGGCCAAGTTTTATCATTGGGAGGATCCCATCTTTTATCATGAAGGAGGGGACAACATCTGGACGAGGTGCATTCCTCAAGAAGAGCAGCATAGCGTCCTCACATACTGCCACAAGCTCGAGGCAGGAGGACATCATTCTGGGAGACGGACGTCACAGAAGGTGCTTCAATCCGGCCTTTGGTGGCCTACTCTCTTCAAGGATTCAGATGAGTTCGTGAAGAGATGTACTGACTGTCAGAAGATGGGTACTTGCGGACAGAGAGACATGATGCCCATGCAACCCATTCACTTTTGTGAGGTTTTTGATGCATGGGGGATTGATTTCATGTGCCCATTTCCTAAGAGTCAGGAGTTTGAGCAAATTTTGCTCGCTGTAGATTATGTCAGCCGATGGGTTGAGGCCATCCCCGCCCGAGCCGCAGATGCTAAGACTATGTGTAATTTTTTGAGGAAAAATATCATTTCACGGTTCGGGGTACCTAGAGTCTTGATTTTAGACGAGGGGTCTCATTTCATCAATGATAAGGTTAGGGCCCTTGCAGACGAGTTCGACATGGACCATCGTGTTGCCACGCCGTATCACCCTCAGACTAATGGTCTTGCCAAAGTATCGAACCGAGAGATCAAGACTATCCTACAGAAGGTTGTCCGCCCAGACCGAAAGGATTGGTCACAACTTTTGGACTCGGTTTTGTGGGCCTATCGGACTTCCTTCAAGAATCCATTAGGGACATCTCCCTTTCGTCTCGTCTATGGCAAGCCGTGCCAACTGCCAGTGGAAATCAAGCACAAGTCACTTTGGGCAGTCACTGAGTTATTATTGAATCCCGAGAGTATAGGAGAACAAAGGAGAGTAGAGTTGGCAGCCCTGGAGGAACTAAGAGACACAACCTTTTCTAGCAGCCTACAGTACAAGGAAAAAGTAAAGACATGTCATGATTCCCATATCAGCCATAAACAGTTTGAGCCAGATCAACGTGTATGGTTGTTCAATTCCAGGCTGAAATTATTTCCAGGGAAATTACAGAGCAAGTGGAATGGTCCTTATGTGGTCAGGAAGGTACATGACAATGGTAGCATTGATATATCCGAGCCGTCATCTTCATCCACCTTCCGTGTTAACGGTCAGCGCCTGAATCTATATCTAGATCATGATCCGCCGACCGTTGACGTTGCCCCCATTCTTCTGGTATAAGATGTGTTCTTTGATTCATATCACTTGCATCTCATACATGGTGATCACTTCCATCTTCCGTTGTACAGATCCATCTGTTCATATCACTCTTTCATCGGTTGCTGTCTTTTCTTCTTTTCTTCTTTTCTTCTTTTCTTCTTTTCCTTTTCTATCTTCTTTTTGTATCAAAAAGGTGCCGCCCTTTGTTATCAGTTTCTACACGTAGGACATACTTTGTCCTAAGTATAGGGGGGTGTGCACCCCGGGTTTTCATTTATTTCGATCCTCTCCATTGTCTCCTCTTCTTGTCTATACTTAGGGATATCTTATCCTAAGTATAGGTGATGAACTCAAAATCCACCTCTTTAATATCGATGAGTTGTAGTATAGGAGGTGAAAATCGGTCGATCAAAAACCACAAACTTTGAATGTTGTGGAGTAATTTTTACTTGGTAAGTGTACCAAGGTCGAACTCAGGGAACGGTGATTTTTAGTTGCGTGGTTTTAAATCAAATTAAATAATTAATTAATGCTTGATTAATTTGTGTGTTTGCAAAAATATACAATGCGAAGATGCGAATGTTATGCACAGAAAATGAATGGGAACACCAATTCAGCTCAGGATCTTGTGATTTTGCACGATTTAAATCCTCAATTAACAACTTCAATTAATCATCAAATATTATCACAGATCGAATAATAATGTAACCAAGAAAAATCAATCGACTCCAAGTTCACTGATAAAATGACTTTTCTAAGTTAATAGTTGATCACCCAAATATTGGTCCTCAATTCAATCCCTGTAATGATTAGGAATAATCAACAATAAAACAAGGGATTAATCAAATTAAAATCCTCAACGGAACTCCTGCAACCGGTTTATCGTTCATTTCTCAAGCATAAGTATGTCAAAATAAGCCTGCAAAAAGTCAGTAATGATCCACAAGTAATAATTGACAATAAACCACCTCAGATCTGCTCACAAGGTATGCTAAGTTGTAGATCATGAAAATAGCTTCGAAACGACATATTATATGCTAAAATCGGAGTCCGTATGACAAAGATATGCTAAAAAGTAAAATAAAGTTTTCTTTGCAAAAAGGTCCCTGGGAGGACTTATCTGTAATTAATAAAACTCGGAGGGGCCTGGACGTAATTTACCCCTAGCGGTGGTATTTCTGCAATTTCTGAAAGTCCCAGGGGTAAGGCTGCAATTTTCCCCAGGTGCACGTGCCACGCACGTGCACCCGGAGGCTTGGACACGGGGCTGGAGGCTCGGGCGGCCGAGCCTGAGGTTGGGGTACCCGAGCTTGTGGTTCGGGCCGGGCCTAGAGGCTTGAGCACCTGAGCCTCAGGCTTGGAGGCTGGCTAGGGGGAGGGTGACGTGGCGTGAGCACGACCGTTGGATCAAGGGCGGGGGAGGGCCCGATCCAACGGCGCCTGTGCGTTGAGGGTCGGCGGCGCGGACGAAGCGCCTGGGAGGCGCGGAGGAGCGTCGCGGCGGAGCTCCTGGGCGAGGGTGGAGGCGGCGCTGTGCAGCCGAGGCGGCGCCTCCGCGCGAAGGCGGAGGCTCTGAAGGTGGTGCCTCCGCGCGGGCGGTGGCCGGAGGCGGTGCGGTGGCAGAGGCGTCGCGCGATGCGGAGCCTTGCAGTGGTGGCGAGGCGATGGCCGAAGACGATAGCGAGGGCGGCGATGTGATGGCCGAGGTTGGGGCGGAGCGGCTGAAGGCACTAGAACCGAGGCGCAACCTGGAGGCTCGACCGATCGACGCCCGTCAGACAATGTCTGAAGGCGGCGGTGGCTGGACCTGCATAATGTTAAAGAAAACACCGCAAAAATGGGGGAACGACCGACGACGAAGCCCTGTGGTTCGGGGAGTCCGGCCTGTGCAAGGCCAGTGAAGTTGTGTGGGGCGGAGGAGAGGACAAATCGACGGAGGTCAAGAGGAGTACTTGGGGGACGAAACTCGACGGCGAAGTTACTGCCGGAGCTGGGTGTGGTGCTGCGCACAAGGCGGAGGCCTTGGATCTCGTCAACAAGGAGCCGCTGTCACCGGCGAGAGGACGGATGAAGAAACGAGGCCGGAGGTGGAGGCTCTTTATAGGAGGAAGGTGGCGGCGGTTACACGCGAGGGAGGACGAACGGCTGGCGGTGATGGTTAAGGTCGTGCATGGCGGCGGTCCTTAATGGTAGGAGAACGGCTGAGAGGAAGGAGAGGCAACGGCTGGGGAAGAAGACCAGGGTCACGTGCTGGTCACGTGACCCAGGTTGACCAGGAGAGAGAGGAAAGCGGGGTGCCACGTGGCACGCCCAGGGGCTGCCACGTGGCACCCCAAAAAAATTTCAACTTTAAGGATGGAAAAGAAGGAGAAGGAGACCTCGGATTGAAAAGTTTTCTTCACGAAAGTTGTTCGTCTCAACGAGATCTACAACTTTTATGAAGGGCCCAGAAGCAAAAGAGGTCACCTGTGCAAAGTGGTATTTTTGGTGGCTTTCCTGGTGTACGAAAAACCGCATTTTTGAGATTTGTAATTTTTTTGGTGATTTTAGAGGGGATAAAAATTCTAGAAAAATACGATAAATAAGAAGAAAATTATTTACACATTAATCTATTTTTTTTTGTATTTTTAAAGGATAAGAAATTAGGAAAATAAATTAGAAGTCAGAATCACACGACTTTTGTGCAGACTGACAATGGACACTCGGACTTGGTCAATTTCTTTGATCTCAGTTTTAATCTGGATTTGAATGTTTGCATTTCTTATTAAAACTTTCATCAAAGGACACAAATGAAAAAGAAATAAAATTAAAAGAGTTAATTATTCACATAAAATCTCAGGTCAAAATTAGTAAAAAGTTAAAATGCGCAAAAGAGGCCCAAAACCCAACTTTCACATATGAGCTCCGAATTTTATGAAATTGGTCTTGTTTTGAAGGTATTTGAAAATGGAGTACTTTAAAAGTGAGTAGACCAAAATCGGACATTGTATGTGGGAGATATGCTCATTTTAGTCCGTCAGA
This sequence comes from Ottelia alismoides, assembly GCA_037367405.1. Taxonomy (NCBI): domain Eukaryota; kingdom Viridiplantae; phylum Streptophyta; class Magnoliopsida; order Alismatales; family Hydrocharitaceae; genus Ottelia; species Ottelia alismoides. The sequence continues at coordinate 545,611 of JAZKJV010004362.1, read as the reverse complement.
TGTGAAATTTGACTTTGGGATTATTTGACACTTATTGGGGTTAGTAATTTTTTTGTATTTTTTATTTAATAAGGTTAGTAATATCTACACAAAGGAGGTGGTTTCGGGTCAATCGGAGTTGGGATGAATTAACAAAAAATGTGAGAGGTTAGCGGCTTTTTTTGGACTAATTTACACTGGGAATTTTAAATGCAATTATGCATGATGAAATGCAGGTATTATTTATACATGCATGGTGGCTAATAATGCTCTATTAATGAATAATTACAGGTGGATGATGGGGGACAGAGCCTAAATGACCAATTTTAGCATGATGAATACGAGATTCATCAATAGGGGAGATAATCTGAGTACGATCTGTTCATTCCCACCCTTGACCCTCCCTGCATTGTGTACAGTCTGCTATACTTAGGATTATTTGTAGCTAAGTATAGGGGGGATGGTCAACTTCTCATTGGTTCATTTATTTATTCTTTTGACTTGCCTATACTTAGTACGAGTTATGTCTTCTCTTTTCTCTCCGATCTATGAGGACATAGCTCAAGCTAAGTATAGGGGGGTCATATATACTGCGTATATACTTTAGCCATAACTCGTACTTTCATATTTTCCTAATAAATATGGCTAATTATTCTTTAAAGTTCTTTAAAATCCTTAATAAAAAGATGTTATTGTTCCTCAAATTCCTTTTGTATTTACTGATTAATAAATCAGGTGAAAATGTTTTTTGCAAAATGTTTGAAAAATAGTTTGACAAATCCTTGTGAAAATCTTTTGAAAACTATTTTGAAAACGTTTTGTTACATGTTTTCAACCTTTGTAAAAATATGTGGTTTGTAAAATTTTATTTTCTTTGTGTGAAATAAAAAGTTTGAAAAATGATTTGCAAATGGTTTGAAAAATGGTTGCAAAATTATTTTGAAAAATCTATCTATATTGTTTGAAAAGCCTTTGCAAAATGATTTTCAAATGTGTGTACATGTTTGTAAAATGTTCGTAAAAACTATTTTGGACTATAGTTTGCAAAATTGTTTGAAAAACTTTTTCAAAGAAGTTTGAGGAATACATACATCATACCTAAAATTCTTTATTGTATATATATCCATATAATTGATCACTTTCCCTTGTAAATTCTTAAAATCCACTTCTTGTAGATATAAGAAGTACTCCTGTGTAAATATTTTAACCTAGCTTTTAGCCAAAAACTTTTTGTTTTCAAAAATTCCAAAAACATTTGCAAAATTAAAATCCAAAAACATTTGAAAAATCTCTTTGAAAAATACAAAAAAATGCATATGCATCATCTTTTCAAAAATCCATAAAAAGTTCAAAATCTTGAAAATTGCATCACAAAAATATTTTCTGCATTCTGCATAGCATTTACATAGCATTCGCATTTTTCGGATTGAGTTTGAGAGTTGAACGAGTCTAAGTAAAATCCGGAGATTGGAGCTTGGTTGGACTTTAAAATCTACCTAATAACATGAACCTTATATGAACTGGGTTTGAGGTACTTCAGGTCTAGTTGACTTAATTCTTTGAGGATCACGGGACTTGGTTCAATGGATTCTTGACTGCCTAAGTAGAGTATTTCGGAGCACACGCACGACTCTTGTTGATAATGACCTAACTTGGACACCTGCACCTTTCACATGGCTCAACTCAGTTGGAGTGGTGAGGGGATTGGATTTGCCGGTATGAGACGCACACAAGTGGAAACACTTGTCCTCCTCTAGGGAGGGAAGTGCATCCCAACCCGTCCAGTAATGAGGAATTCTTAAGACAGGAGAGTGTGGGTTGCGATAAAGCTTCAAAAGAGGGATAGTCTACTGGCTCAAGAGGAAAAACTCCCTATGTAAATGCTGCTGTGAATAGTATCAAAAAAAACAAAAAAAAAGGTCAGGCCTGTACAAAAATAAAATGCCTGCAAGGTATGTACAAATGTTATAAAGCCAATAAGCAAGCTTGAGTTCCAAAGTCAAATATGTGAGCCTGCAGCTGGATGACTTGACTACACTGGTCTTGCATCCTAGGATGGGTAGCTACACTAGCTATCCGTCCATTCTTCTCTTCACCCCCCTCCTCTTGAGCTGGTTGCCACTTGAACTTAGAAGGGAATACCCCGCTCCTCGAGGATGGAGTTATTGGATTGGGGAATCATTGAGTTGTCATGCTGGAGAAGTCAGTCTCTTTGTCATTCTAGTTGGGGAGAGGCACCATCACTTACATTGTACAAGTCAGCTTCATAGTCGTAAGGGTTTGCATATGAGTTGAGATATTTCTGACCTGGCTATTGAGGAGACTTGAACAGAGTTTTGGGATTCTCAGGGACTGTTGAATTTCAAATCCGGTTCTCATTAAGGTTCCGCCCGCACTAAAATTCCAAAGGTCCGACTTAAGCTCCAAACTTTGATTTTGTGAAGACAAGTTTGATAATTAAAGTAAATCCACGTTCTTCTTTTTCTTTTCTTTGTTTTTCTTTTCTGCACTTATTGCATAAGCGTTTGCTAGGGACTAGCAAAGGTAAAGTACAGAGGGATGATGAATCCACATTTCATCATCTTTATTCTATCATTTTGGCCTCAAAAATCCTAGCAAATGTGTGTAAATACCCTTAATTAGAGCATCTTAGCATTCATGCATGTGCATGTAAATAGTGTATAAAATACTGAAATTAAAGCCAAAATTATAGAATAAATAAAAGAAAAGAAAAAGAATAAAATATTGTAAATATTTTATGACCCGAAACCTCGAGACCTAGGCATCTTGATGAATAGGTCAACAAGGAATAAAGTAGGGGGAGATAAGGGCCAGATACCTATTCATTTTATTCATTCTTTATTCATTTTGGGACCTATTTTTGGTTCCACTTTTTATACCTCAAATAAAGAAACTTTGTACATGAAAGTTGTAGATAATTAATTAAATAAAATTACAAAATTGATTTCATTCAAAAATAATGTACAGATAAAAAGTTATGATCTGAATAAAAATCCAGGATCCTAACTTCCCAGACCTGTATCTCACAAATGAAAACTCCAAATGCATCAAACTCACCTTTAATTATATATAGTTTAAAATAAGCTATTTAATGGCGATGGTTTTGCATTTGGCGGAGCTACCTTATTGTATACTTGTATAGATTAAAATATTCAATTTATTATGTATATATTATTTTTATAATTTTATATTTTTATATTTTTCTAATATTATTTATAATAATTTTGTACATTAAAATCAGATTAAAAATACAAAAGAAATACAAATTAAAATACTTGTATATTATACATAGGTAAAATACCTATATACATACCTATAGTAATAATACTTTTATTTTATTAAATATACAAAACTCTTCAGAAAAATAAAATAAAAATATTTTTAAATGTATAAAAATATTTTACAAATTTATAAAATAATAAATAAAAATAATAAAATTAAAAACACAAAATAAAAATAAATTAATAAAATACATAGATAATATACCTATGAAGGGTATAAAAGGGAACTTATAAAATTATACCTCATAAAAATAATTAAAAACCATAATAAAATACCTTATAAAATAATAAACATTTTTTATTAAATAACCCAAAATTAAATAAACCATTTACTATTTTTAAACTAATTTTTAAATAACTTTTTCAGAGGTTTTCCTGGTTGGTCAACGTGGACCAACCAGGTGGTCTGGAATGTTGACCAAGGTCAACAGTCTGACCTTCACCCCTGTAGCTGTGTCAGACCGAGATTTTAACCAGATTTCTCCCTTTTTTCGAGGTGTATCCTTTCATCCTTTGGCGTTGCAATCTTCATGACTTTTTCTCCCCAATAACCCATGATACATGCCTATAGCATATCTTGGGGATTGGATTGCTACCCCGCTCCTGACATCTCGCTCTTTGAGCCAGGTCCGTCAACCTTTCAAATTGGAACCCGCCTCTTCCATTCAATTTTTGAACCGCATTTCGTCCCGATTTCTCTCCCCTTTGGCTCGTGTTTGATTCCTGGAGGTGACAGCTCCAACATCAGCCCTTCAAGGAGGAGAGGCGTCGAGGATCTGGCGTGTTCCACCCACCTCCGGTGAACCCGCCGTTGAGGTATTTTCAACCTTAGGACCTTGACTTTGAGGTGCTTATTTTCCTAGTTTTTCTCCACCGTTTTATTCACTGTAGTCCTAGGATCATCCAGCCACCTTTATCTTCAATTTCCATTGATCGATTCGCTCAATCGATCTTCTCGCCGGAGCTACCTCCGGCCAACTTCGTATTCGTCGTTCGCCACCATTTTCGCCTCCTTGCGGGGTCGGGGCAGTTTGCCCCCGACGCCTTCACTCTTCTCTTGCAGGTCTTGTGCCTCAACTCGCGTCTGGAGCCCTTCCGCTCCGGTGACCTCGCACGCGCCCCCCGACCATCGCCGAGGATTTTTGGAGTCACCAGCACGTCGAGGACCGCCGCAGGAGTGCTGGACACCATTTTGGAGCACAAAGGAGCGGCTGAGGAGGGAGATCGGAGCTTGGGAAGCTTGCCCCCACGCTTGTTCTTCCCAGTTCGTCGAAGGAGCTTCTCCGCCGTTGGATTCTGAAGGTGTCCCAGATATAGCAGCCACCGTCCGATGATTTGAACCTCCACCGTCGATCGATGTCATGATCTTCTAATCTCCATTGTCGATGCGAAGGGGTATCAGACCCTATTGGCGTGATGCGTGGTGTAAGTGGATACATCTGCGCCGTCCGATCGCGCCCTGCTGCCAGCCGTCTGATTGTCCCAGCAGGATCTGATCGTGTCCATTCGTGCGAATCGACATCGTAGCATCTGGAGAGGACACATGTCAAGTGAAGAATCTCAAGCCTTCTGATCCGTCTGCGGGGGTATTTTGCGATTAAACCCCTGCGATTTTGTTTATTTATTAAGTAGTTTATAAACTTTCATCAGCTGCTTTATAACTTTTGCAATATTTGCATTTAGCCCCTTGGGGTTTTGTGATATTTCTATTTGCCCCCTGCCAGGTCACGTGCATCTGTGCACGTGACTTAGTATTTTTGCAGGCATACCCAGGACTTTTTGTTATAGTTACGTTTAGTCCAGAAACTTTGAAACGTAGTGTAATACTTTTGTGATGTTTACAATATAGCCCCTGCATGTTTCATAAATTACATTCGTACCCTTGCCAGGCGCGCGTGCTTGCGCACGTGCGTTTGGTGTTTTTGCAAGGGTGCCCTTGCGTATTTTGGTATTTATGCATGGTTGATAACAGGTCCGATCACTAGGGTATAAGGTACTGAAAACAGGTCGTCGCGACCCAAGCGATCAGACGATGTGTATCAAGAAAAATGAACCACTCGAGAAGGATAAAATCAATCAAAACTCAAATAGCGGTCCTGCTATGTGATTAACCTGGTATAGCACCCAGGGTCGAACTCAAGGAGCACGGGTTGGCCGAGAGGCCTACGAAGTAGTAAAAATAAAGAAAATAAAAGAACATAATATTTTTAGTGGTTTTTAATTATTTTTATATTTTTTTGAATTTTTAATATATTAAGAAAATAAGAAAACAAAAGAAAAGCACACTTTAACAAATTATTCAAAGAATCAAAAATCAACCAAAAATTAAAAAAAATGTTTTTATGTATTTTATATTTTTTTGTGTTTTTGGTGAATTTTTGATAATTTTCTGATGTTTATTTTATTTTCTAAAAATCAAACAGTAGCAAAAACAAAGGATACTGTCCAGCCGAGCCATAAAGCCCTAGATAAAATATCTAAGGGCCTCAAAATGGCCTGGAGGTAATTTTCCTGTAAAGTAGATAAAACAAGGAAAATTTAGGTACCAATTTTATTATTTTTGGGTTTTTAATTTATTTCCTATAATTTTTATGGGTTTTTGAGTGTTTTTGAGTTTTTAGTGTTTTCCAGTAGTGAAAAATAGCCAAAATTGGCTAGAAAATCAAACTAAGCTAAACAAACAGTAGGTAATTTTTATAGAATTTTTAAGTGAATTTTTATATTTTTGTGATTTTTCAAACTAGACAGTGTCGAAAATAGAGGTTTTTTATTTTTTAAAAATATCAAACAAAATCAGAAATGTCCTCAAAAATCCACAAAAATCCTACATCATGGCAGGCGTCATGTATCAAATTTTCGTTAGATTTGAAGGTGGTTTGATATTTTATTCAAAAATAAAGGTAGGGTACTGTGCACAGTGACCAAAGTGCAAATACCCAAAGTTCTGGGGGTCCCGGTGCAATTAACCCAGCAAAACATGTGCCACGCGCGTGCCTGGGGCACTCAGGGACCTAAACGTAACAAAAATAAGTCCCGAGGACTTATTGGTAACAGGACCAAAAGTCCAAGGGCTTATCTGCAAATAACCCAAGAAATATCGCACATGTGTAAATAAATCACGCACAGGGGTATAAGTGCAAATATCTAAAAGGTTTCATCCATTCATTAACATCCAGAAATACAAGGGTATCTACTGCAAATACACCAAAATAACACGTGACGAAGCACGTGGCTCACAACAGGCAGGGGTATAAATGCAAACTAACTTAAGCTCAAGGTCCTCTATGCAATTAAACCTAAAACTAAACAACTGATTCTAATATTTACAGGACTAAAACGAAATAAAACTAAAGACTGGGCCTAAGGGTAAATTACCCATTATTAGGCGGGGGCGTTGGATGCGTGCCACGTGGCGATCTGACGGCTGCGGATGGTGGGCGCTCCAGATGACGTCTCCTCGAATCTGACGGTGCTGGCTGCTCCAGGGATGGACGGCTCAGATTGGAACTGGAGCGAGGGATGACGATCGACGGCGCGGGAGGATGCTGGAAGAACAAGGCCCCGGCGAGACTCGCCGGGCTCGGGCGTGCACGGTGCTCCTCCTTGGAGCCTTCTGAACGTCGGAGAAGAATCGCGGAAGGCTCCCGCGTCTGCCGGTGGGCTCCGATGATCGAGCCAAGCTCCGTGGAGCTCGGACGGCATCGGCGGAGCTGGGTCTCCTGGCCTGAATGACCGACGCCCTCAGATGGGCTCGGTAGGACCTGCAAAGTATCTCAGAAGACTCGCGGGTCAAGGGCACACTGCCTCGACCCGGTTAGGCGTAGCGAAGGTGGCTGGTGCGTCGGGGTGGCGGGCTCCGGCGAAGGTGGTGGACGGAGGAGCCCGATTCCCAGCTCCTGTGCGAGCTGGTTTGAGTGCGTGGGTGGAGAATGTGCGTCGGAGAAAGGCGAACGCGAAGGTCGGGTCCGATGATAGGATGGTGGTCGGAACCGGGGTGAATCAGAAAAATACGACGGCGGCACGAATTGGGGGTAAATGGAAATCAAAGGAAATGGGTAGCCTAATGGGTTACCTGGGTGGTCGGAGAGACTGTGGCGGAGCTGGGGAAGCTCCCGGTCTTGGCCTCAAGGGACGTCTCGGCCCGAGGCTCGAAGCTCGCTCAGGTGGCGGAGCTACGGCGGCTACGTCGCCGGATCGATGGAAGACTCCTCCTCTCCTTGCTGCAACAGGCTCAGGCGCGAGCTGTCACCTCACATGCTCTCTGGAGCTCACAGGAGAAGAAGGCGAATGACCAAAGATGGAGAGAGAAGGTGGTGGAGCTCGCTTATATGCGTTGGAGGGGTCCGGCTAAGACAGGCTCGGGTAGGTCGATGAAGCGCGCGGATCCCGAGGTGGATGCCCGGCGAAGGTGTCGGGTGTGGGAGGTTCAAAACGGAGCCGGTGTTTAGGGAAATGGGTGTCGGGTCGAGCGGGTAGAATAGGAGAAGTCGGGTCCGGAGCTCAGACCCGTGGGAAGTGGTCCTGGGGGGGCTAGTTGACCGGGCGGTCAACATCCCCAGGACCCAATGGGATTCGGCCACGTGGCTGGATCTTGAAGTGACAAATATGGGTAGCTAGGGGCCGAATCTGCAAAAACTCAAAACATGAAATATTTTTCTTTTATTTTTTTTCTATTTTTTAGTGATTTTTAATTAATTTTTGGAAATAAAAATAGGCTATATACATAATATGTACTATATATAGGTATATATACAATATATAGGGTTTGGATTTTTGATTTTTAAATGTTATTTTTGTGCAATTTTATTCCTATTTTATATTTTATTTATTTTCATTATAAAATAAGGAATAAAAAGGTATTTTTATTTGATTTTTATTATTTATTTACATAGGTAAAATAAATATATATGTACATCTATATACATGGTATATGTACAATGTATTTTGGTATTTTTAATTTTCCTATTTTTGTTTTGTTTTTGTTTTCATTGTTTTTATTTTATTTATTTACAATATATAACATAGACTAGTTACAAAAATTATAAAAATTAATTTTATATATTTACAAGGCAAAATAAATACATAGGTGTGGTTTATGCACGTGGTGAAGGTGATGTTTTTGTTCCCTTTTTTATTTTTATCTTTTTATTTTATTTTTATATTTTTCTAAATATATACAAGTATTTACAAGCATATTTTTGGTGAGGAAAATATATTTATATTTATTTACATAGATATTTACACAAGAGCCCCTATCTCCCTCTACTTTGGCTTTTATGCGGTCAGGCCCATGCTGAGCCCTCCTTTGGGTTAGGTTGCTCAATATTTATCTTAAATATTTCCCTCTTTTTCTTTTTAATCTTTATTCTTTTATTTTTGCACAAAAACATGCTAATTATAGGTTTTTACACAATGCATGCTTTTGGTAATTATTTGTATTTACATACATCTACATGCATTTGCAAAGGTTTTTGTAGCTAAAATATAAGAATAAAGAGTGATGAATGGGTATTCATCACCCCCCTATACTTAACTTTGCTAGTCCCTTAGCAAACACTTATTTGAAAAAGAAGTGAAAAAGAAAGAAAGAAAAAGAAAAAGAGGATGTACATGGATCAAGGTTGATTATTAAACTTGCCTTCATTAAATTGGGGTATGGAGCTCGATCAGATCTTTGGATTATTAATGTGTCGGAACCTTATTTAGACTTACGCTTAAAACTCAACAGCCTCTAAGTTCCACTAATCTATAACCAAGACTCCTCAATGCTCCAGATCAGAACAAGTCATCAATCACAAACCCTGAAGACCATGAATCTTTTCTTGTCCTGTGAATGTGAAGTCTAAGCTCTCCACCTAAGAAATGGCAACTTCACAACCCTCCCCAACAAGGTAAGTCTATGACCTCAATCTGGCCACTCTTTCCTCGAGGAGCGGGGTATTCCCTTCTAAGTTCAAGTTCAACCGGCTCAAGAAGAGGAGGAAGAAGAGAATGGGTCAAGGCCAGTGTAGCCAAGTACCCTTGGGAGCTTGACCAGTGTAGCCAAGTCTCCCTGCTGCAAGCTACAACAGGTGGAACATGAAACCAAGCTTTGCTTATTGCACTCTATATACATACTCCGGTGGGATTATCATTTTCTATCAGACCCACCACTTTTTTGGAGTTCTTTTCTTTTTGCACATTTTTTTTCAAGTGCATCTGTACAACATATACATGTGCAGCATATATACAAGGAGTTTTTCCTCTTAAGCCAGTAGACTATCCCTCTTTTGAAGCTTTATTGCAACCCACAACTCCCGTCGTTAGACCTCACGGCAACCAGACCAAGTTGAGACGCACTTCCTTCACTAAAAGAAGAAGAGAGGTTCCGCCTAGAAGTACTACCCTCATATGCTACCCCAAGTCAAGGAAGACTGCCTCCTCACCACCTCATCCGTAGAGAGCTCGGTGCATAGTGCTGATGTCCAAGTAAAGCCATTGTCTATATGAGTCATGTGTTGTTGTTAAGTGCTTTACTTAGGCTCATTGAGATGACATGTGATCATAGCCTAGTGGACTCAAAGAATTAAGTCACCATGGACCTGAAAAGCCTTAAACCTAAGCCCTATAAGGTTCCTCTTAGAAGTTAGGTGGATTAAGATCTTAATCAAGCTCCATTTCTCAATTTGATTCCAGGCTAGTTTAAATGTCAACTATCATCCAGAAAAACTATATACATATGTACAAAAGATGCTTATTTACACAAAGTTTACAATCATGCAAAATTTTTGAAAAATGTTTTGAAATCATGAAATGAATGATGCATGAAGTGCAAGTTTTGCAAAAAGATATTTACACACATTTACACAATATTTTTTCAAACTTTTGATTTTCAAAACATTTTGGAAAAATTTTGTACTATATACATAATATTTGATACAAAAATATTTACACAAGCTTTACACAAAAGATTTTTGAAATCATTTTTACAAAAATAATTTGTACACTAGCTATTTATGTGCAAATAAAAGAAGATTATGTACATGAAAATTTTTAATTTTTGTGGTGTTTTAGCCATTTTATTTATTAACACACTCACACAAAGTACGAGTTATGGCTAAAGTATATATGAAATATATACACACCCCCCTATACTTAGCTCGAACGATGTCCTCAGAGTCAAGAGCGATGAAGAAGACATAACTCGTACCAGGTATAGGGAAGTGAAAAGAAAGGCTATATACAAAGAAGAAGAATAAAATCGAAGGTCAAGAGGATCTCGGGTCTTCCCCCTATACTTAGGATCAAATAATCCTAAGTATAGCAGGCTGTATACTAAGGGAAAACCGAGTGGAGAATGTACAGGGTCTACCCCCCCTATACTTAGGGTGAAATATCCCTAAGTATAGGCACCAAAACAGGGGTAGGCAGAAACAAAAGAAATACCCATAAGGTCTTACATCCCCCCTATACTTAGGGTAAAGTGCACCCTAAGTATAGCATAATCACAAGATGAAGAAAGGGATGTAGGACTAAAGAATGTAGTGATATGGACATCTGGATCTATACAAGGCGGAAGATCAGTGAAACTCAGGCGTGAGATGTATTAGATGTGAGTCAAAGACCACATCTCACGCAAAATGAATAGGGGCAAGATCAGCGACCCGCGGCTCATGATCTAGAAATGGCTTGAGCTGCTGGCCGTTCACTCAAAAGGTACTCTCAGAAGACAACTCAGATATGTTGATGCTACCGTTGTCGTGTACCTTTCTAACCAGATAAGGTCCCTTCCATTTGCTCTGTAGCTTCCCTGGAAATAATCGTAGCCTCGCATCAAGCAGCCAAACTCTCTGTCCAATCTCAAAATGCTTGTGGCTGATATGAGAATCATGCCACTCCTTGACTTTCTCCTTGTAATGTAGGCTGCTTGAGAAAGCTGGATCTCTAAGTTCCTCCAGGGCAGCTAACTATGCCCTCCTCTGGTCTCCCATACCATCTGGATCCATCAGAATATCTGTAACTACCCAAAGTGACTTGTGCCTCAGCTCAACAGGTAAATGGCATGGCTTGCCATACACGAGGCGAAAGGGAGATGTACCCAAAGGTGTCTTGAAAGACGTCCTATATGCCCACAAGACCGAGTCCAAAAGCTGTGACCAATCCTTTCGGTCAGGGCGGACGACTTTCTGCAGAATAGTCTTGATCTCCCTATTCGAAACTTCGGCTAGACCATTCGTCTGTGGATGGTAAGGTGTAGCAACACGATGGTCTATGCCGAACTCGCTAGTAAGTGCCTTCACCTGGTCGTTGATGAAGTGAGATCCCCCATCAGAAATAAGAACTCGTGGAACCCCGAACCGCGTGATGATATGCTTCCTCAAGAATCTGCAAACTGTCCTCGCATCAGCGGCTCGGGTGGGGATAGCCTCCACCCAACGACTAACATAATCAACGGCCAACAGAATGTACTCAAATCCCTGACTCTTAGGGAATGGACCCATGAAATCGATGCCCCATGCGTCAAAAACTTCACAGAAGTGAATGGGCTGCATCGGCATCATATCACGCTGTCCACAAGTGCCCATCCTCTGACAGTCAGTACACCTCTTCATGAACTCATCTGAGTCCTTGAAGAGGGTAGGCCACCACAAGCCGGATTGAAGCACTTTCTGTGCCGTTCTCCTCCCAGAATGATGTCCTCCTGCCTCAAGCTTGTGGCAGTAAGTGAGGACGCTATGGTGCTCCTCCTGAGGAATACACCGACGCCAGACGCTATCCCCTCCTTCGTGGTAAAGGATGGGATCCTCCCAATGGTAAGACTTGGCCTTCGCAAGGAAGGTCTCAAGCCTCTGCCTGGGCCAATCTTGTGGTACTTTCCCAGCAGCGAGAAAGTTCACAATATCGGCGTACCATGGGAGTGAGGCGATAGCAAGGATCGCCTCATCTGGGAAGGTATCTCTAATAGGATCACTCTGCTCAGACTCCTCAGGCTGCTCTAAACAGGAGAGATGATCCGCCACCACATTCTTGACTCCAGGCTTATCCTTGATCTCAATATCGAACTCCTGGAGTAGAAGGATCCATCTAGTCAATCTGGCCTTGGCATCCTTCTTTGCCATAAGGTACCTGATGGCGGTGTGATCTGTAAACAAAGTCACTCTAGATCCAATGATATACGATCTGAACTTATCTAGGGCAAACACTACGGCTAGCATCTCCTTCTCTGTGACCGTGTAATTCCACTGGGCGGAATCCAATGTGCGGCTAGCGTAGTGTATGGCAAATGGAACTCCATCCCTCCTCTGTCCCAGCACAGCCCCTACGGCAAAATCGGAGGCATCCGTCATGATCTCGAATGGGAGAGACCAATCAGGCGGCTGGAGGACAGGAGCCTCAATGACACACTGCTGGAGAGTAGCAAACGACGAAAGACACTTGTCATCGACAAGGAACTCGGTGTCTTTCGTCAAGAGGTCAGTCAACGGCCGGGCAATCCTGCTGAAATCCTGAATAAACCTCCTATAAAATCCAACGTGCCCCAGAAATGACCGTAGCTGCCTCAGATTGGACGGCGGTGCGAGTTTCCTAATGACATCAACCTTGGCCGGATCAACCTCCATGCCCCTGTTGGAGATGATATGGCCAAGCACCGTCCCTTGAGTCACCATGAAGTGACTCTTCTCCCAAGATAACACCAAATGATACTCAATACATCGCTGGAGTACTCGGTCTAGGCAGTCAAGATAGGAGTCGAATCCGTCGTCGTAGACCGAGAAATCGTCCATGAAGACCTCTAAACACTCCCCTACTATGTTCGAGAAGATCGACAGCATGCACCTCTGAAAAGTCGCAGGGGCATTGCATAGCCCAAATGGCATGCGTCGAAAAGCATATGTGCCGAAGGGACAGGTAAAGGTGGTCTTCTCCTGATCCTCAGGAGCGATGGCCACTTGGTTGTAGCCTGAGTACCCATCCAGGAAGCAATAATGGCTCTTCCCTGCCAGTCTCTCAATGATCTGGTCAATAAAAGGCAGGGGGAAATGGTCCTTCTTGGTGGCCTGGTTGAGTCTCCTGTAATCAACACAGACCCTCCAAGAGGTGGGTACTCGTGTAGCAATCTCCTCTCCCGACTCACTGATCACAGTCGTGATGCCCGTCTTCTTGGGCACCACATGCAAGGGGCTGACCCACTTGGAGTCGGAAATGGGATAAATAAAATCTGCACTCCACCATTTTGATATTTCCTTCATCACAACCTCTCTCAGGTTGGGGTTCAGCCGCCGCTGGAACTTACGCGACGGCTTCGCCCCCTCCTCGAGATAGATATGGTGGGAGCACACTGATGGACTAATCCCATGGAGATCTGCTACGCTCCATCCGATCGCCTTGCGGTTTCTTTCAAGAACCCCCATCAAACGGGATTCCTGCTCTCCAGTCAAATCGGCGGAGATAATGACTGGGTACATCTCTGGCTCACCCGCAAGGAATCGATACTTCAGCGAAGTAGGGAGCGGCTTCAGCTCTAGAATGTTGGGTGCTGGTAAATCTGGCTGCGGAAGAAAATGAGTGAATGCTGCTAAGTCTGCCAAATCTGCCTGGGAGAAAGAAAGCGCACTCTCACAAACTGGATCTGGAGAAGGCTGCTCAACTGTGCTGTCTCTGATCTGTGCTGCATCTACCTCCTCCTCTGTAGGCTCAGGTGGACTCAGGTCTGGCATCTGATCATCACAATCTGCCCAATCAGACTCTGAATCCGAGGGATCTGTATCAACTGCGGTGGCATCAGTACCACCGTAAAGCAAGGTGGCCTCAGCACCACCATCACTAAAACTCGTGTCGTGATCAAGGACCGGCTCTGCTGCCTCTGTGGTATCCTGAACCAGGGTTGTGCTCTCCAGACTCTCCTCTGCTATCATCTCGGCATCAGCTGTATCTGAAAATGAGAGGATGGTCTGTGCTGCTGGATCTGCCCAAGCTGCCTCATCGTCTGTGATCACAAAATCACAGTCCTGGTGGATGTCTGGCTCTGCGTCTGTTAGCTGCTCTGAATCGGTACTGGCCTCTGAGCATGATCTCTCTCTAGCTCTGTAGTCCTCGACCGTCTCTATTTGTATACTCTCGCCCTCGACGCGAAAGTACACCTTCCCGCTGTCATGATCAGTCACCGCCTTGGCTGTGGCCAAGAACGGACGACCAAGGATGATGGGGGTATCGGCCACTGAATCAGGGATCTCCATGTCCAACACTACGAAGTCCACGGGGAATTTCAGGCCCTTAATCGTGACAATAACGTCTCGTAACAACCCCTTCGGCCTCTTGACAGATCGATCAGCGAACTGAAGGACTATCCTGCTCTGTTGAAGAGTACCCAACTCGAAGCGGTCGAGAAGGGCTGCCGGAAGAAGGTTGATCGACGATCCGCTATCTAGTAGAGTACGGTCGAACCTCTGCTCACTGATCTGGCATCTGACATACAGGGCCCCTGAATCTGGCCTCTTGGCTGGTAGACGGTTCTGAATCGCAAAACACGTGGCTTTCGTCAACACATGTATCTCTGAAGTGTGGTTCCTCCTCCTCCTCCTGACTGTGGTCCTGTCTCTCAAAGATCGCTGGAGAAGGGGGATGTGCTGCAAAGCCTCCTGGAGGGTCAGCTGGATGTGGAATCGGTCTATCATGCTCTGGCTGAACTCCTCAAGCTCTCTCTTTTTTGGAACTTTTTCTTTTTTCTTCCCCTTTCCCATCTGAAGGGCTCTAGGGAAGGGGATCACAGGGTCCTTCGCAGAAGAAGGACTAGGAAAAGGCCCAGACGGCTCGACGGCCGGATCCACACATACATCAAGCACCACATTGGGACCAGAAGAAACTAAACCTTTTCCTTTATTCACAACAGTGTTCTGAGGTACATGAACTGAAGGAAAGACAACATCTCTATCCCGACAAACACCAGTGGCCTCAGTACCACCACGGGCTGGCTCTGCTGCTGCTGCTGGACATCTCGCGGCATCAGTACCGCGGGCTAGCTCGGCTAAACGGGTGGCGTCAGTACCACCTCCTCGAACTGGTGAAGCGGCGGCCTCAGTACCGCCGGTGGAATCAGCATCCTTGGCGGCATCAGTACCACCATCGTCATCTAGAGCGGCCTCAGTACCGCTCTCCTCCTCCTCATGTGGCGCCCCAGAAGTATCCTCGTGGTGTAGCTCAGACGAGGCGCCGCCGCCTGCTGGTGTCCTACCGCTCCTAAGTGTAACAAAATCAGCATCAAATAGATCCGAAGATGTATCATCAAATGGGTCACTAGGAGTGGCATGCTCAGTAGAAACTACCTGCTCAGACTTCCTCTTGAGGTTGTTCGGGTTCGGCTCGATCTGTGCAGGAATGGCGGCCTTCCCTCTCACCAGGTCCCGCATCTCCTGGCGGAACTCGTCCATCTCCCGTCTAAATGTGGCCTGCTGATCCGTGAGGAGGCGGGCGACGTCATCCAAGGCGAAGCTCTCATGGGAGCCCGACGGGTAGCCTCTCTGGTGCTGAGGCTGCTGGAACTGCTGGTGGTGCTGCTGAGAGGGGTAGGAAGAGGGATGCTGCTGGTATGATGGGTGAGCCTGCTGCTCACGTCTCCACGACTGTCCCTGCTGTTGATAGGGACGAGGAACGAAGGATGATGGCTGGTGTGACTGGTAAGCTGGGGGCTGCTGCTGCGGCTGGTGATCTCTCTGCTGGGAGTACTGCCCTCCCTGACCAGCTGGCTGCTGCTGGGGCTGGGTACCTCCATTCCCCCACCTGAATCCGGGATGATCTCGTCGGATCCCAGGCTGGGGGCGGTCATACCAAATCCCGTTGACATCCATCAACGGCTCTGCATCGTAGGGGGCTGACGGGAGTACTGCCAGAGGCTGGTCCAGCTGGTAGACCACCGTCTGCATGTCTGGAGATGGTGGGGACTGGTAGGTGGGCTGCGGCTGCTGGTACGGCTCCGCCTGTACAAGATGAACTTGTCTAGGCTGCTGTAGGGAGCTGGAGCGCTGGGACGAGCTGCTGCTGCCACCGGAGTCGCCTCACGACTGAAGACGGGGCTGTGAAGCCGTCTGTGCCTCCTGAAGACACATGAGCTGGGTCTTCATGTCGCTCAGAGTCTGTGCCATCTGATCCATCTGAATGAGGCTCTGGCACTGCTTCTTCTCAATCAGTTCCATGCGGTCCAATTTCTCGTTGATGATCCCCATGTCTGCAGCGGACGACTCTGCCTGTGCTGCTGCGACTGCGGACGAACTAGATGGACCTGCATCGACCCGTGCTATCCGCTGGTACTGCACAGATCTTGGCTGTTGCGGCTGGGGTCTCTGTGTGTACAGCCGGGTCTGGGACATCACCATATAATTCTCAGCCATCTCCTCGAAGATAGCCCAGACCTGGTCGTGGTCCTTGGCGAAATAGGACCCGCCACAAGAAGCATTCACCAGACCCTGAAGCTCTGGTGTCAACCCGCTGAAGAAGCTCTGCACAAGGTTCGGCTTCGTGATGTCGTGGTGCGGGCATCTGTCCGTGAGCTCTCTAAACCTCTCTCATGCCTCGTGAAACTGCTCATTGGGGAGCATGGAGAAGTTGATGATCAGGGCCCTCGCTGCATTCGTCCGCCCGAGTGGATAGTACTTGTTCAAGTACTCGGTGCGGAGCTGCTCCCAGGTGTAGACGAACTTCCCCAGATGCTTCAGCCAGGTGGCTGCTCTGTCTGCTAGTGAGAAGGGGAAGGCAATCATCCGAATCGTATCTTGGTCCACATGGCGGTCGTGGACAGTACTGCAAATCATCAGGAACTCCTGGAGGTGGAGATGGGGCTCCTCGGTAGCAAGCCCGTGAAAACGGGGAAGCATCTGCAGGGTGTTCGGGGGGAACTTGAAGTCCCCCACGATAGCAGGTACCACCACCCAATGGTGCATCAGTGTAGATCTGGGGTTGTGCAACTCCCGCATCGGTCTCGGTGGTCCTCCTGCCGCGGCGGCTGCCGCTGCGGCGGCGGCTGCGCCTGCTGCTGCTGCTGCTGCGGCTCATGCCTCTGCATCTGGTCCGTCCTCAGGCTCGCTCTGCTCATCTTGCTCTGCTCGGAGGCGCTCCAACTCTCTCCTCATCTCAATCATGAACGCTCCCTGATCGCGTAACTGCTGCTGAACTATCTCTAATGAGGCGATCAAGGTGGAGTTGATCGCTCCCTGATCCATCACGACGTGCTCTTTACGGGAACGATCCTCTGAACTGCCGGCCATGGCGACGTCTGCAAAATCAAACGAGCCCAACTCAGGTGCTGTCAAATCAATCAATCTCTCCTCGGGCTCGTGTCTCTCAGGTCGGAAAGAAAGGGGGTCGAGGGGGAACAGGGCGGAGTCGTACTCGGGCTCGGAGAGCTGGTCTCGGCTCTCGCGGGCCAACCTAGATGATTGGGTAGATGTGCTCGGAAGTGGTGCAGTCAGAGGCTGCCTAAGGGAGCGTCTACCCATCATCTTGATCTGGCGAGTAGGGCGGATGAGATCTGGAGCAACTATGATCACAAGACAAACCCCCGGTTCACCAACGCGACGCGAGCTGAAGACCGTGAAAGTTCGGTCAAATTATCTTGTCGATTTTATTAGGTGAACACACAAAATATCAGAGCGCTTACGTGACCTGTTAGGATACCCGATGCTATCCCAACCGACTGGCCCGCACAGAAGAGTCGGTAATCAGTTGGGACTAGCACCGGAGGGCTCTACCTAGGGTGCGGGTCACTCTCTCGCGCATCCAAACCATACAATGAGGGGGTTGCTCTCCCCAAGACAAAAATTTTTAGGGTGAGCGGTTTTTAAGATCAATAGTGTTAACCAGTCCCAATTTTATGGTTTCTCTTTTTAATCTTTTTCAAATAAAAACAAACGTCCTAACGAATTTTTCGGTTCTCCTGGTTATTAAGTCAAAAACAGGGGAGAGAAGACGAAAAAGCCGATGCACGATGAAATCAATGATGCATGCTGAGTAAGAAATGCGTACCTTGTCTCCAGCACTCTACATGCAAGTGATCCGCGCTGAATTGAAAGACTGAAAATAAACTACCTATATGATGCAACGGGAAAGCCGAGTCCTAGACGAGCAATTTCTAGCGAAGAACCATCTAACCGGTCACCGACCTCCAAGCCAAAGAGTCCGGTCTTGGCCCGTCCCTCCTCTGTCCGACAAATCGGGGGTAGGAGAAAGCGCTTTACAGGACGGGCTGCGGTACGTAGGCTACGAAGGCAACTGAGTCGGTTATTTTTATTAATGATTTTTAGTTGGTCCAATTAACGTTCTTTGGGAACAGGCAATCAGTTAGGTGTGGGGATCCTACTAATTACGGCACAATCACCAAAAATTCCTAAGTCTAGGGGCTCGAGCAAAAACCGCGTAAACACCGGAAAAGGCAGAAAGAAAATAAAAAGAAAAGAAAACAAAGCCGCGAAAAACCGCGAAAGTCCTAAGGGTCCCCCGAGCACACCGGTGCTCGGCGAAACAGACCCGCGAAGCAGATATAGTCCAAAGAGGTCCAAGTCCAGTGTCCCTGTATTATTACAATAATAATCAAATAAAAATGATAATTCCTCGCCCACTCAACTCTCTCTCACTCTCTCCTGCAGCTCCACAACGAAAGGAGCCGCCTCCGAATCTCGCGGTTGCGTCGGCTTCTCGAAATCGGCCGCCTCCGTCCTCGGGCCCTCGCAAGAGAAAACAGAGTGGTCAGACCAATAAAAATAAGCAAATAATAAGCAGAAAAAGAAAATGAAAAAGAATGAGGGTATATATGCAAAAATGCGAAATAAAATAAACACACAAAAGAAAACAAAAACAAAAATAAAAGAAAAAGAAAATAAAACAAAATAAAACAAAAATGAAATATAGACAAAAGCCGCGAAAAGCCGCGAAAATAAAAACGAAAATCAAAATAAAACTACTAAGCTGTGCTCCCCGACAACGGTGCCATTCTGATAACAGGTCCGATCACTAGGGTATAAGGTACTGAAAACAGGTCGTCGCGACCCAAGCGATCAGACGATGTGTATCAAGAAAAATGAACCACTCAAGAAGGATAAAATCAATCAAAACTCAAATAGCGGTCCTGCTATGTGATTAACCTGGTATAGCACCCAGGGTCGAACTCAAGGAGCACGGGTTGGCCGAGAGGCCTACGAAGTAGTAAAAATAAAGAAAATAAAAGAACAAAATATTTTTAGTGGCTTTTAATTATTTTTATATTTTTTTGGATTTTTAATATATTAAGAAAATAAGAAAACAAAAGAAAAGCACACTTTAACAAATTATTCAAAGCATCAAAAATCAACCTAAAATTAAAACAAAAATGTTTTTATGTATTTTATATTTTTTGTGTTTTTGGTGAATTTTTGATAATAATCTGATGTTTATTTTACTTTCTAAAAATCAAACAGTAGCAAAAACAAAGGGTATTGTCCAGCCGAGCCAAAAAGCCCTAGATAAAATATCTAAGGGCCTCAAAATGGCCTGGAGTAATTTTCCTGTAAAGTAGATAAAACAAGGAAAATTTAGGTACAAATTTTATTATTTTTGGGTTTTTAATTTATTTCCTATAATTTTTATGGGTTTTTGAGTGTTTTTAAGTTTTTAGTGATTTCCAGTAGTGAAAAATAGCTAAAATTGGCTAGAAAATCAAACGAAGCTAAACAAATAGTAGGTAATTTTTATAGAATTTTTAAGTGAATTTTTATATTTTTTTGTGATTTTTCAAACTAGACAGTGTCGAAAATAGAGGTTTTTGATTTTTTAAAAATATCAAACAAAATCAGAAATGTCCTAAAAAATCCACAAAAATCCTACACCATGGCAGGAGCCATGTGTCAAATTTTCGTTGGATTTGGAGGTGGTTTGATATTTTATTCAAAAATAAAGGTAGGGTACTGTGCGCAGGGACCAAAGTGCAAATACCCAAAGTTCTAGGGGTCCCGGTGCAATTAACCCAGCAAAACACGCGCCACGCGCGTGCCTGGGGCACTCAGGGACCTAAATGTAACAAAAATAAGTCCCGATGACTTATTGGTAACAGGTACCAAAAGTCCAAGGGCTTATCTGCAAATAACCCAAGAAATATCGCACATGTGTAAATAAATCACGCACAGGGGTATAAGTGCAAATATCTAAAAGGTTTCATCCATTCATTAACATCCAGAAATAGAAGGGTATCTACTGCAAATACACCAAAATAACACGTGACGAAGCACGTGGCTCACAACAGGCAGGGTTATAAATGCAAACTAACTTAAGCTTAGGGTCCTCTATGCAATTAAACCTAAAACTAAACAACTGATTCTAATATTTACAGGACTAAAACGAAATAAAACTAAAGACTGGGCCTAAGGGTAAATTACCCATTATTAGGCGGGGGCGTTGGATGCGCGCCACGTGGCGATCTGACGGCTGCGGATGGTGGGCGCTCCAGATGACGTCTCCTCGGATCTGACGGTGCTGGCTGCTCCAGGGATGGACGGCTCAGATTGGAACTGGAGCGAGGGATGACGATCGACGGCGCGGGAGGATGCTGGAAGAACAAGGCCCCGGCGAGACTCGCCGGGCTCGGGCGTGCACCGTGCTCCTCCTTGGAGCCTTCTGAACGCCGGAGAAGAATCGCGGAAGGCTCCCGCGTCTGCCGGTGGGCTCCGATGATCGAGCCAAGCTCCGTGGAGCTCGGACGGCGTCGGTGGAGCTGGGTCTCCTGGCCTGAATGACCGACGCCCTCAGATGGGCTCGGTAGGACCTACAAAGTATCTCAGAAGACTCGCGGGTCGAGGGCACACTGCCTCAACCCGGTTAGGCGTAGCGAAGGTGGCTGGTGCGTCGGGGTGGTGGGCTCCGGCGAAGGTGGTGGATGGAGGAGCCCGATTCCCAGCTCCTGTGCGAGCTGGGTTGAGTGCGTGGGTGGAGAATGTGCGTCGGAGAAAGGCGAACGTGAAGGTCGGGTCCGATGATCGGATGGTGGTCGGAACCGGGGTGAATCAGAAAAATACGACGGCGGCGCGAATTGGGGGTAAATGGAAATCAAAGGAAATGGGTAGCCTAAGGGGTTACCTGGGTGGTCGGAGAGACTGTGGCGGAGCTGGGGAAGCTCCCGGTCTTGGCCTCAAGGGACGTCTCGGCCCGAGGCTCGAAGCTCGCTCAGGTGGCGGAGCGACGTCGGCTACGTCGCCGGATCGATGGAAGACTCCTCCTCTTCTCGCTGCAACAGGCTAAGGCGCGAGCTGTCACCTCACGCGCTCTCTGGAGCTCACAGGAGAAGAAGGTGAATGACCAAAGATGGAGAGAGAAGGTGGCGGAGCTCGCTTATATGCGTTGGAGGGGTCCGGCTAAGACGGGCTCGGGTAGGTCGATGAAGCGCGCGAATCCCGAGGTGGATGCCCGGCGAAGGTGTCGGGTGTGGGAGGTTCAAAACAGAGCCGGGGTTTAGGGAAATGGGTGTCGGGTCGAGCGGGTAGAAATAGGAGAAGTCGGGTCCGGAGCTCAGACCCGTGGGAAGTGGTCCTGGGGGGGCTAGTTGACCGAGCGGTCAACATCCCCAGGACCCAATGGGATTCGGCCACGTGGCTGGATCTTGAAGTGACAAATATGGGTAGCTAGGGGCCGAATCTGCAAAAACTCAAAACATGAAATATTTTTCTTTTATTTTTTTCTATTTTTTAGTGATTTTTAATTAATTTTTGGAAATAAAAATAGGCTATCTACATAATATGTACTATATATAGGTATATATACAATATATAGGGTTTGGATTTTTGATTTTTAAATGTTATTTTTGTGCAATTTTATTCCTATTTTATATTTTATTTATTTTCATTATAAAATAAGGAATAAAAAGGTATTTTTATTTGATTTTTATTATTTATTTACATAGGTAAAATAAATATATATGTACATCTATATACATGGTATATGTACAATGTATTTTGGTATTTTTAATTTTCCT
This sequence comes from Ottelia alismoides, assembly GCA_037367405.1. NCBI lineage: Eukaryota > Viridiplantae > Streptophyta > Magnoliopsida > Alismatales > Hydrocharitaceae > Ottelia > Ottelia alismoides. The sequence continues at coordinate 523,366 of JAZKJV010004362.1, read as the reverse complement.
ATTTTTGTTTTGTTTTTGTTTTCATTGTTTTTATTTTATTTATTTACAATATATAACATAGACTGGTTACAAAAATTATAAAAATTAATTTTATATATTTACAAGGCAAAATAAATACATAGGTGTGGTTTATGCACGTGGTGAAGGTGATGTTTTTGTTCCCTTTTTTATTTTTATCTTTTTATTTTATTTTTATATTTTTCTAAATATATACAAGTATTTACAAGCATATTTTTGGTGAGGAAAATATATTTATATTTATTTACATAAATATTTACACAAGAGCCCCTATCTCCCTCTACTTTGGCTTTTATGCGGTCAGGCCCACGCTGAGCCCTCCCTTGGGTTAGGTTGCTCAATATTTATCTTAAATATTTCCCTCTTTTTCTTTTTAATCTTTATTCTTTTATTTTTGCACAAAAACATGCTAATTATAGGTTTTACGCAATGCATGCTTTTGGTAATTATTTGTATTTACATACATCTACATGCATTTGCAAAGGTTTCTGTAGCTAAAATATAAGAATAAAGAGTGATGAATGGGTATTCATCAATGGTCCATTAAAAGTTTTATTCAGTTATAAACTTTTGTAAAAATTGCACTTAGGCCCTGAAACCTTTGTTTAATTACAAAACTGCCCCTGGCCTATGTGTAGTTTCTTTTTGTTGTTTGTATTTATTGCATGCATTTCTAAAACCCAAAAATTCCACAAAAATTAACTTAAGCTCCTGTGTGCTTGCTCATTCACGTCATATTTTTGCATTGCATTTTTATTGCATTTTCATATTTATTAAAAATAAAAAACATGCATTTTAGCTGCTGTTTGCATTAGAAAATACCAAAAAAATATCAAAACCCCTTGAAAAATTCCAAAAAAATTACCTAAGGTCTATTTAGTGTATTTTACTGTCAATCCAAAAATCATAAAAATTTCAAAACAAAAACCTTAAAAATTAGAAAACCCCTAAAAACTTCCTAAAAATCTAGAAAAATTCTAGAAAAATCCTAAAAATACAAACTCTGTTTCTATGGTTTCCTTTCTTTATTCCCTTTATTTTAAAATTAATTTGGGAAATTTTGTTACTGTTTGCTATTTTTTATTCCCATTTTAATTTCGGTCAGCATTGTTATTCACTATTGTCTAGTATTTTCATTTTTAAAAATACCAAAAATATTCTGAAAAATTCCCAAAAATCACAAAAATAGTAGAAAAATATAAAAAGACCAAAAATATTTTATTTCCTAATTTTTGAGCATTTTTCCTTATTTTTATAACTACCTTATCCCCTCTTTTCTTATATTGTATATATACTCTATTATTGAAAAAGAAAATTAAATAAATATATATATAATATATAAAAAGAAAATATAAAATCAGAAATTTAAAAATCAAAATACAAAATTAAAAATTAAAAAAAATTAAAATTAAAAACCCACAAACATTTGCATCTTGTAGACACATTGATCACAATCACATTTTTGCACAAATTGCTTGATCTATCCTGTGTTCGACCTCTACATACTTACACCTCTATACCTTTTTATGTATAGTTAATAATAATTTTTAACTCCACAATTTCTTTTCATTGTTTGATTTGATTGTGGGTTAATTGTTGATTAAATTCGGATTTCTTAGCGGTCACCGCAACGACTTATGTGTTCCCGCTTTGTGTGGAATACACGACCATTGGAAATTCGGGTTTATCACCCACTACAATCGACTTTTAGTACTGCAGGTTCTAATGCCCCACCACAACCTCGGGGACAGTTGAATGTAATCACACAGGAATCGGTCCATGCTTCAAGATCTATAATGCGAGGTATGATTTCATGCATGACATATCCTTACATGTCTTCTTTAATTCAGGAGCCACACACTCTTTTCTAGCACAACAATTAATGTCCAAATTAGGCAAAACACTAGTCTGTGTTTCATACCCTTACTATATCAAGGGCCCAGGGGGACAACTACTCATAGTACGACAAGCATTTGAGAATTTCACAGTGCATATCGATGGGAAAACCTAATGCATGCATATATTTTACTTATTAAGTTGGAAGATTTTGATGTTATATTTGGTATGGATTGGCTTGAGCAGCACCACAAGTAAAGCCTTGAACTTGGCATATCTCGAATCCTATATAATAAGATCTGGCTTGTCAAGAGGAAACCAACGGAATTTGTTTTGTGTGAATTGGACTCCGTTTCAATTTGTTATGAATTTCGAAAGAAAGAGAAGTAAGGAAGGCTAAGATGTCATTAACCCATAATGAATGTCATTAAGACTAATTAAATATGATTAAAGAAACTAACGATCGATTAAAAACTACTATGATCGTTAGCAAACACTAATCAATAGTTAGCAAAAGATAAGTGTAAGCCGCGAAAGTTAAATCGCGATTAGTGAAAGTTACTCACGATAAGTGTTAATTAAGCGTCATTAGCGAATCTAGAATCTTCTAGAATGTTCTAACTTAAGACCCAAGTTTGGGATAAGTTTTGGCTAAAACCATGGGCCAAAACCATGGGTCGCTAAACCATGGTTAGTCGTTTTCGGGAGCTTATAAAAAACCCCCCTACCCATTCATTCTCTACGATTTCCACTACCACCACCACCCAAGGGCTAGGGTCGAGAGGTCGGGAGGAGGAGTGGGAGGCGAGGAAGGAGCGCTAGCGAAGCGCTGCTTGGAGAACGAGGAGGAGAAATGTATGATCCTCTCTTAGTTTGCTTCGTAAGCTAGGCTTTCAATTCATACTCTTGTTCTTCCAAGTTTTGTTCTTGATTCATCTTTCTTTCCGATTCATTTTCCTATTGTGGTTCGAGGAGAAATCTGTGTAACACCCTACTTAGGTGCGGGCGGCTATGCACGTCAGTGACCCTGTGATTCGTCACACGTTCACTCATCTAAGACATGTGGTGTCTACCAATTCTCCATCGTTTATGTTTCTATTCTTCGTATTATGCTTTTATAGTTATTTTGATGGAGAAATCTGTGTAATACCCTACTTAGGTGCGGGCGGCTATGCACGTCAGTGACCTTGTGATTCGTCACACATTCACTCACCTAAGATGTGCGGTGTCTACCGGTTCTTCATCTCTAGTTGTTGAGTATATTCTTTCAGTTTTGTTGTTATTTTCCTCTCGATCGATTTTATAGAGGAAACTCTTTTCGCTTTTATTTTGAAATATGTCCTGATATATGTGGAAACTCTGTCAAAATTTTACGAGAAATATCCCCCGATATAAGGGGAAACTCTGCCGAAATTTTCCGAGAAATATGTCCCGATATAAGGGGAAACTCTGCCGAAATTTTAAGAGAAAATATGTTCTTGACGTTCTTTGTGTTCTTCGCGTTCTTCGTGTTCTTCGTTCGTTCTTCGCGTTCTTGACATGTTCTTAGCGTTTTGATACGAAAATGAAATTCGATCTTTTCAGGAGCCTTAAAATAGCCTTTCTAAAAATGAAACACGATAAAGCCTTGCATACACGAGAGAGAGCTCGATTAGGTAATGAAATCCTTCCTTTTGATGTTGGGTTTTCATAAGAAATTATTGAAACTCTTGATTTTGTGTTCTTTGCTACGAAGAACCCTTATTTTGTCTATTTTTAAAAAAGTCTGAAGAATTGCTTTGTGATTCCCACTAAAATAAGGTTTACGCATCAAATTGATGTGTTGGCTCTGAAAGTTAGGGTTTGGGAGTTAAAATAGGCATAAATACGAGTATATATATGGTTATGAATAATATATATTTGAGAATATACCAAGTGTTGTTGATTATGCAAATCGAAGACTTAAACGAAAGAATTACATCATGGGAATTGATGTGGTTTGAGTTAGATCCTGAAAAGGATCGTGTGTCACGTTAAAAATGACTGGGAGTAGAACTACAGGTCGGGCATGCAACCTGTAGGTTTGTCGGAAGGAACCCGTATTGACGTTTCCCTACCTAGGTGGTACACGGTTGCCATGTTATGATAAGTGTGCATGAAATAAATGTTTTACAACGCGTGGTACCGGGAACCAATATCGTCGGGTTGAACGACAGAAGATGTGGTCGTGCCATGTGGAGGCACGGGCGGTTCAATAGTGGCTGGGTCACGATAACATGTATTTAAAGCCGCTAGGTGATGAATCCCGTATTCATCATGCTAAGAATTCCGTATTAAAATCCCTGCTTAAACAAACCAATAAAAATCACCTCTAAAACTCTATTTTTATCATGTATTATATTGTCTATATTTAACCTTAATTATTGTGTATTTAATTGTCCTTATTTTTCTATAATTATTTTATCACTCAAAAACCCCTAAAAATTAGGTAGATAAGTTGTCTATAATTCACTGACCTTTAAAACCACTAAAAAATGCAAAAACAACTCAAAACCACAAAATCGGTGTTTTTATCCCCTTAAAGATACCCCCAAAAAAATAGCTTTTGTACAGATGACCTCTTTTGGCTTTTTGCCCAACATGAAAGTTGTAGATCTCATCGAGACGAACAACTTTCATGTTTTGACTTTTTCCAAATTCGACCTCTAACTATTTCTTTTACATTTTTCTTTGTTTTTAATTCTGAATTAATCTGATTGGGCCACGTGGCGCTCTCTGGAGCCGCCACGTGGCCTGCTTCTCCTCTGGCCACCCGGCGGCCTCCTGGGCCGTTGGATCTCATCAATATCGCCTCCATCCCCACCGTCCAACCCCGCCTCATTCACAGCCCTTGGATCTGATCTTCAGATCAGATCTCCACCGCAAACTCGCGCCCAAACCATAGCCCTCCGATCCCCTCTCCATCCAACGGTCGTCCTCGCTCCGCGTCATCCCTCTATCCCTCACCGATAGATCAACCCTCGCCCTTCATCCAAACCGTCCTTCAGCGCCTCGCATCCAGCCGTACGATCAGATCTAATGATCTGATCGCAGCCATCAGCCCGCGCTCGCATCCGGGCCGTTGGATCTCACGATCCAACGGTCGTGGCTCGTCGTCAACCTCCGAAAGCTTCTCCCCCCAAGCGTTATGCCTCCCCGATCGGCCGCCCCCTTCCTATTATGAAAAGCGCTCCAGCCACCCACCTCCTCTCCTAACGGTCGCCCCGCGTTCCCCGGACTTCCGCCTTCCTCGCGCCACCATCAGCATCGCCCACCATTACTTCCTCATTAAACCCTCGCCCCTCCAAAAACCGCCTCCACCTCGCGTAACCCCCGGTCGCCTCCGACTATTTAAGCCAGCCTCCGCTACCACCGCCACTCGTCCACCATTTGGGCTTAAACCCTAGCTTCCTCCGCCCCTCCGGTGACAGCGGAGGGGCGGAACGTCGAGGCGATCATGGCTTTTTGCCGGTGTTGACCCGCGGCATCTCCGCCGTGTATCGGTGGCTTTCCGACCACCCCTGAGCTCCGAGGACCGCAGCTGGCCTCGCGGGCAACGACCCGAGGACCACCCGGTCCTCAGCCCAAGCAGCTCCCCTCCGCCAACTCCTTGCTCCGGCAAGGAGATTTCGTCCTTAGTTTTCTCCTCTTTAATCCATCGTCGACATTCACCGCCACCTTCATCTGATCGCACCCTCATCTTCGCCCAACCTCCAGCACCGTCGCGTACCCATCTTCTTCCTCCAGAATCCCCTCGCTCCTCGACCCAACTTCTCCGCTTTCACGGCGGAAGAACCCAACTGAGCCACCGCCTTCTCCATCTCCGACGGCTCATCACCTCACTCCACTCACTTCGCACGTCACGCGCACGAACTTCAGCTCTAACTAACAAGTGCAGGAACCTTCATTGGCCGAAGTTCGCGTCGGAGCTTCTTCAAGCTTCGATCCTCCGGCGAAGCTCACCCGATTGCCCACGACAACCCTCTCCGGAGCATCGCCGCAGCACCAGCTTCTTCGCGAGGTCCCCATCTTGCTTCTCTGATAATCAGGGGACCTCACGGAGCTTGGCGGAGCCCTAGGGAGCTCATCGGAGTCCCGCCTCCTCCGGTGGGCCGCGGCGGAGGAAGACGCACAGATGCCGTTCGATCTCCATGATCGAACGGGTATGATGAAGACACGTGGTCGACCCGAGCCTCTTCCCCGACCTACAGGCTCGGGTCATCCGAGCCTCCCGACAGATCTCCAAAAGAGGCCACGTGTCCCGAACCTGAGGTGGCACCCGAGCCTAGGCGCCTCGCGTGCGTAGCACGTGGGGGCCTGGGTAAATTGCAGTGAAGACCCCGAAGATTTTATATTTGCATTTTGGTCCCCAGGCACGTGCCTCACGTGCGTGCCTGGGTAAATTTCAGGGAGGCCCTCAAGAATTTGAATAAATGCAAAAAGGCCCCTGCGCGCATTGGGAAAATTGCATCTGGGCCCAGGCGGTTTTCACTATTTGCTTTTAGGTCCCTCCAGGGACCTAAATGCAATATTTATCCTTTATTTTATTGCATTTTTATTACATTTATGCCCTTGCACTGTTTTTAGCATAACTTGAGCATCGTAGGTCCAAATTGCATGATTTTAGTGTCGTTTTGATCCTTGTTTTGTCCTCTACAATCTAGCATACTTATTTGTCTCATTTGACACTGTTTTAAATTAAGTGAATTTTTATGTTAAAAATGGGACCTAGCTCTACTTGTTTTGCTTGATTTCATGACCGATTTTTAATGATGTGTTCAAATGGCTCTAACTTCATTCTATATTGTGTTGCTCATATTTTAGGGTATAATTGTAGCATTTGAATCATCATGCATATTCTCTTACATTATTTGCACATACATCACTTCAACTCGCATAAAAATGTCTGAAAAATGCATGCATCATGGCATTGCCTTGTAAATATTATAGTGCATCATAAATTGCATATGGACCTGAAATTGAGATTAAATCACATTGAACTTCACGAATTAAAATTCAAAAGCTATAATTAAGCAGCTGTGTCCCTGTGTTCGACCTTGGTACACTTGCCAAGTATAAATACTCCACAGCATTCAAAGACTGTGGTTTTTGCGGAACAAAATTCGCCTCCTATGCTACAGCGTAATTCATATCTATTAAAGAGGCGAATTTTACGTTCATCAAATGGCGCCGTTGCCGGGGATACGGCTTTGCTTAATTTTTGAATTTTGATTTGTAATTTCTTGGTCCTAATTTCATGCATCATTTCTTTGCATTATTTTGCTGATTTAATTTCTCAGAGTTCTAACTTTTCTCTTTTGTGGCAGGGCCCATGAAAATCGGGGACGCCTGATCGTCATGGAGGTGCGAAGTTGGGAGCTTCAGCTGAAGAGGCCGCAAAAGAAGCCGTGAAGATTTCTAAGATTTTTATCAGTCAAATTTTGCATTGCATATTGTAAAAAAAAAAAATATTGCATCTGCATATTTATTTCCAGTATTGCATTTTGTAAAAAAAAATCCCCCCCCGCACACACACACACACACCTACACTGCACATATTCACCCCCACCCACCCCCTGTATATTTCTCTCTCTCTCTCTCTCTCTCTCTCTCTCTGTGTGTGTGTGTATATCTACTCTTCACGAACCCCCTCCCCCTCTCCCTTGTATCATAGAACCCCCCCCTAATGCAGACCTTACTTAGGCTATTTGTAGCCTAAGTATAGGGGGGACCTGCCTGCCCTTCCTTCCCTCGTCCCGTCTTCTTGTACTTAGGCCAATTTTGGCCTAAGTATAGGGGGACCCTCCTCCTCAGTTCCGCTATATCACCCTGTACTTGAACCGAGCCTTGGCTTCATGGCACTTGTGCTATGAGGACATAGCAAATTTTAAGTATAGGGGGGTATACAGTATATTATTGTTTATTACTTTAGCCTTAGCTCACGTTTTTAAAACTTTTTAAAATTCATTTTTCGGGCTGGGTTTTGGTAAACTAGTGAACTGAGTAAAATCCTGTAAAAAATTCAAATTTGAGGGATTAATCTTTGTAAATAACCTTTGTTCAAAAAAAAATTGAAAAATTAAAAATGTTTTTCGGAATTTGGCTCTGACTACTAGGCTTAGTAGAAATTTTCAGTGAGGGAACTTCGGTCTCCCTTAGCAGAGTGGGTGGTTTAAAGGACACCGCATATGGCACCGTCCTTAAGGATCACGGGTCTCGACCCGCACTTACACCCATACTGGCTGAGAGTGGATACTTTTATTTATTTGAGCCTGGGCCAGTCATTGTCTCTCCGAGGTTTTTTTTTTTAAAAAAAAAAAAGCTATAAAAATTTGCAAAAGATGAAAATCACACAAAAAATTCACTAATCCTTGGAGTTGGTGTATTCCTGACACATTCACACTCACGCAAGGCTTGAGGATTTTGAGGACACTGGATCTCTGGGATCTAGAGAGTCTGAGTTAACATGCCTTAGTCATTAGGGTTTTCATAACTTAAATATCCACACTCCTCTAGTTTGAAAGATTTGAGTGCTATATTGCACTCTTAATCTCTATTTTCAAGAAAATATGATCAGCACAGTCACTTCCACAACTGCATGATTGATGAGCTGAGATGAAATATCACTTGAGGAACTAGGACCATGGATTTAAGTTTAGACCTGATCTAATGATATTCGAGGATGGGATAAAGTTAATGAAGGCTTCAGAAAACCTGAGTGTCAGCAAAAACCCTAGCCAGTATGTGAACAAGATTCATATACTATCTCTTGATATTTACCTAAAAGTGCCAGGGTGTGATGAAACTTAAAGAACTTGTTGATCAGTGTGCGCCAATCTCTTGGTAAAAGCAGTGGAGCTAGCCAACAAAAGAAATGAAATGTCAAAGAAAAGCTCTAAATCCAAAGTCAAAAATTCCAAATGAGCTTCCACCAAAGGCGAGCGCTCCCAAACATTTTCAAGTGTCCACTTGGACCAAGCGCTAATTAGGACTAAGGAGTCGGGCTGACACCACAAAAAGGGCCCTGCATCGTAAGCGATACAAGTCTGGGTGTCGAAGGTATCTTAGATACTCAGAAAAGACACACCCCGGTGTATTCCCAGAAAAACAAGTGCAGACGACTCCAACTCTCTTGACGGACACATTGATCAACAAGATAATAAAATACATGTGTTGAGTAAAAGGCACTCGAGAGGCCCCTTGTTCCAATGTGAGGGTGAGAAAATTAGACACAATCCCATGTACCTCCATCAACTGGTCGTCCATCTACATTTTAAAGTCTGACAAACTAAAGAGATGGTTGACTAAAGCAAGAGTAGACTTCTTCCCTAGTATTGAGGATTAGGTCTAGAGGAGAGTCTTTGGGACTGGAACCTTGGGTGATGCTTCAACTTGGCTCTCATGAAATGCAGTACACTAAATGTCATATCCTTATGTTATATGTACAAAAAGAGAGTCTGATAATCAGAGAAGTTGGATTCCTTCTGACTAAGGCTTGGATAAACCCAGAATTTTAGGATCACTCAGGTCAAGGGTCTTCGAAAGATCAAGCCTTGATTTTTTCACACACACTGTCAGGAATTAATCCAACTCCTTCATTCTTTAGATGCTCGAGGACGAGCATGGTTTAAGTATAGGGGTATGATGAATCCCGTATTCATCATGCTAAGAATTCCGTATTAAAATCCCTGCTTAAACAAACCAATAAAAATCACCTCTAAAACTCTATTTTTATCATGTATTATATTGTCTATATTTAACCTTAATTATTGTGTATTTAATTGTCCTTATTTTTCTGTAATTATTTTATCACTCAAAAACCCCTAAAAATTAGGTAGATAAGTTGTCTATAATTCACTGACCTTTAAAACCACTAAAAAATGCAAAAACAACTCAAAACCACAAAATCGGTGTTTTTATCCCCTTAAAGATACCCCCAAAAAAATAGATTTTGTACAGATGACCTCTTTTGGCTTTTTGCCCAACATGAAAGTTGTAGATCTCATCGAGACGAACAACTTTCATGTTTTGACTTTTTCCAAATTCGGCCTCTAACTATTTCTTTTACATTTTTCTTTGTTTTTAATTCTGAATTAATCTGATTGGGCCACGTGGCGCTCTCTGGAGCCGCCACGTGGCCTGCTTCTCCTCTGGCCACCCGGCGGCCTCCTGGGCCGTTGGATCTCATCAATATCGCCTCCATCCCCACCGTCCAACCCCGCCTCATTCACAGCCCTTGGATCTGATCTTCAGATCAGATCTCCACCGCAAACTCGCGCCCAAACCATAGCCCTCCGATCCCCTCTCCATCCAACGGTCGTCCTCGCTCCGCGTCATCCCTCTATCCCTCACCGATAGATCAACCCTCGCCCTTCATCCAAACCGTCCTTCAGCGCCTCGCATCCAGCCGTACGATCAGATCTAATGATCTGATCGCAGCCATCAGCCCGCGCTCGCATCCGGGCCGTTGGATCTCACGATCCAACGGTCGTGGCTCGTCGTCAACCTCCGAAAGCTTCTCCCCCCAAGCGTTATGCCTCCCCGATCGGCCGCCCCCTTCCTATTATGAAAAGCGCTCCAGCCACCCACCTCCTCTCCTAACGGTCGCCCCGCGTTCCCCGGACTTCCGCCTTCCTCGCGCCACCATCAGCATCGCCCACCATTACTTCCTCATTAAACCCTCGCCCCTCCAAAAACCGCCTCCACCTCGCGTAACCCTCGGTCGCCTCCGACTATTTAAGCCAGCCTCCGCTACCACCGCCACTCGTCCACCATTTGGGCTTAAACCCTAGCTTCCTCCGCCCCTCCGGTGACAGCGGAGGGGCGGAACGTCGAGGCGATCATGGCTTTTTACCGGTGTTGACCCGCGGCATCTCCGCCGTGTATCGGTGGCTTTCCGACCACCCCTGAGCTCCGAGGACCGCAGCTGGCCTCGCGGGCAACGACCCGAGGACCACCCGGTCCTCAGCCCAAGCTGCTCCCCTCCGCCAACTCCTTGCTCCGGCAAGGAGATTTCGTCCTTAGTTTTCTCCTCTTTAATCCATCGTCGACATTCACCGCCACCTTCATCTGATCGCACCCTCATCTTCGCCCAACCTCCAGCACCGTCGCGTACCCATCTTCTTCCTCCAGAATCCCCTCGCTCCTCGACCCAACTTCTCCGCCTTCACGGCGGAAGAACCCAACTGAGCCACCGCCTTCTCCATCTCCGACGGCTCATCACCTCACTCCACTCACTTCGCACGTCACGCGCACGAACTTCAGCTCTAACTAACAAGTGCATGAACCTTCATTGGCCGAAGTTCGCGTCGGAGCTTCTTCAAGCTTCGATCCTCCGGCGAAGCTCACCCGATTGCCCACGACAACCCTCTCCGGAGCATCGCCGCAGCACCAGCTTCTTCGCGAGGTCCCCATCTTGCTTCTCTGATAATCAGGGGACCTCGCGGAGCTTGGCGGAGCCCTAGGGAGCTCACCGGAGTCCCGCCTCCTCCGGTGGGCCGCGGCGGAGGAAGACGCACAGATGCCGTTCGATCTCCATGATCGAACGGGTATGATGAAGACACGTGGTCGACCCGAGCCTCTTCCCCGACCTACAGGCTCGGGTCATCCGAGCCTCCCGACAGATCTCCAAAAGAGGCCACGTGTCCCGAACCTGAGGTGGCACCCGAGCCTAGGCGCCTCGCGTGCGTAGCACGTGGGGGCCTGGGTAAATTGCAGTGAAGACCCCGAAGATTTTATATTTGCATTTTGGTCCCCAGGCACGTGCCTCACGTGCGTGCCTGGGTAAATTTCAGGGAGGCCCTCAAGAATTTGAATAATTGCAAAAAGGCCCCTGCGCGCATTGGGAAAATTGCATCTGGGCCCAGGCGGTTTTCACTATTTGCTTTTAGGTCCCTCCAGGGACCTAAATGCAATATTTATCCTTTATTTTATTGCATTTTTATTACATTTATGCCCTTGCACTGTTTTTAGCATAACTTGAGCATCGTAGGTCCAAATTGCATGATTTTAGTGTCGTTTTGATCCTTGTTTTGTCCTCTACAATCTAGCATACTTATTTGTCTCATTTGACACTGTTTTAAATTAAGTGAATTTTTATGTTAAAAATGGGACCTAGCTCTACTTGTTTTGCTTGATTTCATGACCGATTTTTAATGATGTGTTCAAAATGGCTCTAACTTCATTCTATATTGTGTTGCTCATATTTTAGGGTATAATTGTAGCATTTGAATCATCATGCATATTCTCTTACATTATTTGCACATACATCACTTCAACTCGCATAAAAATGTCTGAAAAATGCATGCATCATGGCATTGCCTTGTAAATATTATAGTGCATCATAAATTGCATATGGACCTGAAATTGAGATTAAATCACATTGAACTTCACGAATTAAAATTCAAAAGCTATAATTAAGCAGCTGTGTCCCTGTGTTCGACCTTGGTACACTTGCCAAGTATAAATACTCCACAGCATTCAAAGACTGTGGTTTTTGCGGAACAAAATTCGCCTCCTATGCTACAGCGTAATTCATATCTATTAAAGAGGCGAATTTTACGTTCATCAAATGGCGCCGTTGCCGGGGATACGGCTTTGCTTAATTTTTGAATTTTGATTTGTAATTTCTTGGTCCTAATTTCATGCATCATTTCTTTGCATTATTTTGCTGATTTAATTTCTCAGAGTTCTAACTTTTCTCTTTTGTGGCAGGGCCCATGAAAATCGGGGACGCCTGATCGTCATGGAGGTGCGAAGTTGGGAGCTTCAGCTGAAGAGGCCGCAAAAGAAGCCGTGAAGATTTCTAAGATTTTTATCAGTCAAATTTTGCATTGCATATTGTAAAAAAAAAAATATTGCATCTGCATATTTATTTCCAGTATTGCATTTTGTAAAAAAAAATCCCCCCCCCCCCGCACACACACACACACCTACACTGCACATATTCACCCCCACCCACCCCCTGTATATTTCTCTCTCTCTCTCTCTGTGTATATCTACTCTTCACGAACCCCCTCCCCCTCTCCCTTGTATCATAGAACCCCCCCCTAATGCAGACCTTACTTAGGCTATTTGTAGCCTAAGTATAGGGGGGACCTGCCTGCCCTTCCTTCCCTCGTCCCGTCTTCTTGTACTTAGGCCAATTTTGGCCTAAGTATAGGGGGACCCTCCTCCTCAGTTCCGCTATATCACCCTGTACTTGAACCGAGCCTTGGCTTCATGGCACTTGTGCTATGAGGACATAGCAAATTTTAAGTATAGGGGGGTATACAGTATATTATTGTTTATTACTTTAGCCTTAGCTCGCGTTTTTAAAACTTTTTAAAATTCATTTTTCGGGCTGGGTTTTGGTAAACTAGTGAACTGAGTAAAATCCTGTAAAAAATTCAAATTTGAGGGATTAATCTTTGTAAATAACCTTTGTTCAAAAAAAAATTGAAAAATTAAAAATGTTTTTCGGAATTTGGCTCTGACTACTAGGCTTAGTAGACATTTTCAGTGAGGGAACTTCGGTCTCCCTTAGCAGAGTGGGTGGTTTAAAGGACACCGCATATGGCACCGTCCTTAAGGATCACGGGTCTCGACCCGCACTTACACCCATACTGGCTGAGAGTGGATACTTTTATTTATTTGAGCCTGGGCCAGTCATTGTCTCTCCGAGGTTTTTTTTTAAAAAAAAAAAGCTATAAAAATTTGCAAAAGATGAAAATCACACAAAAAATTCACTAATCCTTGGAGTTGGTGTATTCCTGACACATTCACACTCACGCAAGGCTTGAGGATTTTGAGGACACTGGATCTCTGGGATCTAGAGAGTCTGAGTTAACATGCCTTAGTCATTAGGGTTTTCATAACTTAAATATCCACACTCCTCTAGTTTGAAAGATTTGAGTGCTATATTGCACTCTTAATCTCTATTTTCAAGAAAATATGATCAGCACAGTCACTTCCACAACTGCATGATTGATGAGCTGAGATGAAATATCACTTGAGGAACTAGGACCATGGATTTAAGTTTAGACCTGATCTAATGATATTCGAGGATGGGATAAAGTTAATGAAGGCTTCAGAAAACCTGAGTGTCAGCAAAAACCCTAGCCAGTATGTGAACAAGATTCATATACTATCTCTTGATATTTACCTAAAAGTGCCAGGGTGTGATGAAACTTAAAGAACTTGTTGATCAGTGTGCGCCAATCTCTTGGTAAAAGCAGTGGAGCTAGCCAACAAAAGAAATGAAATGTCAAAGAAAAGCTCTAAATCCAAAGTCAAAAATTCCAAATGAGCTTCCACCAAAGGCGAGCGCTCCCAAACATTTTCAAGTGTCCACTTGGACCAAGCGCTAATTAGGACTAAGGAGTCGGGCTGACACCACAAAAAGGGCCCTGCATCGTAAGCGATACAAGTCTGGGTGTCGAAGGTATCTTAGATACTCAGAAAAGACACACCCCGGTGTATTCCCAGAAAAACAAGTGCAGACGACTCCAACTCTCTTGACGGACACATTGATCAACAAGATAATAAAATACATGTGTTGAGTAAAAGGCACTCGAGAGGCCCCTTGTTCCAATGTGAGGGTGAGAAAATTAGACACAATCCCATGTACCTCCATCAACTGGCCGTCCATCTACATTTTAAAGTCTGACAAACTAAAGAGATGGTTGACTAAAGCAAGAGTAGACTTCTTCCCTAGTATTGAGGATTAGGTCTAGAGGAGAGTCTTTGGGACTGGAACCTTGGGTGATGCTTCAACTTGGCTCTCATGAAATGCAGTACACTAAATGTCATATCCTTATGTTATATGTACAAAAAGAGAGTCTGATAATCAGAGAAGTTGGATTCCTTCTGACTAAGGCTTGGATAAACCCAGAATTTTAGGATCACTCAGGTCAAGGGTCTTCGAAAGATCAAGCCTTGATTTTTTCACACACACTGTCAGGAATTAATCCAACTCCTTCATTCTTTAGATGCTCGAGGACGAGCATGGTTTAAGTATAGGGGTATGATGAATCCCGTATTCATCATGCTAAGAATTCCGTATTAAAATCCCTGCTTAAACAAACCAATAAAAATCACCTCTAAAACTCTATTTTTATCATGTATTATATTGTCTATATTTAACCTTAATTATTGTGTATTTAATTGTCCTTATTTTTCTGTAATTATTTTATCACTCAAAAACCCCTAAAAATTAGGTAGATAAGTTGTCTATAATTCACTGACCTTTAAAACCACTAAAAAATGCAAAAACAACTCAAAACCACAAAATCGGTGTTTTTATCCCCTTAAAGATACCCCCAAAAAAATAGCTTTTGTACAGATGACCTCTTTTGGCTTTTTGCCCAACATGAAAGTTGTAGATCTCATCGAGACGAACAACTTTCATGTTTTGACTTTTTCCAAATTCGGCCTCTAACTATTTCTTTTACATTTTTCTTTGTTTTTAATTCTGAATTAATCTGATTGGGCCACGTGGCGCTCTCTGGAGCCGCCACGTGGCCTGCTTCTCCTCTGGCCACCCGGCGGCCTCCTGGGCCGTTGGATCTCATCAATATCGCCTCCATCCCCACCGTCCAACCCCGCCTCATTCACAGCCCTTGGATCTGATCTTCAGATCAGATCTCCACCGCAAACTCGCGCCCAAACCATAGCCCTCCGATCCCCTCTCCATCCAACGGTCGTCCTCGCTCCGCGTCATCCCTCTATCCCTCACCGATAGATCAACCCTCGCCCTTCATCCAAACCGTCCTTCAGCGCCTCGCATCCAGCCGTACGATCAGATCTAATGATCTGATCGCAGCCATCAGCCCGCGCTCGCATCCGGGCCGTTGGATCTCACGATCCAACGGTCGTGGCTCGTCGTCAACCTCCGAAAGCTTCTCCCCCCAAGCGTTATGCCTCCCCGATCGGCCGCCCCCTTCCTATTATGAAAAGCGCTCCAGCCACCCACCTCCTCTCCTAACGGTCGCCCCGCGTTCCCCGGACTTCCGCCTTCCTCGCGCCACCATCAGCATCGCCCACCATTACTTCCTCATTAAACCCTCGCCCCTCCAAAAACCGCCTCCACCTCGCGTAACCCCCGGTCGCCTCCGACTATTTAAGCCAGCCTCCGCTACCACCGCCACTCGTCCACCATTTGGGCTTAAACCCTAGCTTCCTCCGCCCCTCCGGTGACAGCGGAGGGGCGGAACGTCGAGGCGATCATGGCTTTTTGCCGGTGTTGACCCGCGGCATCTCCGCCGTGTATCGGTGGCTTTCCGACCACCCCTGAGCTCCGAGGACCGCAGCTGGCCTCGCGGGCAACGACCCGAGGACCACCCGGTCCTCAGCCCAAGCTGCTCCCCTCCGCCAACTCCTTGCTCCGGCAAGGAGATTTCGTCCTTAGTTTTCTCCTCTTTAATCCATCGTCGACATTCACCGCCACCTTCATCTGATCGCACCCTCATCTTCGCCCAACCTCCAGCACCGTCGCGTACCCATCTTCTTCCTCCAGAATCCCCTCGCTCCTCGACCCAACTTCTCCGCCTTCACGGCGGAAGAACCCAACTGAGCCACCGCCTTCTCCATCTCCGACGGCTCATCACCTCACTCCACTCACTTCGCACGTCACGCGCACGAACTTCAGCTCTAACTAACAAGTGCAGGAACCTTCATTGGCCGAAGTTCGCGTCGGAGCTTCTTCAAGCTTCGATCCTCCGGCGAAGCTCACCCGATTGCCCACGACAACCCTCTCCGGAGCATCGCCGCAGCACCAGCTTCTTCGCGAGGTCCCCATCTTGCTTCTCTGATAATCAGGGGACCTCGCGGAGCTTGGCGGAGCCCTAGGGAGCTCACCGGAGTCCCGCCTCCTCCGGTGGGCCGCGGCGGAGGAAGACGCACAGATGCCGTTCGATCTCCATGATCGAACGGGTATGATGAAGACACGTGGTCGACCCGAGCCTCTTCCCCGACCTACAGGCTCGGGTCATCCGAGCCTCCCGACAGATCTCCAAAAGAGGCCACGTGTCCCGAACCTGAGGTGGCACCCGAGCCTAGGCGCCTCGCGTGCGTAGCACGTGGGGGCCTGGGTAAATTGCAGTGAAGACCCCGAAGATTTTATATTTGCATTTTGGTCCCCAGGCACGTGCCTCACGTGCGTGCCTGGGTAAATTTCAGGGAGGCCCTCAAGAATTTGAATAATTGCAAAAAGGCCCCTGCGCGCATTGGGAAAATTGCATCTGGGCCCAGGCGGTTTTCACTATTTGCTTTTAGGTCCCTCCAGGGACCTAAATGCAATATTTATCCTTTATTTTATTGCATTTTTATTACATTTATGCCCTTGCACTGTTTTTAGCATAACTTGAGCATCGTAGGTCCAAATTGCATGATTTTAGTGTCGTTTTGATCCTTGTTTTGTCCTCTACAATCTAGCATACTTATTTGTCTCATTTGACACTGTTTTAAATTAAGTGAATTTTTATGTTAAAAATGGGACCTAGCTCTACTTGTTTTGCTTGATTTCATGACCGATTTTTAATGATGTGTTCAAAATGGCTCTAACTTCATTCTATATTGTGTTGCTCATATTTTAGGGTATAATTGTAGCATTTGAATCATCATGCATATTCTCTTACATTATTTGCACATACATCACTTCAACTCGCATAAAAATGTCTGAAAAATGCATGCATCATGGCATTGCCTTGTAAATATTATAGTGCATCATAAATTGCATATGGACCTGAAATTGAGATTAAATCACATTGAACTTCACGAATTAAAATTCAAAAGCTATAATTAAGCAGCTGTGTCCCTGTGTTCGACCTTGGTACACTTGCCAAGTATAAATACTCCACAGCATTCAAAGACTGTGGTTTTTGCGGAACAAAATTCGCCTCCTATGCTACAGCGTAATTCATATCTATTAAAGAGGCGAATTTTACGTTCATCACTAGGTTATATGATTAAATGTTAGCCTGAGGTTTTAAGCAATCGAGTCCTTGAGGACGGTGTGCTCATTTGATTTTTCAGGTTGAGGGTTGAGATCCTGTTTAATAAAAGAAAAGGAAATTGTCAGGGTAGTATTGGAGGATTGGTTGAGGCGACGTGCGGCCGCATAAGCTTACCAAGATCAACACAATCTCCAATCCCGAAGTGTCCACAGCTTCGGAGTCCAAGAATGGTGGGGTTCCCCTGAACTAATCCTTGATGTGGAATAGAAAGGAATATGACTTAAATTAACGAGAAGGAATGAAACTTTTTGTGATATCGAGTTTTGAAAAATTACACAATTTGTTTGCTTTTCTCTTCTTCGTTACTTAGCATTCGCTAATTTTTATCCTATGATTTATGGAAAACCCAACAGGTATCGGTGAGCCATCGTAAGGACTTTAAAAAATACATCCAGCTTACATACTAGACATCCAGCCAACTACAGTAGCTTTACTCTTTAAGGTAGTTAGTAATCTTTTGTATATTTTCCTTTCAAGCTGATGTACATGTAAATGGTTATAGTGGGACAGTGTATCATCTGAACTTTATTTTGTGAATGGAAAAGTGTTGAAATACTTTCTTTTGAGTATTTTTTATTTGCATTCTATTTCTGAATATTAGTTGTGATTGCTGAATAAATTATTGCTGAGTAACCAGATCCGGATATGGGAGGATCTGACGGCCCGGGAAACGAGGTCACGACAGATTGGTATCAGAGCCAGGTTACTCCAGTAATTTATTTAGTAATTAATAACTATGAGCGGTATTCAGAAACTAAGGTTGTATTAAGATCCTCTGATCTTAATAAATGACTGCAGTACCATTCACAAGTCATTGTCCCTTATGTACATCATGCTAAGACATATAGGATCTGACCTTTGACCTTGACTCATCCCAGGATCATGGCAGACCAAGATGTGTCTAGACAATTAGCGGCTATGATGGCAATGCTCCAAGACATGGGGCAAAGGCAACAAGCATTGGAGGAGATGCTCAATGCACAGGCTGAGAGACCCGAGGCATCTAAGCTTGCGTATGCCAGGATTGAAGGTTCTGTCCATTTTTTTTAGGAAGAATCTAGTTACCATCCTTCAACTGAGTCTGCTCCTACCCCAACTGAAGGAGCAATGGAGAAGGCCCTTCTTAGACACCAAACATTACTAGATAATTACCGAAAGGGAAAAATTCCTCGATTCAAAGGTGTAGAGACACCTGTCGAGGCTGAGTTATGACTCGATGACGTTGCTAGGATGATGAGGATAATCCATGCACCAGTTGACACCTGGGTGCACTTTGCTGATTACTCCCTAGCAGATTATGCATGACGATGATGGAGAGCAATTTCCAAGAAGTTAGCAGATCCTGTTCCATGGGATATCTTCGAAGAGAGCTTCCGAGTTCACTTCTGTCCCTCTCATTGGGAAGAATTAAAGAGGAGAGAGTTGGCTTCTCTGAATCAAGGTTCTAAGACCGTACGAGATTATCATATCCACTTTACTGAGCTACTACGATACTCACCAGCTCTAGAAGCTTCACCACAAGAGTGTCTTACCAAATTTGTCAGCGGTCTTCAGGGAGATCTATGAGAAAAGCTTGCTGGTTTTAGAGCCACAACCGTAGATGAAGCAATGGACATCGCCTCTCGTATTGAGATGGAGAGGAATGAAAACCACCAAAGAAGAAGTTTCCACTTTAATGGTGGACCATCCAAAAGCAAGGCACATTATAATCGTAGAGAACGTCGCTATCATCCAGCCCGTTCCAATATAAGCTCACAACAGACCTTGGGTCAGGAATTATCAGGAAGAAGGAGTTTCTCTAGATCTCCACTATATCCTCGCAACTCAGCAGCAGAAGCTAGCACCTCTGTGGCTGGATCTTCAACTCAAACAGAAGCACGTGTGTGTTTTTATTGTCATCAGGAAGGCCACATCAAGAAAGATTGTCTGAACTTGAGAGGTTCAGGTTTAAATCAACCCCAATTAACAGTATAACATCCACCATGAGCAATGGAGCAACACACGGAGGAAGACATGGTAGAGGTCGGGGCGCACAAGGAGTGTCTCCTACACAACAACCACCACAAAGTGTTGCGGGTTCTAGCTTGCCTATTCCTAATGGCCAACTAAATGCAATTACTGAGGAACAAGCCTACCACTCATGCACAGTCGTACGAGGCACCGTTACTATTCATGGCTTTTCAGTACATGCTTTATTAGATTCTGGTGCTTCACATTCATTTATTGCTCGACGGTTAGTACCCACTTTGGGTAAGAAACCAGTAGAAGTACAACAATCATATCTGATCAAGGGACCAGGAGGACAAGTGTTTATAATCCGAGAAATCCTGGATAATTGCATAGTAGTGATAGCGGGACATCAGTTACCTGTTTCACTACTACTAATCAAAATGGAGGACTTTGATCTTATACTAGGAATGGATTGGTTAGAAAGGCATCATGAATGTCTCGACTGTTTCCAGAAGACAGTAACGTTTCACCTTCCTAACTCGATAGAGCAAGGGTGCCAAGGTTATTTAGCTTATGTATCCACTACATCAGGGTCAGAAAGACATCCAATGATAATATCAAATATATCTCTACATTGAAGGCACAACAGTTATTAGAGCAAGGGTGCCAAGGTTATTTAGCTTATGTATCCACTACATCAGGGTCAGAAAGAATGATAGAAGATGTGCCTATAGTGTGCGAGTTTCTTTGGAACAATGATAATATCAAATATATCTCTACATTGAAGGCACAACAGTTATTAGAGTAAGAGCGCCAAGGTTATTTAGCTTATGTATCCACTACATCAGGGTCAGAAAGAATGATAGAAGATGTGCCTATAGTGTGCGAGTTTCCTGATGTATTTCCAGAGGAACTACCTGGATTACCACCTGAGCGAGAGATTGAATTTGAAATCTCTCTTATGCTTGATACTCAACCTATCCCTATCCCTCTGTATAGGATGGCACCAGCTGAGTTACGAGAGTTAAAGGTACAGTTGCAAGAATTGTCAGATAAAGGATTCATTCATCCTAGTACTTCACAATGGGGTGCACCTGTCTTATTTGTCAGGAAAAAGGATGGGTCGATGCGGTTGTGCATTGACTATAGATAACTAAACAAGAGGATAATAAAGAATAAGTATCCTCTACCAAGAATAGATGATCTCTTTGATCAGTTACAAGGTTCAACTGTGTATTCCAAGATTGATTTAAGATCTGGATACCATCAGTTGAAAATTAAAGATACAGATATTCCCAAGACAACTTTTCGAACTAGATACGAGCATTATGAATTCTTATTTATGCCTTTTGAACTAACAAATGCCCCAGCAACCTTCATGGATCTCATGAATAGAGTATTCAAGGAGTTCTTAGATCACTTTGTAGTAGTCTTTATTGATGATGTGCTTATTTACTCCAAGGATAAGTATCTACATGAACATCATCTCAAGAAGGCACTTGAAACTCTAAGGAAGAACAAACTGTATGCTAAATATAGAAAATGTGACTTCTAACTATCTGAAGTATCTTTCTTAGGCCATGTTATTTCTGAGGAAGGTATATCGGTTAATCCTACAAAGGTTAGTGCGGTGATGAGTTGGGAACGCCCGAAGACTGTCACAAAAATACGATCTTTTCTGGGCATAGCTGGATATTATAGAAGATTCGTGAAGGACTTTTCACGAATAGCATTGCCAATGACTAGACTAACTCAGAAGGAGGTCCCATTCTTATGGTCTGATACATGTGAAGCTAGTTTTCAGACACTGAAAGAATGCCTAACATCTGCACCAATCCTTACTCTACCCTCCGGGAGTGAAGGGTTTACAGTGTACACTGACGCATCTAAAGAAGGACTTGGGCGGTTCTTATGCAACATGGTAAGGTAGTTGCGTATGCATCACGATAGCTCAGAACACATGAGAAGAACTACCCAACACATGACCTTGAATTAGCTGCCGTAGTTTTCGATTTAAAGATATGGAGACACTACCTGTATGGTATTACTTTTGAAATCTTCACCGATCATAAAAGCTTGAAATATCTGTTTGATCAAAAGGAGCTCAATATGAGATAGAGACGGTAGCTAGAGTTGTTGAAAGATTATGATTGCACTATCTCCTACCACCCAAGTAAGGAGAACGTCGTAGCAGATGCCCTTAGCAGAAGAACTTATTCACCTGGGTTAGTGAGTGCTATCCGCTTCTGGGGTTTACTATCAATGTTGAGTGAATGGAAACCATTTCATAGCAGTGTTGATACTATAACGATTCCTCATAGATACAAACCAGAGATCTGGGATAAAATAAAGAAAGGACAGGAGGATAATCCAGTCCTTAAAGACTTAAAACAACAACTTGAGAAGAATGAGATAGAGGGATTCCAGATACAAGATGGGTTACTGTATAACCATCACAGAGTTTGTATACCAATCACACCTGAACTAAGTAAAGACATCTTACGAGAAGCGCATTGCTCAAGATTATCTATTCATCCAGGAATTACAAAGATGTATAAGGATCTTCATTCATACTTTTGGTGGCCAAGAATGAAGAAAGATGTTGCTGAGTTTGTGAATTCATGTTTCACTTGCCAGCATGTAAAGGCTTCACACCAAAAGCCATCGGGATTATTGCAACCCCTCCCTATACCTGAATGGAAATGGGAAAGCATTTCCATGGATTTCGTTACTGGCTTACCTCAGACGACTGGTAGTAAAGATAGTATATGGGTTATAATAGATCGTCTGACAAAGGTAGCATACTTCATTCCGATAAGCTTATCTTTCACTCCAGACCAGCTAGTTGAGTTATATATTACACATGTGATTCGCCTCCATGGTATCCCGAAGGAAGTAGTTTCTGATCGAGATTCACGATTCACCTCACACTATTGGGAGAACTTCATGAAAGCCTTAGGTACACAACTATGCTTGAGTACAGCATATCATCCACAAACAGATGATCAGTCAGAACGTACGATTCGGACACTAGAGGATATGCTACGAGCATGTGCCTTAGAATGGAAGGGATCGTGGATTAAACATTTTCCCCTTGCAGAATTCACCTACAATAATAGTTACCATACAAGTATTGGCATGGCACCATTTGAAGCACTATATGGACGAAGGTGTACTACTCCTTTGTGTTGGGAAGAGGTCGGAATAAAGAGCCTTTATGATTCAGATAGACTTCAAGAGACACGGGAAGCTGTAGAGCTTGCTAGAAAAAGACTATTAACTGCCCAGAGTCGCCAGAAAAGTTATAGTGATACCAAGCGAAGAGACCTTGAATTTGAGGTAGGTGACTTTGTATTTCTCAAAGTATCACCTATGAAGGGTGTTCAGAGGTTTGGCTTGCGTGGGAAGTTAGCACTCAGGTTCGTGGGTCCCTTTGAAATTATTCAACGCATTAGAAAAGTGGCATATAGACTTGCACTTCCTCCACATCTTTCGGCAATACATGATGTATTTCATGTATCAAATCTGAGAAAGTACATTAGGGATCCAGAGCATAAGATAAGTTATGATGATTTACATGTTGAGCCAGACTTGACCTACCAAGAGATACCTGTGCAAATACTTGAAAGGGATATCAAGAAGTTGAGAAACAAAGAGGTGCCTCTAGTTAAAATATTATGGCGGAACCAAGAGTTTGAAGAAGCCACATGAGAACCTGAGGCAGAAATGAGAGAGAAATACCCCTACTTATTTGAGTAATAACACTGTGTATTGTATATCTTCTTTATAAATGAAATGACGTTCATTCTCTTTAAGGTTGTTATGGTTTCAATCCTCTTTAAGGTTGTTATGCCTGCATTTCTAGTCTCGAGGATGAGACTTCCTTTAAGTTTGTTATAATTGTAAAGCCTTGAACTTGGTATATCTCAGATCCTATATAATAAGATCCGGCTTGTCAAGAGGAAATCAACGGAATTTGTTTCGTGTGAATCGGACTCTGTTTCAATTTGTTATGAATTTCGGAAGAAAGAGAAGTAAGGAAGGCTAAGATGTCATTAACCCATAATGACTGTCATTAAGACTAATTAAACATGATTAAAGAAACTAACTAACGATCGATTAAAAACCGCTAATGATCATTAGCAAACACTAATCAATAGTTAGCAAAAGATAAGCGTAAGCCACGAAAGTTAAATCACGATTAGTGAAAGTTAATCGCGATTAGTGTTAATTAAGCGTCATTAGCGAATCTAGAATCCTCTAGAATGTTCTAACTTAAGCCCTAAGTTTGGGATAAGTTTTGGCTAAAACCATGGGCCAAAACCATGGGCTGCTAAACCATGGTTAAGGTCTAAACCATGGTTTTCTAACCAAGGTTAGTGGTTTTCGGGAGCCTATAAATAGACCCCCCTACCCATTCATTCTCTACGATTTCCACTACCACCACCACCCAAGGGCTAGGGTCGAGAGGTCGGGAGGAGGAGTGGGAGGCGAGGAAGGAGTGCTAGCGAAGCGTTGCCAGGAGAACGAGGAGGAGAAAGGTATGATCCTCTCTTAGTTTGCTTTGTAAGCTAGGCTTTCAATTCATACTCTTGTTCTTCCAAGTTTTGGTCTTGATTCATCTTTCTTTCCGATTCATTTTCCTGTTGTGGTTCGAGGAGAAATCTGTGTAACACCCTAGTTAGGTGCGGGCGGCTATGCACGTCAGTGACCCTGTGATTCGTTACACGTTCACTCATCTAAGACACGTGGTGTCTACCAATTCTCCATTGTTTATATTTCTATTCTTCGTATTATGCTTTTATAGTTATTTTGATGGAGAAATCTGTGTAATACCCTACTTAGGTGCGGGCGACTATGCACGTCAGTGACCCTGTGATTCGTCACACGTTCACTCAACTAAGATGTGTGGTGTCTACCGGTTCTTCATCTTTAGTTGTTGAGTATATTCTTTCAGTTTCGTTGTTATTTTCCTCTCGATTGATTTTATAGAGGAAACTTTAGTTTTTATTTTGAAATATGCCCCGATGTAAGGGGAAACTCTGCCGAAATTTTCCGAGAAATATGTCCCGATATAAGGGGAAACTCTGCGAAATTTTCCGAGAAATATGTCCCGATATAAGGGGAAACTCTGCCGAAATTTTAAGAGAAAATATGTTCTTGACGTTCTTCGTGTTCTTGACGTTCTTCGTGTTCTTCGTTCGTTCTTCGCGTTCTTGGCATGTTCTTAGCGTTTTGATACGAAAATGAAATTCGATCTTTTCAGGAGCCTTAAAATAGCTTTTTTAAAAACGAAAAATGATAAAGCCTTGCATACACGAGAGAGAGCTCGATTAGGTAACGAAATCCTTCCTTTTGCTGTTGGGTTTTCATAAGAAATTATTGAAATTCTTGATTTTGTATTCTTTGCTACGAAGAACCCTAATTTTGGCTATTTTTGAAAAAGTCTACAGAATTGCTTTGTGATTCCCATTAAAATAAGGTTTACGCATCAAATTGATGCGTTGGCTCTGAAAGTTAGGATTTGGGAGTTAAAATAGACATAAATACGAGTATATATATGGTTATGAATAATATATATATATATGAGTATATACTAAGTGTTGTTGATTATGTAAATCGAAGACTTAAACAAAAGAATTACATCATGGGAATTGATGTGGTTTGAGTTAGATCCTAAAAAGGATCGTGTGTCACGTTAAGAATGACTGGGAGTAGAACTACAGGTTGGGCATGCAACCTGTAGGTTTGTCGGAAGGAACCCGTATTGGCGTTTCCCTACCTAGGTGGTACACGGTTTCCCTGTTATGATAAGTGCGTACGAAATGAATATTTTGCAACGTGTGGTACCGGGAGCCAATATCGTCGGGTTGAATGACGGAAGATGTGGTTGTGCCATGTGGAGGCATGGGTGGTTCAATAGCGGCTGGGTCACGATAACATGTATTTAAAGTCGCTAGGTTATATAATTAAATGTTAGCCTGAGTTTTTAAGCAACCGAGTCCTTGAGGACGGTGTGCTCATTTGATTTTCCAGGCTAAGGGTTGAGATCTTGTTTAATAAAAGAAAAGGAAATTGTCAGGGTAGTATTGGAGGATTGGTTGAGGCGACGTGCAGCGGCATAAGCTTACCAAAATCAACACAATCTCCAATCCCGAAGTGTCCACAGCTTCGGAGTACAAGAATGGTGGGGTTCCCCTGGACTAATCCCTGATATGGAATAGAAAGGAATAGGACTTAAATTAATGAGAAGAAATGAAACTTTTTGTGATATCAATTTTTGAAAAATTACACAATTTGGTTGCTTTTCTCTTCTTCGTTACTTAGCATTCGCTAATTTTTATCCTATGATTTATGGAAAACCCAACAGGTATCGGTAAGCCATCGCAAGGACTTTAAAAAATACATCTAGCTTACATACTAGACATCCAGCCAGCCACAGTAGCTTTACTCTTTAAGGTAGTTAGTAATCTTTTGTATATTTTCCTTTCAAACTGATGTACATGTAAATGGTTATAGTGGGACAGTGTATCATCTGAACTTTATTTTGTGAATGGAAAAGTGTTGAAATACTTTCTTCTGAGTATTTTTTATTTGTAGTCTATTTCTGAATGTTAGTTGTGATTGCTGAATAAATTATTGCTGAGTAACCAGATCCGGATATGGGAGGATCCGACGGCCCGAGAAACGGGGTCGCGACACCACATATGCCTTGATTGCTTCGAGAAGAAAATAGTTTTCCATCTCCTAGGTGTACCTGTATTCCAATTTGATGGGTGCACATCCGATAGTGAAGTCTTGCATGTCTCTACCTTGAAGGTCCATTACAATCTCGCTTAGGTTGCATATGTTTTCTTGCCTACATTGTAGAGTCATCTGTCGAGGATTGTATGATTGAAGATGTTAAAATTGTGCGGGGTTTTTTCTGATGTATTTCTAGAGGAGTTACTTGGACTTCCACCAGAGAGGGAGATCGAGTTCGAGATCACTTTGATACCCGATACACAACTGATCTCCATCCCTCCATATCTAATGGCACCAGCCAAACTCAGGGAGCTCAAGGTGCAATTATATGAGTACTGGAGAAAGGATTTATCTGTCCTAGTACATCACCTTAGGGAGCACTGGTCCTCTTCATAAAGAAGAAGGATGGATCTATGTGATTGTATATCGATTACATGTAGTTGAACAAGAGGATTGTAAAAGAACCATTATCTACTCCCGCAAATAGATGATCTTTTCGATCAATTGCATGGAGCATCTGTATTCTCAAAGATTGACCTACAATCGGGTTATCATCAATTAAGGATTAAGGATACCAACGTGCTTAAGTCTGCTTTCCACATCAGATACAACCACTACGAGTTCGTGATCTTGCCTTTTGGACTCATGAATGCACTTGTCCCGTTCATAAACACGATGAATAGAATTTTCCATCCATACTTGGATCATTTTGTGGTGATGTTCATTGATGATATCTTGATCTACTTAAATGATGAGCAAAAGCATAAGCAACATTTTCACGCTATTCTTGAAACACTAAGAGAACACAAGTTGTATGCAAAACACAACAAGTATGGGTTTTGGCTTACTGAGGTAGCTTTTTCCTCGGTCATGTCATTTCTGTAGAAGGCGTGGCAGTTGATCCAACCTATATAGATGCAGTCATGTATGGGAGCAACACAAAACAGTTACTGAGATACACAGCTTCTTAGGCCTCACCGGATACTATAGATGTTTTGTTAGGGGATTTTCCTATCTTGCCCTACCACTTACCCGATTGACATAGAAGGACGTCTCCTTTGTCTGGAGCGATAAGCGCGAGCTGAAATTTCACACACTAAAGGAAAGATTGAATAGTGCTCCAATTCTCACCCTTCATTCGGGTATTTTAGAGACTTAGAGAAATGGCCCTTCAAAAAGTTGGAAAACTTAGAGACGTTGTCATCAAAATAAACTCACAGATGGGTCATAATAAGGCTCATGTGATATAATTGTGAATCAGGAGAACGTGATAACAAACAAGTTGAGAACAAGGGAAAAGTACAAAAAAGTGTACTCTATATGTTTCTACGTGAGAACAAACAATGGAGATTAAACAAAACAAAAACCAACAAACTACATTTTTCTACGTAACAAGTTTTACGTGAAATGGTTTACCCAGCATAGACATTGAGATAGAACTACTTTTTTAACACATTAAATTACATGGAAAAAGGGAGCTTACTGACGGATCATGGATTGCCTGTGTTAAATAT
Organism: Ottelia alismoides; assembly: GCA_037367405.1. Lineage (NCBI taxonomy): Eukaryota > Viridiplantae > Streptophyta > Magnoliopsida > Alismatales > Hydrocharitaceae > Ottelia > Ottelia alismoides. The sequence goes on along the minus strand of JAZKJV010004362.1, from coordinate 495,294 downwards.
ATGTCATGATGGATTGGATTATCGTTCGCTAAAAATATGTCGTTTCAAAGTAGGAGGGAAATCAGAATCAGTCAAGAAATAACCACACAAAATTTAGACAATTTTAATCGATGCAGTTTTATATTTATTTTACTTGGGCAAGTCACAAGGTCGGACACAAGGAGGCAAAGGAACAACCTAGAATTTTGTCTATCAAAGTTCGTATGCGGTTTTTGAGGCGGTCTCTTTTTTGTAATTTTTTATGCAATTAGGGATGTAAAATGCAATTTTGGCTGATTTTAGGGACTAAAATGTAAAGATCAATCAAATAATATTTGAAAAATATGAAACTTGGCTAAGAAGATAATTACGATGAAATGAATGCACTATACTTTTTTTTGGAAATTTTGGATGCAAGATGATTTTTTATGAATTTTTAAATACAAAGAAGGTAAATTTCAATATTTAATTATAATAAATATTAAACCTAATTATTTTCAAGGGATAAAATTATCCAAGATCTATCACTAGGTGATGAGTCTCAAAAAATCCTAATCCTTAAAAATATCAGATATAATACCTATTAAAATTAAAGATTGACATATGCAAAATTATTTTTACAAGGCTAACCATGCATGCAAATGCAACTCTTTTTGGGCACAATGTTAAACACAATTAATTTTGCAATCTGTAATTTTTCGGTAATTTTTAGGATAATGATTAATCAACTATAAAAATCAGAGCACAAAATGGGCAAGGTATGCAATTTTCTATAAAATAATTAATTATTAATTAACCTTTGTTCCAAAAATGTCAAGCATATGCTATCATGTAGAGAATTAATTGGCGAACATCATGCTATTTTTGGATAATAAAATAATTTAACGTAGAGTTCCAAAACAATGGGGGAACACAGGGGTATTTTTGCAATATTTAAATAAAAAAATGCAGTGGAAGGACTAGCTTGTAATTACCTATACCCTTGGGGGTATATCTGCAAAAATCCCAGGAGAGTACGTGCCATGACACCTTTGGTCGGCTGGACTGTTCTGTAAATAGGACAACCTCCGTGCAAGCGGCTTGGTTCAGGTGCAGGCTTGGTCTAAAGCTCCACGTGGCAGTTTTGACGTCCTTCGTTGATACCCGAAGCACAAGGCTTGGACCCGAGGATGCCTTTAAATCTTGACCGTCGATGATGTCTGATCTGACGCTTGAGAGTTGGGCAGTTGCGGACGGTCAAGATCTTGTACGTTCTTGATCTGGTGGTTGCAGTAAGGTGTTGAGGAGGAGGCGGATGGTGAAGGAGCTCGATGTCGGAGCTCCGGTGGCGTTGGCTGGCCGACACACGGCCGACGGTCGTCGGGAGCAAGGAGCGAGGGCGGCGTGCTGGTTCGAAGAAGATGAAGCTGACCCTCCTGGAGGAACCAGTGGCTGGAGTTGGCGTTGAAGTCAGCGAAGGCGGAGTAGACATTGAGGTGGAACGAAGGTGGAGGTGAAATCTTGTTGAACATAGGGCTCTAAGACGAAGGTTGGAGCGGAGCAGTAGGCTCTAGGCCGTTCTGCGACGGCCTTTGGGAGACCGGATCTCGCCGAGGAAGAACGGAGGCGATCGAGCTGTCACCACGGCGCTCCAGGAATGCGATGTAATCAGCGGATAAGATGATGAAGGGCCATGGGGCTTTGTTTTATAGCAGAGGAGGAGGGGTTCCCTGGCGATGGAATTTGGAGGAAATAATTTGATGATCGGGTGATTGATCGAAGGGGAGTTGACGAGATTTGTGGGATGGGATGGAATTTGATGGGGAGAGGCGATCGGAGATGGGAGTGACGGCGGGATTCGGAGGAGACGAAGAGGGAAGACGGGGGCCGGCGAGGGATTCACGGGCGGCGGAGGAGTACGAGAAGGGCATCGATAATTGGGGGAAAGGAGTTTGATTGGGGATGACGCACAGGTGTCATTCGATCGACTGAGATCAGACGACCCTGGTGGCGCCATGTGGCATCAGAAGGTAGGCGCAGGCAGAGCACGTGCGTGGCATGTGCGCGGGAGGCACGTGCTACAGACGCGCGGAGATTTTAATTTTTTATAAAATGAAAATTAAAAACCCCAAAATGGGTGACACGTGGCGGCTCCAGGAGTGGCCACGTGTCAGCTCCACAAAAATCAGAAAATAAATAGAAAGAAAAATAGAATAGAAATAGTAAACGACCTAGGATCAAAAAAGTTTCTTCACGAAAATTGCTCGTCTTGATAAGATCTACAACTTTCATGAAGAGACCAAAACCAAAATCGATTATTTGCACAAAGTGATATTTTTGGGGTATCCTATGTACATAGCATGGCTAGATTTTTGGGTTATATAATTTTTTGTTATTTTTAAATCAGATAAAAATATGGAAAAAATATGTTAAAATCGAAGATAAATAATTACACATTAATTAACTTTTTTTTAGATTTTTATTAATTAAGAAAAAGAAGAAATAAAATAAAATACGAAAAAGATCCATTTTGTACAGACAGTTAGTGAAGACTCGGACTAAGTTAGTTTCTTTGATTTCAAGCTTAGTTTGGATTTGGATCTTTGAGTATTTTAATAAAACTTTTATCGAAGAAGATAAATGAAAAAGAAATAAAATAAAATAGAATAGGTTAATTATGTCCACAAAATAATAGGTCAAAAACCGCTAAAATACAAAATGTACAAAAGAGGCCTAAAACCCAACTTTCACATATGAACTCCGATTCACTTGAACTTAGTCTAGTTTTGAAGGTAATGAATGTACATTAGTTCAAAAGTGACTAGGATCAAAACAGACACTGGATGGGGAGGATATGAGGGTTTTAGTCCAAAAATCCTAGAACTAGGGTTTGGGTTTTTGGTCCACTTATTTAGGTTAGTGATTTTTTTTCTATTTTTATTTATTCTTGTTAGTGATATGTACACCGTGGAAGTGGTTTTGGGTCATTCAGAGATAGCATGAATTAATTAAAAATCAGAGAAGTTAGGCTATTTACATGTTAATTTTAGCTGGGATTTTTAGCTTCTTATTTTGTGCAAAAATAAGGGATAAAATGCAATTCTTATCAAAACATGCATGAATGCAAATTATGCTCAATAAATGAAGAAATGCCAATGATTTTGAGGGATTTGAGCTTAATTAATGATATTTAGAGTGATGAATCTGAGATTCATCATCCCCCTATACTTAAACCATGCTCGTCCCTGAGCATCAAAATAAATGCCATGAGGTGAAATGAGATTGAGTTCCATACCAAGACCATGAGTTGAAGGTGAAAATGAAACTAGACTCGACCTTTGGATTAATAGTTTGGCGGAAGCCGCGGAACTTCTGTGAGACTTAGGATTTTAAAATCAACAGCCTTCAAGTTCTACACATCATTGCCACAGTTTCGGCTCAAAAGCATACCCTATAAACATTGAACAATTGACTCATGTGTGTGAAAGGTTTTAGCTCTTCCCATCCAGAATGCCGGACTAACATGCAAACCTCCTCTCCAGTAACTCATCCTCGGGGAGTCAGGTATTTACTTCTAAGGTCAGTCGCGCTGTGTTCACAATCGAATTGAGGGAGAAGTTAGAAGAAGGAGAAAAGAACAGGAGGGTGGCTAGTGTAGTCACCTCTCCTTGTGAAGCTGGCTAGTGTAGCCGAGTCTTCACCAAGATCTGCAGCTTTTCTTTGAAGCTTGGACCTTTTTGGTCAGATATTTATTTGGTAGAAGGCTTTTTTGTATTTGGATTTTTGGTGGTTCTGCTTGGATCTTGTTGTGCCCCTACGGATATAGAATCTTTTTTTCCATACATGTTTTGGGTCTTAGAGTAAAGATTGTGCTCAGTCATCCATCCCTTTTTCGAAGCTTTATTTCAATCCGTACTCCGGTCTTTAGATTTCCACGCTACTAGAAAATAAACTCACACAGTCTTCCAACATCCCGTCTGAGTTGAGCTAAGTGCATAGTACGAGAGTACAAATTAATTCCTTATTCCAGAGTTGTACCCAGTTAGAAGAGACCGGGTTAGACACTAAGAGTCAAATGCCGCATATTATCATGTTGAACTTAAATAATTAAGTCAAAGATCTGAAGCTTATAAAATCATATTTCTCGGTGAAGTTCCTCTGAAAATTAGTGAATTAAGGTCAAGTCCAGACCACTCTCGATTTCTTCTCATAACTCGGTTCATAACCCAAAGACTTTTCACAGATGCAAATGAATGAAGTGCTGGATGAAGTGCATGTATGTGAAATGCAGACAAATTTTTTTGTGACTTTTGATTTGATTTTTTTTTTGCAAAAATAAGAAGCCACTTTTTTCCAAAAAATTTGGTGGACACAGTCAATGTTAGTTACAAAACTCTTTTTGTTTTGTTTTCTTTTTGTTTTGTTTTTTTTTCAAGTTAGTTACCCACCCCGTAAATACATATAGACTTACGCGAAAGTATGAGATATGGGTAAAATATATACACAGTATATATATAGACCCCCATATACTTAGCGAGTGATGTGTCCACAAAGCACAAAAAGCGTAAAGAAGATATAGCTCGGGCTAAGCGTAAGAGAGTGAAAAAGAAAAAGAACCACATACATCGGTCCCCCCCATACTTAAGTAGTGAACAGTCTAAGTATAGAAGAAGAGCGAAAATGAAGCGATCGGTATATGTGAATGAGGAGGGTATATACAGATGGGATCAGTTCCCCCTATACTTAGGCTCTTGTCATCCTAAGTAGAAGAATGGTGGAAATGGAATGATCGTGAGAAGGAGTTTGATGAGGGAAATGGTATATATAAATGGCATCGGTCCCCCCTATACTTAGGTCCTGGCCTAAGTAGAGGAAGAAGATGTACATAGAGACCTATGTGGTCGGGAGGGAGGGTGGGTAGCCGACGATTAAGGAAGTTTTCGGTCAATCTTTTTGTGAGCATGTGGTAGGAGATCGTAATGATGAGAAGGAGATGAAGCATATGATTCTCAATTATCATCAGTGTTATCTTCGGAGAAATCATGTTGGATAGTAGATGAAGCGTATGAATCAGATGAAAGGTAACCATCATCAGAGTTATCCTCAGAGGAATAGTATTTGAAAGTGGATACACTCCAGATATTCTTGTCCTTTTGTTTCTTCAGTTGTTTTCTCAGAATTTGTTCCTTCTTGGGATCAAGCGATTTGTCCTCGGATGAATATTCTGAAGCACCAGTCTGAGTCAGCTCATAAGAAATAATTCCAGTGTATTTGATGAGAGCAGGAGCATCGACTTTGGATGAATAATAGTGAGGAACGGGAGTCGTCCAACGGGAATTGAAGTTTGGATCCCTGCGCAGATATAGTTTTAGATAGTCAAACAGACTTCACTCATGTAGATTACCTTTTACGGACCTGATGAGGGATCATCAGATGATTCCTCTTCTGGAAGGTTAAACGTGACTTTCTTTTTAGATGAAGGAGTAGTCATTTTGTTTCGTGAAGTTGTTGGTCCACTTGAGTCTCCATTGGAATTCTTCTCCTTGGTCGGTGTTCGTCCTGCGTGCTTGTTCTTAATCTTCTTAATGTTGGTGCACTCCTGATTTGGGATGATTTGGTCAAGGTATTTAGAGTAGATTAACCCAGGGTGCGACCATGCATATGTCTCGGGATCATATAAGAAACATTCTTCTATTGTGAGATCCGCAGGCATTGAAATAGTGGGGGGAGTCTCTGCATGTTCGTTCTCAATTGATTTGGCATTGGAGCATTTCTGTGTCGAGTTAATGTGATCAAGGTAGTCAAAATAGGTTGACCTAGGGTGTGACCATGGATAAGTCTCAGGATCGTATGAGTCATATATTTGATTTTCCATTGTGAGAACAGCTGGGAATGGAGCAGAAGGGGGAGTCTCTAAACCAATAGTCTCATCAACAATCGCTATCTCAGGTGTAGCAATGGGGTAGGGATCTTCTACTGCTTGATGGTTACGGTTGTCGAGGACTTCGTGGGTTGTCTCATAAAATCGTGGTTCCTCAAGGACTGGTGAGATCGAAGTGCTTCCAATGCTGTAAAATTGATTTCCCCAGTCTCACACTCAATAATTGCCTTACTCAATGCTAAGAATGGCTTTCCAAGAATAATTGGAAACTGGGTGAATTCTCCTTGATGCTCAATATCAATGATCGTGAAGTCTACTTTGAGCTGAGCATCTTGGAATGCAATGATGACATAAATGATTCCTCTCGACCGCTTTATCAATCGGTCAGCCAATTGAACAATCTCTCGTATCTTCCTGATAGGTCCGAGTTTGAGCTCGTGAAATACATGTCGGGAGGATATTAATTAGTGAATCGTCATCAATTCGAGCATGGGTAAATATCGTGTCTTTTATTCCACAGTCAAATCTAGGCAACCGCTTTACTACGTGGCTCTTGATTTTTCTCTTCAACACTGAGGAGGAGGCCATTGACAATATATGACTTCCAGTCTTTGTTCGTATCCTGCCCGACTTTTCATCATTAATTTGTCCATTACAAATCCTTTAAGGTCGGAGAAGTGTTCAATGGCCTGCATAAAGGGAAGTTCAAAAATCAGTCTCTTCTCTAGTGCTTCCCGTACAACATGATCAAAATTCTTCAGATCTTCTTCAGTTTTAATTTTTATGTATTTTTTGAGATTTTCGATTTTTTGTTGTTTCCAATATTTCAACTTTTTGGGAGTTTTCAGTGGTGTGGTGATGTGGTGTTTTACGTAGATGAACAGGGGCTTTGATGTTTTGAGTAGGAGTCGGAGGCATAGTCATCCCTAGGGGAGTAGTATGCAGAAGTGTCGCTGTCAGGATCGTCCCTAGGTTTCTGAATATCCTCAAAATTTTCAACATGAGATCTAATCTTTTCCTCATTCATTTTTATATCCGAGCTACCAGAGAGGGAAATTAATCGATTGGAAAACCTTCTAAATCTATCCTCCATTAAATCAAATCTCTTGTTTATCCTCGAATATCATCTTCTAAAATCTTTTCATGACCAATTATGGGATCAGTCGGGGTGTGTTTTTGTATATGAGATTCAACAATTTCATTTTCCATTTTCCTGTATGTGCTAGGAGAAGAGTCTCTTGAAATATCCAATATATGATCGTTATTTTATGAAAATTTCTCCTAAAAAATTATGGAAGAAGGCTGCTCATGTGATCCAGGCATGTGGAGTTTGTCTGAGTAGAGTTCATTCCTTTGATCATGATTGGTCGGACATTGATATTGTGGAGTCAACATACAGGGTTTATGTGCTTCTATGTCGTCAGTCCAGGCCTCTGTATGAGTGTCATGTCTGAAGATGGGGTTGTCATAGTCAATCCAAGATGATGGTTGCTCATTTGTGTTCAAGGGTAGGGTAGATGGAAGATGTGAAGAATTGTTAAATTCGATCATGTGGTTAAAATCTCCCATGAATGATGGATTGACATTTACCGAATATGAAAGATGAATTGTATGATCGGAATTGAGTGGATTGGCATAAGAAGAAGTGGAGACCTCAGTCAGTTGTTGGTTTGTATGATCTGAATATAAAGGATTGTCATTCATGTAGTACATCGGATTTGCAGAGAGTGTTGGATCTATTGGTGGTTGGAGAGGAAGTTGGATGATGTGTAGTTGGAGGAGGTTTTGAAACTTTGGGTCTAGCTGATACGAATTCATTTTCATAGAATATCTCTGATGGATTCTCGGATAAATGTTCCGTCCTTTTTGAAATAGCTGAAATGAATGACGGTTTGGGTTTGTTTGAGATGGATTGATTTTCATGATATGGATTTGGAGAGTACTTGGACAAAAGTTCCATGATTTTCGAAGGAGGTTTATTGATTGACATAATGGATCTGTTTCAAATTAAGAAAGGAGAGTGATGGCACAAGTGTATGGTTTTTAATCTTCGAAATTGGTTCACACACGTAAATCAAACACAAATCAAACCTCAGGTTCACCAACTCACACGATGAAGCCGTAAGAGTTCGGCAATTATCTTTTCAATTTTAAGTTGGTGATAAATCAATCTTGGAAAGAATTTAGCGGGTTGTTAGGTGCCGGCAATTTTCGTAATGACTGTCCCGAATTCTTACGACTAGTTGCACCTACTTTCAGCCAGTATGGGTGCAAGTACGAACCGTAAAACGTCTACCCATGTTACTTAAGCACGGAGCCTTACATAGTGTCCTTTAAACCACCTACTATACTAAGAAAATCCGGACCGTTTGCTGGCTACCCGTATATCCTCACTGAGAAGTAGCTAATCGTTTTTGGAAGAATCAGTAGTCAATATGAAAATCCGAGTTTGGGCTCTAGCCTTAAGTGTCGTCTCTCGTTCACTCAGAAAAACAAAAGAATCCAAGGTCGGGGTTGCTCTCCCGCAAAAATTCTTGATTTTATGGGTTATTTAGGCAATCATTGAAGAATTTAATGAGCACAAATACACGTCTACCATCCAGTCCCAATTTCCTTTAAAATTATGTGATAAAACGTGAGAGAGAAATTCGGGAAAGCTGATGCACGTGAAAACAATGATGTATGCTCAGTGAGAAGACTTACAGTGAATCCTCGTAATCTCCATGTGGGACGCAATACAAGAATTGAAAAATTATTCTAAATGAATGCAAGCTGATGAAAAACCGCACTTAGCAGAAAGTTCTATTAGCGTGGAAGAAATGAGTTGAATTTGACTAAATTGAACGATCTATGTGCATCTCAATTAAAGTGAAGTGTGGTCCTAGGTCCTACGAGCACAATAATAAATTTAAAAACTTTAAGAGCCGTATGTGCAGGTCTATCCTAAGCGCCACTCAAGTCAGGCTCCACCGTCACCGGAGAGTGAAACAAGCCACGACACAACACAAAAATAGTTTAAGATCTTTTTACACAAGCGAGAGTCCAAACGGACACCGTTATAAATGAGCAATTAATTATAGAAATTTAAAAATTGCAGAAAATAAAATCCTAGACTCTACGGTCTCTCACGACTCGACTCGATCTTAAATTAATTGCGGCTTTTCAGAAGTCGATGACGATGCTTTGGTTTCCAAAACCGTTCCACGTATGCCGGGTACCTCGTAAGAAAAATAAGAGAGATGGTGTAAGAGAGTGACTCAAAAAATAAAAACAAGAAAATAAATACCAAAAATAAAATAAAAATAAATTCCAAAAAATGAAATTTACAGTGAGAATTCTGGGGCCAGACTACCCGAATGTGAAAATCCGAACAAAAAATTTTAGACAAAAAACTAAGCCATTTGCCTCCCCTACAACGGCATCATCTGACGGGTCCGAGATCGCCCTTGTTAAAAGTGTGCATCGTGGCGGATTGATTTATCGTTCGCTAAAAATATTTCGTTTCGTTGTAGGCGGGCAATCGGAATCAGTCAAGAAATAACCACACAAAATTTAGTCAATTTTAATCGATGCGGTTTTATATTTATTTTACTTGGACAAGTCCCAAGGTCGAACACAAGGAGGCAAAGGAACAACTTAGAATTTTGTCTATCAAAGTTCATACGCGGTTTTCGAGGCGATCTCTTTTTTGTAATTTTCTTTATACAATTAGGGATGCAAAATACAATTTTGGCCGATTTTAGGGACTAAAATGTAAAGATCAATCAAACAATATTCAAAAAATATGAAACTTGGTCAAGATGATAATTATGATGAAATGAATGAATACACTACATTTTTTGGAACTTTTGGATGCATGATGAATTTTTAAAAATTTTTAGAAACAAATAAGGTGAATTTCAATATTTAATTATAATAAATAATAAACCTAACTATTTTAAAGGGATAAATTTATCCAAGATCTATCACTATGTGATGAATCTCAAAAAAATCCTAAACCTTAAAAATATCAAATATAATACCTATTAAAATTAAAGATTGACATATGCAAAATTATTTTTGAAAGGCAAATCATGCATGCAAATGCAATTCTCTTTGGGCACAATGTTAAACACAATTAATTCTACAACATATAATTTTTTCGGTAATTTTTAGAGCAATTGTTAATCAATTATAAAAATCAGAGCACAAAATGGGCAAAGTATGCAATTTTCTATAAAATAATTAATTATTAATTAACCATTGATCCCAAAAATGTCAAGCATATGCAATCATGTAGAGAATTAATTAATGAACGTCATGCTATTTTTGGGTAATAAAATAATGTAACGTAGAGGTCCAAAACAATGGGAGAATACATGGGTATTTTTACAATATTTAAATAAAAAATATGCAGTGGAAGGAATAGCTTGTAATTACCTATACCCTTGGGGGTATATCTGCAAAAATCCTAGGAGGGTACGTGCCACGCACGTGACCCCTTTGGTCGGCTGGACTGTTCTGTAAATAGGACAACCTCCGGGGATTCTTCTGCAATTATCCCTACTGACCACGTGAAGATCACGTGCAAGCGGCTTGGTTTGGGCGCAGGCTTGGTCCGAAGCTCCATGTGGCGGTTTTGACCTCCTTCGTTGATACCCGAAGCACAAGCTTGGACCCGAGGCTGCCTTTAAATATGGACCGTCGATGATGTCTGATCTGACGCTTGAGAGTTGGGCGGTTGCGGACGGTCAAGATCTTCTACGTTCTTGATCTAGTGGCTGCAGTAAGGTGTTGAGGAGGAGGTGGCTGGCGAAGGAGCTCGATGTCGGTGCTCCGGTGGCGTTGGCTATCCGACGCACAACCGGCGGTCGTCGGGGGCGAGGAGCGGGAGTGGCATGCTGGTTCGAAGAAGATGAAGTTGTCCCTCCTGGAGGAACCATCGGCTGGAGTTGGCGTTAAAGTCGGCGAATGCGAAGTAGATGTTGAGGTGAAACGAAGGTGGAGGTGAAATCTTGTTGTACGTAGGGCTCTAAGACGGAGGTCGGAGTGGAGCAGTAGGCTCTAGGCCATTCTGCGATGGCCTTTGGGAGACCGGATCTCACCGAGGAAGAACGGAGGCGATCGAGCTGTCACCATGGCGCTCCAGGAATGCGATGTAGTCGGCGGCTAAAATGATGGAGGGCCATGGGGCTTTGTTTTACAGCAGAGGAGGAGGGGTTCCCTGGCGATGGAATTTGGAGGAAACAATTTGATGATCGGGTGATTGATCGAAGGGGAGTTGACGAGATTCATGAGATCAGATGGAATTTGATGGGGGAGAGGCGATCGGAGATGGGAGTGACGACGGGATTCGGAGAAGACGAAGAGGGAAGGCGACGACCGGCGAGGGAGTCGCAGGCGGCGGAGGAGTATGAGAAGGATAGCAATAATTGGGGGAAAGGAGATTGATTGGGGACGACGCACAGGTGCCGTCCAATCGGCCGAGATCGGACGACCCTGGTGGCGCCATGTGGCATCAGAGGGCAGGCGCAGGCGGAGCACGTGCGCGGCACGTGTGCGGGAGGCACGTGCTACGCACATGCGACGGTTTTAATTTTTTTATATAAAAATGAAAATTAAAAACCCCAATAAATGGATGACACGTGGCCGCTCCAGGAGCCGCCATGTGTCAGCCCCACAAAAATCAGAAAATAAATAGAAAAAATAGAAAAGAAATAGTAAACGACCTCGGATCGAAAACATTTCTTCACAAAAATTGCTAGCCTCGATGAGATCTACAACTTTCATGAAGAGATCAAAACCAAAATTGATCATTTGTATAAAGTGATATTTTTGGGGTATCCTATGTACATAGAATACCTAGATTTTTGGGTTATATAATTTTTTATTATTTTTAAACCAGATAAAAATCCGGAAAAAATATGTTAAAATCAAAGATAAATATTTACACATTAATCTAAATTTTTTGAATTTTTATTAATTAAGAAAATAAAGAAATAAAATAAAATACGAAAAGACCTATTTTGTACAGACAGTTAGTGACGACGCGGACTCGGTTAGTTTCTTTGATTTCAAGCTTAGTTTGGATTTGGATCTTTACACATTTTAATAAAACTTTTATCAAAGAAGATAAATGAAAAAGAAATAAAATAAAATCGGTTAATTATGTACATAAAATAAAAGGTCAAAAACCGCTAAAATAAAAAATGTACAAAAGAGGCCCAAAACCCAACTTTCACATATGAACTCCGATTCACTTGAACTTGGTCTTGTTTTGAAGATAATTAAATTACATTAGTTTAAAAGTGAGTAGGATCCAAGCGGGCACTGGATGAGGAAGATATGAGGGTTTTAGTCCGAAAATCCTAGAACTAGGGTTTGGGTTTTTGGTCCACTTATTTGGTTTAGTGATTTTTTTGTATTTTTGTTTATTCTTGTTAGTGATATGTACACAGTGGAGGTGATTTTGGGTCATTCGGAGTTAGCATGAATTAATTAAAATCAGAGAAGTTAGGCTATTTACAGGTCAATTTTAACTGGTATTTTTGGCTTCTTATTTTGTGCAAAAATAAGGGATAAAATGTAATTCTTATCAAAACATGCATGAATGCTAATTATGCTGAATAAATGAAGAAATGCCAATGATTTTGAGGGATTTGAGCTTAATTAATGATATTTAGAGTGATGAATCTGAGATTCATCATTTACACCCGTCTTTTTTACATTATTCTTTGGTTTTATTAATGAAATATTAAAGAGATTTACTTAGTATATTGAGTAGAATTCATGCTAAAAATTTCGTGCAAAATAAACAATCATGACATGTCCATCTGGAAAGGGTCAATTTCAGCAATTCTAATACCGTTAAAATTTGATAATCTTAATGGATATGATAGAAGTCTTGAATTAAGTTGAATTTGCAATGACACCATAGTGAGATATGGCGGTCTAGATCCTTTAAGATTTCATTTCAAAAAATAAAAATAATGAAAAAAAGATCTTGTAAGGAGTTGCCTGTAGAGACCCCATTTTCCCAAATTACATAGGACTGACATATTTTCTTCGTAAAATATTATATATATATATATATATATATATATAAAGTTCTTTATTCATATGTCCACTTACTCCCCTCATTTCAAATTCAACATATATATAATATTTAAGGTTTTTATCACTTGTCCCTTATTCACTTCTACAATATCAGTTATACCATTTTTTCTCTCTTTGTAATATCAATTATATCCCTAACTTCTTATAAAATTTACAGTTATGCCCTTCAATCAAGATAAAGTAGGGACATAATTGATATTGAAAAAATGATAGAACTGTGAATTTTGTAAAAACTCATGGTACAATCGATGTTACAAAAAAAGAAAAGTGCATAACTGATATTGCATAAATCAAGAAAGGCACAACTGAAAAAACCCCTAATATTTAGTTAATATTGCAATGTAATGCATACAATGCCTATCATACTATTCAGAAGGTACAAATCCTATAAAAAAATAAATTTCCTTGTTAATTTATCTATGTGCGAGAGATAATATGCTAATTAAAGGAGTGGATAGTTCATAAATGGCCACAACCGCACCTCATACCGATGTTTTTGAAATCAAACCAGACATCGAACTAGAAAACTTACCAAAATGGTCTGATCGGGTTGGATCATGTAATCAAACTGGTTCATTTGGATGATGACGTCATCATTATTTAAAACTGAATTAAACCGGATTGGTGAGAAAAAGTGGTTGAATCGACTAATCAAACTGAAATGAAATAATATATATATATAATATACACTTAAATATACTTTAAATATAAATAAAATACATAAACAATGAATATATTTCAAACTATACATAAATATTTTTAGCATACACCATCAAATGCCATACATATCATATATATATTATTTGGACCAGTTGCTCTATAACACAATAGTAGTTTAATTATATTTAAAATCCAATACATGCAAAAAGTTGTGTTAGTGTAGTCGATTAGGACTTTAAAATATGTAATCAAAGGTATGGGTTCAACTCCCACCATTAGAATTATTTTTAAATAAATTAAATGCGGTTTTTTTTCTCCTCCTACGTAAGCGTAAAACGGAAGATAAAAAGGCCTTTCCATTACAGGAGAGGAAACTGGACGCTGGACTCTGAGTAGAGGACTTCGTTGGTAGCTTTTGATCTGAGCCTTTTGTCATAGGGAATAATAAGAAGACCCAGAGAAGGCGGTTTAGGAGTCCCGGAGAAACAGAGGTCTCATATCCGCCACTGCCTCCAGCCTCCCTAAACCCACCCCTGAAATGGGCAGGGCGGTCAATGGCGGGTTCCTTGCCGGCTGCTTTTCGAACATCTGATGCGCACCCAAGTGAAATGGGAAAGGGACGAGGTACAGTTTCGGTTGAACCTGATTAAACCAGGTAAAATAGGTTGAACGGACGGGTTAACCAAAATTTGAATATTCGAATCGATCCTCTATAAACCGATTAATCGGACTGATCCAACCCCGATTCACCAATTGAACCGATCGAACCAGCTGGTCTGATCCGGTTTTCAAAACACTGCCCCGTACCCATCCAATTTTTTTTAATTCGACGCATCTTCTGATCAGTCAAATCCAAGTTTTAAATATTAATTTAGAATGAAAGGGGATGCGATGTACACCTGCAGGCTAATCTGACGGCACTAATATTTTTAAACAATACCGGTCCTTTTACTGTTCCTGCAGACGTTTGAATTCGTTTGTCTGATTTGAGGATTGTTTAGGGTCCAATTGCAATACAAATTCCATGTCCAATCTTTCATTATCTATATTTTGATGGTTCTGGAACGGATCCGATCAACAAACACGAACATCAAGAGAAAAATAACACAAAGATACAAGAATATCACGTGTTTCGGCAAGTTGCCGACTCCACTGCTTACAACAGTCTTTCGCTACAGTATTCACGAAGATATAATAAACAACAACCCTTTTGAGCATCTTAATACTGCAATGCTAATGTTCACTACAACAAAACGAGATTCAGTGTCACATTTTGGAGTTGGTCATGATTTCCACTGCAACAAAATGGAACTCCGGTGATGTTCTTTCAAAATTCTTTACTACATCGTCCGCTGTTAAATATGTATAACAACGATATTATTCGTTGTGAAACTGAACTCAAAATTAGCGATAGATATCATATTCTTGACGAATTTTAGGTACAAACAATAATTTTGCAATACACACTACTCGTTGTTATGTATATAATAACAGACAATACAATGACGGATTCTGAAATATACATCATCTTAGACACAATTTATTTTAGTAGTTTCTCGTATAAAACGAATTAACAAAGTTGATTCCACATACGCATTATTAATCAGAATTCACACGAGAAAATATTTGCATTTGGAAATAAACTCATGTCAATCTACATGGCTATGCATAATGCAAACTGCAGTGGTTTGGGTCGTTAGGGCATCACTGTCCTATATAATCGAAGTTAGAATCACAAGATTCCATCTTCCATTAAATAGGGGCCCATTCCCAACAGCTTAGATTCCAAAGTTTTAGCACTAATCTGATCCAAAGCTTTTTCTTCTTCTTTAAAGTTTTTTAAAAAGGGGGAAAATACCCGAGAACATCACTATTATCTCATGGTGAAGTCGTTCCGCCTCTCTGCTGCCCATCACCGTGGGTAAACGCCTCCAAGTCCTAGGGGTTCGTTTGGCTGCAGGGTTGGGTTGGGTACTATTCACAGGGGTACCCCCTCCTCACAGTTTACTATTCACCCAACCATGTGAATAGTACCCAACATTGCCCAACCCTGCAACCAAACGAACCTGAGCTGTGACCATTGGTCCATCTTGAAGGGATCGGTGTACCAGCTCGTCATAGCCCTTGATTCGCACGAGGCCCATCGTGGTAAATTTGACAAACTTCAAGGATAGTTAGTAAATATGCAGGGGTCGTGAGGTGCATATAGGGGTTGTGGTGTAATTGCAAAAATCTATAGAATTACGGTGTAAATATTCCAAATATAAATAACTTATAACTTCCGATAATTATGTTGGTTAGTTGTTATATATAATTAATATTGGACGAGATAATTTTAACGCTATCCATAGGATAATATCCTCCGTACACTCTCCAAACGTTGAAGTTCAAATTAAACTTATTTGTGATTCTCTGATTAAGACGAGCATCTCAACTAAGATATTGTAAAGAAAGTGTGTGTGGCAGATCATGGTTGCAAGTTTCAGATAGAACCAAATCAATCGACATAATCCCACAGTGATGTGATTGAAAAGAACTTTTCTTGGATCCCCTGATTGGTCCACGTATGTATATAGATCTTAAGTAGCATCACCATTGATCAATTCCAACTTGGGTTGACTATTTCTCCCTCATGTTTATTTCCATCAAAGCCTGCATTAGTTTCTAAATGTGCGTTTGGTGGGTTATCTGGGGAGGATAACTTATTTAGACGTGGGTTATGAGCTAGATAACCTGGATGTAAGTTTTGGTGTTTGGTTGGTGGATTTTATTTTACTGTTGAGAGAGTTTCTGTGATGTGATTTTTATTGAAGTTTGGGATAATGATTGGCTGCTCATTATTTTATATTAATGGGGTTGTTGGTTGAATTTTGCATTTTGTCCCTTTTCTAGTTTTGCAAATTTTACTCTGATTTTTCGAACTTTGCTTGAAGATTTTTTTCGATAGTAATAGCATGTTGCTTTATTTTCGGTCGAAAATTGGTGATATTTCAATACATGCACAATTTATACTATTTATATAGGTTTATGCATGGAAACTATATTTAATTACGTAGTTTAATCAAATTTATTGATTTAATGACGAGACTTGGATCGATTGTATAAGTATTTAATTTGTAAGAAAAACTCGTCACTTAAATTGAATGTATGTGTTTAAATTTAATTAATTGATTATTTTACTAAGTCAATTAAGTTAGTGCAATTTGTCCTAATTTATGCAACCAATTTTTGCTTACAATCTTCATAGAACCACATACATACACTAATTTCAGCATGCGTAATATTCAGTTTTTTTTAGTTTTGAAAATTGAAAATTATCATAAACTGCAAATATGTAATTGTAATTTATATAGAATTGTTTTGAAAAAAATCCCAAAAAAATATAGTTTGTGTAGTCTTTGTATCATATCGTTAGAAAATCTTATAAAAACGTTCATTTTTCCAAAAAAAATCTCATGAGATAAACTGTAATATACAATGCTAGTTATAAAGATTTTGAGATATAAAAGGTATATCTTCAAATATCTTCATAATTATTGGAAATACACATATTTAAATCAAGAAATTCGTAAGGTTAGATCTGCACTTTGAATCGTGGGTTTATACGAACTCGTTATGGGTATTTTCATATAATGTAATACTATGCGTACTCGTTGCAAATTAAACATACTATACTCGATGATGATTGACAATCATGGATCTCTTGAATTTAGGATGAGAAAATATACGAAGGGTTCTTAAATTACATTTGAATTAAAAGATCTGTAGTACAACACGCTTGTCAACCACCGATTCATCAATAGAATCTAGTGTGGAAGTCAATCCCCCAAAGCGGTGGATAATCATTCCTTCTTTCTCTCTGACTGAGCTTTCCAACTGCTCTAAATTCTCGTCCTTGAAATCCAGTGCAAACTCCAATACATGGTGCATGTCTGCCAATAACATTTTTATGTGGTCAAGGAATTGATAGTTGGAGAGCGACAAAGCCTTCACTATGTACCCGCACGGTCACTGCAAAAAAATAAATGCATGTTAGTGGCAGTTAACATTAAATGGATAAGTGGAAAATTGATTTTGAAATTGTGAAAAGGCTTATGACGAGCAGGCAGGTGTACCACATGCGATCGTCGACGTCTTCTAAGTGATAAGACTCGTCAAACACTAGTAATGCATCTTACCCACATGAGCAAATGCGTACATGGGAGAAGGGAATATTGAAACGTAGCATTTTCATTGTTGCTGCAACAAAGTCCTGTATTAGAAATGTTGATGTTCGATCAAAATCGAATGCACCAAACATGATCGAACGCCTTCATTGGATATGAAAAAGTTCATTTACTTAGAAGCAATATATAGGACAAGTTAAAACAAACATTACAATGTAATAAAGGTGAACATGATCAAGTTCAATTTACAACACCCATAGAAATTCATCATCCCTAATGCATACGACTCGTCCTGTCATTGTACATTGCACATGCCATTTCATCTCGTTGTTGCTCACCCCGTTGCATCTCAGTAGTGCTTATATTGAGTAGATTTACCACCCACCATACTTGTAGTATCGGTCTTAAAAAACTATCATCAAGGATGCATACAGTAAGTTCATCAAATTCCCCACTCTTAGATAGCAATTTGTAATAGCATTGATTGACGATGGTATATAAGAAACCCACATGCATTCATAAATTGAAAAAATACTCACAACCATGTTACAAAAACAAAGCCTACATAAGGTTACTCATAACAAAGAATTAAAAGACTAGGACGCGGCACTATAATTTGAGAGATCCAATAAACTTCTCTACGCGAGGCTATGGTTGTCCGAGCACATGGTGCATCCATGCTTGCATGTACTCGGGGTCATCCTTGACCGAACTAAAGAGTTCCATCCTAGCCGGGTGTGTCAAGGCATCAACTATCTTGATGTTAGGGAGAGGGATGGGCATGCCTCCCTCAATTCCCTGAAAGCCTCACGTATATCCTCATCTTGTTGTCGTCTCTATGCGTCTATCCTATCTTGTATCGGCTCCATGAACTGAGACATGTCTGGCAGCGCACGCTTCCCATTCCTACTCTTCCTGTGCTTGGATTCTGATGATCTCTACGTAGTCCTACTCACAACATGTGGGGTGGGTACCTCATCGACACCCTCGTCATCGATATGACCTTCCTCATCCTCTAGGACTTGCTCCTTCTGGGTGGCCATCAGAGCACGCGACGAGCTGGCATAACATCTTATTGCGTATCCCTTCCTGATAAGGTAGGAGACTTATTCAAAGTATAAGAAGGACCAAGAACTGTACTTGTAGTACGCCTCCCCCACCCAAAAAATATGACCTCACAATTACTTATTGGCAAGTAATCTATTTGGATATGTGAGAAGGACAGTACATTGTACATCATATCTTCAACCATATGAATTCATATAATGCGATAGGATGATTCGAAATGTGGTACCATTCCTTGCCGGACTTGCATCGTAGGTACAAGTAGGTGCATGTTCCTTCTTGCAGATCTTCCAACATGATTGGATTTGATCCTTATTGTAACAGAGGCCTACTTGTTCGTTGACTGATGCAAGATGCCATTCCAACCGCAGTAGTGAATGACTTCTCACTCCATTGATTCTTGTCTCGAGCTTCCACCATATAATGGATTAAGATCCGATCGTAGGTTTGTGTCTGGTTGGGTGCCCTGTCCGTACCCACATTGTGACACCACTTCCCTCCATTGTGGTCTTTCCCTTACCTTATTGTGTCATTGTAAGTCTAATGAAAGAGTAAAGTCAAAATCACCATGTCGATAAGTTTCCCTAATATAGGGTGGTGTAAAGCAAGTGGGACGTGAATGTGATAACATGAATCAAATTTCAAACAAAAAAGCTGGATGTCCCACAATTTGAATTTGATCCGACAAACTTTACGAACTGAGAGAGCTTCATTGCACATGTTCAGTGATTATAATGGCCATCATCGGTGCTCAGAGCCTTCATCATTGCACGTCAGACTGTATCCTATGGGTATTGTACTAGCATCATCACATGGCTCAGCTTTTGTTAATAGTAACCAAAGTGACAAGTTACTTTGGTAGATGGAGTCATCATCAGTGCTCACCCATGACCTCATTGCATCTCAGACATCGTAGTAAGGTTGAGTTCTATAACATAATGTTGTCATTCATCCTTATTTGAAATAAGAAAACAAATTTATTGGTTGCTACTCATCACTGGTGCTCATAATAATGGCATTGCACCTCAGAAAGAAATCGTAGTGTCTAAGCGCAATATCGGATATACGCGTGAAATGGTGTGTTGGCCCAACATTTTACATGTACATCATTTGTGGGTGCTCAAAGAGGGTTAAGAAAATTTCCCTTGTTTCAAGCTTATACTCTCGTCACTGCATCCGCTCAGAACATTTTAATTCATTTGACCAAATTTATCCCACAAAAAAGGGCCATAGACAATTCCTCAAATAGTTCCAATTAGGACATTCTAACCAATCTTGAATATTTTGAAGCTTAATTCAAATGAATACCCAATTGAATAAGATAACAACAACTGAATAAGTAGCATAATATGAGGTATGATCTCAAATAGTAGAAAAGGAGTATTCGTTCTAATTTAAATCAAGTATAGGCCCAAAAGTATCACCCACTGTCTTGTATGACTAGCAGGCTTTAAGCAGCCATTAATGTAACCCACCTGAATAAGCTAGCATGCAACCGTTCATCCCCAAAAAATTAGTTTACAGAATGTAAGTAAATCATGAACCATGCTACATTCCCCAAATGGATAAATATGCATGGAAAGGATGATACCGTCAACAATTTGATAACGAATTGCATATCAAACGGAATCAGGGCAATTTTCAAGCAACAATCTAACCAAACTGAAAGCCAATATACTACATTTGATCATCACATCACAAAAATAAGATCTACCATTTTCAAGCAACAGCTCAACACAATGAGAAGATATGAGAAAATCCGACCTACCTCCCAAGACTGATATGATAATATAGGGCTTTATTTTTTTCAAATAATCATTCCACTATTCAGCACATGGATTTATTTTTTCCAAGAATGATATGAGAAAATCCTACCTAACCTCTCAAACCTAAATTGTTTTCATAAGGCGGTAACAATGACCGTATCTTCTTTTTTGAAAGATCAAAATCGTCACAACGGCATCCCTAGTAAGGCCATCGGAAACAAAATCGATACCATCCAAGACGTATACTAGTGTAAGAAAGCAACATACATAGAAATGAATCATGTTATGGAAAAGGAGTGGTTTGATTGATCAATCAATCCACTACTTTGATTAGCAAGCAAAATAATCATATTCAAAAAGCACAATCAATAGAGAAATTAAAACTCACCAACATTGTTCGAGGCTGCCAAAGCCCAATCAACACCAGTGCTTTTGATCAATCGAAAAGCACAACCACTGAAACAAATCCCATTCTTTTCAATAAAATCCATCCGAATGTGATCCAAGAAAAGCCCACTCCAACAGATTTCGTCAAAACCCCCATCCGAATGAGGTCACGAAGTCGTAAACAAAAATCACAATGTCGAAAGAACACGAATCATCGTCAAAGCATGTATAGAGAGACTGATACCTGGTGTAGTAAGAAGTTATGGAGTCATACTTGTCCTCCGCACGTAGCTCCTTCTTCGCAAGATCATGGAGGAGAAGATGGATATCAAGGGTGAGAGTATACCTCGAATCCAACTCAAGAAGCCAACGCTCCCTTCTCAGCAACAAGATGCGAGAACAATGCGAAGAAGAGGAAGAAACTATGCTAAGAATGGATCCGATCGGGGGGAAGAGGGCAAGAGATCAAATCCTCAGGAGAGAGGCAATGACAAGACGGTGGTGTGGGGTGATAAAAGGGTCGAGTCAGTCTACAGTGGGGGTCTTGACGAGGGTTTTGGGGAAGGGTTGGGGATGACCCGCCTCAAACACCGCGGATTTTCTCCCCTAAACCCTATTGTACGCTATACCCCATGACCCGAACACACCCTGAAGGTGTGTTTGGTTGGAGGGTTTTCTGGTGGTGGGTAACTCCATGGAAATGTGTGTTATCCACCGGATAACCATTTTTGTGAATCCGCATTTGATTTGAGGATTTGTTGTGATGTATTGAAGTTTGAAAAAAATGATTAGAAGATGAGTATTTTATATTTTTTTAGATGATAAGACGGTATATTATATTATTTTTTGTTGGATTGGATGAAAGAGAAATTAGTTGTTTGATGTATTAAATGTGAGAGATAGTGGTTTTTGGATTGTCTCCACAAGAGAAGGAATAAAATATGATTGTGGGACCCACTGGGGTGGAAATGAAGATTTTAGCCCCAAACCTAGGGAAAAACCTGTAGATTTTCGTGGGAAAACCCCCAAACCTGAGCCCCTTTACCAAACATGCCCAGAGTGTTCAATATAGAAAAATGGTTTTTAAATTCTTTTTTTCTAGATTTTATCACTCCTCCACGTTCATCCAAATATATAGAATCGTCGACTCAATTTTTTTTGAAAGATATTGATTAAACATATTTGAGAAGTATATTGGAAGTAGGTCAACTTGTTCATATAAGATAACCTTCATATGTTATTCGACATAGAGGGGAGATGATGCACTATGCTAAAAAATAAAGCATCAATTCATACATCACAAGTTTTATAAAATGGCGTCGGTATATGCGTATATCTTGCGATACTTTAGGTGCTAATTGAGAGACACCATCGAACATCCTCATGCACCACTCCTTCTAGATCAACCACGATGCAGATGCCATCCTTGATTGCATATGTGAATATGAGTAACATACCATAGTACTATAGGATGCACCACATCTTGCTAATTTGTACATTTTATTTGGATATTTCCTTGACAAAGAAAATCTATAAGAATCTCATTAATTAACTTGACAAATACTAAATGGGAGTTTCAACAATCATGGCAAGCATGTTATGAGCAGTGTAGAATTTAATAGATTTTGCTAGGATTTCCCCTGAGATGGTTTAATTGAGACCATATATTGAAGATTTCTCTTAATCTACTTGGAGACCTAAGATTAAAGTGAAAATTTTGAGGGTGGAAGAGACATTTCTTACTGTCCCTCTTCAAATCTAAGAAAGATTTAAAAGTTGCCAACAAATTTTATGTTTGTCGACTCAGCAACTAAATTTGGAAGTGTAAACCCATGAATTAGTTTGTGCTTTGTCAGGTTATTCATTGACACATCAATACTGTTCAACATATTAGGGTACATATGGTCAACATTTTGATCTTTGAGTCACATTCAGGAATAAGGTTTTCCTCACTATTCCTCCATCATAAACCCCATCCGTAAAAATAATATAGAAATAACTACCACTTATCTAACAATATCATCTAAGATAACCCCCTTATTCCTTTTTATCATCTACCTCCTACCGAACATAGAGTAACAAATAACTACCATTTCTCTCTCCTTATTCCTAAATATCCTCTCCCTCCAACCGAGCAGAGCAATATCTTATCCCTCCCTATCCCTTTCCCTTATTCCTCTGCCGAACAACCCCTTAATGAATAAGGAGTGGAGATAAGGGATCACATGCCTCACTATGGTTCTAAGAAACCCATAACACTTCCCTTTATTTTAGGGACTCAAATTGCCGACGTGCCATTAAACATGGTTCCTCACTCATTTGCGGAGCGAGCTCTAAATCTATTGGGTCAGGGGCCCAAGCCCTTCTTTGGCTTGATAACTTGAACATGAACAAACCCCTCAAAGATTCCTTCCCTAGATTATGGCAACTCTCTTTGATTAAGAAGGTCACCATTTCCCAAGTCATAAACTGACTCAAAGACCTCACCAAAGTTTGCCATAGGGGCTGGGAGATCTGACATTGAACCCTTCAAAAACCTTCTTATTTACCACTGATATCCATTCCGATGACTCAATCCTCTTCCCAATGAAAATGGATCCGAATTACCTCAACAAACAACTCTATGTCACCCTATCCCATTGGGGTTTGGCTACAAAATTACATGAGCACCTTTGGTCTAAATTCTTTCACCCAAGAGACTCCTTCTTCCTTTGGTCGATATTCCACTCAAAACTCATTACACAAGATAAATTTCACCAATTCAAGATTACCTCATCTAATGCTTGTTCCTTTACTAAAAAGCTTTTCCCCCACTGAACTTTAATGATTTTGCATTTTGTTTGGAGAAGTTATTTTTTTAAAATACCAAACTTCTACTTATTCAAATGAAAGCCAAGCATGTATCTGTCTAGTGGTTGACATGGAAAGAGCGTTGTATGAGAATCTTTCAAGGTACTTACTTCTCATCCACCATTGAAAATTGCGAAAGATGCAATGTTTCTCTTTGGAAACCTAGACTGAATATAACCTCGATTGGGTCTTGGCAAGCTGGTTATACATTTGGAATTCATCCTCTAATATTGACTCTAACCTCGACTACGAGTTTAGAGTCAGCTGTTTAAATGTGATTTTATTCATTTAATAATTTTCCATCCTAAATATATAAGGGAAAATTTTAAAGGTTCCCACATTTACACAAGAAAGCGATTCAAGCTCTTCCCCCAATCCAATCAAGTTAGAGAGAAGGAACAAACTATTGAAAGCTCTACAATGATGCGATAGTCCTGGCTTTATTTTTATGAATTGCGAACAAATTTGCATTTTTAGATCTTTCTAAACCTCGAAGGCAATTGGGTTCTAATGAGCCATCAAGTCCTTTATATTCCAAGACATGATTCTTAATCCCATATTAATTAAGAGAGTGTACCACTTTCTTTTCTTGATGAAGAATTAGAGGAGAGGAACACCTACCCATATATTTAGGGAATATAGGTGAACAATGGGATTTCATAATATACACTAACTCTGTGAGCATTGAAGGGGTGGTGAGCTAAAGCATGGCCTCAAATCTATGAGAATTTCGATCGAATTTAGTCGAAATTTATGCTTCTTCAGGTTAACAATATCGAAATGCTACCTTATTTCTTCTTTCAAGATTTCAGTGAAATGTCAACGAGATATTCGTGAAATTTCACCGAAATCATGTGTGTTTCATCGAAATGATAAAAATAAGAGAATCTAACCTTTGCTTTCATCAAAATTTACAGATATCAAAAAATTTTCACCCATTTTTCTGTTGATGTGCTAAATTTTTAGAGAACTAAATTATCTAGACTCAAGCTCCAAAAGTTAAATTCAAGTTAGCTAATATTGCATTTTTGTTCTTTCTTTGGTTTGATATTTACGATCTATTATTTTTGCATGTATCATTCTATTCTTGTTGAAGAGGTAAATATCATAGCTTTTGCTTACAGTTAATAAACCATGATTCTGACTTTGAGCAGTAGTTTTTACTATATATCGCTATGTGCAATGATTGTGATCACGATAATACTATTTCAGAACTTATCTTTAGACATCTATTTTACACACAAGTTTGTATTCCTCATTAGTTTTAGAACAATAAAAACATTAATTTCTGTGAAAAACTGCATCTAGTGTCATTTCCATGATTCCGATCATTTCAGCAAAATTCTCTAAAATTTCTTTGTTTTAACACCTGTCGAAACAAAATAGAAATTCGAAATTTAATACCTTACTATTGTAAGGATTACTTTTTGAAGATAATAATACTATTGTAATGATTTCTTTTTGAAGATAATAATATTGTAAGGATTTATAACCATAATTGGGACACAGATGATATATAAATGTTTTGCAAGAGATAGATTATTTATATATAAAAAAACATCATATACATACACCGATTAAAATATGATAGAGATTTTTTGAATTGCACAAAGATTGATAGTTCTATTTTGTCATATTGAGCACGATTGACTGCCCGTCTATTTTAGTTCGATATGCATTAATATACAAACGAGAACCTTTTCCCATTTGTTTTGAAAATATGGTTAAACCCTACTTTAAGGGTGTGTTTGGTTGGAGAATAGGCCCTGGAATAAGGAGCCAATTCTCCTCCCGACACGGTTTCCAGTGGTACGACTATTCCTTATTATTCCATCTTATTTCACTCTTATTCCTATCTTTATCCCACCTTACATACCTTTATTTCACCTTATTCTCCTTATTCCTATCCTCTAACCGAACAAAGAATAGACCCTTATTCCCCACCCTGATTCCTGCTTATTCCCGAACCGAATGCACCCTAAAGGATGTAAAATCTACATAAATATTGAACTAGACTCGATCCGATATCATCATATTTGCCCTTGCAGCCTAATTTTTTAACTGAACAGTGTAATGTATAAGATAAAATGCATACAAATATAATATTGCATGGTTCCATATAATATGCATGTATATTTAAATGGAGGTTCAACCGTTATTCATTCACACTCCAAGTGGTTTCCCATCCATTTCACAGCTTTCCTCCATCTTCAAGAAAAGATTCCTCTTTTAGGTTCTCTTTCTAAGATGACGACGACATTTAGACAACGATTAATCTTAAATATGGACGAAGTCAGGACAGTTTTGATGAGGGGGCATAAGGTTCTAAAAAATATGTCAATCAATTACGATTTGATCATATTCATAAGGAAAATGGAGTACGTTGTTGAGTCGTATGTCACTTATGTGTTCAATATCTACTTAGTCATTTATTTATTTTAGGATGGGTGAGTGCAAGTGGCTCTGCCATTGGAACACGTGCAAGTTAAAGTTTCAAGACAAATGAGTGGCCTGGAGGTGATGAACATATAAGTTATATGTAGATGAGTTGGATACTCCCCCTCATCTATTCATTATATAACAATAGTTGTGAAGGATAAATTATGTCATCTATAGTTTTCACGTAAATAATAGTTTATGTTGAGCTTATTTTTTAATCAACTGCATATTTTTTATTTAATTTTACATAAATTGATATAATATATGTTCCACACTAACGAGATTTTTTATTAATGATATTTATATCATTTTTTTAAAAATAGACATATTTTAATATTTCCATTTTTTTTCAATTCACTCTTTGGATTTTGATTAATTATAATATAAACTACACTTGTTTAAAATTTATATCAAATAAAAAATTCATTATCAATGATTAGAAATATTAATATGTTGACGGAGAAAAATGCATCGATAAAGAATATATGTATGTTTGACCACTTACTTGATAATAAATAGGATCAATGATTAATATATGAGATTTGATAATAAACAGATTTTTTAGAAAATTTATTTTCTTTGATATCGAGAATTAAACCTCGTATATGTATAAGTGATTG
Organism: Ottelia alismoides; assembly: GCA_037367405.1. NCBI lineage: Eukaryota > Viridiplantae > Streptophyta > Magnoliopsida > Alismatales > Hydrocharitaceae > Ottelia > Ottelia alismoides. Next base: position 468,407 of record JAZKJV010004362.1, on the reverse strand, counting down.
AGATTAGATGAAAAATCGATCCCTTCTATTGGTTGATCTTAAAAAATAGATATTCAAAAAGATAGTTTAGGTAGAGATCTATTATAAGTTGATCGGTTTAAGAAATTATCTAAACAGATTGATCCAAGGTAAAATCAACTAACGCTAGGTAGAAATTTAATGTTAAAAGATATATTATCTACTTGTAAAGATTATTGATTTTCTCCCTAAATAAACGAAGGGGATGCATGTAGAAGTTTTGCCCTAAAAAATTAATTCAAAAGGGGATTTATATTTAGGAAATATTATGATTATTTTTCCTTCAAAAATCCATAAGGAATAATTAATATATATTATGTAATCTCAAAATTTTAGGGGGACATGTGCCCCTCCTTCACCCCCTCTAAATCAGTCCTTGATTCTAAACAAGACCATGATTAGAGTCAAGATATGGTAATTAGATACTATTTCACGACCCTCGATCAACCCGTAGATAAATTCAACATTTTAAAAATCGAATTGAACTAATCGGTTCCGCCGGTTAAACCAAGAATCGGAAGAATTACGGTCCAACCACCCAGTTTTTAATCAGAAACTAAAAATCAATCAAACCTCAGTTGACCAATTAATTCGGTTGAACCAAGTAATCAAATTACTGGTTCAATCATCTATTTTTTGGAAAAAAAATAATTTCTAATATTTTAATAAAATACAAACTTTTAGAAAAAATTATTAATAATCTAGTTTCATTTTAACCTATAGTATGTCACTCATTTATCTCTTTTCCTTCTATATATGTCAAAGGCCCAATATCGCCTCTCTCTTCTTGCCATACATGCATTGCCTACTTGCATCAACAACAAATGATGAATCAACGTAAAGAAAAGGTTGCCGTAGTCATACTTTGAGAAGCAATACATTAACAACACTTCTCATCAAGTAAAAAGTGAATTGTTTTAAAAAATATTAATTTCACGCATCACATATATGTATTTATATGAATTTTACAAGTATATTATTTATGCTTCTATAGTTTTCTTCTAATAACATTTATAGCCTAACTTCTTAGCAATTGCACTTTTGCTCCTATATTCTTAAATAATCATATTATTATGCTTATGTCGATATAATAGAGGAATAAAAGTATATTAATAAAAAGCCACTATTATGTATTTTGTAAAAATATAGGAGCACACATGTAAATGTAAAAAAAATAAGGGTATAAGTCATCTAATATATAGTGTACAAGTCATTTATAGGTTTATTGGAAAAAACGTATAAGGACACATATGTACAAGTCATATAAAGGTATAATGTAGTATTTTTTATATTTATTTATATGATATGTCAGTCTAACTTGGTTCGACCTGATCGAATCATATGAAGTAAACCATCAATACAACAGTTCAATCTTTTTCGATTTTTATGAATTGTTGATGTCATCACCGATTCGACCCGTCTATCCCATTGATCCAACTATAAAAATAAAAAATTGATACATGCATGTTTAGTCGGATGATTCCATTTATCAAGCCTCTATCAAGCTGAACACGTCAAGCCGATTCGTAATATTCATTATCAAAATCATGACGTGGTCTACCAAACTCCATTATCATTATTAGTTAGATGTTTGTTTGTCTTTAATTAAGTGGCATATTAGTGAGCTTACCTAATTTTTCCATATTCTAATCCACTTTAAATATATTCTTCTTGCGCATCACAATCAAATGGATGACGGGACATCACTTTGTCGGAATGCATTCCAATTCCTACCTATTATAACAAATTATTGCATGCATCTACACATACCAACACTCAGGATTTCTCACCATAAAGAATTCCACAAATATCTCTACCAAATTTTATTCCAATTTGTCCTTAAAAATGTAACGTCCCGGTTTAGGTTCCCGGTCTATTATCGAGGAAAACTGACCCTGATAACTTGTTGGGTTCAGGCTCAAATTGAACCGTTGACAATCACCAAAAATGCTTAAGTCCAAGTTGTCAAGTAGTAATCCCCATCACTTATAAACCACACCCACAGTTCGTGAGTTTTAGGTATGACACTATGTTTGGGGTTGGGGTGTTACAACCTCCCCCACTTATATTCGCAACGTCCTCGTAACGTTGCGACATGGTCCACCACTTATTCCCAATGATAGTGGCGGTTGCACGCTTTGGATAACCATTTCCTCCAACCTCTTTGTAGGGGCGGTTCCACCTCTCGGGTAGCCCTTTCCACTATCAGAGAGAATTTGACTTTGATACCATTTGTAACATCCCGAGCTTAGGTCCCCGGTCCGTTATCAAGGAAAACTGACCCTGACAACTTGTTGGGTTCGGGCTCAGATAGACCCGTTGGCAACCACCCAAAATGCTTAAGCCCAAGTTGTCAAGTAGTAATCCCCACCACTTATAAACCACCCCAGACTTCGTGAGTTTTAGGTATGGCACTATGTTTGGGGTTGGAGTGTTACAACGTTGCAACGTCCCGGACTTAGGTCCCCGATCCGTTATCGAGGAAAACTATCCCTGACAACTTGTTGGGTTCGGGTTCAAATGGATCCATTGGCAACCATCCAAAATGCTTAAGCCCAAGTTGTCAAGTAGTTATCCCCACCACTTATAAACCACATCCACATTTCGTGAGTTTTAGATGTGACACTATGTTTGGGGGTATGGGTGTTACAACCTCCCCCACTTATATTCGCAACGTCCTCGTTGCGACATGGCACATCACTTTATTTCCAGTGACAGTGGCGGTTGCACGCTCCGGGTAGCCATTTCCTCCTATTTCTTTGTAGGGGTGGCTCCACCTCTCGGGTAGCCCTTTCCACTATCAAAGTGAAATTGGCTCTGATACCATTTTGTAACGTCCTGAGCTTAGGTCCACGGTCCGTTATCGAGGAAAACTAACCCTGACAACTTGTTGGGTTCGGGCCCAGATGGACCCGTTGGCAACCACCCAAAATGTTTAAGCCCAAGTTGTCAAGTAGTAATCCCCAACACTTATAAACCACCCCAGACTTCGTGAGTTTTAGGTATGGCACTATGTTGGGGTTGGAGTGTTACAACCTCCCCCATTTATATTCGCAACGTCCTCGTTGCGACATGGTCCATCACTTATTCTCAGTGATAGTGGCGGCTGCATGTTCCGGGTAGCTATTTCCTCCAACCTCTTTGTAGGGGTGGCTCCACCACTCGGGTAGCCCTTTTCAGTATCAGAGAGAATTTGGCTCTGATACCATTTGTAGCGTCCCATGCTTAGGTCCCCGATCCGTTATCGAGGAAAACTGACCCTAATAACTTGTTGGGTTCGGGCCCAAATTGAACCGTTGACAATCACCCAAAATGCTTAAGTCCAAGTTGTCAAGTAGTAATCCCCATCATTTATAAACCACACCCACACTTCGTGAGTTTTAGGTATGGCACTATGTTTGGGGTTGGGGTGTTACAAAGAATAATAGGTATCACCTCTTTTTCTTCACACAAAAATTTGTTAGCAAACTCATATGCACTCGGATTTATTATTTCACTCTTAATTGGACTACGTCCTCGAGCGACATCGATTATTTTTATTATATTTGAGAAGGGAAGTTTTTAGGGTAAGCTAGCCTTAGTTTTGATTTGTTTTATAATTTTATCGTGAGTAGAATGTAGATGTTATATTATAATGTATATATCTTCTTGATGTTACTTTTATAGATCGGTTATAGGTTATATTTTGAATAATGGTGTATGATTAATTTAATAATTAGGCTTTCCATGTTAATTATAAATTTAATTTCAAGCCTATTGCAAAAATAATGGATTTGATTGCTCAAGTATACATCGCTTAAAAGTTTTAGCCAAGTTAGCTTTTATCCCAATTCTATAATTTAAATATTTAATTGAGCTTGTTCTTTAGGACATAATAATTTTCAATTAATATCGATTTACCCTCTAGTACAGAATTATGTTTCATATAAACAAATATACGCATTACTTGTTTACCCTACAATACCCTCTTCTATTTTTGCAAGTAAGTAGATTATTTTTCCTGGCAAATTCGATTGACGAACTTTCCATTACATTAAACCCATATATATAAATATATATTTCAAGAATTCTTGACAAAAAGATATTTGATCCATTCCACTCAAAAGGTTCATTGACGAGGATATGATTCGTTATTCCAAGACACCTACTTATTGTCATTCCTCAGCACTTAGACATTCTCCTTTACACTTCAGTTTTGTATTTTTTTTCACGGACAACTCTCCATTTACACATATTTGCTAATTAGGAATTAAATAGGCAAGTAAACCATATTTAAAGTTCAATTGAGTTCATTTGAGGATCATTCACATCTTCCATATCATACACTACGACAAATGAGGTATGTAGTGGAGTTCTAATTTCTAAATCTGCCACTGTATCATCTGTTGCTAAATATATAATATAAATATTATCCGTTGTTAAATGATTTTTTATACTAGAATTAGCGATGAAGATTGTATTCGTTGCTATATCATCATTGACGATCTATAAAACGACGCTTATCTGTTGATATTTTCTAAGATTCGAATTAATCGTCGCTAAATTCTAAAATGCATAGGCATTCAGAGACAAATAAGCACATGTGGCATACAACAACTCATATCACAACTTTACTATTGATTTCATCTTAAATTTCCAAATCATATGTCGATAATATATCACGAATCTCGATCAGCCTAGTGCACCAACCACGTGCTACGACGAGAACTCGACACTATCATATGATGACCCACCCCACCCGACGATCCCTTGACACATGCGCCACTAGTCATGACTTCCCTTTTGCTTGCCCATGTGGAAGAGCATACAGAGATGTCATTCCGATCCACTTAAGTCGAAGTTTAATTATACTATGCCAATTACTAACTCATATTATGAATAATAATAGTAAATTTTGACAACAAAATTGCAAAACATAAATAATCCATGTCATTATAAAAATCAAACAAAACTAGGAATAAAAGTGATATTCAAACTTATAATACCTCAACAAGTGCTCGTATGCGACCTAACGAGGACACATGCTCTCTTTTTTTTGGTAAGTAAGTATTTGGATATATATCATTCAAAAATGGTATACAAGTTTGGCTGACGGCCACATTAAAGACCAAACAGCAAAAAAGCCAAAAAAGTTGGGAACTCCAGAATTTGCATGGGCCAAAACCCGTAAGGGGCTCATCGCCAGTTAACAAGAATTACTCCAGGATGATTCTAAAAGTCTGGATGACGAAGTGAGTGATGGAGGAGGGCGGAGAAGGATGCAACCCAGTCCACCTCCTGTTTCTTTCAAACCAAGTGCGCCACAGGACAGTTGCGAGCAGGGGGCCGAGCCTCAAGCGGGTAACCATGCTCGGGTGGCGAGCAATCCATTCAAGAGCAGCCTTGAGAGAAGCCATTGGGGGTAAAGGGAGGTCCAACTCAGCACAGGATGCAGTCATAACAGAGGCCACAAACTCACAGGAGAAGAACAAATGGCAATGGGATTCCAGGTCCGGGCCATAGAGGTAACAGAGTCCTTGGGGGCAAACCCCCCAAGATGCAAGCCGATCCGTAGTTGGCAGGCGCTCCAAAACCCCCCTGTAGAGAGCAAAGGAGAAGCTAGGCGAGGAGGCCTTCGACCAGACAATAGGAGCCCAGCAGAGGGGTTCAGCACGGGGGCGCAAGAGCTCAATGGCAGGTGCAAAGGAGAAGCGATTAGGCTGGGGAATCCAGCCATACGGAGGAGCAGTACCCGAGATGACAGAGCGGAGCCGGGGCCTTAAGAGAAGGATAGCCTTCCAAACCCGTGAAGCCGAGGCGGAGGGAGAGGCACTCCAGAAGGGGCGGTTGAACAAGTACTTAGCGTGCATGTACGTAGCCCAGATAGAGGAGTCGGAGGAAAGAATTCTCCAAGTCCAGCCAGCAACCATAGCATTACGCAAAAGGAGAGACGAGAGGAGCCCAGCTCCACCCTCCGCTTTTGGGAGGCACAGGGTATTCTAGGCAATAGCATGACGATGACGACCCCAAAAGAAATTAGCACACAGTTGGTCGAGCTTGCGAGCAGTGGAAGCCGGCAGGAAGATGCCAGCAGTCCAATAGAGCACAATCCCCTTGATCACGGAATTAAGAAGTTGAGCACGGTCGGAGTAAGATAGGGCCTTGGCTTTCCAGCCATCAAGCAAGGCCCGCACACGGTCAAGAAGCTCCCTATAAACGGAGCAGCGGCCATTCACGGAGCAAAGAGGTAGGCCCAAGTAAACAGTAGGCAAAGACTTCCGAAGGATGCCCAACCTCAAAGTGTCCGCAAAGCTGTCAACGTAGGAGGAGGGTCGGATGATCCGGCTCTTCCTAGCATTGAGAGCCAATCCAGAGATAGCATGGAAAGAGCTAAGGATTTCCTTGATCATCAGAAGAGAGCTGATGGATCCATTAGAAAAGAAGAGGAGATCATCTGCATAGATGAGGTGGGAGGGAGCAGCCGATCGACCCCTCCCAAGAGGTTTTAACTTACCAGAGGAGGAGTCCGCATCCGCAAAGCAAGTTAAGTACTCCATGGCAATCGTGAACAGGAGAGGGCTAAGAGGGTCACCTTGACGAAGCCCGCGAGTTCCACAGAATAGCCCCCAAGGGGAACCATTTACTAGGATAGAGAATGAGGTTGAAGAGATGCAGTTTTCAATCCATTTGATCCATGTTTCACAGAAGCCGATCCCTCTAAGGGCCGAAAGAATAAATGGATGCTCAATGGAGTCGAAGGCTTTGGATATATCCACTTTGAAGCAGGCCTTGTTGGAGTTTGAACGGCGGTTGAAACCAACCAGAACTTCTTGTGCTAACTTGAAGTTGTCACTAATTGATCTCCCTTTGATGAATGCCGATTGGTTCAGGGATATAAGGTGCGGAAGGATCTCATCGAGTCTAGTAGCGAGGAGACGGGCAAAAATCTTGTACGAAACATTGCAGCATGAGATAGGACGAAAATCCCCAATGGAGGAGGAGATTGCATCTTCGGCACCAAAGTAAGGAACGTATGATTCATTTGCCGAAGCATAGCACCACCTTTATGAAGGAAGTTGATGGCCGAATAGACATCTTCTTTAATCGTAGACCAATGTCGCTTATAAAAGGCCGCATTGAAGCCATCGGGGCCCGGGGCGCTAGACGATGGGATGGAACAGACGGCCTTCCAAATTTCATCATTACCAAACAGTCGCACAAGCCACTCCCTAGACTCAGCGGAGAGGATGCGCGAGGGCTGAGGAGGAGCAGCAAGGCCAGGGGTCGGCCTATTAGGGGCCAGGAGGGATTGGAAATGCTCAAGGGCCTTGTGGCCCACCGCTCCAGGACAATCCACCAAGGCACCTTGAGAATCCAGCAAAGAGGAAATGTGGTTACTGGCCACTCTCGCATTAGCTTATAGGTGGAAGAAAGAGGTGTTGCGATCACCCAACTTTAACCACTTGATTCTGCTCTTTTGCTTCCAAGCCCACTCATTGTCAAGGTCCAAGATGTCAAGGTGATCCCTGATGCCCAAATCAAGCTGCGCAAGGGAGGGGTCGAGCGGGTCAAGCACCAAGGCATTGGTGACAGAGGAGAGAAAAGATTCCGCCAGCTTACAGTCAGCACGAACATCGCCCTCCCGGACAGCCCAAGATTTGAGAGAACACTTGACAGACTTGAGCTTGGAGGCGAGCCGAAAGAGAGGGTTGCCAGGAGTTGAGGTGGCCCAGGTCGATTCAATAATTCTGTGGTAGCCAGGACGAGTAGACCAATAGTCACATATCCTGAAGGGCTTGGGGCGGGAACTACCAAGTGCAAGAGCAATATGGAGCAGGTGGTGATCGCTGGATGGAAGAGGAATGTAATCAAGCTTCGCTGAAGGACAGCAGGAGAGCCAAGCATCGTTACCCAAGGCCCGGTCAAGCCTCACCACAATACGAGTCGGACCCACAGAGGAATTGCTCCAAGACCAAGAATTACCCGTGGAGTGGAGGTCCATGAGACCCAAATCATCGATGCAGGTGTTGAAGTCGTTCATTGGCTGAGAGAACGGGGGGGCGTCCCCCTCTTCTTTTCGAAGCAAAACGAATGACATTGAAATCCCCAATGACCAGTCATGGGGAAGGAGTGTCGCTGCTGGGCAACTTGAGGAAGTCCCACGACTCCTTTCGACGGTAGTGGCAGTTGTCCCTGTAGACAACCGTAATGCAAAAGGAGAACCCACCAAGGTTGTTGCAGATCATAGAGATGGCTTGCGGGTGGGACGCCAATGGGCTGCAAGACCAGCAGTCATTTTTCCAGAGTAAGTAGATACGTCCTAATGGAGTATTGTTGTGGGTGTGAGACCAACCGGCAGGGATACGCTTGGCGAAAGAGTCCCTGGAATCCGGTCTAATCTTCGTTTCCACAAGGCCGATGATCTCGGCATTCTTTGAGCAGGCTGCCCTGAGGATAGCTTTCATCTTGCGGGGCTTATTTAGCCCTCGGGTGTTGCAAACAATATTCGACATTAAAAAGAAGGATTGGTGGGGGTTTGGCCAGAATGGCCATTACTGGGAGGGGGATCCTTTGCTGGCCTTTTCTTCTTGTGGCTAACAGTAGCCCATAAGGGATTTGGAATGGAAACAACCATAGGGATGGATGATCCCAATTGATGAGCATCCTCCGAAGTTTCATGGAAAGCATCCTGCGTAGAATTCAGATCGAATTCCCAGAAGTCGTTGGGCGGTGTTGAACGTGGTAGAGGCTTTCTAGTGGCCAAAATTTTCTTGTGGACCAGGGACTTAGAACCCATGGGGAAAGGCAGGTGGGTCTTATTCGATCCATGAGTCTTCTTTTGGGTTTTAGGGGGCTGAACACAAGACGCAGCAGAGGATCGGTGCTGAATGGCGGGTGCCTGATTTGGCACGTCGTTTTCAAAAATCCCACAAACAGAGGTAGGGGGACCGAAGAGGGGAAAGCATGTCCCTCTAACGAGGTAGAAGGGATTTCCACAGCCTGAGTAGATTGAGGAGGGTCCAGCCGAGCAGCCACATCAGAGGAAGGCCCTTGGGGGCAGGTAGCCTGGTGGCCTGTAGGGCAGTTGTTTCTGTGGTGCCCGTAGGAAACACACACGGAATAGCGGGGGGGGGGGGGGGGGGGGAGCCCATTCGATCTCAACGCCAACCATTTGGCGCTGACTCGAGAAGAAGACCAGGGGCAGGGTTTTGGGAATTTCTTTAGCATCATGGATAGAGATGCAGCACCTGAAGTAACCCACGCAGCAGCCCGATGCGGTGTCCGCATCCATGAAGAGCGGAGTGCCGAGGAGGCTGACAAGCTTGTTGAGAATGATGACCGAAGAGTGGCCGAGGCTCAGCCCGTGGAAACGAACCCAAAGAGGAATCTCAGACAAGAGGTCTCATTCCAGGCCAGCGCTGGCGTCCCACCGCCGGATGACCATGAATCTTCCTTGGAAGAGCCAGGGGCCTCTCGACAGGATTCTAGAGCATTCATCCTCCGACGATAGCTTTAGGTAGAAGAAGCCGTTAGGCTTGGTGAAAAGCTGATAGCCCCCCTGTCGGTTTCCAGACCTTCAATATGAAGGCCTCCAGCAACCCACATTAGGGCTTTTTCCCCATGATGTAGAAAACCAAAGTGTTGTTCCATACTTTGTCCATGGCCGAGGCGTCGTCAGCCGTGACGAAAGCTACCTCTTCTCCCTCAAGGAGAGTTGGAGGGGAGAAATCCATTCGGCGGGGCAGAGGGACCATGGGCTTAGAGATATTGCAGATATCACGCCAGGAGGGGATGGGGGCCGATTGGAGGGAGGGGGCATGACAGGTGGGAGAGCCAAAGTCGGAGGCGACGAAGGCGGAGGCCGCCGTCGCGTCGTGGTTAGGGTTATCGGAAGGGGCGGGGGAGGGGGAGGGTCACTCACGGGAGGGGCGGGGGGATGGGGAGGGTCACTCATCTGCGGGTACATGCTCTCTATTTCCATTCTTGCAGTGTATGGCATTGACTTTCTCCTTCAGGCGACTCCTCTTCTAATGTCTTGGTTATTTATAGTAGTTGCATACATTCTTCTAATTTATTTCTTTGATGTTTCTTTTGATTTTCTCTTCTTTGATACTTATCATGGCACCATAGCTCTTCTCATAGGTCGTTACCAACTTTATGGCGTGTATATCGACGTGATTTCGAGAAGCTATATAACGAAGTTTGGAAGTGTGGATAATCAACCAAACTTCTTGTAAGATAATCTCTTCTTTGTCGATTGAACAAAATTCTCAAACTATAGAGACGGTGAAACTAATAAAATTAAAGGAAAATCCTTATCCTTTATTTTAGCATATGTATTTCATATATAAGAATAAATGAGTTTTAAACAATTTATGATATTTAATAGTGATACCTTGTTGCATACATAGTGAGAACAAATGTTGCTTCAACATTAACTTGTTGGTCATAGATGTCTTCATATAGAGCCTCTCTAGTCTCAACCGCAAACTTGTGGTAGTCTTCTCGTCGACGACCTCAACTATGATCTCGTCCATCAGAAACATCATAATAGTCGAGTGCACATTTTCTTCTTGCACCAACAATTTAGAAAGTTCGAGTGCCTTCATCTTAGCAATGCCCATGGCACCCAGATGCAATGTTGTTTGAAAAGGGTACGCATCTTGACATTTCACGGTCCAAAGTCGTTCGTGCCGTTAAACTTCTCAATCTTCATGTTATGCAATACCATCTCCTTATTGCTTTAAACATATCTAAAGGCTTTGATACTAGTTCGTTATGTAGAACATAAGTCGGACGCAAAAAAGCAATTACATGGATAAGAAAGCAATAGAAAACAACAATACAAGATTTAAAAGGTTCACTCATAACTGGTCTACAGCATTGATAACAACAACTAATCTTTTTCAATATAGTTGAAGAACTAAAGTACAGATGATGATTCAAAATTCTAGCACAGAGGAGATTTATATAGTATCCCCTGTAGATTGATCCTAAACCATATCTCAAAACAAATAAGATAATAAGGTTAAAGGCATTTTAAACACGACCTATTAGTATCCATATCCTTCTATCGATGACATCGTATATAGTTTCCTTCGATGTTAACATAAAGATAACTAATGTGAGCTTTTGGGAACCATTTGTTTTTTTCAAAGTGATAAATGATTCTAAATAAATTCTAGATACATCTTATTTCAGTTCCAATTGAAAGAATTTCTATCTTAGAACAAACCAGGATCAGATTTATCAAATAATTGTTTAGATCATATATATATGGGGAAAATGTGGCTACGTTCTAGGGGAGCTAACTTAGTTTTTCCTGTCTTATTTTTCTAAAAATTTTTATTTTTTAAATGCTTCCGTAGATTTTCATAAATATATCCCTATATTATATCATTAATTTCGTGTGAAACAGAGACTCCTATAACCTCCATCCAGACAGAGTCGATTCAACTATTCTACGACCGTTAAAAAATGATTGTCAGGATAGAGATCGTAGGAGTCTCTGTTTCGCATGAAAATTAAATGAGATGATGTAAGGATATAATGATGAATATATATATATATGTGTGTGTGTGTGTGTGTGTGTGTATATATATATATATATATATATATATATATATATATATATATATATATAGCCAACAAAGCAAGGAATAATAAAACCAAATACAACGTATCGACATTTGTCGTATCTTAAATCTAAATCTCCCTAACAACGGGACCCCACAAGCTTAATGAAACATGCTACGTAAGAACAACAAGACTTAAAAAAAGTTATAACTAAACTAAAATTTGATTTGAGGCAACGGATAATTTAAATTTTAGTTGCTATATCATCTGACGTTAAAAATATTACAACGAATGTCGTTCATCATCAAATTATTTTTTGTTCTTGTAATTAGCAAAACATGTCATATTCGTTGTTCAAGTTTCATATAACGATAATCTATTGACTTATTCATTTTTTGTATTAATTCTTGCAATCAAAAATTATAAGAAAAAGTTAACAAATAATAATTGTTATATTATTCATAAGAATATAACAACGAATGTAGTATTCATTACGAATTGAAAGATGGACACTTTACTGTAGCTATAAGGATGTGTTTGGTTGGCGGGTTAAGGCGGGTTAAACTGGTAGAGGGTAACCCGTTTTTGGATTTTGGTGTTTGGATAGAGAGTTAAACTGGGGGTGGGTTAGAAGTGAGTTTGGGGTGATATGATTGTATTGAAGTTTGAAAAAGTGAGTAGTTATTGTGATGTGATTGTATTGAAGTTTGGAAAAGTGAGTAGAAGTGGAATAGTTTATAATTTTTATATGATATGATGGTATAATATATTATTTTTTGATAGAATTGATGATGTAAAATTGATATATTTAATTTTTTTAAAAAAGGAATAAAGTGGGGCCCACGGGGAGAGAGGGGGATGTGGGTTAAGGGGGGTAAATTCCCCTAACCCGCAAGTAACCCGTTATCTAAACGGTACCTAAAGGTTTTATGCTCTTCAGGAGTGGCGCCTCTTAATGAAGACACATTAAAGGCCTTAGAGGCTAAACATCCTTATAAGCCGTCTCCTGCCATACCAGATATCTTGATTTCAGAGACTCCTCTTACAGTTGATGCAGATGTTATTTTGCGAGCTATCAAATCCTTTCCTAAAGGGACATCTTGTGGAAGAGATGCCTGAGAGTTCAACATATTTTAGATGTCATATGTGGGGAGGGATCAGCGGTTGCCAAGGATCTCTTACATGCTATTTCCTTGGTAGTTAATTTGTAGCTTAGTGGGAGATGTCCCTTGAGTCTGGCCGAGTTTGTAGCCTCTGCACCTCTTACTCCACTGCTCAAACCGGACAACGACATACAACCTATTGCTGTAGGCACTATCTAGAGGCGCCTTGTATCCAAAGTTGCTATGACTGGGGTCGGTAAGGAGATGTCTAAATATCTCAATGACTTTCAATTTGGAGTTGGTGTATCTGAAGGAGCGGAAGCCATCTTACACAGCACCAATCGTCTTTTGAGTAAACTTCACGGGGACGGTTCTTTCTCTATGCTTATGGTGGATTTCTCTAATGCTTTCAACTTGATAGATAGATCTCTGATGCTTAGTGAAGTTAGGAGGAGATGCCCCTATATTTCTTCATGGGTGGAATTAATCTATGCTCAAGCCGTCAGATTATATATTGGAGACAATTATTTACGGTCATCAACAAGAGTGCAGCAAGGTGACATTTTAGGCCCCCTTCTTTTTTCTCTGGCATTGCACACACTTATTCATGAAATCAGAGAAAATTGTAAACTCCTACTCCATGCTTGGTATCTTGATGATGGGACAATCATTGGGGACACTTTAGAAGTGGCCAAGACACTTGACATTATTCAATGCATGGGTCCAGAGATGGAGCTTATTCTAAATATAAAAAAACAGAGCTTTTCTGGCCTTCATGTGATGGTCAGAAGATCTGTAAAGGGTTGTTTCGTTTGGATATTGGGAGGCCGGTTCTAGGTGTGAAGTTGCTTGGAGGAGCTGTGAGTAGGGATAAAGACTTTATTGAAGATTTGACTATGATGAGGGCTACCAAGGCTGTTGACTTAATGTATTTACTTCCTCAATTGGATGATCCACAAAGTGAGCTACTTCTATTACGATCTTGTATGGGTACTGCCAAGCTTATGTTCGGCTTACGGACATGCCAACCCGCATACATGGAACGAGCTGCTACTTGGTTCGACAAAGGGTTACGCGGAGCTATTGAGGATATTGTGGTATGTGGAGGTCCTTTCTTTGGTGACCTTCAATGGAGAGTGGCGTCGCTACCCATCAGACTCTGTGGTTTAGGTCTTTATTCAGCTATTGAGGCTTCTTCATATGCTTTTGTGGCCTCCAGAGCTCAATCCTGGATGCTCTAAGATAACATGCTACGAGACAACGGGATACATGGTATAGATTCTGATTTTCTTAATGCTTTGGAAGGCCTACGTATCGCACTCCCATCTCTTGATCTTACATATTTTGCTAGTAAGGATACCGTCCCCCCTAAAATCTAGAATGCTTTGGCGAGTTCCTTTTTTAGCAAAATTATAAAAGAAATGGAAGCTGAGTTTAATATGACTGCTAGATTAAAAGCAATTTTTTGATGTTTACAAGCTGAACATGCCCAAGATTTTCTTCTTGCCATTCCTATTGAGGGACTTGGAATGCATATGTCACCTATTGAATATCGTAGTATTCTCAAGTACCACCTCATGATTCTTCTATTCCCACCAGATGAGGCTTGTCATGTATGCCACAAATCCTGCTTAGATGCTTTTGGGGACATGCCGTTCATTTTCGCGAACTTCCGGGTTTTAAATATAGACATGATCTTGTCAGGGATGTTCTTTTTGATGTACTCAGACGTGCGGGGGTTGCTTCAAAAAAAGAAGCACCGGTGAATCTTTTTAACTGGCCCACAAGAGGGGAGATCGACACTTAGACCGGCATATATTTTAATATTTGGATGGGTTGGAGGAAAACATGTATGTGTTGATTTGACTGGAGTTTCTCCATTGGCGGGTCCGATAAAGAGTGATTTTGTTGCGGGATACACTGCACAAAAAGCTGCCTCAGCTAAAGTGGCTAAGCATGAGAAGTCCTGCATTGACAATCAACATGTATTCATCGCCTTTGGTTTTGATACCTTTGGGTTCTTGGCAAGTGAAACAGTGGAGCTCCTTAAGATGATTCAAAAAATCATGCATAGCAATGTTATGGTTCCTAAGTTTATGAATATTGTATTTCGAAGGATTGGATTTGCCATTCAAAAAGGATTGGCAGCGCAGCTTGTTGCCCGTCTCCCGTCAACTTCTATGCAACACACTCTAAAATTATATTTATCTTAACATTGACTTGTTACAATTGAATTAAATAACAAATAATATATGCTATTATACATTTAACTAAAGATATACAAACAGATATTTAATTATTAGTTCCCTTGTATAGGTCAATGTGCGATAATTAATGGGAAACAAAATCAAATATTCTATTCTTCTTTTATACAGTATACTTATAATGTTGTATTATTTAAAATTTGCATTACGTTGCAAACTAAATTACATGGCAAAGAAGTTCTTGAGATATGGGAAAACCATGGAATATTATGAAGGATTAAGTTCGTATCCAGCAAATAGTTATAATTAGGCAATTAATGGAAGAATTAGAAGATGAGTTGATTAAAGTGGCACTAACATTCATACGTCACATCCCAACGAATGTGATGTGTGCAATAACAGCGACCGTAGAACGTTTAATTTATGCCAACAAAAAAAAGAGATTATGGATTCCCCACATTTTTTTATCATTTTGTTGGTGGTACCTCTTTTTGCCATTTGAATTTGCCTGAGCCGAACATTTGATGTTCTCATTAATGTTTTTGGAATCGAATCCCACGGAACCGGAAATCTTATCGAAATAGTCAGATGGGTTGAGTCATGTAATCAAATTAGTTTAACGAGACGATGACGTCATCATTTTTTAAAATCAGATTAAATCGGATCGGTGAGAAAAAAGTGGTTGAACTGGCTAATCAAATCAAAATAAAAAAATGTATATAAAATATACACTTAAATATACTTGAAATATAAATAAAATACATAGACAATTAATATATTTCACAATATACATAAAATATTTTTTCATATGCACCGTCAAATGTCATACATATCATATAAATATTATTTGAACTAGTAGCTCTATAACATAATAGTAGTTTAAGCATATTTAAAACGTTACATCCAAAAAGTTTTGATAGAGTAGTTGGTTATGAGTTTGGAACAAGTAATGAAAGGTTAAGGGTACAATTCCCACTACTATCGTTATTTCTAAATAAATTAAAAATTAAATGCGAGTTAATATCGATCAAATATGGTGAAATCGGGTTAAAAATATTATGTTGAATCGACAGTTTGATTTTGAACATTCGAAGCGAACCGGCAAATACCGCTTAATTGGACCAGTCCAGGCCCGATTCGCTGCTAAGACCAATCGAACCGACTAGTCTGATCCGATTTTCAAAGCATTGATTCTCATTTCGTTTCCTTTTATTACTAGAAAAATATTACACATACTTAGGGTTGTGCATGGATCATGGATTAGATGGATATCCGATTCGATTCGTACGGGTCGACCCTAAATCCATAATTAACCTACAATCATTTTGAATTGCTTACTTGAGTCGCTTTGACCCAAGAAATACGGGTCTCCGACCCTATGATCCATGGATACCCATGGATCGACCCATTTCATTGTCCCTCCAAACCGGACGATGCATATGGGTCAACCTATCTTATCGTCCGTCCAACCTGAAAGATGGCTGTCACGACTTAATCAAAATTATTGGTGATTGAGTTTGATTCAAATCAAAATGAAATCCGTGTAAGACTAGAGATCGATTCGATGGGTGAATCATTGAAATCGGTAAATCTTTGTAACCAAGATGGATACTTCTCCCTCGCTTCAGAAGAACGCAAATGATTGAAATGGTCAAATCATTACAATTGATCATAACAATCCGCATGAAATTGACAAATCATTAAAATCAATCATAAAAATTCGAATGAAATCAATAAATCATTGAAGTCAATCATATGGGCAAATCATTCAATTTCGTAAACTCGTTGGCATCGTTAAATATTTGCAATAGCAAATCATCTGAATCGACAAATTATTGAAATCATTCCCAAAACTAAATAAAATCGACAAATCATTGAAAACAATAAATTTTGGAATATGTAAATTATTGAAATATGTAAATGTTTGAAATGGACAAATTATTGAAATCGACAATCTTTAAAAATAATACCAAAAAACTCAAATGAATCAGTAAATTATTGAAATCAACAAAACTTCGAAAAGTGACAAAAATTTGAACTATGCAAATAATTGAAATCGATAAATATTTGAAATATGCAAATTATTGAAATCGACCAATCATTGGAATCAATCCTAAAAATTTGAATGAATTGACAAATCATTGAAATCGAGAAAATCTTTGTAATATCCAAATATTTGAAATTAATCATAAAAATTCGAATGAAAATAAAATAGATAAAAAATCAAATATAGCGCCTTAAGATGAATCCACGCACAATAATACCAAATTTGGGATGAAATGACGACGAATCGAGGTTGATTTACCTCGATTGAATTGTAGCTTCAATGGCACGATCGTCAAATTTGAGAGGAAATAATTTCACCTCTCTTTCTCGATCTCGACCACAATCTGACGGGAAACTCCGTCATCACTGACGAAGGTTTTGCCGAAACGGTTGATGTAGAACAAGTTGAGGTCAAACCATATAAGGATAGATTCCACGGGTACCCACGGATATCTATGATCGATCCAAATATTCTGGGTATCCGTTAGATTTGAATTCCCATTGGAACGGATCGGATCAATCTATGATACGGTAATAATGGGTCGGGCGGAGCACATCTAAATGAGTCGGATACCCGCCCCGGGCACATCCATACACATACTTCGTTGCAAGACAAAACAAATCTATTTATTTGTAATTATCAAAAGATCGATCTTTAAACAAAAATATTAGTCTATACGAAATTTAATGGAACACATGTACAAAGTGTTACATATTTGAGGTTACTATGTTCTATTTGTTGAGCTCAGCATTTCAGTTTACATTACAACATAATTGGTCGAAGGTAACAAAAAATCTGAAAATTTGTTGTTATATTTTCGATGTTAAATTCATAACAATTAATGTTTTTCATTTCAAAATTATCTTTTATTTTTTTATTGAAATCGAATGTTATATTTGCTAAGCATTTATTTATATTTTTTAATCGCTGCCTATTAGCAATATTAGAAGAAAAAGAATCAATGATAATCATTAATCATTGTTGTATTATTCATTGCAAACAATATAGAAATAACTATGATTTTCATTGCGAATTAAATATGTCAAGCAAGGAATACTACTCATTATTATACAGTTAACTATGGAATATATATTAATGAATATTGAATTACTCACTGCCATATGTTAATTTTGATATTTCTCTATTTTTTTTACTTTTCAAGAGAAATGTCTATATTTATACATTTACAAAGAAAATGTGATTTTTTATTCTTATCATTTGTAAATAAAGAAAAATGATGAATATTATAATGTCCTCAGAATTTAAAAATTCATTTCAAGTGGCACAGTGGCACTCACGTTTATATAGTCACGGTGGTGAATAAATAGCTAATTATTATGAATGAATTATATTAATTTTTGAAGGTGAATTTTATAGTAAAATAATATATTCGAAAAATGTAATTTAATGCATTTACATTTGCTTTTGTAGTTGGCGTCAAATTCTTTTATGATGAAATTAAAAATTAACTTATATAAAAACGGATAGAACTTTTTAAGTTTATTTTATATAAATTTTGAAGCAATAGTAAATTGTTTATAAAATTTAATTTATAAGTTTGGATTGGAAAAAATAATTTAAAGATATATGGAAGCATAACCTAGAAACTGTGAAGTCAAGTATATACGTATTTTTCTCATCTTTTTATCAAGTGAAATGGACACATTTGGATAAATGGATGACAATATATACTAACAAATCATAATGCATATCATAATAACACGGTATTTGAAAATTAGTAAGTAATGAGAGAGAAAGGGAGAGAGGGAAGAGAGAGAATGGGCCGATAGGAATAACTAAGGCATGGGAGAGAACAAGAGAAAGAGAGAGAAAGGATGGGAGACATCTTCTGAGAGGTGGGGATTATGGATGAAAACGGTCGCATACGGATACGAATATAGATATAGTTATATCTTTATGTATTTTAAAATATGAATACGAATGCGGATATGAATATTGACGGATGTGAAAAATGGGTTGCCATATTTTTAAAAACGAATACGAATCGGATACGAATAATAACATAAATCTTCAATAGATTAACAAAATATTCATCTTTAATTAGGATGACTAATACATAAAATAGATACACCAAATATATTTATTTGATAACAATTATATCAACAATGGTAAATGCAATCAATAAAATGTTGTTACAAACTACTATAGATAAATGTATGACTATATTTATATACTAAAACGGATATATGAATATGAATGCGAATGCTAGCGAATGTCAAAGTGATATCTATATTCGCATCCATTTTAAAATGAATACGAATATGAATGTCAAAATATGTATAAAATAAATACGATAGCGGATCGGTTACGAATATATTCATATTCGTTTTCATCGCCAGTGGGATGCGGTTTTGGTGGACAAGTGGATTTTTATTGTGCTGGTCCATCCTTTACGTTAAGATATCAAATTTGCAATCCTTACAATTTTGTTTAAAAGGAGCTTTAAACATGAAAACCCTATAAAAAATTAACTTTTCGGATTTTCTAACTCTCAAAATATTTTTTTCCGACATGGGAGACGTTGCTTACGCGATAGTCTACGATGTTGGGAATGGATCTGATCATCAAACACAAATGTAAATAAAAAAACACATAAAAATACAAGGACCCATCGACCCTATAAATTACCCCCAAGAACCCTCACGAGCTTCAAACAGAGTAACCGCATGGTTCATGCGGTAAGATTTGGCAAGTTTACGAGATCGAGGGAGGAATTATGTTGTTTCAAAAGTCGTGGAGGTAATTGGCAAAGTTTATAGAGTCTGCCGGGTAAAAACCCCAAAATACAATGACACAAGGATACATAGCGGTTCGACGAGTTGCATATTCCCTTCTTCACATCAACTCTTCACAAAAAATGATATGAAGTGCAATTAGCAGCGTCTCTTTTAAGCATCTTAAATAGCGATATATAGTTAGATCGATGAAGCTGATCGACTCCGTACTAACAATACTAATAAGACTTGTTGTGTCTTTATTTGCATTTTTATTTTGTAAAATTCGTGTCACAAATCCAGCCTTACCGATTGAAGCTATAAACATTGTTATATATACCTATCAAATTTCATCAAAATCCGATATCTCAACCTTTTCATCTTAAAATGGGATTTTAAATCGCATTGATGTTTAGTTTCTTTGTCCTTTAAGATAAAGAAGGTCAAAATATCATAATGTGATGAAATTTGATGTGCATCTATAAGGTCTGATTTTCGGTATGAATTTTGCCATAAAAAACTGAGACAACAGCTCCCACTGTGGGTGTCCCCGTTGCAGAAGATTTGCTCACCTCCTTTTTCGTATGGTGCCCATATATATAGGGAGAGGGCTGAATTTATGGGAGCCAAAATCTGTGAGAGCATCAGAGCATGAATCTATACCATTAAATTCTGCTTTTCTCTCTTCTCTTGCAATCAATGAGGAGAGAGATGACGGAATTTAATGATCAAGAATCATCACTCTCATGCTCTCACAGATTTTAACTCTCACATGATCAACCTTCTATATAGGGAATATGCATACTTTAGTATTTCTCACCTAATTTTCTTGATAATAGTCATGTTTTTCACGATAAATAATGATTTCTTACCCCAATTTAAGCAAATAAATAAAAGGAAAAATAATAGTATTCAGATAATATGATAATATTGTACTCCAATCGGTAGATACATGTGAGCTCAATTGATAAGTACAAGTCATGAATGGTATTGACAATTACTTGGATGGAATCACTTTCTAGAAGCCTCTTTGGATGGCTCTCAAGTGGCTTTCTTACTTGTTGTTGTACTACTATAGTACCATCTAATTCCTCTTTCTCTCTCTCTAGAACTCTCCGTCTATTGTATTTGATTTCTAATGTCCATTTCTCGCTTTGGTGGGGGAATCTGTGTGCTAGTATGAGTTGCGTAATTGAAAAGTAATGAACTTCTTTGCATTGTTCTTGTTTTCAATTTTTTCTCTCTCATAAAATTCGATTCTAAACTTTTGCAAGTGAATCCACATCTCTCTCTACTGTAAACCAGTGTTTTGAAAATCGGATCGGATCGACCAATTTGATCGGTTCAACCAATGAATCGGGCTTGGACCGGTCCGGTAAACCGATTTATGCCGGTTCAGTTCGATTATTCAATTTTTAATTAGCATGTTGGATTCAATCTATTTTTTTGACCCGGTTTAATCAGATTCAACCGAAGTTGACCCGCATTTAATTTTTAAATTATTTAAAAATATTACCAGTAATGGAAGTTAAACCCATGACCTTTGGTTACCAATTTCAAACTTCAAACCAACTACACTAACATAAGTTTTTACATGTATTGGATTTTTAATATAATTAAACTAGGGATTTTTACACCCATAACCCTGAGTAATTTCACAATTACATTCATAACCCTGCATAATCATGAATTACATATAGAACCCTGAATAGTACTTAACTCTTACACCCATAACCCCGTGCTAACTTCCCTGTAATTTTCCGTTAACGGTGATGGTATCCGTCAAGTTTTTTATTGTTTACCCTTTATATTATTACAGTTATTTACAAATAATGTCATTCTCTCCTTCCTCAAGCTGGCTCCCTCCCCCATGCTGACCTCCTCCCCACCTTCATCCTCTAGCGCCTCCTCCTCTCTTCCTCCGACCTCCTCTCCTTCATCCCAAGACTACATCCTCATCCTCTTCCTCCCCTCGTTGAAGGGCTCCCTCCACCGCTCCCGTTTCCCCTCGCAAGCCCTCATCGAGGCCCCCTGTCCCCTGTCTGCTAGCCCATGCCCCCTCCCCAACCTGCAGCCCCCGTCCCCCACAGAGGCCCCCGTCCCCCCTGCTGGGCAAAAGCACCCCCGACGAGCCACACTCCCCCTCTCCCATCCCCCACCTGCGTGTGGCGCATGGAAGCCCCCTGCGGCGAAGTTCCTACAAGACCCCTCCCCCCGCAAGCGATGCTGTCAAAAGCACGAGGCGGAGGCGGAAACTCCCAACAGCCCACCCTCCCTTATGTTGAATCCCTTACTGTACGACCCCTACGAAGCCCAGCCTACGAGCTCCCGGCCTGTGCACCCCCGACGAAGCTCCACCCCTTCTTCCCTTGTGCGGCCCCCGACGAAGACCCCCACCTCCTGCGGAAGCCTCCTGTGGCCTCCTCCCTCCCTACTGTCAAAGCCCAGTCTGCGAGCTCCCTCCTCCTGTACGGCCCCATATGGAAGGCCTAGTGGACTGAGAGAATGGACATATATTTTTTTTCTTTTTCTTACTTTTAGTTGATCCCAATGTTAGAACATGACTTGGTTAGATTAACTCATTCATCTAGTTGAGTTAATGAACTAAACTAACGGAGGGTTATGGATGTAAAATGGAGGATTACTTGAGGTCTTGGATGTAATTCATGATTATGCAGGGTTTTGAATGTAATTGCGAAATTACTTGGGGTTATGGGTGTAGAAATCCCATTAAACTATTATCATGGTATAGAGCACCTAGTCCAAATAATATATATATATGATATGTATGATATTTGATGGTGTATAAGAAAAGTACTTTATGTATAGTGTGAAATATATACATTATCTATTATTTTATTTATATTTCAAGTATATTCAAGTGCATATTATGTATTTTATTCCATTTCGGTTTGATTAGCTGATTCAACTACTTTTTCCCCGATCCGGTTTAATCCGATTTTAAATAATGATGATGTCATCATCCGGTTGAACCGATTTGATTACATGGTTCAACCCAATCCGACCATTTTGATACGGTGTCCGATTCGGTTTCAAAAACATTGTTGTAAACTGAGTTTGTAATAACACGTCTCAAAGGGATTTTTACATTTGCGTCCCTCCAGAATTCTAGGGTTATAGTTATACCTTTACTTTTTTTTTGCAATAACACGTGTGCCCCTTTGTTCTTACAAAGTTAACAGTACCTCTCTTTTATCATTACACTTTTACCCTTATATTACATTAGTGAAAGGGTACTACTGTGAATTTTGTAAGAATACAAGGGTATAAGTATTATTTCGAAAAAGGCAGGGATATGACTTTAGTTGCAGAATCTCGGAGGGGGCACGTGTAAGAAGTTCTTTACTTAAGTATGTCACTATATCATGTCATTAAATATAAACGAATATTATTCATTGTAGAACGATTTTATAAACTTGACTAATGACAAATGTAATATCTGTTGCTCTATTATTAATGATCATCAACTTTTCACGTATTTGGTTAAACCCACATCTAAACTCAATTACATCCTTAATTATTTATTGCGATATTTTGTATTTCACGTATTTGTGCCATTTTTTGAATTCATGATCCAGTCTTTTTGAGTTATTATCGTATCCATATTCATATCTGGATTTTCTACATAGTCAGTTCATGTACGGATTACTTATATTCAAGTTTGGTTCAGTAACGACATCGAATATTAAAGTTCAATTTAATATCGATTCGGTATAGTAATAGTATCTACTGGAGCATAATTTTCGAGAAAATTACAAAAAAAAGTCCCTCAACTGTACACCTGATTTGAATATCATAGTTGAACTTTAAAAAGTTGCAATGTTATACTCGAACTTTCAAATGTCTCAATGTGGTCTTTGACTATTGAAATTTAAGGTTAAAATGACGAAATAATCAACTAAATTTCTATAGTGAAGGACCACACTGTGATAAATTTGAAAGTTTAGGTACCGCATTGTTACTTTTTAAAGTTCATGTATGACAATGAAATCAAGTGTATAATTCGGGGCTTTTTTGTAATTTACTCTAATTTTTAAAAGAAAAAGGTTTTCAAAATAATCATGATTATTTATTAATAAGATACTATTAACGCAGATACTTGACGAACTTTGATTGTAAGCACGTTTGCTATATGAAAATTCAAAATTACGCAATTAAAATCCACATGAAGTTTGACATAAGTATGTATTATGAGTGAGGTGTATACAAAGCAGTTAATTAGTAGATTATAGAGGTGGAGAAAGGAAAGCAACATAATATCATATATTCTAGTGATATGTTTATGTAATTTATAAATATATTTTCCTACATGCCCTATAGATAACGACCTCCTTCGAGAGGGGAAGATATCTTTCTCGATCTCTCTAGCACTAGGAAGCCATCTCTCAAACCTATATCTCCTTCCCATCTCTTGTTCTCTCTCTCTCTCTCTCTCTCGTAAAGGGCTTAGGCAACGTATTCGGCTATGTAACTTTCGCTTCAAGAATGATATCAGAGCGTGTACCTTGATCTCGATCGCTGCTCACTTCCTCTAGCCAACGCCATCATCGACGTCGTGAGCGACGATGCTGAACGCCCAAGTCTCGGATCCCCACCACCGTTGCATCCTCCTACCTTGTGAAACCCTAACACGAAGAGAATAAAGATCATAAAATGACAAACAAAATTATTGCCACTGAGATCAAGAAAATAGAGTACCTTAATGGTATTAACTATGAACTGTGGAGTAGAAAGATCTACTTTGGTATGTTACATGATAGCATACACTCTATTATAGATAAACATGTCCCTAGCTTAACTGAGAATCCAACCATGGAGGAAATCAGCACCCGTGAACAATGGGGGAAAACAGATAATGGGGGCAAGGAGCTTTATTCTGACCCATATGGAGTTGAATCTGGCTTGGGTCTTCAAGACCTGCAAATCAGCATATGAGTTGTGGACTGCAGTTAAGAAGAAATATCATTCCAAGTCAGAAGTGAGCGTCCAGCTTCATCTACATAAGTATAACTCGTGTAGAATGTAGGAATCAGAAAGCGTCCTCGAGCACATGAAGAAAATGATCGTCATGGTCAAGGACCTAGCGGATGTTAAATGCACGATTCCGGAGAGGATGCATATAGCAACGATTTTAGAAAGTCTCCCACCATCATTCAACATGGTTGCTACATCCTCGAGGATGAACGACAACATTGGCAATTGAACAAGACCTCTTAAAGCAAAGATCGAAAGTCGAGATCTTTAAGGTTGAGGAGGAAGAAGAAGAAGCAAATGTGATGCACGCAAAGAAAAGACTAGGAACCTCCAAGATGTTGAAGGTGTTGGGACAAGTAGGCTTGACCTGGGCGATAGTATAATGATACTTCATGATGTACTATATACTCCAGGATTACATCGGAATCTCGTATCTATTCCAGTCCTCCTTAAGAAAGACTTTGAAGTTCAATTTTATAATAAGTGTATATCAATAGGAAATAATAATAAGGTCTATGCCATGGGAAAGTTTATACTCGATCATGCCATGTTTTGTCTTCATGTAATCAGTTCTAGTGAAATAATAAATGTGACTTCTGAGCACTCTCTGTGTTATTTATCAGATTTTGATTTATGACATATGAGACTGGATCATCTAGAAAATTCTAAAATGGATCAAATGACCAAATATGATCTTCTACCTAAGATTATGGTGCAAAGACATTACAGTGTGAACATTGTTTGACTGGAAAAATTATGACACAACCCTTCTCGATGGAATCCGGTCAAAGGAATTATTAAGCTTGATCCATTCAGATATATGTGGACCATTGAATGCCAGTACACATAGAATCAAGGAATACTTCATAATATTCATTGATGACTATTCTAAATTCTCTTATGTTTATCTCTTAGGAAGAAAGGCAGAAGCCTTTGAAACATTTAAGATATACAAGATAAAAGTAGAGACTAAATTGGGAAAACCAATTAAGATCTTTAGAACTGATAGATGTGGAGAATATACATCAAAGGAGTTCGAGGAATACTGCATTCAAGCATGCATTTATAGACAGAATACAATACCTTATACACCACAACAAAATGGTTTAGCTGAAAGAAAGAACAAAGCATTGATGAATGCAGTTAGATGTATGTTATCACACTCAAGTCTCTCAAAGAAATTTTAGGGAGAGGCAATATTGGCTGCTAATTATATATAGAATCAGATTCCCACCAAGTCTGTAAAATCAATGTCATATGAAATTTGGAATGGCAGAAAATTCGAGTTGGGTTGTCTCCAGAAATGAGGATGTATTGGACATATCTTGGTACCAAGTCATCTTAGAGATAAGCTAGATTTCAAGACAATAAAGTACAAAATTGTTGGATATAGCGAATATTCCAAAGGATATAGGTTCTTCCATAAAACTAAAGGTCTGATCGAAAGTCGTGATGCAATTTTCCTTCAAATTCATCAAGAAAAGGAGCAGGAAGTAGAGGAATTAGATCCTCTGATTGTCCTATAGATTTTAACATAAGACAAGAATTAGTATATGATATCGATCATCTATATATAGAGAATGAACATATAGTTAATGCTGATCCTTTAGAGGAAGTGAGCGAATACACACAACTCACGAGTATAATCGACAACATGAGATACATGACACGACATGCATGGATGAAAGATCGTCATTTCTATGGATGCGAGGCGTCGTGTTACACTGTAGACAAGGATGTCGGGGATTGTACATATCCCATATCTTTTAACAAAGCAATGGCTTCGAATGATTCAGAATCATGGATGGTTGACATGCCGAATGAGTTGGACTCAATTGAGCGAAACAGTGTATGAGAGTTATGCGATTTGCTAGAAGTAGGCAATCCATAGGGTGCAAGTGGATATTTAATAAAAATGTTGGTTTAATGGGACTCGGGAATGAATGAGTCACGGAAGAGTTTTCATGAATAATGAATCTCAATGTAGACATCTCTATACACTACACGAATAGTGAGAATGTAAAAGTTTTGACCACTACAGTCAAGTGGGAGATGTTAGAACAAGTCTCATGGATGATCGAATGGTCCAAAACCATCATCAACGGTTGCGACAAGGACAAGTCTCACGGGGAAACCGTTTCAGCTGGGCGTGGGGGCGAGGGCGGACTGTGTGAGGGTGCACCCTATAAATAACGACCTCCTTCAGGAGGGGAAGATATCTCTCTCGATCTCTCTCGCGCTAGGGAGCCCTCTCCCAAACCTATATCTCCTTTCCATCTCTTGTTATCCTCTCGTAAAGGGCTTAGGCAATGTATTCAACGACGTAACTTTCGCTTCAAAGCTTCAAGATTACCTGAATATCTTATGGGAGTTGAACATTTAATGATACCTCATCTTTACGCGCCATTCTTCAACTTATTGGATTTGAACAAGAAGTTCTTGTTGAATCTGTTTTTAAACAACAAAACTCAAAGTGAGCTGCTACTGATCACTAAACTCAATTTGGATTTAAATTTTACTTTAACAAAATAGCATATAGCAATGAATAATACGGAGTATTTTCCGATGTTAAATATGCAAGAAATAAATATTTACTTTCAGTTATCATTGTTTTTCTAAATATTTTTCTTCTAATCTTAAAGAGGAAGTAAATGAATACTAACCAATATTTGCATGCAAATTTTAAGAATTAAAAATAATTTTACGTTGAATGATATTCAGTATTTTTACACAAACTGCATTTATCAAAAAAGAGTTCAGAAAGTGTAACATGCCCATCAGGCGGGAAGCAACTACACACGAGAAATAAAGACACGGGTCCTTAGCGGCCTTGAGGAGTCTTGAAGATGATGAAGAAAGGACAAACTCATCTTAATTGGACACTTAGAGTTAGATTATGCTTCTCAGTGACCTTGAACTCCAACTTGGAGGTTTCTTCTAGTCTTTTGATTCACAAGGGTGTTTCCACCCAAAATCATGTGTTATAGTGTTTTAAAACAATTTATGATATAAATTTCAAGAACCCAAAATCATGTGTTATAGTGAAGTTCTAGTTAAAATTGTGCATTGTATACTAATTTTATTTTATAGTCTTGTTCATCTACGAGCAGATATTTTCTATGACTTTGTTTAAGGGTTCATCCTTTTTTATAGAAGTTTTCATACTTTTTGAAACTCATTTGTTTTAAACTGATGTAAAGATTCATGACTTCATCATTTTCAGTTTGTGGATTATTTCATGCATCAAACACATGATTAATTGACTAATCGAAATGACAAGTCTAC
This sequence comes from Ottelia alismoides, assembly GCA_037367405.1. Taxonomy (NCBI): domain Eukaryota; kingdom Viridiplantae; phylum Streptophyta; class Magnoliopsida; order Alismatales; family Hydrocharitaceae; genus Ottelia; species Ottelia alismoides. The sequence continues at coordinate 440,464 of JAZKJV010004362.1, read as the reverse complement.
TAATTGCAGTTTGGATCTGCTGTGCAAAGGAGGCAACCATTAAGTGAGGGGATATCAAGAATCAATGGTCTGTATTGAGCCCTTAGCTTATTGTGACAAAGTGACCAAAGGAAGAGTGAAACACGGGGGTTGAAGGGTCTTTGACTAGAAATGAATGTTGATTTTGGCGTTCAAGCTGCCATGGGTCATGTAAAGTTTATTAGACAGTCTTGTGTTGGATGTCCTCCCAGGGAGGGTTAATGAGTTGATGGTCTTTGGGTGGGGTGGGGGTGTTTGGATAGAAATGCTCTAAGTTTTGGTATGTCTTAGTGTGAGTTTGATCTATGATCCAAGGTTTTTAACCAATTTTGTCTGGCCTCGAGGGTCGAATGGGACTTTGAGAGAAAGATGTTCTTGTTCCGAGCAAGCTCCCAAAGGTCAAAGAAAAGAACACAAAGGGGAGAGTCACCATTATGGTTGTCCTTCCAAAGGAGGGGGTGGTCTCTCGAACTGATGACACGAGAGATAATGTATCAAATGGCCTTCAAGCCAAGCTTAGTGGATTGTCAACATGGTGAGTCACGTGGATTTAAAAGTTCAAGAATGGGGATGGGCTGGGAGTTGTGGAACCTCCCTCTGCTAATTATAGAGAACAATGATGTCGCCGAACAACTAAATATTTGTAGGTTTATGATGCCTCAACCATCATTGGACCTGAGGCGATAAATGATTTCCAACGAGCTTGATGATGATTTTTCTTCTTATTGGTGTCGTTTCATAGAAAGTGCCTCCTAATCTTATTTATCTCAAGGAGGATTTTTTTGCACTGCTAGTGCATAGAGCATATAGTTAATTTTTTGGGTCAAAAATGAGTTTAACAAGGATACTATGGAAGGTAGAGAGAGCATTCTAGATTTCCATCCAAGGAGCTTCTTCTCAAATTTATCGATGATATGAAGCCATTCATTCCTCTTAAAAGGTTTAGGAGATAAAGGTATACCAAGATAGGATATTGGGAAACCTTCGATTTTCCAATTAAAGGTTGAGGCGGATACGTTCCATTTTTGGAGGCAATGCATAGTGGATTTTTCATTATTAACACAAAGGCCGAAAATCTCAACAAATACCTCCAAGATGAATTTAAGACATTTGAAAGCCCACTCATCAAATTCTAGGAAGATCGTAATATCATATGTGAAGAGCATATAAGCAATGAATAAATCTTCGCTTGGGATACAATAGCTCTTAATGAGAATCAACTTTGCAAGATTTTGTAACATACCCCTGACGAGTCCGATATTTGAGGTTTTAAAAAGATGTTGTATTATTTTATCGTGCGTAAAAAATAATGATTTGATTTGTCGTTCGTTGTAGGCGGCAATCGGAATCGGTCAAGAAAATAACCACAATTATTTCGTCAATTTTTAATCGTGCAGTTTTATGTTTATTTTACTTGGGCAAGTCCCAAGGTCGAACACAAGGAGGCAAAGGAACAACCTAGAATTATGTCTATCAAAATTCGTGTACGGTTTTCGAGGTGGTTTTTTTGGAATTTTTAATGCAATAAAGGATGAAAAATGCAATTTCGGCCTATTTTAGGGACTAAAATGTAAATTACGATCAAATGATGTCAGAAAAATATGAAACATGACCGAGATGATAATTATGACAAAATGAATGCACTGTAATATTTTTTGAATTTTTGGATGCAATATGATTTTTTTATGAGTTTTCAAATGCAAACAGAATGAATTTCAATATTTAATTTTAATAAATATTAAACCTAATTATTTTCAAAGGATAAAATTATCTAAGATCTATCACTAAGTGATTGATCTTAGAAAAATCCTAAACCAAAAAATATACTATTTTTAATACCTATTAAAAATCAAACAATGAAATATGCAAAATGATTTTTACAAGGCAATCTATGCATGCAAATGCAATTCTTTTTGGGTACAATGCCAAGCACAATTAAATCTACAATATGTGATTTTTAGGGAATTTTTAGAGCAACGGTTAATCAAATATAAATTTAAGAGCATAAATTTGGCAAAATATACAATTTTCCACAAAATAATTAATTATTAATTAACCACCAATCACAAAAATATCCACGATAGTCAGACTGTAGAGAGTTAAATGAGAAACACAATGTTATTTTTGAATAAACAAAACAATTTCATGTAGAGGTCTAAACTCAATGGGGAACACAGGGGTATAATTGCAATAACTAAATAAAATAAATATAAAAATAAATACAGTGGGGGGCCTAGTTATAATTACCTAGAACGTCAGGGCTTCTCTTCAAAATTCCTAGCAAGTCACGTCCGATGCACGTGACCCCTGGGTCGGCGGGGTGGAAGCATGAATATGGAGATCTTCGGGAGTCCTTCTATAAAATCACCAAGTGGTCACGTGTTGTGCACGTGACCCTTGGACTGTTGTGCAATTGGGAGGGACTCCAGGGGGGCTTTTTGCAGTTTTCCCCTGAGGTCACGTGCCGATCACATGACCAAGGGTGCTGACGCCAGGCTGATGTAGTTCCCCCGCCACGTGTCACACACGTGAAGCGGGGGCCTTGGGGTTGGTCCTGGCCAAGGCGGAGAGGGCCGGCCACGGCGGAGGGGGCGGAAGGCCGTGCCCGATGTCGGCGGGGCTCGGGCTTTTGGACGGTGGAAGGCGAGCAAACTCGAGGCTCCTGTAGCCTTGGCTGCGGAGGAGGAGCTCCAGGTGAGCCGATGGTCGTCAAGGAGGCTTGGCCCCGGTGGAGATGCGATCGTCTGATGGAGCTTGCGGCGGCCAAGGCAGAGTGGAGGGGATGTCGATGATGCGTCGAAGATGGAGTCGGTTGATGACGGAAGTTGAAGGTCGGAGTCGATGAAGTCGATGCGAAGATGGTAGAGGTCACGGTCGAAGGTGATGGTTGTCGAAGTCGTTGTTGAGCTCAACGGGAAGACCGGAGCAAGCAGCTGTCAAGTGTGCGGGCGATGCAACGAAGCTCAAGAGCTTCGGATCTCGCCTCAGTCTGGGGAGCGTCGCCGGAGATGTCACCTCCGGCAGAGGCGCTCTCGTTTCTGATGTGAATCGGCGGATGAGATCTTTGATTTGTGATTCGATTTGGGGGGAGACTTGATGAAAGGATGATCGGGGACGAGGATGGGACGACCGGCAGTGGGCAAAATTATCGAAGATGGCGAGATTCGCAGTGGGCGGTCGCAAAATTGGAGGTGGCGCACGCCTGATGGGGAAAGGTGGAGTTTCCGATTGGGAAAGGGCTAGATGTAGATGATGATGCCGGGTCGTCCGATCGGTCGAGATCGGACGACCCCGGTGATGACATGTGGTGGCATAAGTTGGGAAAGGGAGGGCACGTGCGACGCACGTGCGGAGGCTTTTTAATTTTTTTTATTTTATAAAAATGAATTATTAAATAAGCAAAAAAACACTGACACATGGCGGCCCCAGGGGCGCCACGAGTCAGCACCACAAAATTCTGAGAATAAAGACTTTGTAAAATCAAAAATAAATAGTAAACGACCTCGAATCGAAAAAGATTTTTCACAAAAATTGCTCGTCTCGATGAGATCTACAACTTTCATGAAAACATCAAAATCAAAATCGATCAAATGTACAAAGTAAATTTTAGGGGTATCCCATGTACATAGAATACCTTGATTTTTGGGTTTTCTATTTTTTTGTCATTTTTAAACCAGATAAAAATCCAGAAAAATATGGTAAAACCAAAGATAAATATTTAGACATTAATCTTTTTTGGATTTTTATTAATTAAGAAAAGTAACAAATAAAATAAAAAATGGAAAATATCAATTTTGTACAGTTGGTTAGTGAAGACTCGGATTCAATTTGTTTCCTTGATTTCAAGCTCAATTTGGATTTAGATTTTTATGTATTTTAATAAAACTTTCATCAAAGAAGACAAATGAAAAAGAAATGAACTAAAATAGATTAATTATGTACATAAAATATCATGTCAAAAACCTCTAAAATACAAAATGTACAAAAGAGGCCCAAAACCCAACTTTTATATATGAGCTCCGATTCACTTGAACTTGGTCTTGTTTTGAAGGTAATTGAATGCACATTAGTTTAAAAGTGAGTAGGATTAAAAAAGATACTGGATGGGGAAGATATGAGGTTTTTAATCCGGAAATCCTTAAACTAGGGTTTGGGTTTTTGGTCTACTTATTTGGGTTAGTGATTTTTTTTTGTATTTTTCTTATTCCTTTTAGTGATATGAACACATTGGAGGTGGTTTTGGGTTATTCGGAGTTAGCGTGAATGAGTTAAAAATCCAGGAAGTTAGGCTATTTACAGGTCAATTTTGGCTGAGATTTTTGGCTTCTTATTTTGTGCAGAAATTAGTTCTAAAATGCAATTCTTATGAAAACATGCATGAATGTTAATTATGCAGAATAGATGCAGAAATGCCGTTGATTTTGAGGGATTTGAGCTTAATAAATGAGATTTAAAGTGATGAATCCGAGATTCAACATACGCCTATACTTAAACCATGCTCGTCCCTGAGAATCAAAAAGAAATGCCATGAGGTGAAATGAGATTGGGTTCCATACCAAGACCATGAGCTGAAGGTGACAGTGAAACTAATCTCAGCCTTTGGATTATTTGCATATTGGAACTTCTGTGAGACTTAGAATTTTAAAATCAACAGCCCTCAAGTTCTACACATCATTGTCACAGTTTCGGCTCAGAAGTCATCTTAGATCAATCCTCTTCCCAAAGTATACCCTATGAACATTGAACAATCGACTCATGTGTGTGAAAGGTTTTAGCTCTTCCCATCTAGAATGCCGGACTACCATGCTCCTCTCCTCTCCAGTAACTCGTCCTCGGGGAGTCAGGTATTTCCTTCTAAGGTCTGTCGCACTATGTTCACAATCGAATTGGGGGGTGAGAAGTTAGAAGAAGGGGAAAAGAACTGGAGGGTGGCCAGTGTAGTCACCTCTCCTTGCGAAGCTGGACAGTGTAGCCGAGTCTCCACCAAGATCTGCAGGTTTTCTTCGAAGCTTGGACCTTTTTGGTCAGATATTTATTTGGTAGAATGCTTCTTTGTATTTGGCATTTTTGGTGGTTCTGCTTGGATTTTGTTGTGCCCCTACGGATATAGAATCTTTTTGTTTCCGTACATTTTTTGGGGTCTTAGAAAAAATTGTGCCCAGCCATCCATCCCTTTTCCGAAGATTTATTTCAACCCGTACTCCGATCTTTAGATTTCCACGCTACCATAAAAGAGACTCACACAGTCTTCCAACATCTTGCCTGAGTTGAGCTAAGTGCATAGTGCGAGAGTACAAATTAATTCCCTATTCCAGAGTTGTACCCAGAATGAAGAGATCAGGTTAGACACTAAGAGTCAAACGCTGCACATTGTCATGTGGAACTCAAAGATTAAGTCAAAGACCTGAAGTTTCTAAAATCCTATTTCTCGGTAAAGTTCCTCTGAAACTTAGGTGGATTAAGGTCAAGTCCAGATCACTCTCGATTTCTGCTCATAACTCGGTTCAGAACCCAATGACTTTTCGCAGAAGTACTGGATGAAGTGCAGGTGTGTGAAATGCAGACTCTCTCTTTTTTGTGATTTTTTTGCTTTTTGTATGCAAGGGATTTTTTTGTTTTTTTGGTTTTTTTTTTCAAATTAATTACCCACCCCGTAAATACATATAGATTTACGCACAAGTACGAGATATGGGTAAAAATATATATATTAAGTATATATACAGACCCCCTATACTTAGCGAGTGTTGTGTCCTCAGAGCACATGAAGCGTAAAGAAGACATATCTCGGGCTAAGCGTAAGAGAGTGAAAAAAGGAAAAGAAAAAGATATACATGACTGCCCCCTATACTTATACTGTGAACAGTCTAAGTACAGAAGAAGAGCGGAAAAAATGAAGCGGTCGGGATATGTGAGTGAGGAGAGTATATACAGGTGGGCATCGGTTCCCCCTATACTTAGGCTCTAGTCAACCTAAGTATAAGACAAAGGTGGAAATAGAGCGATCGGGAGATAGGAGAAGAACGGTATGTACAGATGGCATCGGTCCCCCCCTATACTTAGGCCTTGGTCTAAGAAGAGGAAGAAGCTGTACAAGGAGACCGATGTGGTCGGGAGGGAGGGTGGTTAGCCGATGATTAAGGCGGTTTTCGGCTGATCTTGTTGTGAGCCTGTGATGGGATATCGGTATAACGAGACGGAGATGAAGCATTTGATTCCCAACTATTATCACTGTCATCCTCAGAAAAATCATGATGGATAATATATGAAACATTTGAATCAGTTGAAAGGTAACCATCATCAGAGTTATCCTCAGAGGAATAGTATTTGAAAGTGGACATACTCCAAATATTCTGGTCTTTTTGTTTCCTCAATTATTTCCTTAGAATTCCTTCATTCTCGGGATCAAGCGGTTTGTCCTCAGATGAATACTCAGAAGCACGGGTCTCAGTCAGCTCATAAGAAATAATTCCAATGTACTTGTAGAGGGCAGGAGCATCAGCTTTGGATGAATAGTAGTTAGGAACGGGAGTTGTCCAACGAGACTCGAATTTTGGATCCTTACGAAGATATAGCTTTAGAGTTGTCGAACACACTTCACTCATGTAGACTACCTTTTCCGGACCTGATGAGGGATCATCAGCTTCCACTTATGAAAGGTCAAAGGTGACTTTCTTTTTCTTGTTTCGTGAATGTATCGGTTCACTTGAGTATCCAAATGAATAACCATTAGAGTTCTTCTCCTTGGTCAGTTTTCATCCTGTGTGTTTGTTCTTGATCTTCTGAATGTTGGTGCACTCTCGATTTGGGATGATTTGGTCCAGGTATTCAGAGAATGTTGCTCCAGGGTGCGACCATGCATATGTCTCAGGATCGTAGTAGAAGGATTTGTCTATTTTGAGATCCGCGAGAATGGATATACTGGGGAGAGTCTCTGCATGTTCGATGTCAATTGATTTGATGTTGGAGCATTCTTGTGTCGAGTTGATGTGATCAATGTAGTCAGAATAGGTCGACCCAGGGGGCGACCATGCATAGGTCTCCTGATCATATGATTCATATACTCGATTCTCCATGGTGAGAGCATCGGGGAATGGAGCAGATGGGAGATTCTCTAAACCAATCGTCTCATCAACAACTGCTATCTCAGGTGTAGCAGTGGGGTAGGGCTCTTCTACCGTTTCATGGTTGCGGTTGTCAGGGACTTCGTGGGTTGCCTCAGAAAATCGTTGTTCCTCAAAGACATGGTCAGATCTAAGTGATTCCAATGCTATGAAATTGATTTCCCGAGTCTCACAATCAACAATTGCCTTAGCCAATGCTAAGAACGGCTTTCCGAGAATAATTGGAGACTGGGTGAATTCTCCTTGATACTCAATATCAATGATCGTGAATTCTACTTTGAGCGGAGCACCTTGGAATTTCATGATGACAGAAATGATTCCTCTCGGTCGTTTTATCGATCGGTCAGCCAATTGAATAATCTCTTGTTTCTTCCTGATCGGTCCGAGTTTGAGTTTGTCAAATACGAAGGTCGGGAGGATATTGATCGGTGAATCGTCATCAATCCGAGCATAGGTGAAAATTGTATCTTTGATTATGCAGTCAAATCTAGGCAACCGCTTCACTATGCGGCTTTTGGTTTTTCTCCTCAACACCAAGGAGAAGGCCATTGACAAGATATGTCTTTCAATCTTTGTTCTTATCTTGCCCGCCTTTTTTATCATTAATTTGTCCATTACAAATCCTTTAAGGTCAGGGAAGTGTTCAATGGCCTTTATAAAGGGAAAGTCAAAAATCAATCTTTTCTCCAGTGCTTCCCTTAAAACATGATCCAAATTCCTCAGATCTTCTTCAGTCTCAATTTTTATGAAATTTCCTGTATTTTCGATTTTTTTGGTGTTTTTGAATATTCCTATTTTTTGGTATTTTCTGTATGGTGTGGTGATGTGGTATGTTTCTCAGATGGGCATGGGCTTTGATATTCAGAGTAAATGTCAGAGGCATAGTCTTTCCTAGGGTAGTAATTTGCAGAGGTGTCGATGTCGGAATTGTCCCTAGGTTTCTGAATATCCTCAAAAATTTGGCATGAGATCCAATCATTTCCTCGTTCATTTTTATGTCCGAGCTCCCATAAAATAAACTGAGTCGGTCAATAAAATTTCTGAATTTTTCCTCTATTAATTCAAATTTCTTATTTATCCTCGAAATATTATCGTCAAAATTATGTTCATGATCAATCATGGGAGCAGTCAGTGTGTGTTCAATAATTTCATCTTCCATTTTCCTGTATGTGGTAAGAGGAGAGTTTCTTGGAATATCCATTATATAATCATTATTTTCTGAAAATTTCTCCTCAAAATTATGGAAGGAGACTGTTCATATGGTCCAGGCATGTGTAGTTGGTCTGAGTAGAGTTCAATCCTTTGCTCATGATTGGTCAGACCATGATATTGTGGAGTCAGCATACAGGGTTTAAGTGTTTCTATGTGGTCAATCCAGTCCTCTGTATGAGTATCATATCTAAAGAGGGGTTTGTCATGGTCAATCCAACGCTGATGATTATTAAGTATGGGTCTTTCCATCTGGGTTTGGTTTCTCGGCCAGTCATGAGACTCAAAGGTATTTTGATCTTGAAATGGCTCATCAGCAAGAATCCGAGAATAAGACGGTCCAGTCCAAGATGGTAGATGGTCATGTGTGATCGGATGATTCGAGTAGAAATTCAATGAGGAGGTCGAATTCATCCGCGGGTGTAAGTCTCCTGCAAATGTTGGAGTATTAGTGAAAGAAGAGGATTTAGTTGATTTGGGCCTAACCTGGATAAATTCATTTTCATAGTATAGCTATGATAGATTTTCAGATAAATATTCAGTCATTTTTGAAAGAGCTGAAAGAAATGATGGTTTGGGTTTGCAATGATTTTTATGATCTGGAAGCTGAGAGTTTTTGTATAAAAGTTCCATGATGAGGTTTAAATCAAGAAAGGAGAGAGATGATTGTACGGGATAGTCAAAAGAAATTTTATCAAATGTGCGGCTTTTGATCTTCGATATCGGTTCACGCACACTAATGCAAACACAAATCAAACTCCAGATTCACCAACTCACACAATGAAGCCGTAAGAGTTCGGCTATTATCTTTTCAATTTTAGTTGGTGATAATTCAATCTTGGAAAAAATTTAGCGAGCTGTTAGGTGCCGAAATTTTCGTAATGACTAGCGTGAATCCTTATGACTAGTTGCACCTACTTTCAGCCAGTATGGGAGTAAGTACGGACCGTAGAACGGCTACCCGTTACTTGAGGACGGAGCCTTACGCAGTGTCCTCTAAGCCACCCACTCTGCTAAGGAAATCTGGACCGTTTACCGGCTACCCGTAGATCCTCACTGAGAAGTAGCTAATCGTTTTTGGTAGAATCAGTAGTCAATATGAAAATCCGATTTTGAGCTCTAGCCTTAAGTGTCGTCTCTCGCTCACTCAAAAAAATAAAAGCATCCAAGGTCGGGGTTGCTCTCCCGTAAAAATTCTTGATTTTATGGGTTATTTTGAAATTGGCTATATTTAGCAGTCCTAATTTTAATTAGGTGATCACTGAAGAATCTAAATGAGCACATATATACGTCTATCGTCCAGTCTCAATTTCTTTTAAAATTAATGTGACAAAACCAAGAGGGAGGAGTTCGGTAAAAAGCCGATGCACGTGAAAACAATGATGTACGCTCAGTTAGAAGACTTACAGTGAATCCTCGCAATCTCCATGTGGGATGTACTACAAGAATTAAAAAATTATTCTATATGAATGCAAGTCAATGAAAAACCGCACCTAATCAGAAAGTTCTATTAGCGGGAAAGAATTGAGTTAAATTTGGCTAAGTTGAACAATCTAAAGTGTGTCTCAATTAAAGTGCAGTGTGGCCTTAGATCCTACGAGCAAAATCAAAAATATAAAATACTCTGAGAGCCATATGTGCAGGTCTATCCTAATCTCCACTTAAGTCGGGTCCACCCTCACCGGAGAGTGAAACAGGCCACGATACACCACAGAAGAAAGTTTAGAGTCTTTTACACACGTGAGAGTCCAAACAGACACCATTGTAAATGAGCAATTAATTACAGAAATAAAATTGCGGAAATTAAAACCCTAGACTCTACGCTCTCTCACGACTCATCTCGATCTTAATTTAATTACGGCTTTTTTCAGAAGTCGGTGAAGATGCTTCGGTTCATGAAAAATCGCTCCACGTACGCCGGGTACCTCGTAAGATAAATAAGAGAGAAAATGTAAGAGAGTGGCTCAAAAAATATTCAAAAATAGAATGAGAAAAATAAATGTTGAAAATAAAATAAAAATAAATTGCAGGGAAAAATAAATATGGAATTTACAATGAAAAATTCGAGGAATCAGACTACCCGAATACAGAAAACCGAACAGAAATTTTCAAAACACAAAACTAAGTTGTTTGCCTCCCCGGCAACGGCGCCATCTGACGAGTCTGATATTCGCTGTTTTAAAAAGATGTTGTATTATTTTATCGTGCGTAAAAAATAATGATTTGATTTGTCATTCGTTGTAGGCGGCAATCGAAATCGGTCAAGAAAATAACCACAATTATTTTGTCAATTTTTAATCGTGTGGTTTTATGTTTATTTTACTTGGCCAAGTCCCAAGATCGAACACAAGGAGACAAAGGAACAACCAAGAATTATGTCTATCAAAATTCGTGCACAGTTTTCGAGGCGGGTTTTTTTTGGAATTTTTATGCAATAAAGGATGCAAAATGCAATTTCGGCCTATTTTAAGGACTAAAATGTAAATTACAATCAAACGATGTCAGAAAAATATGAAACTTGGCCGAGATGGTAATTCTGACAAAATGAATGCACTGCAATTTTTTGGAATTTTCGTATGCAATATGAATTTTTTTATGAATTTTCAAATGCAAACAGAATGAACTTCAATATTTAATTTTAATAAATATTACACCTAATTATTTTCAAGGGATAAAATTATCTAAGATCTATCACTAGGTGATTGATCTCAGAAAAATCCTAAACCTCAAAATATACTAGTTTTAATACCTATTAAAAATCAAACAATGAAATATGCAAAATGATTTTTACAGTGCAATCTATGCATGCAAATGCAATTCTTTTTGGATACAATGCCAAGCATAATTAATTTTATAATATATGATTTTTAGGGAATTTTAAAGGCAATGGTTAATCAAATATAAATTTAAGAGCACAAATTGGGCAAAATATACAATTTTCCACAAAATAATTAATTATTAATTAACCATCAACCACAAAAATATCCATAATATGTCAGACTGTAGAGAATTAAATGAGAAACACAATGCTATTTTTGAATAAATAAAACTATGTCATGTAGAGGTCTAAACTCAATGGGGAACACATGGGTATAACTGCAATAACTAAATAAAATAAAAATAAAAATAAATGCAGTGGGGAGCCTAGTTGTAATTACCAAGAATGTCGGGGCTTCTCTGCAAAATTCCCAGCAAGTCACGTGCGATGCACGTGACCCCTGGGTCGGCATGGTGGAAGCGTGAAAATGGAGATCTTCGGGGGTCCTTCTATAAAATCACCAAGTGGTCACGTGCTGTACACGTGACCCTTGGACTGCTGTGCAATTGGGAGGGACTCTAGGGGGCTCTTTGCAGTTTTCCCCCGAGGTCACGTGCCGATCACGTGACCTGGGGTGCTGACGTCGGGCTGATGTAGTTCTCCCACTACGTGTCATGCACGTGAAGCGGGGGCCTCGGGGCTGGTCCCGGCCAAGGCGGAGAGGGCGGAGGCGGGCCGGCCACGATGGAGGGGGTGGAGGGTCGTGCCCGATGTCGGCGGGGCTCGGGCGTTTGGACGGTGGAAGGCAAGCAAACTCGAGGCTCCTGTAGCCTTGCTGCGGAGGAGGAGCTCCAGGCGAGCCGATGGTCTTCGTGGAGGCTTGGCCCCAGTCGAGAGGCGATCGTCTGTTGGAGCTTGCGACGACCAAGGCGGAGTGGCGGGGATGTCGATGATGCGTCGAAGATGGAGTCGGTTGATGATGGAGGTTGAAGGTCGGAGTCGATGAAGTTGAGGCGAAGATGGTGGAGGTCACGGTCGAAGGTGATGGTAGTCGAAGTCGTCGTTGAGCTCAACGAGAAGACCGGAGCAAGCAGCTGTGCAGGTGTGCGCGCGCTGCAACGAAGCTCAAGAGCTTCGGATCTCGCCTCAGTCTGGGGAGCGTCGCCGGAGCTGTTGATGAATCCACATTTCATCATCTTTATTCTATCATTTTGGCACCAAAAACCCTAGCAAATGCCTGTAAATACCCTTAAATAGAGCATCTTAGCATTCATGCATGTGCATTTAGATAGTGTATAAATCACTGTAATTAAGGCCAAAATTATAGAATAAATAAAGAAAAGAAAAAGAATAAAATATTGTAAATATTTTATGACCCAAAACCCCCGATACCTAGGCATCTTGATGAATAGGTCGACAAGGAATAAAGTAGGGGGAGATAAGGGCCAAAACACAAATAAAATACCCATACATTCTATTCATTCTTTATTCATTTTGGGACCTATTTTTGGTTCCACTTTTTATACACCAAATAAAGAAACTTTGTACATGAAAGTTGTAGATAATTTAATAAAGAAAAATACAAAATTGATTTCACTGAAAAATAATACAAAGATAAAAAGTTATGGTCTGAATAAAATTCCCGAATGCCAACTTCCCAGACCCGTATCTCACAAATGAAAACTCCAAATGCATCAAACTCACCTTTAATTGTATATAGAAGAAAATAATCTAATTAATGGCGGTGGTTTCGCATTTGGCGGAGCTACGGTTTGAAAGTTGACTTTTGGACCCCTGTTGTATACTTGTACATATTAAAATATTCAATTTATTATCTATTTATATTTTTTATAATATTATATTTTTATAATGTTGTAAATAATACATATAATAATTATGTTCATTTAAATCAGAATAAAAACATAATTAAAATACAAATAAAAATACTTGTATATATTCAATACATAGGTACATTACCTATATATATACCTATATAAACTACCTTTATATTTTATTTAATATACAAAACAAATCAGAAAAATAAAATAAAAATATATTTATGTATATAAAAGTATGTTATAATTTTACAAAATACTGAATAAAAATAATAAAAATAAAATATCCAAATAAAAACAAAATACTAAACTACATAGGTATTATACCTATATAAGGTTAAAAAGGCAACTTGTAAACATAAATCTCCTAAAAATAATTAAAAATCAAAATAAAATACTACATAAAATTTTGAGCATTTTTTATTTTATAACTTTTATTTAATTCGGCCATTTAGTATTTTAAATTGAATTAATAAAATGTTTTTTCAGGGTTTTTCCTGGTTGGTCCACGTGGACCAACCAGGAGGCCAGGACTGTTGACCTAGGTCAACAGTCTGACCTACACCCTGTAGCTCTTGTCAGACCCGCTTTTGACCCCATTTTCACCATTTTTTCGAGGCCGCCCCTTTCACCAAAACGTCTTCCACCCTTCACGACTTTTGAAGCTCCAGCATCAAGGACCCTCGCCCAAGCATTATCTTGGGCTGAAGACCACTGCATCAGGCCAGGCGCCTCGTTCTTTCCACCATGTCCGTCAACCCCTTAAAAACCTAGGTCTGACTTCATTTGAATTTCGAATCGCAAATCATCCAGCTCCTTCCCCCCTTGGAGTCGCTCTAGCACCGTGGAGGTGACAGCTCCATGTCTACACCTTCGAGAGGCGGATTCGAGCGAGTTGGGCGTGTTCCACCCCCACCTCCGGCGGGTGTCCCCGTGAGGTATTCACCCTCTGGCCCTTGGCCATCGAGGCAGCCATTCTTCCCATTTTTATCTCCATCTCGTTCCTGTTAATGTCAGGATCTTTTCGCTCTTAATCCCTCGTCAAATCCCTCATCGAGTCGTTCCATAGATCACCTCGCCGGAGCGCAACTCCGGCGAGCCCCTATCTCGCCTTCCCTTCCATTTCGAGAGCCACCTGAGGTCGAGGCATTTTGCCCTCGACCTCCTTAATTTTTTTGTGCATGTACTGAAGCCCAACGAAGCGTCTGGAGCAATTTTGCCCTCTCGCCGGAGCACCTGGGACCTTGCAGCTCCGCCACCTCCGTGCGAGAGCACCGGCGAACGCCGGTGGCTTTTGAGGCTTCCAGACGTCAGCTGACACCTGCAGGAGCACCCTCGACCGGTTTACAAGCTCAATCGTCGCCGTAGCCGGACGGAGGAGCTCGGAGAACTTCGCCCAACCGGAGCTCCTCCGTGTTCTTCCCTCTGCCTCCGGGACCGTCGGATCAACGAGGAGCGCCCAGATCGCACAGGAGCTGTCAGATCTCCCCACGTGCCCACCGTCCGATCATCGGGGGAGTTCTAATCACAGCCGCACGAGCCCAACCGTCATCGGCACCCGAGGAGCGGACACGTGGACAAGTGAAGTAGCCCAGTCGTCCGATCGCGCCTAGCGGGGGTAATTTTGCACGATACCCCTACCAATTTTGTAATATTTTATTAGGACATAAACTTTCATTAGCCGCTTAAAAGTTTTGTAATATTTGCACAAACACCCCCGTACTTTCAATATTTGCATTTAGGTCCTCAGCCACGTCACCTCACGCGACCTGTACACGTGAGGTGTGGGCATTTTGCAGAGGAACCCTCGGACACTTGTGTATTTTGTTTTAGTCCTTAAACTTTCGTATCCAGTATAAACTTTTTGGTTATTTTGCAAGTAGGCCCTCAGGTTTTGAGATATTATAGTTTCAGTCCTCGCCAGGCGCGTGCAAGTCACGCGCCCTGGTGGGAAAATTTCTAAGAGGCCCAGGCGATTTTTGTAATTGCTTTTTGATGCTATAAATTAAATATTCAGTGTATATTTTTGTGGAAAATTGCATGTTTGCCCCTGAATGTTTGATATATTGCACATATACCCCTACCAGGACTGTTTAATGTTTGGATGTTTGCTCTAATTATTTAACCTATCATTTTAAGTCCAAAAATTACACAAAAATAGGTTTAAGCTCCTGGACATGTGTACTTTGACGCCACATATTTAGTTTTTGATTTTACTTTATTTTTATATTTATTAAAAATCAAAAACTTGCTTGTTGTGCACTGTCTAGCTTAGAAAATACAAAAAAAATATTAAAACACCTCTAAAAATTCCAAAAAAATTAGCTAGTGTCTATTTTATCATCTTTTAGTGTCAGTCCAAAAATCATTAAAAATCTCAAAAGAAAAACACTAAAAATTTAAAAACACTCAAAAACTTCAAAAAAATATATAAAATAGTAGAAAACTCCAAAAATCAAAAACTAAGTTCCTGTTTGTTCCTTATTTTGTCATTTTTATTTGAAAAATAGTGTGAAAAGTTTTGGTTGTTGTTTGCTATTTTTAACTTGCATTTTAGTCACAGCCAGCCCTATTTCCACTGTTTTGCCTTAATTCAGTAATTAAAAAATACCAAAAACACCTTGAAAAATCCCCAAAAATCACAAAAACAGTAGAAAACCATAAAAATATCAAAACATTTTATTCCTGAATTTTTGGTTATTTTTGCACATTTTTATAAATATTGTAGCTTGCCTTTTATTATATTGTCTTTATTCTCCAATATTGAAAAAGAAATAAAAAAATATAAATTATAAAATATAAAAATCAGAAAATTAAAAATCAAAATACAAAAATAAAAAAAATTAAATAAAAAAATCAAAAATTAAAAACCCACAAAAATTCCCTTTGCTTGATTGCTTAGTGTAGACACATCACACACACACTTGAGCACATTTGCTTGAACTACCCTGCTTGCTCCCTGTGTTCGAACTCTCTGCATACTTGACACTATACACCATTTGTGCAGAGTTAAAAATAAATTTTAACTCCACATTAGTTCTAATTTATTGATCTTTATTGTGGGTTAATTGTTGACTTTAGTCCGGATTTAGTGTGGTCACCACACCGACTGAGTTCACGCTTTGTGCTGAACTTAAGACCACCTATTTTCGGCAAAATCAGCTGTCACCTCCGGCGGAGGCGCTCTCGTTTCTGATGTGAATCGGCGGATGAGATCTTTGATTTGCGATTCGATTTGGGGGAGATTTGATGAAAGGACGATCGGGGACGAGGATGGGACGACCGGCGGTGGGCGAAATTGTCGGAGATGGCGAGATTCGTGGCGGGCGGTCACGAAATTGGAGGTGGCGCACGCCTGATGGGGAAAGGTGGAGTTCCCGATTGGGAAAGGGCTGGATGTAGACGATGATGCTGGGCCGTCCGATCGGTCGAGATCGGACGGCCCCAGTGATGACATGTGGTGGCATAAGGTGGGAAAGGGAGGGCACGTGCGGAGGCTTTTTAATTTTTTTATTTTATAAAAATGAATTAATAAATAAGCAAAAAAAAAACGATGACACGTGGCAGCTCCAGGGGCGGCCACGTGTCAGCACCATAAAATTCTGAGAATAAAGACTTTTATAATAAAAAATAAATAGTAAATGACCTCGGATCGAAAAAGTTTATTCACAAAAATTGCTCGTCTCGATGAGATCTACAACTTTCTTGAAGACATCAAAATCAAAATCGATAAAATACACAAAGTGAATTTTTAGGGTATCACATGTACACAGAATACCTTGATTTTTGGGTTTTCTATTTTTTGTCATTTTTAAACCAGATAAAGAATCCGGAAAAAATATGGTAAAATCAAAGATAAATATTTACACATTAATCTAATTTTTTGGATTTTTATTAATTATGAAAAATAAGAAATAAAATAAAAGATGAAAAATATCAAATTTGTAAAGTTGGTTAGTGAAGACTCGGACTCAATTTATTTCTTTGATTTCAAGCTCAATTTGGATTTAGATTTTTGTGCATTTTAATAAAACTTTCATCAAAGAAGACAAATGAAAAAGAAATGAACTAAAATAGGTTAATTATGTACATAAAATATCAGGTCAAAAAATGCTGCAATACAAAATGTACAAAAGAGGCCCAAAACTCAACTTTTACATATGAGCTCCGATTCACTTGAACTTGGTCTTGTTTTGAAGGTAATTGAATGCACATTAGTTTAAAAGTGAGTAGGATTAAAACGGACACTGGATGGGGAAGATACGAGGTTTTTAATTCGGAAATCCTTAAACTAGGGTTTGGGTTTTTGGTCCACTTATTTGGGTTAGTGATTTTTTTTTTCATTTATTCTTGTTAGTGATATGAACACAGTGGAGATGGTTTTGGGTTATTCGGAGTTAGCTTGAATGACTTAAAAATCTGGGAAGTTAGGCTATTTACAGGTCAATTTTGGCTGAGATTTTTGGCTTCTTTTTTGTGTAGAAATTAGTGCTAAAATGCAATTCTTATGAAACATGCATGAATGCTAATTATGCAGAATAGATGCAGAAATGCTGTTGATTTTGAGGGATTTGAGCTTAATAAATGAGATTTAGAGTGGATGAATCCGAGATTCATCAACCCCAAGCACATTAATGGTAATTATAAACAAGAGCGATGAATGGGGTCTCCTTAGCAAACACCACAAGATGGTTGAAAAACCCAGAAATAGAGCTCTTAACTTTAAGTGATATCGTTGTGCTTTTGAGTAAAGCCTCAATCCACTTCACAAATTATGGGAGACATCTACTTAAGGTTAGAGCCTTGAATATAACACTGCACCTCAGTGATTCAAAGGCTTTTCGAGATCGATCATACGGACAACATCTTTTGTGTTGTTTTGGTTCCAATGAGATAAGATCTCAGAGATTACCATGAAGGCATCAGAAGGCCCTCTTCCTTCGAGGAAGGCACATTGGGAAGGGGGTATGAGTTAGTCGAGCTTAGGGTCCCATCTATTAGTAAGAATCTTTAAGATAATTCTGATGGGGAGATTGATGAGGCTTATCATGAGATAGTTGCTAATGTACTATGTAATGACACCAAATTAAAAAGAGTAAAATTATCTTTCAAATGAGACTAAAATCATTGAATTTGGATACATGGATGAAAAGTTATTCAAGGTACAATACATGGATATAAATGAAATGAAAATACGATAAAAACGTCACTTTTTATTACAAAAAGGTCCTTGATAGGGACTAAAATGAAAATATAAAAACCATCTAGGTAAAGAGTGTAAAAAGACTCGTCCGGAGGTATAAATGCAATTAATAACAATAGGCGAGGCTTATCTATAAATTGTTGCGCATGCATCTCATACACTCTAGACTAACATGCATTTCAGGAAAACATGAGCCCAAGCGCTACAATTTGCCCAGTCACGTGATAGGGGCTAGGCTCAAACGATGCTCCAGGTTCGATCCACGTGTCATAACATGGCGCTTCGACTGACGGCTTAGGTGCTCTAAAGTAGAGGATCAAAGCATTATTTCAGTGAGGTGACATGGTTGCTCTTGCATCGTTGGATTATAGCTGGTTGGAGTCTATCAAATAGTGATTGTACACCGGGTTCTTTCCTCTCCTCCTGCATGGTGGTGAGGCGGTGGAGCTCCAGCGATCATACTTCGTCTCCTCCTCGCTCGTACGAGTCAACCGAGTGTTTCATAATGGAGCCCATGGCTTGGTGAATATACTGATGATTCGAAGATGATGCGGAGATGGATAAAGGCTCCTGACGATGCAAGTTCACAAAAAGTCGAGGATCCAAATTTGGCTCCAATCTATCTCCAACCAAGGAAGACGTATAGGCTCCTACAGGGTAGTACCTATCCCAGCTAAGATGGGGGCATTTTTGGGATTGAAATGAGATGGAACGTGAGCTAGTGTGAAGATGGATGAACTGAGCCTAATGGGTTCTCAAGCTTTGCAATCTTGAGAATGAATCGAGGTGAACACACACATGGAGAAGTGGAGAGGGAAAGATATGTAATGTGTGAAGACTATGATGCAATGACGAAGGTCTTGGACGGATCGATCACTTGAATTGAGTTTGAATCAATCAAAGATTAAATGGAGAAATCAACAAAAGATATAATCAAGGAATACCCAAAATTGAGTAAAGGAAGAAGATGATGAATTATAGGGCCTTCACTTGGAGTTTGACACTTCAGTCTTCACTTAAAGTTCAGGGCCTCAAAACTAAGCTCGAATAGCCTCATATCTGTAGGTGGCTTGATTGAAAATCGAGGATCTCGCCTAAATCCTAATCTCGGTCGTCGCTTAAATTTGACCCTCAATCTCTGTCACAAAGGATAGGGAGTGCTAGGAGGAAGGATAAGAAAATGGCAGATCCCCGCTCAGGTTGGTTGGAAGTGGGGTTTTAATGGGAAGAACAGAGGTTTGCACTTTTAGGTGGGGTTTCAACCACAGTTAGCTTAGGTTTGATTCAGGTGTTAGCGTGGATCGGGTAGTTAGGAGAGGAAGATGGTGTAGGAATTAAAAGGACGGCATGGATGGAGGAGGTTTCTAAAAAAATAGAGAAGTTAGGAGGTTAAGGCTTGCGCCATTTGGGTGGAGAGGAGTATGGAGTTTGAAGATGATATAGGCGCCTTTGAATTGAGATCCTGCGGCCCTAAATCAGGCATGTGCGGATGAACTGGAGTCGCTTGATCTTTTGATCAAGTGGTTATGATCAAGGTGGGAAGGAATGAATCCAGATCGTCTGATCAAATGATCAGACTGTCCCATAGGGAAGCAATCAACTGTAAAGGGTCGGGCTTGTGTCTAGCGGGGATTGGGTCATGTGGCCCAATCAAATTATTAGAAACTAACTAAATCATCATAAAATAGAAAATGGTTATTTAAAGATTGGATTTAAAAAATATTCAACATAAAAGTTGTAGATCTTGATGAGCCCTACAACTTTCATGTCGAACTCAAGATCTAAATACCTCATATATACATAATAATATTTTTGTAAGCATTTTAAAGTATTAAAAACACTTATTTTAATTAATTGATTATATTTTTGAACTTTTGAATAATAAATAATATACATATTATAATTAAAAACACTATGCCATTTATGGGATTTTTAATGAGTAGAAATAATAACACAATATATATAGGTATATCTATAACACAAAGACCAATTAAATTCAATAATTAATGTTAATTATTTACAAGTAATGAGTTATTAATTAAAGTTAATTAATAGTTAATTATTTAGTTTAGTTTATGTAAGAGGAATAATTAATGGATTTTAAGACGATAAATCAGATATTTATCAACTACAGATATAAGTGTTGTTGCGTCCTTATTTATTTTAGAAACATTTGTGTATCTAACACACAATTCCTTTGATATATGCGTGCGCACATGATACAAACATAATGGAAAGCTTCAAATAAGACAAGATATTTTTGTGATCAAGGAAATTCCACCATCACATATAGTTATTTAGTGTGATGGTTTATATTAAAGACATGCATGTTAACTATCATTATTTAATCGATTGAAAATTTATTTGAACATTTTATCACTGTCTAAATATGGAATGTAACAACAACCTTAAACTTCTTCACCTTTCTCCCAAATCTATTTGCCTACTCAATGGATGAATGTGGTAGATGGTGAGTGGATGGCGACGATGAACGTTGCATGAAGTCGTATGGAGATGATGAAGAACAACTTAATTGGTAGCGGCCATTGCTATTCTCCACCTCTATGACTCCGTGCTCAACATTGTCTCACAGATGCATGCCTCCAAGGAGGTATGCCGCAGGGATATACGCTTCCACTTCTTTCTCCTTATTGTGTTCTTAACTCAGATGATATCCTCCATTATCACAGACATCACTACCATCATCCACGTTTTACACTGCCCACGTAGTACAAAGGCGTTGACATCATCACCATCACCAACATGTCACAAACGACATCCCTCGCCACCATCGAGCGGAACGATGGTTTTTCCCACGATAATTTTTATATACATCTAGTCATGTATTTTATGTACTTGAATACATATTCGTGTATATATATATATATATATATATCCCCCTCAATATATCGCGGGTAATTCCTCCGCCCCCTTTGTATATAGCCCAAGTACAATACTCATAGTCCTATTCCTAAAATGATTCTACATAGTATACAACCCTTCTTATTAGGAATAGAAAGCAACTTATTTTAGGATTTCTAATTCAAGTATAAAATCCAAATACAAGTAGTTTTTTAAATGTTCATTTGGAGAATAACTACTCATCATCGTATTCTAAGAAAAATCAAAAATAATTTACCACCTTATTTCATGATATCTAAAGCAATTAAAATCCATTGTCTATATACTCCATAATAACATAATTGACATGGCAACGAATAAGCGAAATGATCCGTTGTTAAATATATACCAACAAACACTTACTGATGAATATCAAATTCATCAACACTATGTGTATTATTTAACACTCTTTCTTAACCTAATAAATTAACTTTATAATTAACTTTTGACACCTAGTAAATAACTAAGGCTAATTATTGTAAATAAATAAATTCTCTAATTTCTTTATGTATGTATTTATTATTCTTAGTATTTTATGTGTTTTCTTGATACTAAAATCAATTAAAATTTAGTGTAATATTGTAAATAATACATTTCATTTTATGTTCTATTAACAAAACAAATAAAAAGAAATATTCGTATATTCATAAAAATACTTACAAAAAATAATACAATATATATGATGTACTTTGGTTTTATACTCTCATGAAAGTTGTAGATCTTAACAAATATACAATTTCCATATAGAACACTTTTATTTTACTTTATTTACTATTTTATTTTCATAGTACAATATTTAATTCATTTATTTTTATTTCTAATTGGGCCATGTGGTCCCATCTTAGTGGGTCATGTAGTCAGCTCTTTATTGAGGACCTCTCTATCTCTCAACCATATGATCTTTTGATCATACGGTCCTTATTCGTCCATCAACGCCTCCATTTTGATCGCTCGATCAAAATGATCAAGTTGTTCTCCCCTATATGCTCTAATCAGGATTGTTGGATCGCATGATCTAATGGCCCTCAATCGTCTTCAACCTCCTGTTGGTCGTGACCCAAGAGATGCAACTATTAGATAGCGAAAGTTCATCGAATTTCCCTTGTACCCCACATGTTCTCATGGCACAATTTTAGTTCCATCTCGTAGCCCTTGCGACCATTTTTACGCTGCCTCATTCATCTCAGTCCTCCACCTATGCTTTGACAACTAATGACAGTTAAAACCACCATGTTTAATCGTCTGGTTCTGAACAAAGCCTTTGGAGGGCCTTCATTTGCACCCATTCACTCTTGCGAGAGTGTATCTTCGAGCTTCTCTCTTCTTCCAGTAACAGTGAGAGTGATTGTTTTGAAGTCAGGACAGAGATGAACCTCTGGGGAGATCCACAGTGAGTAACCATGTCACAGCCATCATCTGGTGATGCTCGAGTTTCATGCATCAGTTGTGTACGTCGAGCAAGGACCCAAGAGCCTCAATAGCTCTAGCCCATGCCTCACACCACCCTCTGACCTTCATCGATATCCAGGTAAACCTCAGTGTAACCCCCTCTTCGAATTTCTCCGATTAACTCATATACACTCCTTCACACACAATTGATCAGCTATTCACCATGGCCAAACCACTCCGATCTTCAAGCATACCTTGGATCACTTCCTACTCCTCCAAATCACTCTTCTGATTCGGTCATTTCTTCACCTTACTCAGCTGAAGAACCCATTAGGGTTTCCCTTCTTCCACCTTCAACGACCACTCATTCACATTCATTTCATCGCAAAACCCTTTTCGCTGCTTTGGTTATGCCATTAACCCCTACAATTTCCTTAATGTTTCACAAATAGGAGGTTTCAACGTGTCTCCGATCTTAAGCTTCTCCTCCGATGTGCAACCATTGTCTCGCCCCTTTAGCAGATGCTTCATCTTCTCCGACTATTTGTGACCTATGCTAAACATCCTCGAGCTTCCCTGACCATCGATAAAAGGTGAAGGACAAAGGTGGAGCTGATGGGTCATCATCAAAGACCAACCTTTGCACCGTCGCGTGACGACGAGCATTGACGAGGAAAAGAGAAGATACAGTTGGGTCAATCTTTGTCCTATGGTCCACTGCAGTCTCGAGGCTAACCCTAATCCTCTCAGCCTTAGAGTAATCAAACCTTAGGCAAAGCACCTGTAACGCCCCACTTGGGCCCGAGCCTCATGTCGAAGCAGAACTCCACATGTCCCATTCACGTGCCTGTTGGAAATTTTGCACCCAAGCATCATCGACTCCTTTGATTTGCAGAAAAATCTTTGTGCACCTATATACTTGTATATAAGCCCCTATGGATCTTTGTATTTATATTTTAGTTTGTTTTGGACTTGTTTGAGATGATTCAGTAATTATTTTATGTGTTTCTTTACAATATAGCCCTTGGATTCATTATTTAAGAACTTGTTCATCTTTTATCTAAAATTAATGAACTTGGTCTTGATTTAATCATATTTAAATTCTCTTTCATATGATGCATTATGTGTTCTGATTTGATGTATTGATATATATTAATTCACGAAACTGGTACCCTAATTATTTATTTGTATTTAACTTGCCTAGAATTAATTTTAACTCTCAAATCTGAATAAATATAGGCAAGTTAATCTTTGTGGTATTTACTTCATGTTTAAGAGAGTATTGAAGTATTTTAAATTGATTTCTAGCTCTGATTAAATAGGAATATGTGTTCGTCTACTTAGGAAATCATATGCCTTATTAAAACCTTGTTTAGTCAATTAATCAAGCTTCTAATTAGAGCATCATTTTTAGTACTTAATTTTATAGACACAAATAGGATATTTGTACATTTAATTCAGGATCTATTACATGTGATATATGTTCTTGTGAGTGTTACATTGTATTTCATTTTGTAGCATTATTTCTTAATTTGCATATAAAAGTCAAAAATAGCATGCATGCATATAGGTTGACCTAGATATCTAAGAGCAATTTACTCTATATAATTGTACCCTAGTTAAATAACAAAGTTAGTTTGTGTTCTTTTGTTCATCTTTGGCCTTATCCAAGTATAAATTATACCTCGTTCACTTCGGGGATATTATTTTAGCGACCGTCTGATAGATTTTCATTGATCTGTATTACAACGATATGATATTTACTTAGCCAATTGACGGTTCATCACTATCTGTTGCTTGATTATTTAAATTTGCATCAGATATCATATTCATTACTATATTGTCAGTAATGAATCACATGACAATGGTTACTTGTTGACTCTTCTTTTAGTCATCGCTAAATGAGCAATGAGAAGTACAAATTCTTAACAAAAATGTCAAAAGAGTAATCATCATTACAAGAAAATTTAGCAACCAATACAACATTCATTACAAATTACAAGAACAAAAGAAAATTTTGCAACCATAATATAACAACAGAAGATATTTATGGAAACATAAACAAGAACAATGCAATCAACAGATAATATTCATGATTTACATGGCCCAATGTAACGGTATCATAGATTAATCCATATTTAATCAACCACATATAAATCATAGTTCGATTATGTAACGTCCCGGGCTTAGGTCCCCGGTCCGTTATCGAGGAAAACTGACCTTGACAACTTGTTGGGTTCGGGCCTAAATTGAAGCCAACAAGTTGTCAAGGTCAGTTTTCCTCGATAACGGACCGGGGACCTAAGCCCGGGACGTTGCAAATGGTATCAGAGCCAAATTCTCTCTGATAGTGGAAAGGGCTACCAGAGAGGTGGAGCTGCCCCTACAAAGAGGTTGGAGGAAATGGCTACCCAGGGCGTGCATCCGCCACTATCACTAGAATAAGTGATGGGTCATGTCGCAACGAGGACGTTGCGAATATAAGTGGGAGAGGTTGTAACACCCCAACACCAAACATAGTGCCATACCTAAAACTCACGAAGTGTGGGTGTGGTTTATAAGTGGTGGGGATTACTACTTGACAACTTGGGCTTAAGCATTTTGGGTAGTTGTCAACGGGTCCATTTGAGCCCATACCCAACAAGTTGTCAGGGCCAGTTTTCCTCGATAACATACCGGGGAACTAAGCCCGGGACGTTACAAATAGTATCAGATCCAATTTCCCTCTGATAGTGGAAAAGACTACCCGAGAGGTGGAGCCATCCCTACAAAGAGGTTGGAGGAAAAGGCTACCCGGAGCGTGCAACCGCCACTATCACTAGGAATAAGTGATGGGCCATGTCACAACGAGGACATTGCGAATATAAGTGGGGGAGGTTGTAACACCCCAAAACCTCAAAGATAGTGCCATACCTAAAACTCACAAAGTGTGTGTGTGGTTTATAAGTGGTAGGGATTACTACTTGACAACTTGGGCTTAAGCATTTTGGGTGGTTGCCAACGGGTCCATTTGGGCACGTACCCAACAAGTTGTCAGGGCCAGTTTTCCTCGATAACTGACCGGGGACCTAAGTCCGGGACGCTACAAATGATATCAGAGCGGGTTCTCTCTGATAATGGAAAGGGCTACCCGAAGGGACCTAAGCCGGGAGCGTGCAGCCGCCACTGTCACTGAGAATAAGTTAATGGGCCATGTCGCAACAAAGACGTTGCGAATATAAGTAGGGGAGGTTGTAAAATCCCAACCCCAAACATAGTGCCACATCTAAAACTCACGAGGTGTGGGTGTGGTTTATAAGTGATGGGGACTACTACTTGACAACTTCGGCTTAAGCATTTTGGTTGGTTGTCATCGGGCCCAATTGGGCCCGAATCCAACAAGTTGTCAAGGCCAGTTTTCCTCGATAACGGACCGGGGACCTAAGCCCGAGACGTTACAAATGGTATCAGAGCCAAATTCTCTCTGATAGTGGAAAGGGCTACCCGAGAGGTGGAGCCGCCCCTACAAAGCGATAGGAGGAAATGGCTACCGGGAGCGTGCATCCGCCACTGTCACTGGGAATAAGTGAATGATCATGTCGCAACGAAGACGTTGTGAATATAAGTGGGGGAGGTTGTAAAATCCCAACCCCAAACATAGTGCCACATCTAAAACTAACGAGGTGTGGGTGTGGTTTATAAGTGATGGGGACTACTAATTGACAACTTGGACTTAAGCATTTTGGGTGGTTGTTAACGGATCCATTTGGGTTCGAACCCAACAAGTTGTCAGGATCAGTTTTCCTCGATAACGGACCGGGGACCTAAGCATGGGACGTTACAAATGGTATCAGAGCGGGTTCCTCTGATAGTGGAAGGGGCTACCCGAAGGGACCTAAGCCGGGAGCGTGCAGTCACCGCTGTCACTGGGAATAAATGAATGGGCCATGTCGCAACGAAGACGTTGCGAATATAAGTGGGGGAGGTTGTAAAACCCCAACCCCAAACATAGTGCCACATCTAAAACTCACGAGGTGTGGGTGTGGTTTATAAGTGATGGGGACTACTACTTGACAACTTGGGCTTAAGCATTTTGGGTGGTTGTCAACGGGTCCATTTGGGCCCGTACCCAACAAGTTGTCAGGGCCAGTTTTCCTCGATAACGGACCGGGGACCTAAGCTCGGGACGTTACAGATTATAGATATTCATTGCATAGTTCAGGATCAATTAATTAACATTCAATATAATAAACATATGCAAGATTTGAAAAGAGTAATAAATAAATATGTTACGGTAAAGAAAGAATAAGAGAAATCAGTTTAAAGATCACTGAAGCATCCTTTAGTATAGGATGGTCCTTAGACATGCTTTCATCTCGGTACCGGTGCATAAGGTGTAGTCAAATAAAACTCGTAGCTAAAATGTCAAGATCTATATTTACTCTTCCGACCTTGAACCTAAGCCAGAGCCGATCGCACGCTTGCATGTGTTGCCCTCCCGTCCTCCTTTACAAGAGCTTGGGGAGAGAACACATATATAAGCCCTTCGAATGTATATAAGCCCTTCGAATGTTTAGAACCAAGTAATATGGTACTAAACATCTACACCCAAACTCTTTCGTTAAAATTAAGAATTCTAAATTTGCCAAATGATTAGCTTTCCAGTTGAATCCATTTAACTTTCAATTGTAACAACAATTGGCTTCTTATTTGAAACCAATTAAACTTCTATATGCAATAAATATGACAATAACTACTCGAATTATTCGTTACCATAGATCGATTTTGTCGTAACGCTCTGATGTCACAAGTACATCGATAAACTTCATCAAGTAGACCTATGCAATATAACATTGTTTTGAAATAAATTAAGCCTAAATATCTTTGATTAATCAAATTGTTAGAATGATTGAGAAAACATGTTTCGTATATAACTTATTAGTAGCTCTCAAGCCCTAAGTGCACTACTATTACTTTCTTTGTGCTAGTCCGCGATATGTTCATGGAAATACCCCAAATCAAAGGGTTATACTCTCATATACGTACGACTCTTAACATCTTGCGCTTCAAAAGCAAAAAGGCCCTAACAATTGGCTTACGCTTCCATGGACCAGAGATGGGCTAATACCTTAGTCTTCTACATCCTGGGCAAACGTCCATATGTCAAGCTTCTCTGTGCATTCATCGAGAAGGTGTGGAAGCCCTTAGGAGATTTATAGCTTATTCCCCGCCCTAATGGCTTGTTTCTATCTTAAGTTTTCAGCTGATGAAAAATGCTCGAGGATCATGGAGGGTGGTCTCTAACTGTTCCAGTGGTGCTTTATGGTTCTCCGTCGATGGGAGTTTGGGTCCTACCTGGAGAAAGAAATGTTGTCGGATATACCAATCTAGGTCAAGTTCCATGGGCTAAGTTTGGGTCGCTTCTCAGATGTTGCCCTAAACAAGCTTGCTAGTGTTATGGGCATGCCTCTTTTCATGGATGTTACTACTGTGAGAGGGAATAGGGAGGACTTCGCCCGTTGTTGTGTCTCAATCAATGCCGCCAAATCTATCCCTGAGCACATCCTGCTAGTGCTTTGCTCAGGCAGCTGATCTCTTATCAAGGTGGAGCTAGAGTGGCAATCGCGGATATGCTACAAACGTGTCACCTTTGATCACAGTATGTCAGCATGTCCCTTCTTCCAAGCCAATTCTATTGGTGCAGGGCCCTCTTCAAACAACACTTTGCCAGTCTCTGCTGAAAAGCCCACCATCGGAGTGCCATCCATTGATTTATCGCCCAATGAAATGCCCTCCAAGTTCTGCAAGCGGATGATCCTGTAAAAACTACTACTACTGCTGATGAGACCCCTCTTGTGGAACTTCCTAGACCAACCACATGAGAACAATTGACATAGACCCCTCCATGGAGACAAGCAAGACGCACAAAAAACCCTTAGCTCCTCCACATGCCTCCTTTCACTTAGGTCCAGTCCTGCTCTCCACGACCAGATTGCAAACCCTCGCAAAACAAATGCAGCCCTTAGAAGGGGAGCACGTTTAGGGTTGTTAAACCTTAACGTATCGACCTCAGGTGGCACGAATGAGCTTGGGTAGCCTTCCTCTACCATAACAACTACCTCAGAGCCCCTGCCCCACCAGGTGTAATCTCGACCAACCCGGAGTGGTCGATTGTCTGCGACAGTAAAAATAAGCCAAAACCCAAGCCTAAAAACAAAAACTCATGAATGAGACTACCTACCCATCCGATTGACCCATCCGAATGATTCCTAAATGTTTGCAGTTGTATGTAATGTCCAGGGATTGAATAAACCACAAAGCTTAGGGATATGCTTCGGGAGATACTTAAAGGCAACCTGGAAATCATTGTTCTGGTTGAAACAAAAATTAGACCAAGCTCGCTAAACACATTCATCGCAGCCCTGCCTAATGACTGGAGCTTCTACCACAGCTATGCTCCTCTTGGGTGGGTTTGGATCTTATGGAAAGAAAATTTGTGATCATGTGTCCCTATTAGGTCTACAGAGCAAGTTGTTACTCTTAATTGTGTGCATAAAGGTGGGCAGCATTTTCATCTCTCTATGGTATATGGTTATAATGACCCTTCAGAAAGGAATGCTCTTTGGGCTGAAATTGAAGGACATTCTTCCACCTCATCCATGGTGTGGTTGCTAATGGGTGACTTCAATGTTGTCATATTTGCCTCGAAAAAGGTCGGATGTAATGCTCCTAACTCTCGGGAAATGGAAGACTTCAATAGTTGCATTGATAGATCATGCCTCATTGAGCTACATACAGTTGGAAGACCACTTTCTTGGTCAAACTCCGCAGTTGGGCAATCTAGGATCTCGTTAGATTAGATGGGGCCTTATGCAACCCTTTGTGGATGGAGATTTTTCCCCTTGTCAAATCTATGCTACTCCCCTTTGGTGATGACTGATCACCTTCTCCTGACGGTCCAGTTAATGAAGGGAATTCGCAGAACAAAGACTTTTCAGTTCCTCAATTACTGGTGTGGTAAAGATGGGTACTTTGAAATGGTGAAAAATGCATGGGCGGGGAGTGTATGAGGGAACCCCCAATTTGTTCTGGAAAGGAAGCTTAAAAAAGTTAAATTGGCACTCAAATCTTGGACGAAAAAAGCAATTGATACTGAGGCGGACCTTAAGGCAGGAAACTCCTACCTAGAACTATAACACATGCATTGGGTGATTCGCCTCTTGACCCCTTCTTGGTGCACCTAGAGGCCAATGTCAAACTCCATGTCACTTCCCTAAATCATCTTGAAGACAAAAAAGTAACTCTCCTGGCTACAGTTAGGGGACAAGTCCACAAAATTATTTCACTTGGCTGCCAAGATAAGAGAGCCTCAGAATCATACCCCATGCTTGCTTGCCTCAGAGGGTCCTTTATTGACAACCCCTTGGATATTTCCACTCAGGCTGCTAGGTATTTTGAGGACCTCCTTTCTCCTCCCAAGCTAGTGAGGACTCCCACGACTACTCTGGTGCCCAAAAAACTCCTCTCCACATATGCAAGAGAATGGTTGGAAAGGCCTTTTGGTGGAGAAGAAATATGGAGCGCACTCAGTGTAATTCCTGCATCTCGATCCTGATGGTTTCAACTTAAAAAAATTCAAGGTACATTGGAACATTATCAAAGGAGATGTGATGTATACAATGTCGTTCCTTCACACTAGGGATGTTGTGGTAAGAGAAGCTAACCATACCTTTCTCACCTTAGTTTCGAAGGTGAAGTCCCCTCCCTCCTTGGGTGACTTCATGCCTATTTCTTGATGCAATGTCATTTACAAGTTTTTTTTGCAAATATGCTTGCAAACAAGCTTGTCGAAGTTCTACCACATCTAATCTCTTTAAATCAGATGGATTTCGTCAATGGTAGGCACATTGGGGGTTGTATCCATCTAGCACAGGAGTTGGCGTTCAGTTTTGAGCGTAGAGCGGGGCCCAAGCATGCTTGTGTTAAGATTGACCTATCAAAAGTTTTTGATTCAGTTAACCACTGATTCATTCTTGATCGACTCTCTGCTATGAGTTTTGGTAAGACTTGGGTAAGTTGGATTTACTCTTGCATATCTAAGGCATCTTTCTCTATTTTGGTCAATGGAGTCCCCCTTGGCATGTTCAAGAGTGGAAGGGGCCTTCAGCAGGGAGACCCCTTAAGTCCTCTTTTCTTTACAATTGCTATGGAATCTCTTACTGGGCTTGTGGACTTGGAGGTTGAAAGAAAGAAGTTTCTATCGAATGGAAGGGGTCTAGCTATGGTGCCATCGCATCTCATTTATGCAGACGATTAGTTATTCTTTTGTCGTTGCTCCCATAAATCGCTTAGCTCCATACAAATAATCCTAGAAAACTTCCATGAAGGAAAAGTCGTTTATTTTGCTCCAAAAGGGCTAAGGGAGAGTTTTATTACAACCTGCATATTGGTCTACTGGGACAATCCTACTGTGATGCCCCGTCCCTCCGGCTACCGAAACCGATGCGACGAGAGCATCGGACCTACGGTCCAAATACGCCCACAATCTACGATACTCAGATTACTATCTTATGCACATTATATCAACATATGAATTAGATATAACAACAGGAGAATAATATAAAATGAAAAGTAAAATGTAGCATCCATTCTCAATGATAATAATCGTCAAGTCCATGTCCATAACATATAATTATAAATTTGCAGAATAAATCCTCCAAATACCTCATTACATTGTCTCTCAAATAGAATATGAAATAATGCAGGAATAAGTAAAATACTCTAAGTAGGACACACCATGTCTGGTGCAAGTACGATGTAGGAAGTCTGATATCCTCAAAAGGCCGCTACTGTTGTAGTTGCTGCTCAAATACACCTGTTGGGTACACACGAGGGTAACGTTATGAGCAATTGCTCAGTAACGAGACAAACACTATTATAACTAATGTAGAAGTAGTAAGGCATGTGAACTTGATTCTATATAGTGACTTTTGTATATATTGTAGAAACTAGAATCTACCGTATTATTCTAACTTACCAGGGGTTACATGGTCGCACATTTCGTTTATTAATATAATCATTGTTTGAGGACTAACACGTTGGTCTTGATACTTCTTTTCTATCTGTTAATTAGAATTCACGAAGGTATACAAATACATATTTTTGATATTCGATCATGACACATTTCTGACATTAATTTAGCGCACACAAGTACTCGACTTGCAGGCCTCCGCTATGTAGGAATTTCTTTGTCATCTTGAGTAAACCCTCAAGAACCTTTGTTAACCTAGAACATGAAAACGATCAAAAATCTCATTTCTCCAACTTCAAATCACATCCCGAAACATCTCTCACAATAATATTACTCGAAATAGAATTTGATGCAGCCACACCCAATTCTACTCTGAATCCTAATATCGTGTATAAGTGTGAAATCAAGAATGCCAACTGCATCACCTGCCAACTCCGTCGAGCGACTCCGGATGCTACCGGGCTGCTAGGTGCAATGCGTCACTCAACTCGTCCGTTGGGGCCGCGGCTTTCATGGCATCTAATCGGGGCCCAAGGGTGCATGCCCAATCCCTTCAGGAACCCAACTTCACAGCATAAGAATAAATAAGGCTTTAAGAAAGTTTCAAGAATATGGTAACAAAATATGTGGAAAGCAACAACAAGAGGGAGGTATTTATCGTTACCTCCGAGGACGTTCCCTCGGGATCTCCGCTCACACAGAAATGATATTTCTGTCGCTCGATCACAGTGAGAATGCACGTACAATGGTGACCTCGAGCTTTCCTACGCAAAGATAGTCGAGGATCTTCGATCGGATCACCTTCTCCAACGTCGATGGCGGCCCTCCGACGACTAATTCGGCCAAGATGGTGGTGCTCTAACGAGGGAGGAGGATATGGTGGCTAGGTTTTGGAGAGGGCAACCTATCATAGCTTATTTATAGAAGGAGAAGTGTAAATGGATTCAATTTCGGATCCAGTTCGGATTCATATATGGATCTCGATCATCCAGCATAAAACATCAATATCTTGGTCTAGGAATGTCAGAATTGGATGTTCTTGGGCTCGTCGGAAAGATCTCGACGAGATCTACGAAATGACGTGATTATTTAAATTCTTTTTGGGTGTCAAAAATACTCCAGAATTTAGGATTAAAAAAATACGGGGTTTCACATCTACACACTACTTATCTTGGCATCCCGTTGGCACATTCATATGGAGGGAGTAGAGCCGTTCGTGCATTGGAGGGCAAAATTATAGAACACCTATGTGGTTGGAAATCAAAGAACCTCTCCATAGTAGGATGGATTTAACTCCTGAACTCTGTCATCAACAACATCCTATTATAATGGATTAAAGGTACTGTTATAACCAAAGCTACTATTAGACGCATCTTGACTATGTGCGCTAATTTTTATGGACTACAAGAGATATGAAATCACATGAGAAAAAGTTTGCTTTCCTAAATAAGAAGGATGAATGGGGTTGTGTTCCCTTACCGATCTTACAAACAATGACCTTAATGTGGGATTGGAGGCTTCTCACATCAGATTAGTCACTTAGGGTTTCCTACATGAAGACCGGATACCTTCTTTCGACCAACTTTTGCGATGTCCAGGCTAGGACCGATGTTTCCCCTATTTGGAGGTGGTTCGTGCATCTACGACCTCTCTTGCAAACAAGTATTAAAGGATAGTCCCCCCGCTCTCTTGGCTCCCTAGAGCAGTGGGATACTCTTTCCGAATGGCATTTGATATGGTATGTTGCAAAGAACCGATGGTAGGCTGGTGGAAAGAAGTCTAGTGTAGCAATGCAGTCCCAAAGCACTCTTGCTGCTTATACATAGCAGTGCGAGGCAAGCTCCCTACTAGGGATCGTTTGATTAGATATGGCATTACTCAAACCGGGGAATCTCTCCTTTGTGAGGCCCCCCAGGAGTCGGCCGATCATATCTTTTAGTGGTACCCGTATGCTTCTCGGGTCTGATCAGGGTTTACTACTCGCTCCAGCTACCTCTCCCACTGGTTGACCTACATCTACTGGATTCTCTTGGGTGGATGCCAAGACTACATGGAAACCATACTCCTGAAGGGAAGATATTGAGAACAACACTCGTTGCATCTGTTTGGTGGATTTGGAAGGAGAGAAACCAAAGTGGATGGGCTCTAGAGCCAACAACATAGAACGTAACATCTCACTCAACTCTTGGGATGTATCTATAATGACATTCTAAATCTCAACCCTAGTGGTTGCTGGTCTTTTTCTTTTTATTTTGTTTGTTTCGTTTCCTCTTTTTTATATATCAAAGGTTAGCCTTTTGTAGCGTCTCGTACACATAAAAATGTAATGCCATAGTAGCCTTTTAATGTGCAGATATAATAGAGTTATATTTACCACTAAAAAAAATCAGAATCTTGGGAGCATTTCATCCTTCACTAATGCTTTACCCGTCATTTTTATTCTGGTCTTGCCTTACCTATGATTAACCTGGATTACTGTTCGTTCTTCCAAATATCTTGGAGGATGGTTAGTGTTTCGGAGCATTGGATATTTAAAGACAAAGTCGCATCAAGTGGTGGTTGATTTGGAAGGAGCGTTGTCAGCGAATCTATAAGAATTTGGAAAATAACACTGCTTATTTGATCGTGCAAGCTAATAAATTCTTATGGCATCATTGCACCTAATGTACTTCAACTGATGTTGTATGTATTTTTTATTTTTGTGACTCTTAGCTCCTACAGTGGCTCTTTTAAGTACTGGAGCTACTGAATTGTTGTTTTTGTTGTGTTTCTAATTATTAAAATATTCATAATTAATTTAATAACTATCAGCTTTTGGTATTTAATAATTTAGACATCAATTGGCACAATGCATGTGTCGATTTTGGGAGCCATGCTCGATGTCAATTTGGGGTGCATTTCCAACGGCTACTCTCAAATTGTCACCTAATTTGGGGTAGTCGTTGGCCACATATTTCAAATCGCTTCTGCCGATTTGGGCAAGGTCGTTGGTAGAATAGTTGTTGGACCCCTTCCCTCCCTTTTATTTCTATATAAACCCCCCACCCCTCTCATTCTTCACTCATTCCCTCCCTCACCATCTCCTCTCAAACTCTCCATCCCTTCCTTCAAATTCTCTTATTCGCCTCTGACCTCCCCTTGATTCAACACGCTTGAAGTTTTTTTTTCATAATTTTGATTTTGCAAGAAACATTTTGTGAAGAGAAGATCATATATCTTGTTAGCTTTGGATTTATTTTTTCTCTTTATCTTCGACTTCGACCTTCTATTCCTAGTACTTTTAATACATTTTTGAAATTTGATTAAATTAGATATAATGTTTCATGGAAAACAAATTGATTTTGATTACAAATGTGATTGAATTTGATGTACTATAATGAATTAGTTGTATATCAAATTGAATTACATGATCTACTTTGGCCTATCTTTTCCTAGAATCTCATCGAAAAATATTTCGATATGTGGTATGTGAATTTTCACAAGCTTCTGAGTAGTTAATTTATTTCAGAAGCATTTTACATCTACTTTAAAAATCATAAATAGCCTTATGTATCATACCTCCTTATGGTTAGGAATCTTTGCGGATTTACTTGATCGTTTAGATAGTTAAAAAATCAAATATGTTCTTTCAACCTTCTTGAAAGAAATTTATATTGTGTCAGAAAAATACCAAAAAATCAATAAGATGTTTCTCATCTATATAATACATTTAAAAATATTAAAGAAATATAGTTTCTATCTTTGAAAAATTACTACATATTCACATACAATCAAAAGAAAAAAAAAGAGAATTTTTGTAAAAATATATCGATCATTGCCAATTGAGGTAAACATATGTACCTAATATTATCCCAGTTTCTAACCTAAAAATGTATTATCAAAATTTGAGTATATTTATCTTATTTATCCTTTTCAAACTTTTATTTTATATGATTTTATAATATATTTTTCTTGGCTTGAAATAACTAAAAATAGTGGATAATGTAAAAATGGCATAAACTTATTATTTGTTAATTTTATTCTATCTTATTTATTCTATTTAATTTGGAAACAATTCTTTTCATTGTAATTTTTTCTAATATTTATTTTACAACTTAAAAAATAAAAAATTCCAAATGTAAATTAATGAAAAATTAAATGTCTAAAAAATATAAGAAAAAACTAAAGTTTGCAACAACATATGAACAAATCAAGCAATTTATTTCACTGTGATTTCATCCACTATTATAATAGAAAAAAATATAAATATGCTAAACTAATGAAAAATATAGAATCTATTGTATAACACACAACAAACTATTTAAGTTGGTAAATACAAAACTCCCATATTTAGTTGCACATTGAGGTGTATGCACGTTACACTCATTATTCATTCATTCATCAATTATTTTAGTGTCCTCTAAAATTATAGTTAATAATCCACCCCATGTGAGTTTTCATTAGATATAACAGCCAACAATGTTCCCATATTAGACTGGTCCTGAGGGGGAAGAGGGCCAGAGGTCCAAGGCTCAAGAGGGAGGAGAGCTAGAGGTCTTGGGTGCAAGGGAAGGGGGCAGAGATCGGGCGGTGTAGGGAGGGGGTTGGTGTTGGGGACGACTATGGGAAGCGGAGGGGAAAGGGATGTGTGGAGGATGACGGAAGGCATCTTTTGTAAATTTCATTAAGAAAGATGCAACATGCACCTATTCTAACGGAATCCGGTTAAGTTTAAGAATTAAATGGATGGTGAGAGTTAACCACAGGGTTTGTGGTGTAAGGGTTAGGAAATTTATGAAGTCGACAGGATAATATCAATATTTATATGGTTGAGCAGGTAATTTACAAAGATTCTAGGATTCTTGGGATAAAAATACCTTAAAATTTTATTGTATCAACTGGTGAACTAAAAAAATTATCTGAGTTTACCGTAATTTAACATATTCCCTGGTCGAGTATAAATAGCACATAATAAAAAACGATTTTAAGCCAAAAAAATTGAAGAAAAAATAGAAAAATATTTTGTCAAAAACATAAGGTTCTTTATTTACATACAACGTCAAGTATGAAGCCAATATACTCGACGCCTT
The DNA here is from genome assembly GCA_037367405.1 of Ottelia alismoides. Classification (NCBI taxonomy): domain Eukaryota; kingdom Viridiplantae; phylum Streptophyta; class Magnoliopsida; order Alismatales; family Hydrocharitaceae; genus Ottelia; species Ottelia alismoides. Next base: position 403,951 of record JAZKJV010004362.1, on the reverse strand, counting down.
CGGTATAGTAGCCCATGACTATTTTTTGAAATGTTGCTTGCATCGTCTATCCAATGATGAAATTATTGCCTTTATCATTGATTGATTTAATCATGCTAAAATTATGATTTCATAAATACACAATTCTCAGATGAAGATTTCAAAACAAAGAAGAAGAAAATGCAAGCAAAGGAGTCAAGGTGTTGGCACAACTTTCTGAAAGGGTGAAGGAAGAGGTGGTCGGAGGAAAACGGCAAGAGAAGGGGGGTGTTTTATTTTTTTTTTCCTTTTTTGGGTGTTATTAATAGCCACTAGATTTAATATAAGTTAGATTAACTCAGAGATCTGTTTAAGTTAATGAACCATATACTAGGGAGCGCAGGAGAGTCATTATTGAAGGTCCTGGCTGTGATCCGTGATTTTTGAGGAAGAAGTACATAATATTGAAAGTATACAAGATCATACGCGTAAAAATCTCTTATTATAAACCCCAGAATACTATGTATCCAATTGATATTCACAACTGTGGTGAAATATTAGCACCTTAACCAGCATATCAAAAGAAACAAAAACCAGGACTTTTTTGTGAAAAAAACCCGTACTCCCTAGATACAAGTTCCAAATCAAAATAATAAACCCCTTCCTAGTTCCTATCTTACAACTTAGCAAAATAATAGCATATCCTTATCACTGCCTACATCTACTACATTAAAAAAAATCAATACCAAATAACATTTGGTAAAGTCTGCTTAAATACCATCCAGTTAAAATTTATAGGAAATCCATGGGTTGTTTTGTCAAAAAATGGGCTATATGCCTGCCCATTTTAAAACCAGCAAAGGAAACAACCTCTCAAATCTCATGTCCTTGCACACTGCCGAACCAAGATATACATTATTACTATTTAACGGGATTCATTTTCCCACCTCCATTTCAGATCCTCCTCACTGCAAAGCTGATTTTTGTCTCTTAAATCGCAAACAATAATTCCATTATTAACTGAGATATGACTCCACGGAAAGCTGATCATGGTGAAGTCCTATTGTCGCCCAAATCCAAAATTAACAAGGCGTCTCTTCATGCTTCTTTAGTCTTTAGTCCTCGTCGGCCACTCTTTCGAAGATAGTCAATTGGAATTTCATGCATTTGTTCGTGCATGACAACATTTTCAACTTTGATGATAATAAAAATCATACAATTATATGCAATATCCTAGCATTAAAGGATAGCTGTGAACTATGTTTCTAAAGGGCACAGCAAGGGGGAGCATACAAAAGAAATCAGCTCTAAAGATCTGAAGAAACAAATAGATAACTTTTGATGTTCCAATCTAAGCTAGGATTCTTGCAAAATCATTCTCATATAAGACATTCATGATAGGCATCCAACGAATCCTTTCAGAACTTGAACTCAAGCACGCATTGTAAACGTTACAATCTTATATTAACCCAAATAGACTGGTTTATATAGCCATGAGTTGAGACACGTGTACAGGGAGCAATTTTACACCACTGAATCTATATGGATACTGGTTCACCGGAGTCCTGATCCAATATCCAAGTGTGGTATGTAAGCTTTATATATCGATAAGCTTTATATATCGATACCTCTGCCATGACAGAATCCTACCTATTCCAATGGCCAAAATGGACCAGTACACAGTCCATATGCCCCTGCCCGAGCGCCTTTTTAGCTTTATTTGGCAAATTTGCCAGCTCCTAATGGTGCTTAGAGATGTTGACTTCCTAATTGACTTGCGACATTATTAAGATAATTCTAAACGCCTACAAATAGCTACTTAAATGCCACTTGTCAGAATACAAACAAGTAATTTTCTTAGCATTCTTTCAAGCAATCTTAATGTCCAAATGTTCCCAATCATCAAGTTCTCCCTTGTGCCCTCCAAAGCCTTAAGCAGAAAATACTTGTGTCCTCAGGCCTCAACTCTATTATGTTTCGCATTTTAATTGATATATTCTTGAAGTCCTTAAGCCCTTACAGCATCTTCATTTATCCTATCTGTAAGGCAATAGGGATTTTCCAGCAACTCCAGTAAAGCGGTAGAGTTCAACCATTAGCAGCAAGTCCAAGATCTTTCTCACAAAAGAACAACAAAAAAACAAGTGATCAATGTCTTCCTCACCACTCTCACATAACAAACAAGTGGTAACAGCCATAGCTGCCCACAGTATCCACAATCCCTCAGTCAAAGCTGACGCATCTTCTTGTAGACAAACACCGTGGAAGCATTGGCTCCATCCCAATGTAACAATCCTGGATGCCCAACATTGGTCTAAAATCAGCAAGCAATGAAAGAAGGTTGGTGAAATCTTCGCAGCAAGCATCAGAGAAGGGAGAGGAAAGAGTAGGGGCCTAAGCCCGCCCAATCGGTTCACTAGCGTAACAACCAAAGCTAGAAAATTCATGACAAGATCCATTACCCGACCTGATGGAGCCCCGATGAGACGTATCCCCAGACCTGGCCTCAGAAAATCGGCAATATGGGGGAGCACCGGAGCACCTTCACCACATCCTTCATTAATGAAGAGGGTCTAGTTCATCCATAACAAGAAAATATTACCTCCAGAAAACCATAGCTGATCTCGAATAGATGCAACATCCGTTTAGAAATGAATCAAAGGGTGGTACAGTTCATGTCCTCAAATCTTTCAGCCATGGCCTTGAATTTCAACAAAAATCGGCAAAAAATCTATCAAAAATCTGTTTCTCAGCTCACCAATATCGATATCCCGTGTGCTTTCTATTTCCAGGATTTCCCCCAAATACAGGCAAAAATAAATGAAATATGAATATCTTTGTAAACTTCTCGAAATTTCTTTGGCAAAAATTCTCCCATTTTGCCATATCTTTATGTATTTTTTAAGAGAGTTGTCTCTATTGCTTCTTTCATGAGTCCTCTTAGTATAAGAAGATTGTGATCTAACTTACTATGTAACTCTGATCTCAGTATAAACATGTTTCAATATACTCGCTTGCTTAAACTCAACTTGAATATTACATGCATCTTTTTAGTTTTTATGGGCTCTATATCAATGGGAGAAATTGACCTCCATTTCGATTGGTCTGAAAGATGGAATGTTTGCTATGTGTGGGAGGGCCTTGGTATGCCTAGGTATGATCTGCCTTCATGTACTTAGGATTACATCTTCCGACAAGATGCCTGAAACTCGCAGACTGGGGATCACTTTCTAGAAAGGATAGAGTGAAACCTCCATGGTTGGAAAGATAGATGCCTCCGAAGAGATAGGTGTTTGATGTTGCTCACATGTTTTACACCTCAGTATATAAGCTCTCAGTCAAGGCTCACCAGTATTATGGCTCATCTGAGTGTAACAAGAATGCTTTTTTGGACTACCATTAGATAGAGTCGGGCAAAGGCCTCTGGGGCTTGGAGTACTCCTTCCAAACCTGTGGAAGATCGGTCTCCAAATTCAGTGCCTCTACGGCATGAATAAAGCTACGCTACTGAAGTAGTCATGATGATTAGAGGGAAAATGGACAATCTATTGTGCATATGCCCCCAAATGACAGGTATTTATGGAGTTGGGACTACTATGGAACTGTGATCAATGGTAGGGGTGTTCAAAATTTTAAGATCAGATGGATACCCGACCCGATCCGGCTATCTCGAACCTTAGTTCACGAGTACCCGGGAAAAGATGTTCGGGTAGGGTACCCATGAGCAGGTGACCCGCTGAACATCTTATGACCCGGTGGAAAACCTACCGGAAGTTCCGGGTACTCGGTGGGGGGTAACTTCGGGTACACACCGCAGCCAACCTCCAACTGTCCCACGCCTTCGATTTCTCACAATTAAGGGCTTAAGGCTTCCTCACACCTCCGGCATGACTGGCTGCTGCAATACTCCGAGCCCCAGCTTCTGCTGCTGCAACCTGATCCCCATCCTCTCCCGTTGAAACCCCACCTCCGCCATCAAAAACCTCCACCGCCTTCAATCTCCTCTCCGCCTCCGAAAACCCCACTGTCATCCAAGCCCACCTCTAGCGCCGAAAAAACCCCACCAGCCCCAACTTAATCTCCGCTGCCAACAGCCCCTGCCACCTTCAATCCCAGCACCACCGCCAGCCTCCAAACCAAAGGGGCCTCTGCCATCCCCAACTGCGGCTACTGTAGATCCCCTGCCCTTCCATCCTATATCTGGTGGTTCCACCCCGCTTCTAAGCCCCCCTCCATAGAATCCAGCTGAGAGCATATTTCGTTCAGTTTCAGAGAGACGTGGCTCTGAATGGAAGGCTTTTTCTTCCGGTTTCCCGGAGAAGAGTCCTGATATTTTCTGATCGGATAAGGCACGGAAATACCAAAGCTTAACACAAGCATATTTATCTTTTTATTTTTATCGTTACCTTTTGCTTAACACTAGCATATTTTCTATCTAGTGATCTAAATTCTTCACCAATTCTACATATATTGCCAGTGAAGGTCACCCTCGGGGATAGGTTATCTTGCTTGATTTTTCGGCCATCCCTTCAGTCCTCATTGAGTTTGTTTTGTTACGAATTATTTTATTTATTCTGTGTCGGTGATGGAGTCTATTTATTTTGTTCAGTTTTTTAATCCACTTCTTTATAAAGGATTTCATCTTTTGCATTACCAGTGTGTCATTTCCATATTCCATAGTTACTTTATCCGTGCAATATTTTCTACCTACATTAAATGGTATTTTATTTCTTTAATTATGAATAATGATTAAGGTGATTCATTCCTCTTATTCAGCTTGTGAAGTAGGGTTGAGGGGTACATCGAATTAACCGGTGATAAGGTATTTTTTCCATTCCACTGAAAGAATAATAGGTTTCACTCGGGTACCCGCGGGGACACGTGACATGTTCAAATAATTCAGGTATCCATTAGAATTGGGTACTGGCTTGGAACAGGTCAAGTCAACCTGTGCCCCTGTAATGATGGGTCGGGATGGATCGCGATCAAATTGGTCAGGTACCCATCCCGTGAACACCCCTAGATTCAATGGGGGCGAGACTTCCTCCAGTTTCTGGAAGGGTAAGTGCTCTGTTATCCCTGACAATGCCCCTACTCTACAATCGGGGTTGGGGATGATCGATCTTTCATAATTTAAATGGATGACAAGTCAGAGAAATGTGCATTGTGAAATAAGTCTCTCCTACTCTATGTCATTGCTGCACATAAAGAGGCCCTAACTATTGATTGTTTGTCAGTCCCTGGGGCGGGAGGAGCTATACTGGTGTGACAGTGACTTCTCAGTTGAAATCATTTAGGAAGCTCTGAATTCCTAGACTTTGCAAGGAGATGAAAAAATGGTCAAAGATGACGCTTAGAGAATTCAGGCTTCATTCAGAGTAAATGACTATTTTTCAAGGAGGTGAATGATCATGATGAGAATCTTTTAGACATCTGTGAAGGGATGAAGAAGATACAAGAAATTTATATTTTGCATGTGAGTATGCAAAGGAGGTTTGGAGAAGGGAAACAATTGTTGGATGGTTCCTTCTGATCTAGCAGCTATTTGGAAGACCTATTCTCCAACATTAAGATGGCAAAACTTCATGACGTCGTTTAGGCTTCTTGGCTTGCCAAGAATGTCAAGGGACGGGGAAAGCATTTTTATGTTGATAATGTCTGTTCACATGCTAATTCCCTTTTGACGTCATGGTTAATGTATTTATAATTTTATTTTATTTTGTATTGGATGATCATCTACTACAGATGATCACTCTCTTTTATCTCAAAAACAATAGTGGTTATTTGTTCTTGGTTAACAACATTTTTTCTATCATATTATTCGCACATCTAACTCCTTTAGAATACAACTCCTATCTAAAGCTGAAGACAACTGCTTCTTATTGTCGCCTAAACTCCTTTAGAATAAAACTGCCCGTATGAAAAGTAAAATCCAAGATTAACAATTTAAATCTCGAAGACATTAATACACTTCAATGTTTCTATGTAGAGGATCAACAAGTATACAATCCCAGAAAACAAAAAACACCATCTGGACCTACACGTATAAGAAAGACAGGCTCAACACATGTGAATCACCCAAAATAGTAGCGACTAGTCTTACCTCTTGCCTGTAAGATGCATACATTCCCGTCATCACTGTGAGATTGCTTTTCCTATCTCTCCCTACACAATCATAAAGGCGGATCTATCCCAACCACATCTAAAAAGTAAATAAAAACACAAGCAAAGGGAATCATGTCCCAACACTAACTCTTTCATCACTAGAACATATTCAAATACTCCTATATTGGAAGGCATATTTGGTGACAGGTATAAGCCTAAAACCTTCCTAATAAGAATATAACCAATTACCACAATCCAAACACGAGGAAAGATCAACAGAATTCGAAAAATACAAAACACAATTAACATCACACATGTATATAATAACATCACCAACAGCAACTGCAAGTCAGGCACGGGATCCGATCACATTCCCGAAATCCACGGGCTCATATTAACCTGTATCCACATTTCTTCATACAAATTACGGAGATAGCATCAGAAATCACTAATTACCTTCGTATCCCTCCTTGACGGGAGAAGCGGGAGTCGCGGGCGCAGGGGGGATGCTCGCGTAACCCATCTTCTTCGGGCTCTCGATCTCCTCCTCTTCATCATCGTAACCGTAGCCGTCATATCCGCAGATCTCATAGCGGTTGGTGAAGAGGGACCAGGCGAGGTACATGGTGGCGGCGGTGAGGGCGCCGCAGCCAACGCCGAAGAGAAGACCGACGACGACGACGAGGACGTCCTTGGCCCTCTCACGGAGGGAGCTGGTGACGCCGACGGTGGAGGCGGAGGCGTCAGAGGGGCGGAGGCGGGGGCGGATGGGGAGAGAAAAGGCGGCGGTGGATGGGACGGGGCGGAGGATGCGGAGGATAGCGAAGGAGCGGCGGTGGGAGGGGAAGGGGAGTCCAACGTCGTCGTCGGCGGAGGAGGATGTGAAGGTGTAGGTGATTAGGACAGTGTCGCAGGGGCGGAAGGGGCGGGCGGCGGAGGGCGTGGTGAAGAGGAGAAGGATCGCGGCGGAGAGGGGAAGGAGGAGGCGGAGGAGAGGGGCCATCGGGGGGAGGAGATCGGGAATGTTAGGTGACGTTGATCGTCGTCGGTGGATTTGGGGATTGAAGGGGAAATGGGGTCTTGGCGTGGGTAAGGTGCAGTTTGGTCTGTTGGATGGATCGGAAGGTGGGTTTTGGACGGCAGAGATTAAGCGCAGGAGAAAGCGAGGTGGTTTCCGCCACGCGTCCGATTTCGATTGGTAAGTTGCTATGGATGTTTTCGACTCGCCGGCTGCTGCGGATGGAAGGGAAATTGGCCAATTGGGCTGCTTGAGTATGTGGTTTGGGGAGTCCAAAATATAAGTCAACCTTGAGAATCTGCTTTGGATGAGATTAAAGGAAGAAATCGACCTTAGGATCCTTTCAATGTGGTAAACTGGTGGAATTTTGGTTTGTAATTTTTACATCACTAAACTTAAAAACTTTTAAATTTCCTTCTCTACCGTGTATGTTTCATGTAAACTTGATATGTCTTACCTCGCAATCTCTACCATCAATTTTAACTTTATTTGACTCAATAATGTGGGTTAACATTGATTTAATCTAACCATTAAAAATTAGATGGTAGATCTTCCATCTCATCTTTCTTTCCGTGAAAAAAATCCAACACTAGGTGGCTTCAGCACCATGGGCGTGAGCAAATCCGATGCCATCACCAGCTTCATGTCATGCACATGGATGTTCTTCACAACTTCACCACAATCCAACACCTCCCCTTTGGTTCCGACATATTGCATGAGCACACAGCAAACATCGTTCGACTTGCAGTCAAAACCTTTGACAAATGTGATGATGACATGAATGTTGAACCATTGCATGGGTGTGATAGGCATCTATGTCAACTTGTGGCAATTGCTAACGATTAGGAAGGTCTTCTTCTTACCATTGAAGATGTTGCGCATTGTCGTGGATGCCACGATGGGCTTCGGGTTGGCATGAGCCCACGTAAGAGAATCATGAGCTCATACCACCACCACTCCATGCAGACGGAGAGGCAGCTTGGTCCGACGAGATGAACCAACATGACCCAATCTGAGAGGCACTCCTTTGATGGGTCCTGGCATGTGCGTTCGCAGATCTTGGTCGCATGGATCCATAAGGTTGGAGAGCGCAGAGGCAGCTGCAAAGGCGGTGCTCGTTGAGCCGCCTTCGCTGCCATTAGAGTTAGAGGTTTGGTGATGCTTTGTGACAATATGTATATTCATATGGAGTGGATGAAGGGGAGGGAGAGGAAGTCGTCTTGGTTGATCTAGAAGAGGATGGTGGGCATTAGAAGCCAAAGGAATGAAATGGGTATGGAGGAGGAGAGGATGAAGACGATGAAATGATGGAGCGTGACGGAGAGGAGCTTGGGATGGTTAGATATGACAGCTTGCGAGCCGAGGTGGTCTATTCCAAGGGAGGAGTCAGAAAAGACGGAGTAGGCAGTGATGTTAGCGAAGACAATAGCAAAAGAAATCGTAGCGAGGGGAAGCTTACTGAGGGAAGATGAAACGTCCCGCCTCAGCGGGAGCGCATCTAAACACTCATTCTCAAGATTTACCCAACAACAATCATAAACAACCTGCATGATATACCATTAATACAAATATGAAGACATGGAAAGAAAATCTAAACTTCCATTGATCACCAATGTTCACATAAAAATAAAGGTAGAAATCAAAGTCTCTTTATTACATCATAAATAATTGGAAAGGAAGGATAATGGAAGCTACTATGAAGCTAGTCCTCAACCTTAACAACGTCCTGCAGATGCACCACCAAAGATGTGAGCCTCTGTCTCTTGCTCTACACTTCCCGTTGGATTTCCAAAGAATGTAACTTGTGAGTCAACTGATCCAGTAAGGATAAAATGTTGTAAATTAAGAGCTTATAGATAGGCAAAGCAAATGCAGTAAGTGAGCTAATTTAGAAGAGAACATTTCAATAACAATTAGCAATATATAATCAGTTATATTCTAGACCTTTAACACGTACGCAATCGAAACCAATTCTTTGATATATATTAATCCATACTTTCATTTACTTATCCCGGACTCGCCCGTCAAAGGAGAAAGCCTGCACTAAGAATGAAGCCTGCAACACTTCATTCAAAGTGCAACCTAAGACCTGTGCGCAAGCGTGATCCTTCAGCTAGTCTAGTTGGTAGTACTCTGACACTCGAGACGAGCATACATGACTAACGAATCACAACTCTGTCAATCGAGTCTGTCGGAGGAGTCTCGCTCGCTCCCTAAAAAGTGCAACAAAACGGATCCGTATGGTGCGATGCACGCGTGCATTCACCTCAACTCCACCAGAGTACCTACGACCACCCCACTCTTTGATGCCCCTCGAGTGGGGGTGACTCACTGTCGGCTCAACCGGACTACAAGAGTGTGCACCCATCTTGTAGTTATTAATCCTTTATTATGCCACATACAATATTCTATCATGATTGAAAGTAATCTAACACAGGACTAAACTATAAATTGGAATATCAGACTACGATCATCATCCATGCTATTAAGGCTTGATCCAAGGTGTACTCGAAAGTATCTTATGCCGACTTAATATATTTCATTTCCTGTATTTGGATCATTTAAACATAATCACCTTGTAATTTATATGTGCTAAGCACAATTCATTGTTGTACCCGTTACTATTTGTTCATTGAGTGAGACATCCTCCTCAATAATGCAAATTGTTCATCTATAAGAACGAGGTTATATCAATAATGAGAGGAGTTGAGCAAAAAAAACAATAGACGGGTGTTTATTTGTACATATTGTACCACCGATTATAGAACATTATTAATATACTTCACAAAAAAAAAGAAGAAGTATCCAATATCTCTGCGGTATAATGACATGTATCTATATACAAGATTTGAAGAATCAGAAACGATAAAAATACTATGATTTTCGATACCTAACATTCCTGATCATAATCTAAGAACAACTAACTTTCAATTGGCAACAGGAACTTGCACTTTAATATTAGGATATCATGAAATAAACAAAGTTCGCATACATGGGTAGAATAGACGATGTTCTCATGTGTTTAAAGTCACACATTAATGTTCTGTAAGTAGTTTCCATTATAAGAGATTGTAACCATTGCTGGCACTTAATAAGTAATTATGGAAATACATAATTATATAGAACTACAACCTAATTCATCCTCCAAATCCGTTGCAATTGACAAGTTAAAAATAGAAACCATGTACTTTAATGCCAAGGATGTGCACAGCCAGAATACGTTCAACGTATTCACGGTCAGATTATTAGGTCTTTATCTCAAAGTGTGAAGATAATGCATGATTTGGATGGCCTAATACGTGGAAACAAGCATACTTTTTCTTTTGGTATAATTAATCGATACATCCAAAAGATACTTAGGTCCATACATTCTTAAGCAATCATGACTTCAAAAAAAAGTAATGGCTAATGAAAGTGGAGAGATAACCTCGTAATCCTTGATAATGGGATAATGATTACATGATAAAAAGATCTCATCAAAAAATGAAGTTTGATTCAAACATAGGAGATTTTGTTGATTGACGATCGACCAAATAAGATCAAACTTTACTACGAGGATAGTCTCATAATATCATCAACTCTTATGTGAAGCCATTCTAATTACACTCGTGTGATGAAGGTTGAGGCAAATCTCTCAAAATTTATTTAGGGTTGATTGATTTCACGTGACATTTAACCACAACATGACATTTGATCAAGACAAAATTACTAGGTGATGTTATGATTTCAATTTCATGTATTGATTTTTGACCTATTTTAAAGTAAGATCAACAAGAACATGATATAAATAAATATCCAAGACATACCAACAACAAGAGGAGATCCTTGGGGTAGGATCAAAATCGGAATATCATCCCCCATAAAACCACATTCTCCATCACCACAATATATGCGAAGGAAAAAGGGAGAAAATCGAGGAATCCGTTACCTATACTCATGCACGTCTTTGATCCACGTGCTCGATCGCCTGATCACGAACCCGATGAGAGGGTTGCCTTTCCCTTGCGATGGCCCTCCTCGTCTTCTTTTTGTCGTGAAGCTACGTGGCTTCGAGAGCTTTTGATAATGGTGGTGGCACCGTTCTCTCCTTGATTCTCTGAAGAAGGAGAGGGAGAATGGATAAGGGAATGACTTGTGGAGGAAGAAAATGATGGATTAGGGTTTGGGAAGAAGTGGGAATGAGGAAAGATGAAGGGTGTGGGTCTTTATATAAGTGGGGATTAAAATCTTAGTTTTAAAAACCCTAAAATAACCTTAATTCGTACTTAACTTATCTAATCCCGTAACCATTAATCCCCTCAAAAACCATGACCCCTCTTCACCAAATCAAGCATATCTCCCACATCCGGACTCGGAATTACGCGTTTTTGGGCTCGTTGGAAAGCTTGCGACGAGACGCTTCTTTTGAGTATAATATTGAATAAGTTTTAAAACTTCAGAAAAATCCGAAAATTACGGGGTGTTACATCATAACAACCTTAAAATCAGTCTCGTCCCCGAGACTTAGGATGCAAAAGGTATAACATAACAACCTTAAAAGGTTGGACCCTATCAAAAAAAATAACAACCTTAAAAGATGGAAGTACAAATTATGGATTACCTTCAAAGAGGTGTGGATAATCCAGCCGCATATCCGCATCGGGTTCCCATGTGGCCTCCTCAGAATTGTGTCGTTGCCAAAGGACCTTCACCAAAGGTATATCCTTATGCCTCAACTTTTTCACCGATCGATCGATGATCCGGACTGGTTCCTCCAGATAACTCAGGTCGGTGTCCACATGAAGATCATCAAATTAATCACATGCGATGGATCATGCACATATTTTCTCAAGTTGGAGATATGAAAAATATCGTGCACACCGGCAAGGTGAGAAGGAAGTGCAATCATGTATGCGACTTTACCAATCCTTTCGAGAATCTCAAAAGGTCCGACAAATCATGGTGCTAATTTTCCCTTCACTCCAAACCGCTGAACTCCCTTCATGGGAGAAACTCTCAGGAAGATAAAATATCCAACCTCAAAAGTAAGATCAGTGCGTCGTCTATCGCTATAGCTCTTTTGCCTACTCTGTGCAGTAAGAAATTTCTCCCGAGCTATCTTGATTGCCTTAGCAGTCTCCTCCAAGTACTCTACTTTATGTAAAAGGTTATGTCCAACCTCCTGCCAACTCAGAGGTGTAGAGCATCGCCTTCCGTACAACGCTTCAAAAGGAGCCATGCCTATGCTGGCATGGTAACTGTTATTATACGTAAACTCTGCTAACGGCAAATGATCCTTCCATGACCCTTTCCACTCCAGCACACATGCTCGTAGAAGATCCTCTAGCGTCTGAATCGTCCTCTCGGATTGTCCGTCGGTCTGTGGATGGTAAGCAGAACTGAGACATAGTTGCACTTCTAAAGAACTCATGAATTCCCTTCAGTAGTGAGAGGTGAACCTTGGATCACGATCAGATACAATCTGCTTCGGCAACCCATGAAGTCTGACAATCTCCTTAATAAAGATCGCTGCAAGCTGTAAGGGAGTGCATGCCATACTCACAGGTATGAAATGTGCTGACTTAGTAAGCCTATCAACCACGACCCAGATGGTATCATGACTACTAGTGGTCTTAGGAAGACCCATCACGAAATCCATAGATATACCCTCCCACTTCCACTCAGGAATAGGAAGGGATTGCAAAAGTCCAGGTGGCCTCTTATGCTTAGCTTTAATTTGCTGACACGTCAGGCATTTTGCCACAAACTTGGCCACATCCCTTCTCATTTGCTTCCACCAAAAATTCTTTTTCAAATCCTTATACATCTTTGTGCCACCAGGATGTATCGACAAACGTGAACTATGTGCCTCACGCATGATCTCTTCCCTCAATTGTACATCTGCTGGAATACACAATCGATTCCCATTTCGTAGCACACCATCTTGATAAGAAAAGCCAACTAAGATTCCTGCGATAGCCTTCTCCTTGAGTCTCTGCATACTCAGGTCTTCATGTTGTACTTGGATGATTCGCTTAACTAACTCTGGACGAGAAGGGGATGGAAATATGACAGTCTCTCGACTACTCTGAAATGGATGCCAATCACTGAAGGCTGCAAGAAGATCCCATGCTTTAAGCTGAGGACGAGATTCACTTGAATGAGGCCTACGACTAAGGGCATCAGCAACCACATTCGCCTTACCAGGATGGTAAGATATGGTGCACTCGTAATCCTTTAAAAGCTCCAGCCATCTCCTTTGCCTCATATTGAGCTCCTTCTGATCAAAAAGATGCTTGAGACTCTTGTGATCTGTGAAGATTTCAAAAGCAACACCATAAAGATAATGTCTCCACATTTTAAGAGCAAAGACAACTGCTGCCAGTTCCATATCATGGGTTGGGTAATTCTTCTCATGTGGCTTCAACTGTCTAGATCCATATGCAACAACATTACCATGTTGCATCAAAACCGCACCCAGACCCTCCTTTGATGCATCAGTGTAAACTGTGAATCCGTCTGGGCCCGACGGAATTGTCAAGATGGGAGTTGTAGTGAGCCTTTCCTTCAATGTCTGTAAGCTATTCTCACATTCTTCTGACCAAGCATATGGCATCTCCTTCCTGGTCAGTTGTGTGAGGGAAAGGGCAATCTGAGAAAATCCCTTCACAAACCGTCTGTAGTAACCGGCTAAGCCAAGAAAGCTTCGGATCTCAGTCACGTTCTTCGGTCGTTCCCAATTAAGGACAGCTTCGATTTTTGCAAGATCCACTGACACTCCTGCACCTGAGATAACATGGCCTAAGAATGATACTTCTTGAAGCCAAAACTCACACATACTAAACTTCGCATATAGTTTGTGTCTCCGTAAGGTCTCCAACACTGTCTGTAAGTGAGTGCGATGTTCCTTCTCATCTCGAGAGTATATGAGGACATCGTTAATGAAAACCATAACAAAGCTGACGAGGAAAGGCTGAAACACCCGATTCATCATGTCCATGAATGTTGTTGGGGCATTTGTCAAGCCAAAGGGCATCACCAAGAACTCATAGTGACCATATCTGGTTCTGAAGTCAGACTTTGGTATATCCACATCCCGAATACGTAGTTGGTGATAACCAGACCGTAGATCAATCTTGGAGAAGATGGATGACCCTTGTAGCTGATCAAAGAGATCGTCAATGCGTGGCAAAGGGTAACGATTCTTGATTGTTACTTTATTCAATTGCCGATAATTTATACACATGCGCATAGATCCATCCTTCTTCTTAACAAAAAGGACAGGCGTTCCCCATGGAGATGTACTAGGGCGTATGAAACCCTTCTCCAGCAGTTCTTGTAACTGCACCTTGAGTTCCTTCAGCTCAGCTGGTGCCATCCTGTATGGTGTCATGGATACTGATTGATTTCCTGGAATGATAGAAATCTCAAACTCCACCTCACGAGGTGGGGGAACCCCAGGCAAGTCTGCAGGAAATACATCCAGAAAGTTCTTTACTATTTCAACATCCTCTATTCCTTCCATAGGGGTTTGACTCCAATAATATGAGCAATAAATCCTTCACACCCTTAAGATAGAAGGCGATGAGCTTGCAATGCTGATATGTAGGTTAGGCCTCTTGACGAGGTGCTTCCATCAAATCAAAATCTTGTAGCTCAGGTATCCTGAAGATAATCTGTTTCTGAAAACAGTCTAGGCATGCATGGTGATTCTCTGACCAATCCATGCCAAGAATAACACCAATATCCTCCATCTGAATAAGCAGCCAGTAGTCCTCGAGCATATAACCTACAATATAGACCGGACAATCGGGAAGCACCCGATGGACAACAAACACCTGACCTCCAGGTCCCTTAATAAGATAATGGTCTGAAACTATGGTAGGCTCTCAGCCTAAGGTATCCGCAAAACTCCATGACACGAAGGAATGAGATGCGCCCGAATCAAAAAGAGCATGAGCTGTAAAGTCGCCTACTGAAATCATACCTCGTACTACTGATCTCGAAGCATGTGCTTGCCCATCGGTGATGGCATGAAGTTGTCCTTCTCTTCGTGGCCCACGGGAACCTGTCGTGCCTCGAGTCTGGTTGGGATGTCCCCTGCTACCACGAGAGGTAGAACCACATCCCTGGTGTTGCGGACGTCCCCCTCGTACGGTACCTCGCATCTGTGAAGCTCCCAACGGACAGTTGGACCTGATGTGCCCCTCTTGGTTGCATCGGTAGCAAACACGTGCATCGGTTATGCTGTTCACCATTGGATGTGCTGGTCTTGATGGCTCGGAAAGTGCTTGTCCCAAGGTAGGAGCTCCTCCATGTGCGGACCTGGTAGACATGCCATGCCGGTAGGGGTGTATACATTGTCCTCTTTGTGTTGTCGAACGATCATTACGAGCAGTCTTCCCATAATAGCTCGATCCTCCTTGCCTGGTTTGTAATGACATGCCTTCACGCAAGTCCTCCTCCACTCGTGATGCAACATCAACCACTTCCTTCATAGTAACCAATCTAAGGGGTACTAGTCTCTCGCGAATTTCCTTACAGAGACCTCGAAAGAACTTGAATGCTTTGTCAGCCTCAGTCGGCACAGTGCTAGCAGCATACTTCAGCAACTCCATGAACCTGTTTAGATAAGCAGTCACAGTCTTGTTCCCTTGCTCAAGTAGTGTGAACTCCACGCGGCGCTGCTCTAGCCAATATTCCGGATAGAAATGCTCCCGGAATGCCTCAGTAAATTTCTCCCAAGTAATTGGCATTGCAACCTGCAGCTCCATAGAACTCCACCATTCCTCAGCATAGCCTGCTAAGGAGTAAGTGGCAAGGGTAACCTTCTCCTCCTCGGGTACATGTAACGTACGAAAGGCCTTTTCTACACGCTTCAGCCACCTCTCCGCCACATCTGGGCTTGTATTGCCCAGAAACTCTGGAACCTTCTCCTTGCGATATTTTGAAAATATACCCTCTTCTCACGATGGCAGCGGCGAGGGGGGAGGAGGAGGAGGTGGCGGCGGTGGTGGATCACCGTCACCCCTACCCATTCCAGACCCACCTTCGAACGCATATCTCGACAATCGCTCCTCGAGCATAAGCTGTCTCTGCTGCACATCCTGCAGCATCGCCATCATCGCAGCCAATTGCTGCGCAGTCTGATCCCTACGAGGCAACATGATCTGCAAGTGTAGAAATAAAAAGGGAATTGCAATTAGATCGAAGAGTAGAGATCACTAGTCAACCTTGATCAATATTTTTTTTTGACAGTAGGCAGAAGACTACTTGTCTAATGTACGATGGTATTTCTCCTACCATACAGTTGCCTATGACTGATGGGGTAATTGGGCTCTGATACCAAATGAAATGTCCGGCCTCAGCGGGAGCGCATCTAAACACTCATTCTCAAGATTTACCCAACAACAATCATAAACAACCTGCATGATATACCATTAATACAAATATGAAGACATGGAAAGAAAATTTAAACTTCCATTGATCACCAATGTCCACATAAAAATAAAGGTAGAAATCAAAGTCTCTTTATTACATCATAAATAATTGAAAAGGAAGGATAGCGGAAGCTACTATGAAGGTAGTCCTCAACCTTAACAACGTCCTGCAGATGCACCACCAAAGATGTGAGCCTCTGTCTCTTGCTCTACACTTCCTGTTGGATTTCCAAAGAATGTAACTTGTGAGTCAACTAACCCAGTAAGGATAAAATGTTGTAAATTAAGAGCTTATAGGTAGGCAAAGCAAATGCAGTAAGTGAGCTAATTTAGAAGAGAACATTTCAATAACAATTAGCAATATATAATCAGTTATATTCTAGACCTTTAACACGTACGCAATCGAAACCAATTCTTTGATATACATTAATCCATACTTTCATTTACTTATCCCAGACTCGCCCATCAAAGGAGAAAGCCTGCACTAGGAATGAAGCCTGCAACACTCCATTCAAAGTGCAACCTAAGACCTGTGCGCAAGCGTGATCCTTCAGCTAGTCTAGTTTGTAGTACTCTGACACTCGAGACGAGCATACATGACTCATGAATCACAACTCTGTCAATCGAGTCTGCCGAAGGAGTCTCGCTCGCTCCCTAAAAAGTGCAACAAAACGGATCCGTATGGTGCGATGCACGCGTGCATCCACCTCAACTCCACCAGAGTACCTACCATCACCCCACTCTTTGATGCCCCTCGAGTGGGGGTGACTCACTGTCGGCTCAACCGGACTACAAGAGTATGCACCCATCTTGTAGTTATTAATCCTTTATTCTGCCACATACAATATTCTACCATGATTGAAAGTAATCTAACACAGGACTAAACTATAAATTGGAATATCAGACTACGATCATCATCCATGCTATTAAGGCTTGATCCAAAGTGTACTCGAAAGTATCTTATGCCGACTTAGCATATTTCATTTCCTGTATTTGGATCATTTAACCATAATCACCTTGTAATTTATATGTGCTAAGCACAACTCATTGTTGTACCCGATACTATTTGTTCATTGAGTGAGACATCCTCCTCAATAATGCAAATTGTTCATCTATAAGAACGAGGTTATATCAATAATGAGAGGAGTTGAGCAAAAAAAAACAATAGACAGGTGTTTATTTGTACATATTGTACCACCGATTATAGAACATTATTAATATACTTCACAAAAAAAAAGAAGTATCCAATATCTCTGCGGTATAATGTCATGTATCTATATACAAGATTTGAAGAATCCGAAACGATAAAAATACTATGATTTTCGATATCAAACCTTCCTGATCATAATCTAAGAACAACTAACTTTCAATTAGCAACAGGAACTTGCACTTTAATGTTGGGATATCATGAAATAAACAAAGTTCGCATACATGGGTAGAATAGACGATGTTCTCATGTGTTTAAAGTCACACATTAATGTTCCGTAAGTAGTTTCCATTATAAGAGATTATAACCATTGCTGGCACTTAATAAGTAATTATGGAAATACATAATTATATAGAACTCCAACCTAATTCATCCTCCAAATCCGTTGCAATTGACAAGTTAAAAATAGAAACCATGTACTTTAATGCCAAGGATGTGCACAGCCAGAACACGTTCAACATATTCACGGTCAGATTATTAGGTCTTTATCTCAAAATGTGAAGATAATGCATGATTTGGATGGCCTAATACGTGGAAACAAGCATACTTTTTCTTTTGGTATAATTAATCGATACATCCAAAAGATACTTAGGTCCGTACATTCTTAAGCAATCATGATTTCAAAAAAAAAAGTAATGGCTAATGAAAGTGGAGAGGTAACCTCGTAATCCTTGATAATGGGATAATGATTACATAATAAAAAGATCTCATCAAAAAATGAAGTTTGATTTAAACATAGGAGATTTTGTTGATTGACGATCGACCAAATAAGATCAAACTTTACTACGAGGATAGTCTCATAATATCATCAACTCTTATGTGAAGTCATTCTAATTACACTCGTGTGATGAAGGTTGAGGCAAATCTCTCAAAATTTATTTAGGGTTGATTGATTTCACGTGACATTTAACCACAACAGGACATTTGATCAAGACAAAATTACTAGTTGATGTTATGATTTCAATTTCATGTATTGATTTTTGACCTATTTTAAAGTAAGATCAATAAGAACATGATATAAATAAATATCAAAGACATACCAACAGCAAGAGGAGATCCTTGGGGTAGGATCAAAATCGGAATATCATCTCCCATAAAACCATATTCTCCATCACCATAATATATGCGAAGGAAAAAGGGAGAAAATCGAGGAATCAGTTACCTATACTCGCGCACGTCTTTGATCCACGTGCTCGATCGCACGATCACAAACCCGATGAGAGGGTTGCCTTTCCCTTGTGATGACCCTCCTCGTCTTCTTCTTGTCGCGAAGCTACGTGGCTTCGAGAGCTTTTGATAATGGTGGTGGCACCGTTCTCTCCTTGATTCTCTGAGGAAGGAGAGGGAGAATGGATAAGGGAATGACTTGTGGAGGAAGAAAATGATGGATTAGGGTTTGGAAAGAAGTGGGAATGAGGGAAGATGAAGGGTGTGGATCTTTATATAGTTGGAGATTAAAATCTTAGTTTTAGAAACCCTAAAATAGCCTTAATTCGTACTTAACTTATCTAATCCCGTAACCATTAATCCCCTCAAAAACTATGACCCCTATTCACCAAATCAAGCATATCTCCCACATCCAGACTCGGAATTACGCGTTTTTGGACTCGTTGGAAAGCTTGCGACGAGACGCTTCTTTTGAGTATAATATTGAATAGGTTTTAAAACTTCAGAAAATCCGAAAATTACGGGGTGTTACAGAAGAAATGTCCGAGTAGCTTCCAATGAAGGGCAAGGGCCAAGCACAAAAGTGGTGAGCGAGGAGGGGAGAGACCCGGGCAGCAGCATGGATCGAGATTTAGAGGGCAAGGGAAATGAGGAGGAAGATGAATGGCATGGGATTGTAATGTTAATGAACAAGAAGGGTATAATTTTTTTGAGACGAACAAGAAGGGTATACTTAACCTTTTTTTTAATGGAACTTGTTATCTTTTATGGTTAAATAGATGGGAATTAACCATATGAATTGTGATGTAAAATTTAGTAAGTTTACAAGATTTATGTGATAATTGCACAGAACACATGGTTAAGAAGGTAATTTACCAAGTTTATAGAGTTTGTGGTATAAAAATACTTCCAAGTTTTGCCTTAAACTAGTACTATGTTGGGATAGTAGTTGTGGGGAGACAATTAATGCTTAATAGGTTGTCATTTTCAATAGTGTCAATGCCCATCTACCCTTTTCCTATAATTAATTCACCTATAATGACCTTGAATGATCCATCTTCTCCCTAACTATGTAAAAAATATTGAGGTTGATCGTTACTCCAAAGCGAGCACCATAATCAAATCAGTATTCTGTGAGGGCTTACACAAAATTTATCTTCGACATGATTCTGTAAGTTACCAAATAATTGAGAAAAGCAGAGAAGAGAAATATCACTAAGTCAGCTCCTTTGCTTCTAAACTATAGAGCAAGATGTCATACAGTAACATCTCGAAAAATCGCTCCCTCCAAAGTTAGCATTAGTATCCACAACGCCATATTTCTTCTCCCCCTCTTTCTTTGTGATTTATTTCTTGTGCTTGAGAACATGTGAGAACTTGTATTGGTAAACACCCCTTCCTATCTAGTTATAGTCTATAGAGGCCTTGTGTATCCCTTAAAAAAATATCACATAGATTGAGATAACTCATCAATCAAATATAATTAAAGTAGAAGAAGACCCTTCATCAATCAATCAAAGAGATAACTAAGGAATCATGAGAATCTTTATAAATCAATCAAAGAGAGTATCAAGAAAACATGAATATCTCATCATTCAATCTTTGATTTGGTAATTGTAAATCAAATATTTGGATGTTGTCAATTTAAATCTCTTGAGACCACTATAAATTGGGATAAATTTCCATATGAAAAGAACCCAATAAATCTCCCCCTTCACAATATGGTTACTCCAAACATCTGGGACCCAAAAGCCAACTTTTGCATCTCAACTTCAAATTAAATGAAACCTAATTCATTAAATAGATAATTTAATTGTACTCCGATGAAGTGTGGATCACTCTGATTACACCCCTAACGTGCTAAAAATCCGATAGGGAGCGAGCTATCACCAAGTTCAACCTATCTGAGAAGGGATCTGAGGGTTCAAGGTGCAAAGAAGAACCAAAATCAAAAATTTGGATAGAGCTCCTTATTTATGCACAGGTCGAGGGTGTCCAAAAATCTAGGGTTTTCGAGTGGATCGATGCTCGAATGACCAAGGGGAAGGTCATGCGTGATGGATGGATGGGTGGATGTATAGAGATGACATTTCATGAAGAAGGCGAATCGCTTGGGCAGTGTATCAAGCGGGAAATATGGAAGAAGTGAGGGGTTTGGCGTTCTGACTGACGCAAACCTAGAAGAAAGGATAGTTGACCCAAGGTCAACAGTTCCCAGGCCTCCCATTGGTCCATGTTAGGATTAGAAGACAGAATATGAATAAAAAGAATAAATAATTGGAAATAAAATGGTAAATGAACTAACTAAATTACATTTATAACTTAAAAAATATTTATTATTTTATATACTATTTTATTATGATATTCATTTATTAGAACAAAAATGTGAGTTTGGTCAATTTTGAGTCTGTGTGAAGGAGATACAGGTGATGGTATAACATCATTAAAACTTCTCAAGTGGTATAGTCTTTGTAATCATATTAACACCATCATCATTTGTGCATAATTTTATCAAGTATAAGTTGCTTCTATTCTAGCATATTCCATATTTAATGATATTTAACGGTCGGATTGTTTTGATCTTGTATAAAAAATAGAGTTCTTGTTAGGGTCAATTGTACTATGACTATCATCATAAAGGTTATACTTGAATTGAATAAAATTAAGTTCCTACATGAAATTCTTCATCCACAATAGCTTCTTACTTGCTTCTATATTAGCAATGAATTCTAGCTCTATAGTAGACAATGGTGTACACTTTTACAACCTTGATTGCCATGAAACGATACCATCTGCATATGTTATCAAAATATCCAAATATATATCATCTACCATATAAATCTCTTGACATATCAGAGCATGCGCAATCCAAAAGAAATGCTTTCTCAACTCCAAAACAAAACATGTATTGCTAGTGCTATGAAGATATCTCATTTAACTTCTTTCCAATGATCTTTTCTAGGATTTGAGATAAAACCAAGAAACAACTCGAACTGAATGAGCAATATTGGGTCTAGTAGCATATATCAGACTACATGTGGCCAAGGCATAAAGAATCGTCTCCATATCCTTATTTTCTTCTTCTGTCATTGGAGTGTGCTTGGTGCTTAACTTGAAGTGTGCTTCAAAGGAAGTACTCATTTTCTTGATTTCAGTCCACTATTCTTTCTGGAAATCCTACATAGCCTCTTCACAGTGTTTGACATCACCATATCCATTAAAAATATAATCCTATGCAGAACATCTTATAAAAGGGATGCATCTCCCTTGGGGATTTACGTGATATATATGCATTACAAGAAGGGCATTCCTCTTAATTGTTGGTAGGAATATTTTTCATGTCAGCAACTACTTCCTCAAGATTGGGAGCCTGCTCATGAACCTCATCTAGAACAATAATTGAATGCTACAAAGAAATTGGATCTACTACATCAATTGGCTTGAAGATTTTTTGAGATGGATTCTTTGACTTTCGAATATCTCCAATATTTTGTCCTTAGCAAATATAACATCATGTCTTCTTAGAAGCTTATTTTCTATAGGGTTATATAACATATATTCCATAAAGATGCATTGTTTGTTTTTTTTATTCCAACTTCGAACTCTCATCTACTAGAACAAACACAATGGTTGTGTAACCAAATATAAATAAGTCCTAAAAAGAAAATTTATTTCCATATCATACTCTAAAGGATATCTCCATCTAAAGTAGCATGTGGAGATAGGTTGATCACATGAGCAACAATGTTCAAAGCTTCATCCCAAAAGGAACTATGTAGCTTTACTTCAGAAAATTCGTACATGCATCTCTCTATAAGAGGCATGTTATCTTCTCAACAATGTCATTCAACTGAGGAGTCTTTGGTGGAGTTTTTTGTTGTATAATCTCACGAGACTTGTAATATACGTTAGAGATTCCGCATACTTTCCACCATTGTTGCTACATATGCTCTATAGCTTATTTCATGTCTACCTCTCTACAAGTGCATGAAAATCCTTGAACAGAACAACAACCCAATCCTTCCTCTTTATGGTATATACATATTGCTTTCTGGAAAATCATCAACAAAAGATGATAAAATAGAGTGCACCACTAAGAGAGCTAACCTTCATATGATTGCATTAATCTATGTGAACCAACTCCAATACTTGTGCCTTTCTGGAGAGTGGGTTAGTTTTGAATTAATTCTTGACTGCTTTCTAACTAAGCAAAGAGTGCATTTCTCTATCTTTTCTTCCCACATGCTTGAGAGAATGTTTCTTTTGATCAAGATATGCATTCCCTTCTCGATAATATGGTTGAACCTTGCATGCCACAACTTAATTGAATTGCCATTGTGCATTGCGTTCACTATAATCATGGAAATTGATGCCTACATAACATAGAAACTATTATTGCACTTTTTCCCTTGATCCATAAATAAAGTACCCTTGGCAAGCTTTCATTGACCACTTTTAAATAAGTTGCAATAGCCTTCATCATCAAGCTTTCATATGGATATCAAGTTCACATGCATATCATGAGTATGCCTCACATCTTTTAGCTTCAAAAGAACTCCAGTAATATTCTAAAAATGTTGCGGCCATTGTCAATAATATTAGATAAGTAATAGTTTTCCACTTAAAATGCCAAAATCACAAAAGTATAGTAGTAGAAACTCCATATTGAATGTCATATGTAGGGTAGCACCACTATTAACTAGCATACAAGTGTCATCCCTGGCTACATTCACCATATTCACGCCAGAGGCAATGAGCAAATCATGCTCAACATGGGCTATATCAATATTGTCAGCATTGCTATTTTTTTTGTTTCTCCCCTCTTTTCTTCACTTTAGGATGTAAATAATATTTTCTTGATGTGAACTTTCTATCTACAATGGTGATACTCCAAATCATTGTATTTATGTATCAACATGCTTCTTTGTTGATATGCAACAATAGACTGAAGTCTTGATAGTCTCCAAGGAAATGACCCCATTAAGTGCAAAGATGGTGATGAAAATTCGAAATGTTTCTTAATTGTCTGGAAGAGTTATAGACAACAATAGACTGAACTTTATCTTTGATAATATCTTGAAATTTGTTTAGATGGCATGCAACAGAAGTATCATTTTTTAATTTCAACTGCATCAACTCTTGAGTAGAAACAAAAAATTTTTCCCATGTCCTTATAGTATATTAACTTGGATCAAAGTGTTACGCATGAGTTTCATTCTGAATATAATTGTACACATTCTCATATCAAAAATCAAGACTTGAATAGCCAGCTTTTTTCCTTTTTTCAGAGGTAGAGGTGGGATCATTGAAGCCTAGTTTAAGATGTCAATCTCCTAGTTTTCCAAGAATTTCTGACTTTCTCTCGATCGAGAATTATGTCCTCCCCTAGAGGCCTGGGGTCGTCCCCTGATCTCTTGATGAAAATGAGATGGCCCCCAGAACCCCCATTTATTCCAAAACCCTTAGGCTCAGGAACCAACTCCAACCGAGGGACGACTCAAGCCTGCTTTTTCAGGGCAGAAAATAACTCTTTGGGTCATCCAGATATTTTCGAGTCCGAGAAGAATTTAGCAAGGCTAGCGCTATAAGGCTATATCGCCCAGTTTTCGAAGTCAATGCCGAATGACTCCGTAGAATTCATAATCGATTTCAAATTCCTCGTCAATCTTGGATTTGTAGTTCTGGGTGGTGAAAATGGGAAGATGGGTCACCTCTCAAATACTGTCCTTTATCTTATTTTTATAAAATGTTGTTCATCTTATTTTGGCTAATGTAGTCCATCTTATTAACCATGTTGATGGCACTTGTTAATGACGGAATCCTGTATAGATGTATTGCAAAAAATATAAAGTTGACAAGCAGATCGTGTGTCAAATCCGAAGCAATCATAACCACGACTAAAATCCGACCATAGAAAGATCAATCACAGGTGTACGGAGAAACCTCATTGTGAGGGTAAAAATCACGTAGTGATTCACAATCTAAAATAAAAAACTATATTCAAATCAGACTTTCATGAGCAGTTTACACAAAGTTGGCCCTCTAAATGATGTTACAAGTTGTCAAAAAATAAACATATAGTCCATTAGTGATTGCAAATAAACTTTGTATGCATTCTACACTACATTTCCTTGTAATATAAACAATTAAAAACCTCTTTATAATGCAAACATCTTCATGATATTTAAATTAAATATCATGGTATCCTGGTATTTAATTTGATTTCCTCCAACAAACATCTTCTATGGGTCTAGAGGTTGAAATTTTTCTTATGCCAAACCAAATAAAAATTCCTGATGAAATAAGTTTTAGAATAAAAACAAATATAACTAACATAACTACCACTTACCCCCAACAATTACGAAGAATAAAACCACCTTGCCGATCATCTGAACGACAAATTAGTATGATTTAACATTGCGACATAAGTTTTTTTTTCCTTTGGAAGGGCTTATGTTTCTTTGGTACAGATCCATGTATTGTTCTTAATAAAGAACAGATTTTGATTCATTCAGATACTCTTCAGCGTAGTAAAGTCAATAAACCTGATAAAGAAAACTGCTCCTTTTCTCTGGAAAATTCCTCCCGAATTAAGCAGGAAAAAATATATCAAAATTTCTCATCTCGAAAAAAAAACACAAACATCCAGAAGCTCCAACTCCAGTCACAAAAATGACCAAACACTAAAAAAGGACCTCTCTCCTCTCAAACCAGTAAGAGTGCTACTGAGAGATGCGCTGACTGCTCGCATAGTCGTAGCTTTTTCTCTGGCATATGTTCTGTCCTGGGGAGAGTATGCAGAGCGGGTCGAAGCGGGACTTGCGTGAAGAGAACAGCTCCCACTTGGCGCCAAAATGCCAGCGCCAATCGTCCTCGCGCGTGAGGTGTGCTAGGTACTGCTTAGCACCAATGTGGTTACTCAGCACCGGTGCACGTGCATCTGTGGCTACTTGCACGATGCGATGGTTCCCCTCGAGGATGTCACGCAGGCACTGCAGTGAGCAGGAGGATGGGGCGGCGGAGCGCAGGATTCCGACGATGTAGATGATGTTGGAGGGGGAGTCCGGTAGCACTGCAGATGTGTTGGCGTCCCACCTGCAGTTCAAAGATATCCTATATTATTGATCTAGCAAAACCAGTGCTTATAGGCTCCGTTGAGAACCGCTCAAGATGGTTATCACATGTTCACTTTTTGTGAGTCCTTGATATGGAACTATGTTTGAGGTGTTACAGTAATTTAGTTCGAAAAAACATACCATTATTACAAGAACTGTAAGTGATTTTTAAAAATCTTGAGTACCGTAGAAATGAGTCGTTCTCGTGTTTAATTATGGTTCGACTTTCAATGGCGTGATAATGAGGTACTTTGACATTTGCTTTAGAGAGTAATTACTCAATCACATCTAATAGGGTTGCACAAGCTTAAGGCAATAAAACAAATGTTTTTCTTCGTTTGCTAAGCTTATTAGTCTAACATCTACGCTTAGCCACATTGACATCTCAAACCAAAATTGAATGCGGACACATCGTTAATACATCATCCATTATATCTCATCCGACCAACATCACATGTTGCCTCCTTGGGTAAATACTAAATACACCATGTTTTCGTTGTTCGGGTTTTGTCGTCTGGGCGGTCAAGCCAGTGGGCTTTAGATACCTTGGTTTTCGAAGAGTTGGATTCTTCGAGAAAGAGATCATCCAAACAAGAACATCAGGTAGCGGCGGCGGTCACCCTAAACTAGTGAAACTTCACGTTTTGAAGCTTTATCGTAATCGAAGTTGATCTCAGCAACTCTGAAACACAGTAATTGTTAACATCAACTTTACTCAACTCCAAAGGAAATTGATGTATAAGATATTTTCAATCTTGAGTTATCCCTTGAACAATCATGAGCCAATTTGTATCCGACACAACTTTTAAATGGACCTTAACCAATCCGACTAACGGGTGCAGATTTTTAGATATGATTATGTGTTAGGGTAAAGCATGTGATCATGTATTACACTTCTTCTATGAAGCCACCATCTCTTAGGACTTATTCTGTAATGTATACTGCCTTTTCTCTCATAGTGGATCTATCTTTGTCCGTGGTTTTTTTACCCTTCTTTCTAGAGAGGTCTTTCCACTTAAAAGTGGAAAATCTTTGTATCTCTTATATGATTGCTTTAATGAATTGTTTTTTGTAGATAACTTGTTAACTATTTCGAGGAGACTCTCCAGGTCTTTGCACACGTTGAAAGCATCGCAATCATTTTCTGTGTGGCCGATGGCTTCCGCTTTTGCATTGAAGTCTCTTGGACTAGATTGATTCTTCATTAGATTCATCTTCAAGGATGGAAAAAAATGGCGATAAAAAAGTTCCATCATAGTATCAACTTTAGCATATGAAAGGTAAAAAGGGAGGGAGATCTCGTTCACTAGGGTATCACAAGAGCACTAAGGGGTCTATGGAGTGCAGTGCCAACTGTTGATTCAAGATGAGAATAGATGGATGCACATGCTAGCACAAACATATAATTTTGCTTGTCTAACGATGTGATTCACAAAGACATGAGGGAGACCTCTGAAGTGGCCATATAATTGAGTTCGAGTCGCTCTACATAACACAAAGACATGAGGGAGACCTCTATAAATCATTGTCATCGGAAGCAACGTCGCTTTATACTTCATATGGCTGAAACTGAACTACGAAATCTCATCTAGATGTTTCTGTTGTGATCATCTGTGGTTCAAAAATATGAAGGAAGACATCGATGAAAAAGATTGATCTTTGTTACTTCTTTGTCTGCTATCACCCTTATACAAGCACTTTAAAGAAACACTAACTTGACAAAGGAACAAATTTTGTTGGACATCAATTTGTCCCTACTGTTAAAAGAGTTAATGAACCATAAACTTATGAGCCAATCAATAAACAATAATGAGTAGATTACGCAAAAATCTCTTAAGTATACACCCACTTTCAATTTCATACCCGAACTTTAAAAAGTAACAATGCGTACTTTATCTCTTGATTTGGTAATGATAAGGGCTTGATCTAAGTGGAAATGGTAACCACTAACTTTATGATTTGCATAACAAAAATGGCCCTATTTGGTTGAAAACAAAACATTGGTTGCTAAGGGGTGCAAGCGAAGAAGACACATCCTAGGCCAGCAACAGTCACGGATCGTGGAGAGCGTTGTGGGAGGAAGGCAGTTAGTCATGGAGGAGGAACGGAGGGAGCCTTACGAGCAAGGAGGGCAACGTACTCTGAGAAGCAGAGGCGATCTCAGAGGTTGCGAAGGTGTAGAAGGAAGCGAGAGAGGTGGCGAGTGGATATGGCAGAGGAGAAGAGCCCGCAGAGGATGGGGAGGAGGAGGAGCAAGGTATATGAGAAGATCCTTTGCCCATCGAATCATTCCCTACTTACCCATACCCATACACAATAGACGCGTCGATGGTGTGATAGATTATGTTGTTTGATTCTTAACTTGATGGGTATTCCCAAAAGATAACACAATAGTGATGAGAAATCAGATCAATAATCTTAAAAATATACACGGTAGTTACTGTATAATCGACGGATTCAGGCACGCTTTCACATTTCGGCATGATTTGAATACTAATATTCAAATATTTAAATCTATTTGCAAATCGAATTAACGGATTCATGATTTTTGCAATTAACAGATTCATGGCTTTCATGAATTCAAAATTAACGATTCCATTAGTGATGAAATCAACGGATCCAAAAAAAAAATCATATGATATTAAAAGAAAACGGATTGCAGTAAAAAATCATAATACGTTAAGAAATCGAATTGATATGGCAATTCAAAAAAAAAAGGGTTAGCACGGCTATAGATTAACGGGACCAGATTTATCCAAGAATGTGATATAAAAGATGTATTGTACTAACTAAGTTTCAAAGATGCTAAGAGAGAAACAAAATATACCTGAAAGTGATGCAGCCATTGCAAGGGGAAGATGAAAGAGACTTTGATGGACTTCCAAAGATAACTCCTTTCCTAAAAGACTCCCCTTCTACCAAAAGATCTATCTCATGAGAGAGAACCAAAAACCAAAATATATGGAGGAGGAGAGACCCCTTCGTAACTTCCCTATTGAGATGGGATTCAAATAGGGAAACAAAGATAGTGGGTTATCTTTGGGGACCATGACCATTTCTATAACTTCCTTGAGAATTTTCAAATCTACCCATCATAGATTTGGAAATTCTCCCTTGATCTCTACATAAGTAATCCACATGTAACCAAAAATATACACTTATGTCCAAATAAATTCTTGAACTTTATTTGATCACCTTTTTATTTTATTGGGACAGTTGACAGTATTATCGATTATATATGTATACATATAAGTCCATCGTTGGAATTAAATTCCAACAATCTCCCACTTGGACTATATGTATAGATATTATAATCTCATAATATCCGAATGAGCTCAACCTTTCTGTCACCACTTTTAAGTGTATCCATAAATCTTGTCTACAAGTTGTATCAAGCATAGGATCAAAATGTCTAAGTTACAATTATAGTAACTTAACCTTTAATGGTCACATATGTTAATACAACTTAATAACGAGGATAAGAACATGGGTATGTAGCATGGAAATCATATGTAATGTGATCTTAGCATATCAATTTCCAACTGGTCCACTGAATTGAGATCATACTTGATGAATAATATAGTGAACATAAAAGAGTTGTTTAACAAACAATAACCACAATGTCCAAAACTGAAAAATACTGAGATACCAAATAGAACTGTTTACAAGCATTTTCAAAAATTACAAACTCCCACTAAAAATGAATATCCTTAACTGAAACGACACCCATATTCATGGTATGATCATGAAATACTTTGGGTGGCAATCCTTTAGTAAGCGGATCCGCAATCATGGAGTTTGTGCCGATATGCTCAATAGATAATTGTCCACTTTGTACTCTTTCTTTAACAACCAGGAATTTGATGTCTATATGCTTAGATTTTGTCGAACTCCTGTTGTTATTGGAATATAAGACTGCTGATTTGTTGTCACAAAATAACTTTAATGGTCTTTCAATACCATCAACTATACGTAGCCCAGTGACAAAATTACGCAGCCAAATTCCATGATTGGATGCCTCGTAACAAGCTATGAATTCTGCTGCCATAGTGGAAGAGGCTATAAGAGACTGCTTAGCACTCTTCCAAGAAATAGCACCTCCAGCAAGTAGATAGATGTAGCCTGATGTAGACTTCATACTATCTTGACATCCAGCAAAATCGGAGTCGCTATAACCAATGATCTCCAGTTGGTCCGACCTCCTATATGTGAGCATATATTCTTTTGTTTTTTGTAGATATCTCAGGACCCTTTTAGCTGCTTTCCAATGATCTTGTCCTGGATTACTCAAATATCTGCCCAACATCCCTGTAATATATGCCAAGTCTGGACGAGTACAAACTTGCGCATACATTAGACTTCCAACTGCTGATGCATAAGGAATTCTTTGCATCTCCCTTTTCTCAAAATCATTCTTAGGGCACTGATTTAAACTAAATTTGTCTCCCTTAGCCACGGGGGTATCAGATGGTCTACAATCTTGCATGCCATATCTTTTTAGAACCTTTTCAATATAGCTCTTTTGAGATAAACCAAGGATATGCTGAGAACGGTCCCGATATATCTCAATACCCAAAACAAAAGAAGCATCTCCAAGATCTTTCATATCAAAATTCTTTGAAAGGAATTTCTTGGTATCCTGTAATAGGTTCATATCATTGCTAGCAAGCAAGATGTCGTCAACATATAATACTAAGAAAATATGTTTACTCCCACTAAATTTATGGTATATGCATTCATCAGCCAAATTCATCTCAAAACCAAAAGAGATGATCACATGATGAAATTTGAAATACCATTGTCTTGAAGCCTGTTTGAGTCCATAGATGGATTTCTTGAGTTTGCAAACCATATTCTTTGGGTCTCCCGACACAAAGTTTTCTGGTTGCACCATATATATTGTTTCGTCAATGTCACCATTGAGGAATGTTGTCTTTACATCCATCTGATGCAATTCTAAATTAAAGAATGCAACTAATGCCATTATAATCCTGAAAGAGTCTTTCGAAGAAACTGGAGAGAAAGTCTCTTTATAATCAATGCCTTCTTTTTGTGTAAATCCTTTTGCAACAAGGCGGGCTTTGTATCTTTCCACATCACCTTTTGAATCCCTCTTGGTTTTAAATATCCATTTGCAACCAATGGGTTTCACACCTTCAGGTAATGGGACAAGTTCCCACACATTGTTATCCTTCATGGATTTAATTTCCTCATTCATGGCATCTATCCATTTTAGAGAGTTAACACTTTGCATGGCTTGATGAAAGGTGATTGGATCATCTTCCATCACTCCAATGTCTACATCTTGTTCTTGGAGAAATACAATATACTCACCTGATATTGCACTTCTTCTCTCTCTAGTAGATCTTCTTAATGGCAAAGATTCATGAGGTGTTGACGTTTGTTCCTCTATAATTTCATTTTGGGTCGATTCAGTAACATTGTCTTGAATATTTATGTCGTCAGAAATGATAGGAATGTGATCCCTATCAATTCTAACAACACCTGAGGGAATGTCAACATATTCCTCTTCCAAGACAAAGTCTTTACCTTTATCTCCCCTCGCAAACTCAACATCCTCAAAAAATCTAGCATTACCAGACTCAAAAATGGACTTAATTGTGGGATCATAAAATTTGTACCCCCTTGATCTTTCAGAGTATCCAATAAAGTAACAACTAATTGTTCTTGCATCCAGTTTCTTTTCATTTGGCTTGTAAGGCCTTGCCTCAGCTGGACATCCCTAAATATGAAAATGGTTTAGACTGGGCTTCCTGCCCGTCCAAAGTTCATATGGGGTTTTATTGGTTGCCTTAGTTGGAACTCTATTTAGGATATATGCTGCAGTCTTGAGTGCTTCTCCCCAAAGAGACTCTGGAAAGGTAGAATGACAAATCATACTCCTCACCATATCCTTAAGTGTTCTGTTTCGTCTTTCAGCTACACCATTCATGGTTGGTGACCCTGGCATGGTATACTGTGGGACGATACCGCATTCTTCGAGGTATCTTGCAAAAGGTCCTGGACGTTGTTCACCTGAACCGTTATATCTGCCATAGTATTCACCACCACGGTCAGATCTAACGCTTTTAATCCTTTTGCCGAGTTGATTCTCAACTTCGGCCTTAAAATTTTTGAACACATCCAAGGATTGAGATTTTTCATGAATGAGATATATGTAGCCATATCTAGAGAAATCGTCTATGAACGTTATAAAATATTGTTGTCCATTCCAAGCAACCGTAGGGAATGGACCACAAATATCTGTATGTATAAGTTCTAAGACGTCTAATGACCTATTGGCTTCAAATCTCCTTTTATTGGTTTGTTTTCCTTTTATGCAGTTCACGCATATATCAAAATCTGTGAAATCTAAGAAACTTAGAATTTCAGTTGACACAAGCCTTTCTATCCTTGACCTGGATATGTGCCCTAATCGTTTGTGCCATAATGATGCTGAATCTGTATCTGTAGATTTTCTTTTCATACCTCGTGTAGTAGAAAGAAAAGATTCACTATAAGAGGCAACCGTATTCAAGCAATAAAGACGATCAAATTCAGATAAAAAACCAGAACCAATGACGATAGAATTTTGAAATAGACTAAGTTTTCCATCACCAAAAGAAACAGAATAACCAGCTTTGTCCAAAAGATAAACTGAAATTAAATTTCTACGAAAAGAAGGAGCAACAAAAGTTCCATCTAAATCAAGATAAAAGCCACTCTTCAGCAATAATCTGAATTTTCCTATTGCTTCGACATCTACTGATTCACCATTCCCCACGTAAAGGTACTTTTCAGCTTGACTGGGTTTTCGGTAGCTCAGGCAGCCCTGCATGGAGACACTAACATGAGTAGTAGCTCCAGAATCTAGCCACCAAGTGTACTGTGGTACCGAAGTCAAATTAATTTCTGAACAAACCAAACTAAGAAGCGTACCTTTCTTAGCACGCCAAGCGTGATAATTTGTGCACTGCTTCTTCCTGTGTCCTTCAGCTCCACAAAAGAAACAACCCGTAGCAGATGGTTCCTTACTTTGTTGTTTCTTATGAGGTACTGTGACTGCAGCTTCCTTTTCCTGCTTCCTTTTCTTGCCCTTTCCCTTAGAGGTGGAGGCAAGATGAGCACTTTCTGTCTTATCTTGCTTTAGCCTTTCCTCTTCCTGAACACAGTATGAGATGAGCTCATTCAGAGACCAAGTCTCTTTCTGACAGTTATAGCTCACCTTAAACTGGTTAAATGAAGGAGGAAGAGATATCAGAACCAAATGCACCAACAAGTCCTCAGAGAGTTCAAGTTTGAGTGCTTTTAACTTAGAAGCAAGATGAGACATCTCCATGATGTACTCCCTGATGTTACCTTTTCCCTTATACCGCATTGAAATCAGACTAGCCAAGAGTGTACCAATTTCAGCCTTTTCATTCTTGGCAAATCGTTTTTCAATATCGGCAAGGAATTCTTTAGCAGTACTTATTTTCTCAGACATAGTGCCCCTGAATGCTTCCGGAATGGCTCTTTTCATTATCATCATGCACATGCGATTTGATCTCTCCCACTTTTCTTTATCCCTCTTTTCATCAGAGGTACTCTTATTCGTAAGTGGTGGAGGAGAGTCAATCCTTATCGCAAGGTCAAGATCCATGACCCCGAGAACTATCAACAAGTTCTCCTGCCATGACTTAAAATTGGAGCCATTTAACATTGGAATCGAATTGATGGTAGCAGTTATATTGGAGGAATTCATATCTGAAAAAAAAATAACATAAATGCTCACATAACTGCAAATGAAAATGAATATAGGTAACATCTCATCTCAAGATATCTACCACTCCATTATAGTTTTATCTTTGGACAAAAATATAACTTGTGAGCGATACCTTGACTTAGTAATAAATATTGATGATAATAACGTGCCAAATAGAAATCTACCTTTGGGTGGATTTAATATTTGCACGATAACCAAATAAGCATCACATATTTAATACTAAACCATATGCATAATTTCTAATGGATATTAATTTTCCTTTGGGTAAATATCATCCATATAAATAATAATGCATAGCCGTTTATATTTCGTCACACATTAATTTCAACAACATCGGCCACTTTGGTGACATATTTGTTTAAATAAATGTATATCGAAATATGTAAAAAACCATCCCTATATTCAAAACCGTTGTTAAGTTTTAACAACAAAAAAAATGCCCTAATGGGAAACTGTGGGCCCATAACCCATTGTTTGATTCTTAACTTGATGGGTATTCCCAAAAGATAACACAATAGTGATGAGAAATCAGATCAATAATCTTAAAAATATACACGGTAGTTACTGTATAATCGACGGATTCAGGCACGCTTTCACATTTCGGCATGATTTGAATACTAATATTCAAATATTTAAATCTATTTGCAAATCGAATTAACGGATTCATGATTTTTGCAATTAACAGATTCATGGCTTTCATGAATTCAAAATTAACGATTCCATTAGTGATGAAATCAACGGATCCAAAAAAAAATCATATGATATTAAAAGAAAACAGATTGCAGTAAAAAATCATAATACGTTAAGAAATCGAATTGATATGGCAATTAAAAAAAAAAGGGTTAGCACGGCTATAGATTAACGGAACCAGATTTATCCAAGAATGTGATATAAAAGATGTATTGTACTAACTAAGTTTCAAAGATGCTAAGAGAGAAACAAAATATACCTGAAAGTGATGCAGCCATTGCAAGGGGAAGATGAAAGAGACTTTGATGGACTTCCAAAGATAACTCCTTTCCTAAAAGACTTCCCTTCTACCAAAAGATCTATCTCATGAGAGAGAACCAAAAACCAAAATATATGGAGGAGAGACCCCTTCGTAACTTCCCTATTGAGATGGGATTCAAATAGGGAAACAAAGATAGTGGGTTATCTTTGGGGACCATGACCATTTCTATAACTTCCTTGAGAATTTTCAAATCTACCCATCATAGATTTGGAAATTCTCCCTTGATCTCTACATAAGTAATCCACATGTAACCAAAAATATACACTTATGCCCAAATAAATTCTTGAACTTTATTTGATCATCTTTTTATTTTATTGGGACAGTTGACAGTATTATCGATTATATATGTATACATATAAGTCCATCGTTGGAATTAAATTCCAACATATGTTGCCTCCTCAACAGTTTCATTAAGTTTGTCTTGTGCTTCTTCATCCTTGTCCTCGTCCTCTACTTCGTCCTCCACCCTCAATGCATGAAGGTCCATGTCAAGTTTGCCTCTCTCATCACCTTCAATCTTACCTCATCCAACAACTCCCTAAGGCAGAATTTCTCGTTGGAGTTTAATGTAAGGAATGCCAACTGTTGGAGTATTTGGTTGTGCGTCTATTGAGTTGTAGATGGGTAAATGGATACCTTCAGGATCCATTTACCCCATCCAGTGGTTTAGTCCCACACCGTCCAGTGGTGGGACTTGGAGGCCCTGTGGAGGCTATATAAGGAGCCCTAGGCCTCCTGTAACAGACGAGAAAGTCAATAGACAAACACGCCCCGTTGAGAGCTTCTCCCGTGGTTTCATCCCGCTCCTCACGGAGTAGGGTTCCACGTAAAAATCCCGCGTTCTTATTCTTTCTTTATCTTGTTCCATGTTTACGCTTCCGCTTCCTATTTTCTAGCCAACAAAAGTATTGATGTCTATAACTGACTCGAGACCGATGACTACCAAGAAGACAAGTACTTGTTCTAGTGGATGTCCCGATAGGGTTTCTACTTAGACCACAAGATCAACACCATGGTGTGAGAGCTATGCTGGCAGATACCATGCTCGTGGGCCTTAGCCAGTCTTGGTTGAAGCTCTTTCAGAGGCAGAGCGGGGCTGGGGGCATTTGGTGAGAGGCGAGGCCGTAGGCATGTGTCAAATTCAGGATAGGGGTTGATCAGGTTGCAGTTGTTGCCCATAGACAGAGGACGAGTATAAGCTTATGTCATGAGTTACTTACTCTAATGTTGTTGGAAGTACCACGCGTGTCATGAGATGCACTCGTCTAAACATCGTCCAGACAATAAGTGGTTAGATATCAATCAAATCCATGAAAAAAAAAACATTTTCTTGTTGTCAAATGGATTCTAAGATGCATGCAAGGTACCATTAGATTTTGTTTTGAATTTGCATGGGTAATGATATATTGTTTTATTTTAGAGACCGTGATAAGAGAATATCCATAACATGCTTATATTTAATACTAATACTAATAAATGTATAGTCAATGAAAGGAACTTTAAAGTACACAATGGTTGATATTCCACATAAGCATAAGACATGGCTATTGGATATGCGAGATTATGACGACCCATTGTGCAATAAAAGTTATTGCAAATCACTCCTTAATCTTAAATGAAGAATAACTAATTTGCATAATAAGTCCCTTCGTACAATTAGAGTTATGTACCTTGGCCATCTTAATAATAATATAGCTATTGATCCAATGATTGGATCCTAAATGCGGATGCTGAGATGATATCTAAAAGAGTTAGATTGAGGGGACAACTAGTACTATCAAATGATTGTCGAGAAAGGATCTCCAGACTGAGAAGGAGATGCCAATCCTTGTTCCAAAGGCTAACATCCGACCAACCTCTTAATGCAGGTTATCTGCATAGAAATAGAGATTCAGATGTGTTGGATGAGTTAAGTCAAAGAGTTAAGTTAGCGAGATTAAGATATCTAACACCTATGTTGTATGATGTCATGAAATAGGCATGCATCCTCTGACCGGAGACATATGTGTTACTATATGTCTAAGTATGTATATTAGGCATACCATTAAGTTGATGGCCTAATCAAGGTCTATACATCGACGAGCTGGTGTGCATATGAAGGCATATAAGTAATAAAATCTTTCAAATGGATCATACAGGTTCACTACTGAACTAGAAGACATGAGTTCACTTATGAGATATCAGGGACCAACCAAATTCCACTGATGGTCATCTTGCTTTGGAAGCAAGACAAGATTTTTAGGTATGATATATACTTTTGGAAAGTATATGATCGATACCAACTCCCAATGATCGAATAAGAAACTTCACAATAAAATCCATGCAGAAGACAGTTCAAATATGATCAAAACTTTGGTAATCAAGCTCTTCTAGTATGCAGGATGTACGGGTATTGCAGATACTTGAGGATGATGTTATCTTAATCAATGGTATACCATGATACTTCCATTCCAAGGGAGTGATGAAACATGTTTGGATATTAGTGACTCCACTAAGTAGACTAGTTATACAATCTTGTTTAAAATGTTGGATATTAATCTGAATATGATTCGGATGCAATGAGAAGATTGGATATATTATCTGATATAATCATACATCTCTGAGAGGTCTCTTAGATCTTGATAGAGATAGATCTCACTATCCAAATCATTATACATGTCATATACAATCCCCGATCTTTATCTCCAAGTATCCGCGAAGAAGGCCATACTATTCTTGAAAAAGTTCAAGAATCGTTCCATTAGAGACAATCAAAGCATTGAAAAATAAAGAGAAATAATGATGATTAAATTGAATTAGATGATCATAAATATTTTGGATGCAATTCATATTATTTAGACATGTATAGAGAGACATCTTAGATAATTAAATTATATATAGTTATTATAGATGAAATTAATATGGATAATACTATCTAAAATAATTATTAATAATGTGGATATGATCCACAATATCATAGAGAGAATTAATTGTGAATATGATTCTAATTTTAAATGTTAATGTGAATTGGATTCACATTATACAATTAAATGTAAATGTGATTTACAATTACTTTTGGATGGCAGAATATGATTCATAAAAATCATTGGCCTATTTACAATTTTCACAAATAATTTGGAATTATTTTGGTGATAATTCAATTAGAAAATATGCAACAAGAGTTAATTTGGTGCAAATTTAGATTGCATCATTTATTAGGAGAAGGAGAATAATCCTAATATGGAGTGGACAAAATGGTGGATCCCACCATGGTGGCCGTCCACTCTATAATGGGAAGGAGGCTACTCCTTTTCCCGATATACCTTTTCAACTTGCAATATTAAAGATTACATGTAATCTTGGATAATACAAATTAATATGAACCATTGATTGTTATTAGGAGTGCACCTTAGCCATTCATTTTATTATAAAAGAGATGCTAACCCTATCCCTCTTGATTAATGCCATTGTTGCAACAACATCAACTCTCTCTCTCTCTCTCTCTCTCTCTTTCATACTCCACACATCCCATTTCTCTCTACCAAACCCTAGCGGTCGTCCCTTGCACTAGTTTTTGTAGAGACCATGATCTTCATCGCACTGCCGGACTGACTACTTGTGGTTCTTCGTATTTTATGCCTCGTGCTCTCGAAGAAGGTGGTGGATTTCGTATGACAAAATCAGGATGTTCTTGCTCGAATAGTCGCTTTGGATTGTGAGAAGCACACATCTCATCCATGTACCCCGCAAGTGCTTTCTATACCCAATCGGAATTGAGACAAGAGGCATCTTCTCTTAGAGACTTGTAGATCGCGATCACGCTTCAATAGGTAACCATATTACTCGTTTATTCTTGATGAAATAGATTGGGAATTGTTCCAAAGTCATGATTTCATCTAAGTTTTTTTAATATCCGCTACATCATCGACTAATATGATTAGTCAACCCAGATCGGATATGATCTGATCTCCACACTTATGTGATGTGTGAGACCTAATCCCTCACCTTCAATGTCATCAACCAAAGGAATCATTTGGCAATGTACTTGAGAGACTTATTTGACGAGCTTGTATCTGAGAGACTTATTTGACGAGCTTAGTTCAAGTCAGATCACGGTTCATTATCCATTGTGGCAGTCAGAGTGCCATACACTTGAGAGAATACCAAACGCATCATGAGAGGATATCGCATGCTGATGGCGGATATCATTTCATTTGAGAAGGAACTACAATGGGAAACATTAAAATGAAGAAGAGATAACCATGACGAACAAGCAACTACCATTGACCAATTCACATCATGCATGGACCTGGTTGGACAACTTAGGGCGTAGCCGACCTACTCAGCAAATAGGGACATTTTATTATTCTGACACACCTAGACAATGTTCAAGTCAAGATGAAGATTGATTGATTTATTCCTTGAACTCTCATAACCTGATTTGGATCCGATACATTTTTTAAATGATTCTTATCTAATTAAATTAACGATACATATTTTTGGATTTGATTGAGGAATTATTTGTCCCAATACCCTATATATATTTACGTTGAAATATGCCTTGAAGCACCAACTTGTTTGGGATCCGAGTATATTTCGTAAATGGATCTTAGTTGACCCGATTAATAGAGCCCCTGGGGTACGGACTTTTGGAGCCGATTAGGGTCTGTTTACTGATTACCCCTGTATATATGTATTGCATGGTTAAGGCGTGGGTCATCAGAGAGTCTAATTCCAGGAGAACCGTCGCTTCCTAGGGTTCTTGTATAAGTACTAATGTTTTCTCCCATAGTGAAACCTCTCTTTGCCCGCGATTTTTTTCCCCGCTACACAGATGGAGTTTTTCCATGTAAATCGTGTGTGTTCTCCATAGTTGATTACTTGTGGTTGATTGTGTGTTTGGATCATCATCAACAATTTGTTTGGGTAAGAACATAAGCCTAGATTTTTCCGAAAGAACATCATCTCCTAGGGTTTTTATGTACCTTATACTCCTTTTTGTATCACACTAGATGTCTCTTTGCCCTTGATTTTTTTACATTTCTTTCTTG
Source organism: Ottelia alismoides (assembly GCA_037367405.1). Classification (NCBI taxonomy): domain Eukaryota; kingdom Viridiplantae; phylum Streptophyta; class Magnoliopsida; order Alismatales; family Hydrocharitaceae; genus Ottelia; species Ottelia alismoides. The sequence goes on along the minus strand of JAZKJV010004362.1, from coordinate 364,155 downwards.
AGGGATTTTCCATGAAAATCTGTGTGTCTCTTGTGGATTGCTTTTGGGGATTATTTTGTAGGTATCAATTGTCAACACTACGGGCCCGTTCGGGTCCCGGGTTACCTGCGGGTTAGGGGAGTTTACCCCCCTTAACCCACATCCCCCTCTCTCCCCGTGGGCCCCACTTTATTCCTTTTTTAAAAAATTAAATAAATCAATTTTACATCATCAATCCTATCAAAAAAATAATATATTATACCATTATATCATATACAAATTATAAACTATTCCACTTCTACTCACTTTTCCAAACTTTAATACAATCACATCACAATAACTACTCACTTTTTCAAACTCCAATACAATCATATCACCCCAAACCCACTTCTAACCCACCCCCAGTTTAACCCTCCATCCAAACATCAAAACACAAAAACGAGTTACCCTCTACCAGTTTAACCCGCCTTAACCCACCAACCAAACACACCCTACAGAAGTTTCAAGAATTTCAAGACGCACGGACTAATTCTCCGTGCATATATCTACATAGGGATCATAAATAGAGGTGTACGATGTTGCACAATAAGTTTGTCAGTCTAAACACGATGGCTCCAGGTCTTAAAACTAATATCCTTTTTAAGATTCTTTCCATGGAGTTGCTCTCATGATCAATTGTTCTTAACCCCACACTGTTCTCGACAATTGGAGCAATGAAACTCCAAATCCCATCCCCGTGTGTTTATTGTTTTGGCATCCACACCTGAACATCCGATATAGAACTACTTTATCTATCGCTAAGCACAATCTTCATGCATGAGTACATCATCTTTCTCAGAACAGGAGAAAAGATAAGGCAATAGTCCATTTTTTCTCCAGAAAACTGGCATTTTGGTATGTGATAATCCGGAACCCATTTACTATTTGAGCCTGCTATCAGTCAGAGGTCAACACTGATTTAAGTATGCACAGGTAGACGAAAAATATCTGATTTTGTGAGAGAGGAAACGAGTGCTTCACAATGTTTGCTGTCTCTCCGGTATGCTGACCAAGTAACAAGAGTAGATGACTAATATTTGTCGATTAGCCTAAACTGTGAGATCAAGTATACAAATAACAGGAGAGTTTTTTAACAACAGAAGAAACCTTTCATAAATCCGAATGAATACTAAAACACACACACTGAAACCTCAAGTAAATGCAATTTGTGAGATCCAAATATTGATGTTTTAATACTAAGTCAGGTATTAATACTGGTTGAGCTAGTATTGCCTTTTACTTGGCCACAGTCGGCATTTAGATCTATGAAGGTACATGAAAAGCTGCAATCTTAGATGCTGCAGCAGAGGGAGAAAAGAGGGGGGGGGGGATCACAAACATAGGCAAAGTGGAAGAGTTGCCCAAGATTTGGCAGCATCCAAGCTGGCACCACATAGGTCCTGTTTCTTTGTGCGAAAAAGGTAAGGCAAAAGCAAATCGAAAAGGCACAGTTGATGCCTCTGCAAGATCACACACCATCTCTGCTACTGCAGTAAAAAAAAATGGTCCGGGGAGTGAGGACAAAGGGAAACCATTGGTGGCTTGGTCTCCAGAAAACACTACAGCGGAGACAGACACCCAAAAAATTACCACTGGACATCCCCACTCCCCTGATACACCCACCAAGACTTTCTTTTTATGAAAAAAATATTGATAATGAGGAAACATAAAGTAACGGGTCACATCCATTTGATGTAACCAATGCAACACAATCACTTAATAATAGAGCAGAGATGAGAAAAAAAATATCAAGAACAGGTCGCATCAATTCTAATATAACTAAAGAAAACCAACTACATGATAATTAAAAAGCATGAAAAACAGATAAAGCGATAACTAATTCTGATATAATTAGCAGGATTAGGGAAGAATGATTGCTTACTTGTCCTTGAGGATTGGGTAGATTAGAACAGGGCCCACGAACTCTTCAGTAGATATGCTCTCCATCAGCAAATCCACGAAGGTATGAATTCTAGACTTTGGCACGAACATGTTGAGCCAAGGGTGAGGCACATCCCATAGACCTTCTCTCCTCAGGTTAATCTCCTCCAATCTTACCCTGTTTAAGAAGTCGTAGTAGGACACCTCAGCTACGTAAATATAAGGCGCCATGTAGCTCAGCATCCCCTTAAGCTCCTCCAAAGCCTTCAACATCAACAATACTTGGATTTAATCATCTTGGGTATATCAAGTTCTTATCTTTTGGTTTTCTTTTTAAAGCAATCAAAGATGGGTAGGTGGGATTGCCATGGAAGACTAACCAGATCAACCTCGGATGCTCTGCCATGGTGCACATGGATTGCGAACTCCACGCAGTAGTACAGCTTGGATCCACCACCACTGTCGAGGACACGGGCGAAGTCCATGTGGGAAGATGGGAAGGAAATGGATGAACTGTGAAAGGACTGCTCATTCAGGACCAGGAAGCCCTCGACATAGTCCACCTTCTCTGGCATGGACAGCAGCTGCTCCTGGTCACTCGTGAAGGTCTCCAGATCATCATAGAAGGCTCTGACCCACCTCACCTGTTTGTTCAGAATCCCACATCAGAATTCAATAAAAAATAGAAGAAATGTGTCTTTTTTTCTCCAACCTTTTGTGGAGCTTCCTGCAGGAGGATCCTTGCAGCTGTTATGATGCCAAACTGGCCCAGACCACCCAACACGGCATGGAAGAGCTCACTGTTCTTGGTGGGTGAGCATGTCAAGAGCTCGCCAGTTCCTACCCAAGATTTGATCTTTACAACACTCTAGAAGCTTTGGAAGAGAACCAACAATTTTTTTTGTGATTACCTGTTACTACATCAAGCTGGAGGACGTTGCTGATCTGGGGACCATGCTTAAAGGTCTGCCCGCTGATGCCACCATTGGAGAGAGTCCCACCGATGGAGAGGTAGAGGTAGTCCGTCCAGGACCTCGGAGCGAGGCCATGCTTCAGGCTCTCCTCCAGGAGCTCCACCCACAAGGCTCCACCGCCGACGTCTGCGTAGGAGAGACCGCCGCTCTTGATCTCTATGGTGGTGGGGAGGGAGTCCATCTCCACCACAATGCCATCCAGAGCCTGTGCCTGGCCGTGTATGGAGTGCCCTGCACCCCTCGCTGCGACTGTGAAGGTGCTGGAAGGTGAGGTGGATAGGGAGCCGAGGAGGAGGGAAAGGTCTCTGGGGGATTGGGGCCTCAGGACAAGAGATGGGGAGTTGAACACCATCCTGCCGAAGTCCAGGGAGGCCTTGTCGGTGGGCTGCAGGAAGCTCAAGGGTGGGAAGTCCACGGGGCTCTGTATGACCTTGCAGGGGGAGTGGAGGGCGACGAGAACCACCATGCAGACAACTCTGAGGGAGAGCCCCATGATGGAGGGAGAGGAGGTGAGGGTGTAAGGATGATGATATGGTGTGGTATAGTCCGGTCTATCCTCCTCTTTAATGTGATTAATAGCTTTGGGATGGACAGAGTAACAGTTGGGTGCAAATTAAATACCCAAGAACAGGGGCCATCATCATCATCATCACCACCACCTCCACCGTCATCACGATCTTTGCCAACTCCAGGAGACCAGGATTGCGTGCAAGATCATGTGAGCACCTCCCCGAAAAGGGAGGAGATCTTGGGGATGGAGAAGTGGAATAGATCTTACTTGGCCTTTTAAGGTGGGGGAGGAAGGAGGCTGTGGGGTTGGTATATATAGAGGGAGGAAACGGGGGAGGGACATAGACACAGAGGTAGGGGGTGGGCCAAATGGAATTCCAATGTTCTCTGCTGGAAAATCTAATGGGTCCCGACATTCGCAGGGGGGCACAAAAATGCATGTGAGATTTCCCCCCTCCCAAGAGCAGCAAACAAGTAGGCAACTGGGAACGGATCCCCTGCACTAACAGCCTTTGATGTAATGCAGGGGATCCGTTGGATGGGGATCGGACGGTCCTCATGATCGGTCGCCCGATCCTCATACAACAAATCTCCTGTATCACAACATTGAGTTGTAACAACAAAGAATCCTCTCTGATAGACAACCGGCGATATAATCAACATCCTTCTAATTCTTCATTATTTGAGAATTGATCTTTAACTTATGTTCCTCACGGAGTAGGTCAGAGCTACGTGGGTGTGGCAAAGCATGATGTTTATGCTGTTATCTCTCATTTACGTTCGGTTTAAAGGATAGAGTTTTGAAGGATAAAGTGTGATATATGATTGTCATTATGCGAGTTCTTAGTTAAATCCTCCTTTAGCACTTGCTATCACAGTTGAGAATGGGGGTGTGCGTGATCCACATCACACTATCTTTTGGAAGAAGCAGTTATCCCATCGTCTTGCCATTTTTGCTTAGATTTGCTTTAACAGTAAGCTCCTCGACCGAGCTAACCTTATAAGGCTGTCGAATGGCTAGGAGATGTCTCTTAGACAACAATGGGGGTGAATCCATTGGATATTTCACTCTTCACTGCAACACCTTCAAATATCTCTTCTCCCACATTAACGATCGTGCCAAGGAGTGGAATTGGAACATCCTTCATGTGGTCAAAGGCCTGACTGATCATGCCAAGGAGTGGCTTTGGAACATCTTTCATGTGGTCAATGGCTTGATTTCATTAAACTCGACCCCTGATGCGAGTTCTGCACCATTATGTTGTGCATAATTATGGGTGGGATGAAAAGAGCAGTGCAGCTGTATTTGGTGCAACATGAGCTCTGATAACCTCCTTTTATTTAGCTCTGATATTGGGGCAATTGCTAGATGAAGTAAAAAGGAACACATTATCATTTTATATGAAATGTACAAAGTGTTAGCAAAGTTATATAATAGATCATGCAATTAACTTTCCATTCACGATAAGCATTGGGATGGGCTGGCCCGACCCAACCCACGAGTCCGATCTGAATTCGAGCCTTACTTATATTTGGTCAGGATTGGATCGAAAATTAGGCCCATTAACTAAATTGCTTGGGCTTAATCCGACCTCGATCCAAACCCATGACAGCATTGCCCGACCTAAAAGAGGGTCCAATAAGATGGTCCATATAATAACCCTGATCAATATAATTATATTTCTCTTCTTAAGTATTCCAACCAATCTCTAATTCATATGTAGGGCTGGCTATTAAGTCATGATTCGATGAGCCATGCTCGGGCTCGACTCGATAATGGCTCATGAGCCTGGCTCATTAGGCTACTGAGCTGAGCCCGAGCTAGAATTTTGGGCTCGATAGCTCAACGAATCGAGCCCAAACCCAACTCAACTCGATAACTCGTTTAGGGGTTGGGATCGATAAGGGATTGGTTAGATAACTCGATAAGGAGCTTTAAAGGTAAAGCTGAAATCAGAGGGAGGGGGGAGTCTATATAAGCAGAGGGAGTGTCCGGTCTACATGCATATGGAGTGCCCGTACTACATGCATACTTACCTTAACTCGACTCGAGCCTTATCGAGCTTGAGCTCACCGAGCCTGAGCCGGCTCAGCTGGGCTTAAGCGAGCTCGAATCCAGTTGTGCTTACTGAGTCCAAGCCCGAGCTAGGGCCTTACTCAGTTGGTTGGGCTCGATAACCAACCCTATTTATCATATAAATGTACACACACACACACAAAGTTCACTTTCTTCTCTCATGACAAGCTTTTACGCAACACATTCTTTGTTACTTCACTTTCTTGGTACGTGACGACCATCGCTCTTCTCCTTGTTCCCACATGTGTCTCTCACACAACACTTTTTTTATAGGCAGATCATTAATTTTGAATAGTTACTTCTTATACATATATCCCTAGTGATGTATATTCATCAACATTATTTCTCCACCACCATTTCCCCATCAATTATCTTTATTCCTTCTTCATGATTCTATTCTAATTTTTGAATGAGCCGACCTTTACCGAACTCGAGCCCATGCTAATCGGGTCAGGTCGAGCCATGGCCCGACTGTGAAAAAAATTGTGAGCCGTAGACCAGCCCACATCTCATTAAGTTGCATGTACCTTGAGTTGGGTCACCTTCGACCCAAAGGGACCCATCTTGATACTCATTTATACTTTCCACATATGGATTCAACTCAACTTCAAAGTATTTTTAATTTTTAACCTATTAAAAATGAACTTTAAAGGTGAATAGAGACAAATTGAAATTCATACTGATGAGATGAAAATTCTAGAATGCATTATACTAAAATTTTGGGTTCACTTTGAGGTCAATATTTTTGCTATTTTTTTATTTTTTTATGCATTTTTACATAATCAATGCAAAAAGAATTATGTTAATTGGATGCAATTTGTATGTTTGTATATATTGTGTATAGGTGTACAATCTCAACCATAAGGACGTACTAATGTGAAAAAGTATATATACCTGTGAATTCTAAGCGATGACAGAGTGCTCGACATCGATGGCATACAATGGAGGTGATGACTTTGACGAAGAGGAATACAACTTTGTGATTTACCCGTGAGGGGAAGAAGTGGATGGCCAAGTGCATGGCTAATGGTGGTTGGAAGAAGAGAACACTTAAGGACGATTGAAGTACGTAATCATAGTCATTATTCTGAGGCCATGTTTGGTTGGAGAATAGGCCCTGGAATAAGGGGCCAATTCTCCTCCCGACACGGTTCCCAGTGGTACGACAATTCCTCATTATTCCATCTTATTTCACTCTTTATCCCACCTTACCTACCTTTATTTCACCATTCTCCTTATTCCTATCTTCCAGCCGAACAAAGAATAGACCCTTATTCTCCTTATTCCCCATCCTTATTGCTGCTTATTCCCGAACCGAACGCACCCTGAATGAACACATTTTTGGGTTGACTTGATTGAATATCATTCATTCATAGAGGATACAAATAAATACATGTACATATAGTTGTTCTAGCATCTCCTCTATTCACATCCATTACTATATATTAAGGAGGGGGAGTCCACCCACCTCCCTTACTTAATCTTTTTTAAAATTCCATTTGTGTCCCCATTTATTTATTAAGCCATGTGCCTCATTTATTAGTTGATGATTCATGCTCCTTTTTGTATCACAAATTACACAAACATTTACATACAAAATTTTGTTTATGCTCACCCTATTTTCTCCATTTTTATTTTTTTGAATTTTTTTCCGTGAATATTCATCACTATATCCCTATATTATGTCATAAAAATTTCGTGTGAAACAAAGACTCCTACGACATTCATCCAGATAGTCATTTTTTAATGGTCTCAAGATTTTTTAAATCGATCAGGTCTAGATGGAGGTCGTAGGAGTCTTCGTTTCTCATGAAATTTGAATGACATAATATATGGATATAATAATAAATTTACATGATTTTTATTTTCAAAAAAAATAAAATAAAAAATATGCGGAAAATAGGACGGGAAGTTAGCTCCCCCTAGGGGGCATATACATTTTACCCATATTATATATACATAATATATGTATACATGAAGATATTTGCGTGAATATCTACCTAATTTATATATGGCTGCATATTTATATCCTAAAAAATATAAAATAGTAATGATAAAGTTTATACTTTCAAACAAATATCCATATCTCTAAAAAAAATACATATCCATATCCATGGAAAATGGTTATGTTGTGGTATAAGATCAAGCATTCTATACACTACAAGAAAATAGATCTATAACAACCTTTTTCTAAATCAGTCATTATATCTTCTTTAGCTAAATATATAACGATGATATTATTCATTGTGAAGTTATTTTTTATACTTGAAATTAATGATGGACGGATTATCCGCCATTTTATTTTTTTCCTCAAAATTTTAGCTAACTCGACACTCATTTTTAGTTCAAAATTTAGCAACTATTGCTTAAAATATTGAAAAATAGAAATATATGTGTTGTTATATAAGCCATCGTTAATGATGTAGCAATAAATATGACATTCGTTACTAATTTTTAGTAAAAAAATAATTTTGTAACGATTAATGTTGTTATATATTTAATAACGGATATATAAGCCATGTATATTTTAAAAACGTCAAGACCCATAATTTACTATGTGACAATACTAGACATATATTGTGTATGCATCTATGAAAACACATTTTTGTATACCCATAGAACTTTTAATTTGGAATATTATGTACTTATCCAAAATCCTACTTAGGAGATGGAGAGTAGCTCCTCGAAGTTGAGCTTCAAGTTCCTAAACTTCAACGACCCTTAACGCATCGATCGTTATAGGTGTTTCTTTTTATTGATGTAGAATGAGTTGATATCGGTGCATGAGAGTCAGTAATAATTTAAAAAAATTATTTTGATTATATTAGTACATCAATTAAAAAAATAGCATGAAAAAATCACATTTATTTCCTTTCATCAAATTTTAATTCATATAAAGGAAAAATCACAAACACTGAAAGAATTACATGATAATTGATAGTGTGTCATTAGGTAGAGCTATAGGAAAAAGCAGAAAAAAATAAATAAATCAATAGAAAATAGAATATTGTTCATCAAAATGCGGATAAACTCCTAAGCAAGGAGTAGATGATCTCTAAAAATTGATTTTGAAAGACAATAATATGAATCAACATGAATATTCGAAAAAATCCATATAACAAAATAGGTTTAAGATAATGAATACTTTACTATTCATTGTTATATCTTCAATAGTTAGATATATAATAATGAGAAATATTCATTACTCGATTTTTAATTTTATAGTCAATATTGTATTCCTTTCTATATCTTTAGCAATAAATAATATAGCAGTGATTATCTGTTGACTTTTTCTTCTAATCGTTATTTTGTTGTTAATTTACAACTTGTTGGATTCGAATCCAACTGAACCAATTGAATACCACTCAAAATGTTTAGGCCCAAGTTGTCAAAGGTAGCCCCCCGCTATTATAACCCACTTTCACACTTTGTGAGTATTGTATGGGGACTATGTTTGAAGTGTTACACAAACTCCCCATTTATTTATTAAGCAATGTGCCTCATTTATTAGTTGATGATTCATGCTCCTTTTTGTATCACAAATTACACGAACATTTACATACAAAATTTTGTTTATGCTCACCCTATTTTCTCCATTTTTTTATTTTTTTGAATTTTTTCCGTGAATATTCATCACTATATCCCTATATTATGTCATAAAAATTTCGTGTAAAATAAAGACTCCTACGACATTCATCCAGATAGTCATTTTTTAATGGTCTCAAGATTTTTTAAATCGATCAGGTCTAGATGGAGGTCGTAGGAGTCTTCGTTTCTCATGAAATTTGAATGACATAATTGTTGAACCGGATAAATAGAGGGTCGTACGGTTTCACAAGGCGAAACCGCAGTCGATGCGGTGACCGCTCGAAATCCCGATTCAAACAACAATTAACCCACAACAAGTAAATCAAGCAATGAAAGTAAATGTGCGGAGTTAAAATTTATTATAACTCTACAACAAAGATGTGTATAGTGCAAGTATGTGTAGAGGTCGAACACAGGGAGCAGACAGGTAGAACGGGGCACAAGTGCTCAAAATGTGTGATTTGTGATCAAGAGTCTATGATGCTATTTTTGTGTGGGTTTTTAATTTTATATTTTTTATTTAATTTTTATTTTTTATATTTTTGTATTTTTAATTTTCTGATTTTTATATTTTCTTTTTATATTTTATATATTTTTTTATATTTTCTTTTTCAATATTGGAAAATAAGAACAATGTAATAAAAAGGAGAAAAGGATATTTATAAAAATGGATAAAAATACTCAAAAATAAGGAAATAAAGTCTTTTTGGTCTTTTTATACTTTTTTACTGTTTTTGTGATTTTTGTGTAATTTTTAAGAATATTTTTGGTATTTTTAATTATCAAAATAAAGAAAACAGTGAAGAAAATACAAGGCTGAAACTAAAATGGAGAAATAAAATAGCAAACAGTGACAAAAATTCTCCAAGTTAATTTGCACTTAAAGATAACAGAACAAAGAAAATTCAGGAAAAGAAAACACTATTTTTGGATTTTTTATGAATTTTATAAATTTTTATGAAGGTTTTTAGAGTTTTGCAATTTTTAAGAGTTTGGTTTTGTATTTTTTTATGATTTTTGGTCTGAAGTTAAAACACAATAAGAGGAACAAAATATATTTTTTTGGGATTTTTCTGGAGAGTTTTTATATTTTTTTGGTATTTTATGATGCAAACAGTGCTGAAAATGGCTATTTTTGAATTTTTATAAATAATAAAATGCAATAATTATGAAAAATAAAAATATGGTAATAAACTACTATGCAACAGGAAGCTACAGTGATTTTTGGGGATTTTTTGGGGTTTTAGAGATGCGTGCAAAAATTACTAGAAGCATAAAGAAAAGGCATGAGTGCAGGGGTATTTGTGTAATTAGCGGAAAATATGAGGGCCTCCTTGCAATAATTCCAGAAACTTTATAACTAACCTTAAAGCTTAATGCACTAAACAGAAATATTAAGAAATAAAGAGGGCCCTCCTACAAAATCGCCAGTGTCACGCGCAGAGCACACGCCTGGCGGGGGCCTCTATGTAAATATTCAGAAGTCCAGGACTGAGCATGCAATTCGCCCACAAAATATATACTGAACAGAATATTATCTGGACTAAAAAGTAATAACAAAACCCGCAAGGACCTAGCCCGCAAAATGACCACGCGCACGTGCCCCCGCACGTGCGTCTGGCTGGCAAGGGTCGACGTGTAGATACGAAAACTCCAGGGGGAGTTTTAGCAAAAGTTACAAAAATTAAATAGCGGCAAATGAAAGTTTTAGCAGTTATTACAAAGGACAAAAACGCCCAGGGTATTAAAGCAAAATTACCCAAGGCCAAGACTCGGATGAACGGCGGATGCAGCACCACTTAAACACGTGGCGTGCGCACAGAAGGCGATGCCTCTTCGCGTACCAACGGCCCTGATTAGATGCTGAAGTAGGATCGGACGGATGATGCCAATGAAGATCTAACGGTGGCTGCTTGGCAACAAGAACATGCCGCGATCCGACGGCGCTGGGCGATTGGGGAAGAACAGTGAAGAAACTCGCCGGTGGCGAGTTGGCTTGGACGCAGATTCGTTACCGGCGACCCTTCTTCGTCTCCTTCAACACGCGGAGCCTCCTGGGATGCTCCTCCTATCAGTGGCTGCTTCAAAATCGCGTGGAACACGCTAGCCAGCAGCTGCGACGTGGGCGGACGGGAGCAGCACCAGGCCGTTCGTGCTCCAGCGGTCTCAATCCCCAGGTGGGGTCTTTAGCTCCTAGACCTGCAGATAAAATGCACGGCAGCGGTTGGAGGTCCTAGGGCCAGCAAAAAAATGGACAGCGGTTGTAGGGGATGAGGGCGATGGCTCGCTGGCGTTAACTCCGGCAATGGGTCAATGACGAAATCGAGGCGTGATTCCCGTAGATAATTAGAATCACACTAAACGTGCAAGCTACAGCATGAACAAAGCAAACAAAAACAAGATAAAAACCGCCTCGATTGGTTAGAACGCCAAGAGGAGGGACCTCACGGCATACGCCGGAGATGGAGGTTGGAGCACCGCTTATCTTCACCAACCGCCTCCGCGAGAAGGCCGGAGAGATCCCGTCACCACCTCCATCCAGGACCTGCACAAAGAAGGGGGTTTGGCTAGGAAAACGGGTTCAAAGGTTGGAGGAAGAGAGGGGGTCGGTTTTGAAAGTTGGACGAGGGGCGATCTTCGAGGCGCGATCACGGGTGCGCCACGAAGATCTGGGTAGATCTGATAGGTCGGCGGGGATTAGGGATGTGCCATGTACAAATTTCATGAAGAAACCATCTTCTCTCGAGCAACGCACAAGCGGTGAAAAATTCGAGAAAAGAGGTGAAATGTCATTCTGACACGCTGCAGGAGGAGGCCAGGAAGTTGACCAGTGGGTCAACTTTCCAGCCACCTGGTTGGTCCACGTGGACCAACCAGGAAAATCCGCAGGAAAAAATACTTATAAAATCTATTAAAAATAGAAGATGATTTTATTGATTTTTAATTATAAAATGAAAAATGTTTGTATTTTATGAATTAATTTATGGTGATTTTTATTTATTTTTATGAGACTTATTTTACAAGTTTGCATTTATACCCTTATAGGTATCTATATCTATGTATTTAAGTATTCTATTTTTATTTAGGTATTTTTAATTTATAATTATTTTGGTTTTTATTTTCTAAAATTATAAAATACTTATATATACACAAATATAATTTTATTTTAATTTTCTGATATATTTTATACACTTAATAAAATGAAAGTGTTATTTGTATAGGTATCGCTACCTGTATTATACCTATATATACAAGTATTTTTATTTGTATTTTAATGATGTTTTTATTCTGATTTTAATTATTATAAGTATTATTTACAACATTATAAAAATATAAAATTATAAAAATAATAAATAAATAATAAATTGAATATTTTAATATGTACAAGTATACAATGTGGGTCCAAAAGTCAACTTTCAAACCGTAGCTCCGCCAAATGCGAAACCACCGCCATTAAATAGCTTATTTTCTTCTATATACAATTAAAGGTGAGTACGCTGCATTTGGAGTTTTTATTTGTGAGATACGGGTCTGGGAAGTTGAGATTCTGGAATTTTATTCAGACCATAACTTTTTATCTGTACATTATTTTTCTGTGAAATCAATTTTGTATTTTTCTTTATAAAATTATCTACAACTTTCATGTACAAAGTTTCTTTATTTGATGAATAAAAAGTGGAACCAAAAATAGGTCCCAAAATGAATAAAGAATGAATATAATGTATAGGTATTTTATCTGTATTTTGGCCCTTATCTCCCCCTACTTTATTCCTTGTCGACCTATTCACCAAGATGCCTAGGTCTCGGGGTTTAGGGTCATAAAATATTTACAATATTTTATTCTTTTTCTTTTCTTTATTCTATAATTTTGGCTTTAAAAACCGCATTTTATACAATATTTACACACATATGCATGAATGCTAAAATGCCTGAATTAGCTCTATTTACACGCATTTACTAGGGTTTTTAAGGCCAAAATGATAGAATAAAGATGATGAAACGTAGATTCATCATCCCCCTATACTTGCCTTTGCTAGTCCCTAGCAAACACTTATGCAATAAGTGCAGAAAAAGAAAAACAAAGAAAAGAAAAAGAAGAAAGATGGATGAAGTTCAATGATCAAACTTGTCCTCACAAAATCAAAGTTTGGAGCGTAAGTCAGACCTTTGGAATTTTAGTGCGGGCGGAACCTTAATGAGAACCGAATTTGAAATCCAACAGCCCTTGAGAATCCCAACACTCTGCTCAAGCCTCCTCAATAGCCAGGTCAGAAATACTTCAACTCATACGCAAACCCTTACGACTATGAATCTGACTTGTACAGTGTAAGTGATGGTGGCTCTCCCCAACTAGAATGACAAAGAAACTGACTTCTCCAGTATGACAACCCAGTGATTCCCCAATCCAGCAACTCCATCCTCGAGGAGCGGGGTATTCCCTTCTAAGTTCAAGTGGCAACCAGCTCAAGAGGAGGGGTGAAGAGAAGAATGGACGGTAGCCAGTGTAGCTACCTATCCTTGGATGCAAGACCAGTGTAGTCAAGTCATCCTGCTGCAGGCACACATGATATGACTTTGGAACTCAAGCTTGCTTATTGACTTTACAACATATGTACATACTTTGCAGGCTTTTTATTTTTGTACATGCCTGAACTTTTTTTTTTGAATACTATATACAGCAGCATTTACATAAGGAGTTTTTCCTCTTGAGCCAATAGACTATCCCTCTTTTGAAGCTTTATCGCAACCCACAGCCTCCTGTCTTTAGACTTCCTAATCACTGGACGGGTTGGGGTGCACTTCCCTCCCTAGAGGAGGACAAGTGTTTCCACTTGTGTGCGTCTCATACCGACAAATCCAATCCCCTCACCACTCCAACTGAGTTGAGCCATGTGAAAGGTGCAGGTGTCCAAGTTAGGTCATTATCAACAAGAGTCATGCGTGTGCTCCGAAATACTCTACTTAGGCAGTCAAGAATCTATTGAACCAAGTCTCGTGATCCTCAAAGAATTAAGTCAACTAGACCTGAAGTACCTCAAACCCAATTCCTATAAGGTTCCTGTTATTAGGTAGATTTTAAGGTCTAATCAAGCTCCAATCTCCGGATTTTACTTAGACTTGTTCAACTATCAAACTCAATCCGAAAAATGCTAATGCTATGCAATGCAATGCAGAAAATATTTTTGTGATGCAATTTTCAAGGATTTTGAACTTTTTATGGATTTTTGAAAAGATGATGATGATGATGCATATGCAGATGCATTTTTTGTATTTTTCAAAAAGATTTTTCAATTGTTTTTGGATTTTAATTTTGCAAATGTTTTTGGGAATTTTTGAAAACAAAAGATTTTGGCTGAAAACTAGGTTAAAATATTTACACGGGAGTGCTTCTTATATATACAAGAAGTGGATTTTAAGGATTTACAAGGGTAAGTGATCAATTTTATACATATATACATATATAGTGGATTTTGGTATGATGTGTATATTCCTCAAACTTATTTGACACAAACTTTTTCAAACAATTTTTGAAAACTATAGTCCAAAATAGTTTTTACAAACATTTTACACACATTTGCAAATCATTTTGCAAAGGTTTTCAAAACAGTATATATAAGTTTTTCAAATCATTTTTGCAACCATTTTCAAACCATTTGCAAATCATTTTTCAAACATTTTCTTTCACACAAAGAAAATAAATTTTGCAAACCACACATTTTTACACAGGTTGAAAACATGTAACAAAATATTTTCGAAATAGTTTTCAATAGATGTTCACAAAGATTTTCAAACTATTTTTCAAACATTTTGCAAAAAACATTTTCACCTGATTTATTAATCAGTAAATACAAAAAGAATTTGAGGAATAACCACATCTTTTTATTAAGAATTTTTAATGAATTTTAAAGAATTTTTAGCCATATTTATTAAGAAAATACGAAAGTACGAGTTATGGCTAAAGTATATACGTAGTATATACGACCCCCCTATACTTAGCTTGAGCTATGTCCTCATAGATCAGAGAGAAAAGAGAAGACATAACTCGTACTAAGTATAGGCAAGTCTAAAGAATAAAGAAATACAAAGATGAACGAATGAGAAATTGACCGTCCCCCCTATACTTAGGATTAAATAATCCTAAGTATAGCAGACTGTACACAAAGCAGGGAGGGTCAAGGGTGGGAATGAACAGATCATACTCAGATTGTCTCCCCCTATACTTAGGGTAAGATATCCCTAAGTATAGACAAGAAGAGGAGACAATGGAGAGGATCGAAAAGAATAGAAAAACTCGGGGTGCACACCCCCCTATACTTAGGACAAAGTACGTCCTAAGTATGGAAAACTGTCTACAAGGGCAGCACCTTTTCGGTAGATGAAGAAGATATAAGAGGAAAAGAAGAAAAGAAGAAAAGAAGAAAAGAGATGAAGATGGAAGAAGAGATCATGAGGATGTACACATCACTCCCCCTATACTTAGGGTAAAAGAAGCCCTAAGTATAGGCAACAACAGGAGTGATGACACTGAACGACAAAAGAGCACTCGGCTCGTCCACCCCCCTATACTTAGGACAAAGTACGTCCTAAGCAAGGCAAACACGAGAATGGGTGGACGAGCAATACGGGAGAAGGACGAAGATGAACATAAGAGGATGTACAACAGAGGTGGATGTACACATGATTAAGAAGGTAGAAAGTGAACCTTCTTGCGGGACCGCTGAGGAATAGATCTGGTGTGATGCAGGTCGACATCGGGGTCCACAGTGGACGGAATCCGATCAGGGTTGACGGGGTGTAAGTCCTCAGTGGCCCTAGGATGTGAAGGCACAGACGGGGTAGTGGAAGAAGTACGACTAGGTCCGGCCTTGGGAGTCTCGCTGATATCAAAGTGAAATGGGACGAACTCATCATCATCGGAAGTAGTGTACTCGGAGTCGTCCTGCGAGGTGTCATCCAGGTCAAAATCAAAAGGCACGAAATCATCGGTGGAAGTAGTCGAGCTCTGTTCGTCCTCTATAATCTCAACTGGATCATCTTTTTCATCAAAAGGCCCGAATTTCTGAAGAAAAGCAACTAAATCAAATTCGGCCTTAGTCTCATCAGTATCTACATGGACAGGAGCGGACTCATCAGTGGAAGTAGTCAAAGCATGTCCGTCCTGTATAGTCTCCAAATCTGCCCCCGCTCAATAGTGTCAATCGTGTAAATCCCGCGGATGTCATCAACACAACGCCAAGTCCCAGAAGAAGGAACGTCGAGGTCCATGCTTTCCGAGGTTTCCTCAACCGGGAGAAATTCTCGGGTCTCAGTGGAATCCAATAGACAACAAAATTCTTTGATAGTATCATCAAGGTCATGGTCCTCGAGGTCAGCCAAGATAGGTGTGGTCACAACAGGTGCAGGTCTCTGGTCGGCAGTAGGTGCGGTGATCAATGCTTCGCTCTCATCAGCAGGACGAAAGCGAATCTCTCCTGATCCGTAATCAATAATGACCCTCGCAGAGGCGAGGAATGGTCGTCCCAGGATGATTGGAGAATGCTCCCCTGTGGAGTTCTCCATGGGCAATACGACAAAATCAACAGTGTAGCTCGTGCCCTGAATCGAGATGACGGCGTTTTCAAGGATACCCTTCGGCCTCTTTATTGATCCATCAGCAAACTGTACAATCATCCTGGTTTTCTTGAGAGGCCCTAAGTGAAGAGACTGTACCAGCGAGAAGGGTAATATACTAATCGAAGCACCGCCGTCCAGGAGAGTGCGATCACAAGTATGGTCAGAGATGGTGCAAGTGATGAAAGGTGTAGCTGTGTTCTTCTTCTTAGGAAGGGGACGATGTGAGATGGCATGGGCAGTGGCCATGGTCAAGATATGACGCTCAGATCTGCTCCTTCGCTTTCTCTTCTTGGGAAGAGGAGCAGATAAATCGGTCATGGCCTGCTGAAGTGGGGCACGGATAATCTCATGTATGGTGGCCACCACTTCGGGTTCAGTCAGCATTTTTTTGAATTTTTGGACTTCCTCCATACAAGGGAGAAGGTCGGAATCAGCATATGCACGAGGCTTAATAAGAGCAGTCTGTACAGCGGCATCCTCGGGGTCAAAGGTGGGACTGGGTGTGAGAGGCTGTGTGGTCAAAGGATCTGGCAAGTGGTACCCCTCCTCACAGTCTGACTCAATCATGTGGCTCCCAAAATCTTTTTGTGTTTTTAAATTTTTCTCATTTTTTTGTATTTTGGGCGATTGCAAGCTCTCATGGAAATCCTCAAATGAATCCTCATCCTCAAAGACTGGAGCGGCATTTTGGTTCTTATTTAAACTAGTAAGATCAGTGATCCTCGAATTCATATGCTCCATCATCTGATTCAAAGTCTCAAGTGTGGATACCATGAAAGGTGACTCCAAAATCTCAGGATCGGGTGAGTCAGATGTGGGCGGTGGGTGTGGACAAAGATCACATTCCGGATCAGGATACTCAAGGAAGAGCGGGTTGTCGAAATGTGTAGGAGATGGTGGTGGAAATGATTGGTGAAGGTCAAAGTCCGAATCCTGAAATAGTGGGTTTGTTGGATATGTACAGAAATCAGGAGCAAAGTCCTCCTGGAAAAAAGGAGGTGGACCGGCTGGAGTGAACGACTGATCCGCAAAGTCCGGATAAAATACGCTCCAGTTGGCCATCTCGAAAACAAAAGAAAATGATCGGGAGAGCACGACGGTTAAGTCAAGAGAGTGGAGAAGAAGGCGCAAATGCGCGGGGATGATCTAGGACACACACAAAACAATCACAAGCAAAAATGAAAAGAATACAAACCCTCAATTCACCTACTCAACTCGGTAGAGACCACAAAGAGCAGTCTTTTTATCTTGTCGGTTTTAGAGTTAGGTGAGAAGTCAAAGAATTGCACACACACTTAGGGGCTTGATGGGATTTGGGCACTAATCCTTAGCGTGTGCGCGAGCAATGTAAAACGAAGACAATGAGGGGATTACTCGCCACAATACAAGATTTTTCTTTTTGGTGAATTTTAGGGTCAAGTAATGTTAGCAGTCCCAATTTTATTTGGTTATCACTTTTTTTGGATTTTTAATAAAAAATGCACGAGCCTATTGGGGATTCAATTCCTTTAAGATCCTAGGTTGGCAAAATCAGAGGTAAAGTCGGAAAAGCAATGCAAGCGGCAAATAATGATGGATGCTAAAGCGTAAATGCTCACCTTGCCTCCAGCACTCTACATGCAAGGATGCTCAGCAGAATTGAAACCTATCTATATGCAAATGCAAAGCCGATGAAATCGCCCTAAGTTCAAAAATTGCTATTAGCGGGAAGAACCACAAGTTGACCGTCAATCCTCAACCCTAGAGTCCGGTCTAGGCTCACCCCTCCTCTGCTCAACAAATTGAGGGTAGGAGAAAGCGCTTTGCGGGGAGAGCTCGCGGCGCGACGGATTGAAGATGATGAACAACTGTTTAAAATTTGACTAAGTCCAAACGAAACTATAGGCACATGCAAGGTATTAGGTGTTTGGCCTTAGTCTATCGCAAGCAATCCTAAAGCTAAGGGCTCAATCACACAAAGTAAATAAAATCGAGAAACAAAACAAAATAAAAGAATGCGAAGAAAAGCTGACAAAACTGCGAGAGCCCCCAAGTGAACAATCACTTGGAAATTAGGCTCGAATGTCCAAGTGTTCGGGTGTACCTGTATTATTACAAATTAAGAGTCTCTCACTCACTTAAATTACAAAATAAATATAATACAAGAAAGTGAATGCTAAAATGTTTGTCTTGCAAAAATCCTCCAAGTCCTTCTTCGTGCGAAGCTAAAGCCGCTTCACGTGGGTTCCAAGGTGCTCCAAGAGGGGCTCCTCCCTCGATCCGCGTTCCTCGCACGAAATCCAAACAAGGAGAGTGGTTAGACAATTCAAAAGATATATCAAAAATGATGCAAAATAAGACAAGCAGAAATAAAAGCCGCAAAGGTAGACAAATGATCACAACACAAAACAAAAACTCGAACTACGCGCTGTTGCTCCCCGGCAACGGCGCCATTTGTTGAACCGGATAAATAGAGGGTCGTACAGTTTCACAAGGCGAAACCGCAGTCGATGCGGTGACCGCTCGAAATCCCGATTCAAACAACAATTAACCCACAACAAGTAAATCAAGCAATGAAAGTAAATGTGCGGAGTTAAAATTTATTATAACTCTACAACAAAGATGTGTATAGTGCAAGTATGTGTAGAGGTCGAACACAGGGAGCAGACAGGTAGAACGGGGCACAAGTGCTCAAAATGTGTGATTTGTGATCAAGAGTCTATGATGCTATTTTTGTGTGGGTTTTTAATTTTATATTTTTTATTTAATTTTTATTTTTTATATTTTTGTATTTTTAATTTTCTGATTTTTATATTTTCTTTTTATATTTTATATATTTTTTTATATTTTCTTTTTCAATATTGGAAAATAAGAACAATGTAATAAAAAGGAGAAAAGGATATTTATAAAAATGGATAAAAATACTCAAAAATAAGGAAATAAAGTCTTTTTGGTCTTTTTATACTTTTTACTGTTTTTGTGATTTTTGTGTAATTTTTAAGAATGTTTTTGGTATTTTTAATTATCAAAATAAAGAAAACAGTGAAGAAAATACAGGGCTGAAACTAAAATGGAGAAATAAAATAGCAAACAGTGACAAAAATTCTCCAAGTTAATTTTCACTTAAAGATAACAGAACAAAGAAAATTTAGGAAAAGAAAACACTATTTTTGGATTTTTTTATGAATTTTATAAATTTTTATGAAGGTTTTTAGAGTTTTGCAATTTTTAAGAGTTTGGTTTTGTATTTTTTTATGATTTTTGGTCTGAAGTTAAAACACAATAAGAGGAACAAAATATATTTTTTTGGGATTTTTCTGGAGAGTTTTTATATTTTTTTGGTATTTTATGATGCAAACAGTGCTGAAAATGGCTATTTTTGAATTTTTATAAATAATAAAATGCAATAATTATGAAAAATAAAAATATGATAATAAACTACTATGCAACAGGAAGCTACAGTGATTTTTGGGGATTTTTTGGGGTTTTAGAGATGCATGCAAAAATTACTAGAAGCATAAAGAAAAGGCATGAGTGCAGGGGTATTTGTGTAATTAGCGGAAAATATGAGGGCCTCCTTGCAATAATTCCAGAAACTTTATAACTAACCTTAAAGCTTAATGCACTAAACAGAAATATTAAGAAATAAAGAGGGCCCTCCTACAAAATCGCCAGTGTCACGCGCAAAGCACACGCCTGGCGGGGGCCTCTATGTAAATATTCAGAAGTCCAGGACTGAGCATGCAATTCGCCCACAAAATATATACTGAACAGAATATTATCTGGACTAAAAAGTAATAACAAAACTCGCAAGGACCTAGCCCGCAAAATGACCACGCGCACGTGCCCCCGCACGTGCGTCTGGCTGGCAAGGGTCGACGTGTAGATACGAAAACTCCAGGGGGAGTTTTAGCAAAAGTTACAAAAATTAAATAGCGGCAAATGAAAGTTTTAGCAGTTATTACAAAGGATAAAAACGCCCAGGGTATTAAAGCAAAATTACCCAAGGCCAAGGCTCGGATGAACGACGGATGCAGCACCACTTAAACACGTGGCGTGCGCACAGAAGGCGATGCCTCTTCGCGTACCAACGGCCCTGATTAGATGCTGAAGTAGGATCGGACGGATGATGCCAATGAAGATCTAACGGTGGCTACTTGGCAACAAGAACATGCCGCGATTCGACGGCGCTGGGCGATTGGGGAAGAACAGTGAAGAAACTCGTCGGTGGCGAGTTGGCTTGGACGCAGATTCGTTACCGGCGACCCTTCTTCGTCTCCTTCAACACGCGGAGCCTCCTGGGATGCTCCTCCTATCAATGGCTGCTTCAAAATCGCGTGGAACACGCTAGCCAGCAGCTGCGACGTGGGCGGACGGGAGCAGCACCAGGCCGTTCGTGCTCCAGCGGTCTCGATCCCCAGGTGGGGTCTTTAGCTCCTAGACCTGCAGATAAAATGCACGGCAGCGGTTGGAGGTCCTAGGGCCAGCAAAAAAATGGACATCGGTTGTAGGGGATGAGGGCGATGGCTCGCCGGCGTTAACTCCGGCAATGGGTCAATGACGAAATCGAGGCGTGATTCCCGTAGATAATTAGAATCACACTAAACGTGCAAGCTACAGCATGAACAAAGCAAAGAAAAACAAGATAAAAACCGCCTCGATTGGTTAGAACGCCAAGAGGAGGGACCTCACGGCATACGCCGGAGATGGAGGTTGGAGCACCGCTTATCTTCACCAACCGCCTCCGCGAGAAGGCCGGAGAGGTCCTGTCACCACCTCCATCCAGGACCTGCACAAAGAAGGGGGTTTGGCTAGGAAAACGGGTTCAAAGGTTGGAGGAAGAGAGGGGTCAGTTTTGAAAGTTGGACGAGGGGCGATCTTCGAGGCGCGATCACGGGTGCGCCACGAAGATCTGGGTAGATCTGATAGGTCGGCGGGGATTAGGGATGTGCCATGTACAAATTTCATGAAGAAACCATCTTCTCTCGAGCAACGCACAAGCGGCGAAAAATTCGAGAAAAGAGGTGAAATGTCATTCTGACACGCTGCAGGAGGAGGCCAGGAAGTTGACCAGTGGGTCAACTTTCCAGCCACCTGGTTGGTCCACGTGGACCAACCAGGAAAATCCGCAGGAAAAAATACTTATAAAATCTATTAAAAATAGAAGATGATTTTATTGATTTTTAATTATAAAATGAAAAATGTTTAGTATTTTATGAATTAATTTATGGTGATTTTTATTTATTTTTATGAGACTTATTTTTACAAGTTTGCATTTATACCCTTATAGGTATCTATATCTATGTATTTAAGTATTCTATTTTTATTTAGGTATTTTTAATTTATTATTATTTTGGTTTTTATTTTCTAAAATTATAAAATACTTTTATATACACAAATATAATTTTATTTTAATTTTCTGATATATTTTATACACTTAATAAAATGAAAGTGTTATTTGTATAGGTATCGCTACCTGTATTATACCTATATATACAAGTATTTTTATTTGTATTTTAATGATGTTTTTATTCTGATTTTAATTATTATAAGTATTATTTACAACATTATAAAAATATAAAATTATAAAAATAATAAATAAATAATAAATTGAATATTTTAATATGTACAAGTATACAATGTGGGTCCAAAAGTCAACTTTCAAACCGTAGCTCCGCCAAATGCGAAACCACCGCCATTAAATAGCTTATTTTCTTCTATATACAATTAAAGGTGAGTACGCTGCATTTGGAGTTTTTATTTGTGAGATACGGGTCTGGGAAGTTGAGATTCTGGAATTTTATTCAGACCATAACTTTTTATCTGTACATTATTTTTCTGTGAAATCAATTTTGTATTTTTCTTTATAAAATTATCTACAACTTTTATGTACAAAGTTTCTTTATTTGATGAATAAAAAGTGGAACCAAAAATAGGTCCCAAAATGAATAAAGAATGAATATAATGTATAGGTATTTTATCTGTATTTTGGCCCTTATCTCCCCCTACTTTATTCCTTGTCGACCTATTCATCAAGATGCCTAGGTCTCGGGGTTTCGGGTCATAAAATATTTACAATATTTTATTCTTTTTCTTTTCTTTTCTTTATTCTATAATTTTGGCTTTAAAAACCACATTTTATACAATATTTACACACATATGCATGAATGCTAAAATGCCTGAATTAGCTCTATTTACACGCATTTACTAGGGTTTTTAAGGCCAAAATGATAGAATAAAGATGATGAAACGTAGATTCATCAATAATATAGGGATATAATAATGAATTTACATGATTTTTATTTTCAAAAAAAATAAAATAAAAAATATGCGGAAAATAGGACGGGAAGTTAGCTCCCCCTAGGGGCATATACATTTTACCCATATTATATATACATAATATATGTATACATGAAGATATTTGCGTGAATATCTACCTAATTTATATATGGCTGCATATTTATATCCTAAAAAATATAAAATAGTAATGATAAAGTTTATACTTTCAAACAAATATCCATATCTCTAAAAAAAATACATATCCATATCCATGGAAAATGGTTATGTTGTGGTATAAGATCAAGCATTCTATACACTACAAGAAAATAGATCTATAATAACCTTTTTCTAAATCAGTCATTATATCTTCTTTAGCTAAATATAATACGATGATATTATTCATTGTGAAGTTATTTTTTATACTTGAAATTAATGATGGACGGATTATCCGCCATTTTATTTTTTTCCTCAAAATTTTAGCTAAATCAACACTCATTTTTAGTTCAAAATTTAGCAACTATTGCTTAAAATATTGAAAGATAGAAATATATGTGTTGTTATATAAGCCATCGTTACTGATGTAGCAATAAATATGACATTCATTACTAATTTTTAGTAAAAAAATAATTTTGTAACGATTAATGTTGTTATATATTTAACAACGGATATATAAGCCATGTATATTTTAAAAACGTCAAGACCCATAATTTATTGTGTGACAATACTAGACATATATTGTGTATGCATCTATGAAAACACATTTTTGTATACCCATAGAAATTTTAATTTGGAATATTGTGTACTTATCCAAAATCCTACTTAGGAGATGGAGAGTAGCTCCTCGAAGTTTGAGCTTCAAGTTCCTAAACTTCAACGACCCTTAACACATCGATCGTTATAGGTGTTTCTTTTATTGATGTAGAATGAGCTGATATCGGTGCATGAGAGTCAGTAATAATTTAAAAAAATTATTTTGATTATATTAGTACATTAATTAAAAAAATAGCCTGAAAAAATCACATTTATTCCCTTTCATCAAATTTTAATTCATATAAAGGAAAAATCACAAACACGGAAAGAATTACATGATAATTGATAGGGTGTCATCGGGTAGAGCTATAGGAAAAAGCAGAAGAAAATAAATAAATCAATAGAAAATATAATATTGTTCATCAAAATGCAGATAAACTCCTAAGAAAGGAGTAGATGATCTCTAAAAATTGATTTTGAAAGACAATAATATGAATCAACATGAATAATTGAAAAAATCCATATAACAAAATAGGTTTAAGATAATGAATACTTTACTATTCATTGTTATATCTTCAATAGTTAGATATATAATAATGAGAAATATTCATTACTCGATTTTTAATTTTATAGTCAATATTGTATTCCTTTCTATATCCTTAGCAATAAATAATATAACAGTGATTATCCGTTGACTTTTTCTTCTAATCGTTATTTTGTTGTTAATTTATGAAACGACATATGGAGAAGGGGCGTGGCACACACTATCAATAGCGACAAATTCATTAGATGCTCATCCTTATCGTTACACAATTAACAAACATTATAGTAATGGATTACAAATAAATCGTTATAGACATAATTTCGTTATTGTCGATCTATGGTGTATATATTATATATATTTTAATATCATAAAAACAAAGTTCGTGTTTTTTTTTGATAAAATATATTGCTTTATCTGTTGTTGTTACTATTTTTACATGATGATTTACTTATAAATCAGAAATGCGCCTCATACATACAAATAAACAAATATATTACCATATATCAAAGCAGAAATCAAATTTTGATGTTAACAAATACAATAACGGATCAAATATGGATAATTCAAACGATAGGTTTACATTTATGTTCATACAATACATCACTTCAGTATGTTTTGTAATTTGTATTCAAACCGTAATGACTTGATTTATGATATGATCCATACTAAACTCGTCTCTATTTGATCTTTTAACAGTAACCATGAAGGTGTAGTATTTAGAGTTTAAAATGAATCATATTATATTTATAGAATATGTTGAAGTAAAGTGACGCAAAAAAACATATATCAAAAATTTTAAAACTATCATTATATAGAAGATGTTAAAAATATAACTAATCTTATTTATCTTAATATCTTTGACATTTAAAATTTGAATCGAATATTCTAATCATTGATATACTGTTAGATATTGTTCATAGAAAAATAACTATATATTTTCTTCAATTTATACTGCCATTTATACATTTAGTAACAAGCAATATAAGAAAAAATATCGAGAATAACATCATTCATTTTGAAATCAAAACTTAATTAATTCTCCTTACTTTTCGTTTGATAAAAATAGGGTTTTTATCCTTGTTCCCCTCCGAGATATCGCAATATCAATTATGCCCCTATCTTTTTGATAATATCAGTTGTGCCCCTCACTTCTTGCCGTTTTATCAGTTGTGCCCCTTGGGTTAGTTGTCGTCCATCCACAGTGCAAACAGACGTTAACTTTGAGGACATAAGCAGAATTAATTTTAAAGAAAGGATTCAGGGGTCATTCCTCCACAACCTCATCTTCTTCCTCCCCCCATCTACTTTCTCTTCCTCCCTTCTCTTCCCCCTCCACAGCTCCTCCCTCCTCCGCCTCGAGCTCACTGCTCCGCCACGCACCTCCCCACCTCCGTCATCGTCCTCCTCCTCCCGCACCTCTCCTCCGCCCCAGCTCGCCCTCCTCTGCCTCGAGCTCCCTGCTCCGCCACCAGCACCTCCCACCTCCGTCATCGTAATCCTCCTCCTCCCGCACCTCCCCTCTGCCCCCACCGCACCTCCCCTCCGCCCAGCTCGCCCGCACCGCCGCCAGTACCTCCCTCCGCCCCCGCACCTCCCTTCTCCGCCCCTGCACATCCCCTCTACCCCCCCCCCCCCCCCCCAGTCTGTGCCCAGGTCGCCCCCCTCCCCCTGCCCCGCACCGCGCCGCCCCAGCTCGCCCTCCTCTGCCTCGAGCTCCCTGCTCCGCCCCCAGCACCTCCCTCCACCCTCGCACCTCCCCCCTCCGCCCCCGCACCTCCCCTCCGCCCCCCATCCGCGCCCAGGTCGCCCCCTCTCCCTGCCCCGCACCGCGTCGCCCTAGCTCTCCCTCCTCCGCCTCGAGCTCCCTGCTCCGCCCCCATCACCTCCCTCTACCCCCGCACCTCCCCCATCCCCCCCTGCACCTCCCTTCTACCCCCCATCCGCGCCCAGGTCGCCCGCCCCCTCCCCCTGCCCCGCACGCACCGCCCCCAGCACCTCCCTCCGCCCCCGCACCTCCCCCCTCCGCCCCCACACCTCCCCTCTGCTCCCCCCCATCCGCGCCCAGGTCTCCCCCCGCCCCGCACTGCGCCGCCCACTGCCCCGCACCGCGCCCTCCCCCTGCCACGCACGCACTGCCCCCTGCTCCCCCTCCCCCTGCCCCGCACGGCCCCCTCCCCCTGCCCGCACCGTGCCGGCCCCTACTCCCCCTCGATAGCGTCGTGAAGCCGACCTCCTCCCGCAGCCACGCACCTCCCCCAGACCCCAACGTCCGCGCTCCAAGCCGCACCTCCTCGGCAGCCTCGCACCTCCTCCCCAACCCTCCTCCTCATTTGATTTTATTCTGACCATAATACCCCTCTTAACCACACCATGGTTTGAGTAAAGTATGGTTATTTTAATTTTTTGACGGTCAATCTGACGGAAGGGCACAACTGATAACAGAGAAAGAAGTGAGGGGCACAACTGATATTACCAAAAAGATATGGGCATAACTGAAATTGCGATATCTCATAGGGGCACAAATGATAAAAACCCTAAAAAATATTCCCATTGTTTGGCTCAAAATGAGCAAATGACATGCCTCTAAATATAACCTCATCTACTTTCTAAGGTATTTTTTATTGTATAATAGAATTTCTTGAAATTTGTGTATGGACATTTCCTTAGAGGCAATCAGTTCTGTAATAAGCAGGAATAATAATGGGAAATACGCTAGAATAAGCATTATTCTTATTCGACCGAAATGATGAGAATAATGGAAATAAGGTCGAATAACAGTAGGTAAGTGTTTTTCTCCGCTCGGTTGTCACATGAGGGATAAGGATAAGGTTATAAGTTAGTGGATAACGAGGAATAACGGGAGAAGAGGAGGATGAATAAGGAAAGATAATATGAGAAAAGGAGAATAAGGAAGTGGAACAACAAGAATTTCCCGTGCAAAGCACGGGTACCAACTAGTGATTATGGTAGGTACAACTCATGGAGTTATACGATTTTTTGAGATAAAATATATCAAACTTCAAAAAAGTAATTCTTGATCTCAATCGAATCCAATTTACAGTATGTTTGCCTTATTGATGGCAAATGGGTAGGATTGTCTGACAGTCTTCACGTGCAAGTAAAACACTGGTAGAGAGTAATCAATCATACGGAATAAAATGCAAACACTATAAAAAAGTGAAGGGTTTTTTCTCCCTACCTCTCCTTTTGAACGAGTACCCTAATAAGATGCAATGCACTCCATGTTGGACATAAATGGCGAATCCAAGTTGCTGTCGATGCAAAGAATTCTGATGGAGGCCAATGGACTCCATGTGACAGCCTTGATGGAGACCACTACTAGTGTTTGTAAGAGAGAGAGAGAGAGGATGCTTGATGGTCCTCGTGATGGCCATGGGGTCCCCAAAGATCTTCTCACTGCAACTCATCAAACCCATTTAATATATTTCATCCTTTCTCCACCAATGTTGCAATAATCATTCATGTCTTGTCCGTATCCATAGATATCCTCAAGATTTTATTTGATGTGAGTGCTCCCAACGACAACTTGTTTTGGGCAGCTCAGATTTAGTCCTTAGATGCTGGGAGGGATTTTTTATATGCACGCCTCACTGTATACCCTGCAATTCCAAATTGAAAAAACAACAGTTAGTTTTAATTTTGAAAAAATAATAACGGATAAACGATGTTATATAGATCGACGTTAATGATCTCTCAATAAGTAATATTCATCATTGTACATTTAACAACAAATGATATAGTAAAAGATTTTTAAAAACAATGTTACTATAAATTTATTTTTGTTGCAGTGGAGTATCATTTTAGCATGCAATTAAATTACCATATCTTTTAAAGAAAAAAATCCTTACACACTTAATCCTTGAGAAAATAAATCATAACAATGAGTATGTTTCGTTATTCACAAGAAGATATATGATTTTGGGATCAAATTAATAGATTTTAAAATACTAACCGGAAGCCATCACAACAAAAATTAAGTATGAATTGATGAAGATGGAGTTCCTTTTCCTTCTCAACTTCGCCCAAAACACTTGAGTAATGGATACTCTTGCGAAATTAATTGAGGGAGAGAGGACCCCAATTCATAGATGTAACAATGATGGTTACATCTCCTTTAAGGTAACCACCACTCAAATAGCAACCAACTAAAGGATGCATCTCTTCAAAATTAATCATGAGACACAAATATGATAAACTAAATCTTGACAACTACATTGTATGGTAGTTGCATACATGACAGTTCTTATAATCTTTCACTTGGATCATATAATATATTTGTTACCTTTCATTTGTTAAATTAAGTTCTATTAGTATGAATCTTATCAGTGAATGCCTTTCAAGTAAATTCGTCCTTCCAAGCATTACAATATCGATAGTTTGTTTATCCTAATAAAACTTCATGTGTTAATATCCAAATATTAACACGGGTTCTAACTTCATTTCTATTTATTAAAATGCATGCTACTGAAATATAACAATAACAAACAAATATATCATCATTCCAAAACTTAACGTATATACACATGGATGTATTGATATTATTACAAGGTACTGGATAGGTCGATTTTAGTTACATGATTGATGAATACACTAGGTGGCAATCCATTTCCCATAGGATTGGCATTCAAATACTTAGTACTTGTATGTTCAATCAATACTAGATGATCTCTAACTTCCTCTTTAACAATAATATATTTAATGTCGATTCTCGTTGCGGCATGCATATGCTTGTTATTAGCAAAAAATCTGGTTGCAGAATTATCACAATGGATCTCTAATGATCTTGACATTGAATCCACTATTTTGAATCTTGCAATGAAATTCTTTAGCCAAAGTGCTTACGTAATAGCCTAATAACATGCCATGAACTCGGCTTCTATGGTACTTGATGTGACAAGTGACTGCTTCACACTTCTCCATGAAATAGCACCTCCAGCAAGTAGAAAGCTGTATCCAGAAGTAGATTTTCTACCCTCCTTACTGCTTACGTAATCCGAATCTGGGTGGTCAATGACTTCTAATCTGAATGTTGCTAGATAAGCATAAAATACTTAGTTCCTTGTACATATCGGAAGACTTTCTTTGCCGCTATCCGATGATCCAAGCCTAGATTGCTTTGATATCCACCCAACATTCTAAGTGCAAAACCTATATATGATCTAGTGCATGTTTAAAGTCCAGTGATCCTTATGTAGGTTGTAGGAAATCTTAAATGGCTCAAATTGTCAAGGTAAAGTATTGAGAATTAAATGAACAAGTACATGCTAAGAGATGTCAATTTTAAGTGCTTTAAGTTGAGTAACAATGTTGTTCATTTCCATTATATGCTCTCTTATCCCAGTGCAACCATTATACTTCATAGAAGATAATTTTGTTAGGAGTATGCTTATCATAGCCTTTTTTGAAGTTTTAAACCATTTTTAAACACTTTCAAAAACTCCATTGCAATATTACATTCAGGAACCGAGCCCCTAATAATTCTTGGTTATGTCAGTTTACATGATCATTAAACTTAATCGGATGGATTTCCCCCATCGTTCATACAAAGCCTTGATGCATTGACTACTTTCCTCCATAGGCTTCACATGTTCCTCAATACAAGTGCATAGTCAAGGTTCATACATCCTAAATAATAAGAATATTCTCTTTCCATTCATAAAAATTACTCTCATGGAGAATTAGAACAGAATTCAAGAGATTGAATTGAGTAAACATGAAATCTGAAGCAATAAATTAATATCAAGACTGCCATAACTCAAGCATAAAATCATATCAAAATATTATACAATCAAACAATTAAGTTCAAATGACATTGTATGGAGTTGATTAAATAATAAGCAATCAAAGGCAGGAAAAAAAACAAAAAAGACTGTAGGTGAAGAATTTTGGCCTCATTCTTCACTTGAACATAGGTGGATGCCAAAATGTCCCACATCGCCTTGGCGGTGGGTTGATTCAGAATATCATTGGCTATCTCCGTGGTGAGGGTCTCACAAAGCCAAACATGCGCATACACATCATCTTGCTTCCAAGAAGCATTGGCCCCAATCTTGTCCGTTAGCTCTGCATCTGTTAGGATGTGCTCCTTGTTGTTGCACTGCATGAGGGTGAGAAACTGCATGGAGCACAACTCATAGTTGGTCCCATCCATCTTAGCGATGGGGCTGGGCCATTGGAGGCTCCAGATGAAAAAATATCACCCTTGTTCTCTGACATGATGGTAAAACGACCAAACAACAGACTTAAAAAAAAAGACCAAACAATTTAACTCAACTGGGGAGTAGACCGATATGAACGAGCCTACGAGATCATATGGAGGATTGGTTGTATATGTAGACTCATACAACCGTCATCATCAATCTTCATTGCTCGCTAGGGCTGGAAAACACGATTTATATGTATGAAATCATGTTTTTCGATCAAAATCAGATCGATTCAGACTGCAATTTGAACCGCAGAGGTGCACGGAGAAGTGCGGGGATGTGCATAAAAGAGACTGACGACGGCCTCGGAGGGCCGGGGCCGTGGCCTGAGGTGGCCGTAGCGGCTTCCGGCGGTCGAGGGTTTGGGGGGAGGTAGGGTTAGGGATCGAGTGGGATACTGGAACTCTGGTCTAGGACCGTCGCCCCGATACCATGTAGAGATGGAAGAATGAATTGCATTATTGAGAGGCCCTAAGGTTCTCTTATATAGGAGAGGAACCTGTTGGGCAAATTACAAGATGAAGACACAAGAAATAGATGATATGAAAACAATAAGAAAGATAACTAATATCTCAACATGCCATGAGTCTCACTGGCACAAAAGCCACCTGCTTAAGAGAGATGATATCATTTAGAAAACAACATAAGCGATTTGCAAGAACTTTCACGATTTGAAGATAAATCCCACTGGAAATAGTTGTGTGCTTGAAGTCTTCCACTCTGAGCAGATTCTCTCGCTTAGGTAACATAATAATAGTGCTTTGTTCAGACGTTCAAAGCCTCAATTGCCCTCTCAGAATTCCTGCAACGCCACAATACTCTTCTCCTTAACTATGTCCCAGAATTCCCTACAAAAAGCAATTGAAAAGCCATTTGGACCAAGGGCACCATTTGCATTCAACCGGAAAACCACGTCTAATCTCAGCATTAATGAAAGGGGTCACCGGAGCATCTACTTGAGACTATGAAATCATCTTTATACCCTACGACGCCCCATCCAATCCAGATAAACCTTCTACTTCTAGTAAAAGTATGATAGTGGTTCCAAAGTGTAAGTCCAACCTCTTGATGTAAGTCCAACCTCTTTTACCTCTACGCCATCGACAACAATACATTGGATGTAGTTCCTATACCATCAACTGCTGGACATAGAGTGAAAGAAACATGTGTTATTGTCCCCTTCTTTAAGCCAACTTTGCCTCGATCTCTGCGTTCATTCAGCTTCCTTCTTTTAGTCCTCCAAGTGAATCTCATGCAACTGCCTGGTCCTCAGATCCAATTCTTCAACAGTTAGCTCACTTTCATCCTCAAAAGTTCAAGTAGACAATCTCTTCCTGTGCAATGTTCCTTCTGCTGGGATGTTGTTCACAGATGTCTCTATTGTACTCTATTAGGTGTTTATGAAGTGTGGATAACTTCATTGCCAAATGAACCACAACTAAACCCTCTGGCTGACAAGCATGCCAAAACTGACCAACAACATCACGGGAACCCTCTTCAAGAAGTCATGTTTGCGCAAATTGTATCCTTTGTTTGGACTACTTTGAAATAAAAGGCGAGCACTAAGCCCTAGGATTGTCTCCTAGGCTAGCCCAACACCTCATCCACTGTCACTTCTTTGTTCCTAGAAGCTACGAATAGTATGGGGATTTAAAGTGTATTGTTGCGCGTCCAATTATCATTCCAGAATCTAAAAGATATGGCATCCCTTGACCTTGGTTGAATGAAACATCTTTGCATCATGCATGATGGAAACTGCTCCATTCTAGAAAGCCGAGGGGTGTTTTTTATACATGTAGGAAGTTTCGAGGTCAATGCCCATCTTCATCTTATAAGTATTTCTTAATAATTTGCTAAGCTAGTCGTCTTGTTTTCCCCATATGCAAACTACCTATTTCATTAACCTTGTTCAACTATTGAAGCCTTACTACTACAATCCCTCCAAGGTCCAATTACCACATGCACCTATGTTAGTCCCACATCGTCTACATTGGGACTCGAACATTCTGTTGGGGTTATATAAGAAGTCCCATATCCATTGTAACGGTTGTGTGTGAGAGAGAATTCAATATACACATCAGCCCTTTGAAGCGGTTCTCCCGTGGTTTCACTCCACTCCTTATGGAGTAGGGTTCCACATTAAATCCCGATGTTCTTCCACATTTTTTACTTATTTATCTTTGATACATTTCCACATTCATCATTTCTACATGGTATCATAACAGGTTCGATTCTCTAAGATTTTTTATGTTCGTAATTTGTTCGAGATTCAAGATTCAAGTCTAGGGTTTCTTGAAACCCTAATTCTTCGTCGTCATCGAAAACGTCGATCTGATCGGCTTAGCTCTGGCTTTTCTTGCAATTTATCATTTGTTTATATTCAAGATCAGTTTTGAAAATTCTGCACGGATCAATTCTAGACTTGTGTTGGGTTTCTTCATGAAATCCTAGATTTCCAGGCAATGTTCCGTTGCAAGTTCAGAAGTTCTATTCAACAATCGCAGTGCACACATCTTCTCTACGTGCACCGCCTACATAGTCGTACAATCTCTAGGCCACATCTGCGTGCAACGATCCCTCACTCGAAGATCTCGAGCAACAACCCCAGGCTCCCCTCCACAAATCTGAAGCCCCCTAGGTCCACATCGCCAACCTCCAAGGATGCTCTGACACATCTTTTTGTGGTGGTGTCGCTCCAACTGCAGCTAAATCGCAACAGCAACCCCTGTGCGTCGTACCACCTCCAATCTTATGATCGGAACTCTCCTCTTGAAATCCTCCAAGCAGCAACGATGTGATTGCCCCATCTTTCCAACGACAACGACGAGAAGGTTGGTTGCCTTCGGGGAGCCCTAGGATGCGATTTGTGTGGAGGAGGCCCAATACGCCTATTCATTTAAATAAAAAGGAGGGCCCCTGAAGGGTTGAGAAAAAATAGAGAGCTGCAAGTTTATAGGGCCATATTTAGGTGATAAGTTTTTGAAAAGAAGGGCATGCAAGAAGTTTGGGCCCAATTGGGTCAAGAATTCCGATTAAAAAAACGACTTAAAAAAGAGAAGAAAAGTCGGGGGAAGAAAAATAGAGCGGCTTATTTGAAAAAAAATGATGATTTTATTGTCCTTGATTCATTTCTTCCCTCAAATTGGTCGATGTCATCTATTTCCAACCAATATGGAGGAAAGAGGGAATTATGTAGAGTTCTACATGTTAGATTTTAGATTCTACAAATTGTCAGATTCAGACTCCACATATTGTTTCAATGTATACAGTTGAAGGCTCACATGTCTGCATTTATTGTCTGAGAGGTCCCCATACCCATCTTGTTTTGGTGTTAGGGTTTTCATGTGGACCATAAAGATTCTAGAGTAGAGATCCCATTCTCTGAGCTAATGTGGTTTCATGGTTTTTATGTGGATCCATATGGACTCCAGAGTAGAGATCCCATTCTTTGAGACAATATAGGAATGACCCAGGGTACTCTGTGTTCGAGTGACCAAGTTCTTCGATTTCTCCAAAGAGAGACTCTTTTTCAGACTCCATTCTTCAATGTCCACAGACTTCGACGAGAATGTTTCCACGACTTTCTCTCATCTGGCCCTTCAGAGAGATGGAGCAGTTGCAGGCTAGAGTTCTCCAGGTGGAGACTCATTTCAGTTTCAACGACTTTATGCAGTATAGAGCATACGTTCTCCAACGAGGAGGCTTATTCCAGTTATAGTGACTCTGGCAGATGCAATACATAACACATATTCTCCGATGAGGAGACTCAGTTCACACTCCATCCCTTCAGTTCCTCACTAACACATTATGAGAAGCAACATCGTCAATAAGCAACCGGTAGTATATGCGTTGAGTTGATAACGTCTGTACTGTCTTGCATTATGCTTGAACAGTTTATTTCTATTTGTCCAAGCAGAGAATTTTCTTGCTCCAACTTGAGGGGGAGTAACCCACTTAATGGTCTAGTGGTAGTACAGTGTGTCTACCACACAAAAGATCAGGGTTCAAATCCCACTCTTGTAGGGGTTGCGTTAGGTAGTCAACGGCCAGCGTAAAAAATAGTCGAATCTTTCAACATGGATTTGAGCAAGAATCCATGTAGCCAACCCTACTTATAGTGGGAGAAGGCTTAACACATAACAACTTGAGGGGGAGTGTTAGTTAGTCCTGCATCGTCTATCAGTATATCTACCATCAAAAGATTTGCATAGCTCAATGCTTATGAATCTCTAGACATAGGAAAAATAATATATCAAATCTTATTCCTAGACACCATAGATAGGGGGTGTCAATGAGGCAGGTACCCAATCCATTTGATTGTGATCCATTGATGAATCTCCATTTCATCACCTTTATTCTATCATTTTGGCCTTAAAAATCCTAGTAAATACGTGTAAATACCCTTAATTTGCATAAATTAAAATTCATGTATTGTTGTGTAAATATTATATAAAATACTGTTTGTAATGCCAAATTATAGAATACAGAAAAAAAAAGAAAAAGAATAAAATATCGAAGTATGACCCTAAACCCCGAGACCTAGGCATCTCGATGACTAGGTCGACAAAGAATAAAGTAGAGGGAGATATGAGTTCAAAATACAATAAAATTCCCATTTATTTATTCTTTATTCATTTTTGGGACCTATTTTATTTTCCATCTTTTATACTTCAAATAAAGAAACTTTTTACATGAAATTGTAGATAATAAAATATAGAAAAATGCAAATTTTATTTCATATAAAAATGATATACATAATAAAAGTTAAAGTCTAAATAAAATTCCAAAATCCCAACTTCTCAAACCCATATCTCTCAAATAAAAACTCAAATTATATCCCTTTAATTGTATATAACTTTTAATAAGCTATTTAATGAAGGTGATCTCATGTTTTTTTGGAGTTAAGGTGTGAAAATTAGGTTTTGGACCCCTATTGTATAGTATACATGATTAAAATATTCATTGTATTTATTATTCATTATTTTAAAATGTTATATTTTTATAGTTTTGTAAATATTATTTATAATACATGTACATATTAAAACTAGATTAAAAATATAAAGAAAATACTAAAATAAAATATGTACATAAAATACATAGATGGAATACCTATATCTATACATATACAATAAATATACTTATTTATTTAAGTGTACATAATATATCATAAAAATATAATAAAAATATATTTAAGTATATAAAAATAAGTTATGATTTCATAAAATAACAAATTAAAATAATAAAATCAAAAATATAAAATAAAAATAAAATACTCTAAAATATTGATAAATATATCTATAATGGAACCCTAAAAATTAACTTGTAATTAAATACCTTTTAAAAATAAATAATAAAATAATTTAGAAAATAGTAAATATTTTTTATTTTATAACTTAAAATTAATAAAATTGTTTTATATTTAATATTGACTTTTCAATCTTTTTAGGCTAGGTTTTTCCTGGTTGGTCCACGTGGACCAACCAGGTGGAGTCTGGAGTTGACCGACAGTCAACTCCTCTGACTCCCCCCTACGCCTTGTCAAACCTAGCGCTAGCCCTTCTTCTCGATATTTTCCCCGTCGTTCCTTTCACCAATCCGCCTCGATTCCTTATGTGATTTTCTTCCTCGTTCATTGTACATACATGCCCGATGATTTCCTTGGCACGAGGAGCATTGCATTACTACCATTTTCTCGATCTATGGAGCGTCTCAACCACGCCAGTACATAACACTCCTCCGACTTCCTTCTTCAGGGGAACCACTTTTGACCAAGTTTGGTCCCCCCTTTGGAGCTCCGGATCGACGACCGTGACAGGGGCATCTCCAGTTACTTCGAGCGAGGTCAAGCGAAGCCGGAGCTCACCGTTCCACCATCTCCGTCGCCCCGCCGGCGTGAGGTCCAAGCTTCATGGCTCTGGCCATTCGAGGTCTATTTTTCGTGCATTTCTAACTTAGCGTTAGTCATAGGTTCATTTATAGTATTTCTTTTATTGTTAAATCACCTCAATTAGCCGCTAATTGCCATCCTTGACGTTCACCAGAGCTAGCTCTGGTGAACCCTTTCCACCGTGTTTTCTTTGTTCCCGATGCACCTAACCACCCAACAACATTCCTCCATGCTTCTGTAACGCCCACCACACCTTCATTCCTCCAGATCCATCATGGATCTGGACTTCGGCTGCTCCACCTCCGCTACCATCGTCGAAGCAACGCCGCTCGACCCTCCAACTTGCATTCCACCTTCTAATAAGACGAGGCAATTTTCCCTCGTCCCTAGTTTGCTCTGTGTAGGTTCGAAGAGCGAAAACATCGGCTGGGGCAATTTTGGACCTTCGCCTAAGGTACCTGGAGCGCCGCATCTTCCCCGACGTCGTGGAAGAGTTCCGATGCACCTCGTGGCCTTTTGCCGCCCCTTGCAGATAAAGGACAGACGCAGGAAGAGTTCATGCTATTTTGGAGCTTCAAAGAGCGACAGAAGCGAAAGATTCAGCAAGATGCTCTCTCCGGTGAGGCTTCTTCCCAGTTCCCCCACAGTCTCCCTCCATCGTTAGATTAGGCTCGGTTCTTCCAGCGCAGCAGCCTTCGTCCGATCAAGTCGTATCTCCACCATCAAATCATCGCTGATGATCTAATCGTAGTTGCTGATCGTCGAAGCGTCATCGAGCGCCCAGATGTCGATGCGTGTATTAGTGAACGAGATCTGACCGTTGGCCCATGCCCTTGAATTGGATAGTTTGCTATTTGGCCCAGTCCTTTTTGTTATTTATTTATTAATATTTAAACTTTCATCGATCGTTTAAAGTATTTTGTAAAATTTGTGAAAAGGACCTCAAACTTCTCATATTTACCTTTTAGTCCATGCCACGTCACCGCATGTGCATGTGTACGTGAGGTGACATTTTGTAGGCATTCTCCTGGGTTCCTTTGTATTTCATTTCAATACCAACACTTTTTTATTGCGTTATAAAATTTTGGTAAAATTACAGCAAGGCCCTCATTGTTTATTTTATTTACAAAATGCCCTACTAGCATTGTAGTTTCTCTTTGTTTCTTGTATTTATTTAAAATATCTAAGCGCTCTAAAAATTCCCAAAAAATACACGTAGGTCCCTGATTGCCTCTAGTTTCAATCCATATTTTATTTTGCAATTTTGGACATTTTTTTATTAATTTATAAAAATAAAAAGAGCTTATTTTATCCCTTTCTATAGTTTAAAATACATAAAAAATATAAAAAGTTTTTTAAAAAAATTCAAAAATAGTTTTCTTATTTATTTAGTTATTTTACAACTCCAGACCAAAAATCCCTAAAAATTATAAAAGAAAACTCTTAAAATTAGAAAACCCCAAAAATACTTATAAAAATATAAAAAATCCCTAAAAATCGCAAAAATTATATTTTCTATTTTTGAATTTTATTTATAGTATTATCTTTATATTAAAATTTATTTGAAAATTTTGCACCCACATTTGATATTTTTAGTTTCCATTTCAATTTCGGATGGTTAAAAACCTGATTTATGGTATTTTTGACTTTAAAAATATATAAAAATTAGCAAAATTATTTTAAAAAACACAAAATAGTAAAAAAATATTCAAAATCCAAAAATATTTTATTTTCTTTATTTTGACTATTATTATTATTTATATCTATCTTAGCTTACATTGTACATATATTTTATATATAGCCATGTTATATATTTGAAAAGAAAAAGAAATCTAAACGCACCTGATTGGTCCACGTAGACCAACCAAAAAATTCCAAGGCAAAAATACCTTGGAAATGAATATAAAATAGCAGAGTATTTAATTAATTTTTATTAAAACATAAAAATATTTCTAATTTTATGTAGTTATTATTACCTATTTTTATTTATTTTTATGAGGTTATTTATTAGGAGTTAATATTTATAAGTATAAATATAGGTATATTGACCTATGTTTTGAATATTTTATTTTTACTGGCTATTTTATTATTTCATTCACTTAATTTATATATTTATAGCTTATTTAAATATTTACAAATATATTTTTATTGTACTTATCTGATATAGTTTGTAAACTTAATTAATTACAGGTATACATTACATATGTATATGTACATTATATTCATCTATGTATTTTGATATATTATTTTTTTAGTGCATTTTTATAGTTTTATTTTATTATAATATGTATATGCATTATATAGAATATTTTCAAAATTATAAAAATATAAAATTTTAAAAATTATAAAGAATAAATAAAAATGAATATTTTATTCATATATATATAGTACAATAGGGCTCCAAAACCTAACTTTTACATCTTAACTTCAAATTAAATTAAACCACATTCATTGAATAATTAATAAAAAGTTATATACAATTAAATTTGAATTTGATACATTTTGAGTTCATACGGGAGATATGGGTATGGGAAGTTTGGGTTTTGGATTTTTATTCTGAGTTAGAATGTATACAATCTATTAGTTTTGTGTGAAATCAATTTTATATTTTTCTATATATTTTTATCTATAACTTTCATGTACAAAGTTTTTAGATTTCATGTATAAATAATAAAGAATAAAATGAGTCCCAAAAATTAATTATAGTTGAATTAAAATTAGGGTTTTACATATGGTTTTCTGTGTAACTTGGTACAGTGCTTCTGTCCTATCTCTCCCCTACTTTATTCCTGTTGACCATGTCATTATGATGACTGGGTCTCGGGGTCCGTGGTCACTCATTACTATGGTATCTCGTTTCTTTTTCTTTTCTTCCATTATTCTTTAATTTTGGAATTGAATATTTTGGAATTGAATATGATAAATATAAAGTATTTTATACAGTATTTTGTACAAATTACAGAATGTTTATTTTGAAAAATTAATGATATATACATGCATTTAGCTAGGGATTTTAAGACCAAAATGAAAGAAGAAAAGTGATGAAATGGAGATTCATCAGTAGTGTCCTCCTCATATCTCATTGCAGGGGGTGACTACACCTCTTAGGAAATCTTTTCATAATCAGAGGTGTTTGAGGTGTTTCAGCTATTATACAATTTCTCAATTTATGCAAGTCTCTATGTGTACTGACCATGTTGATCTTCTCGGTATCATTTCAAATTTTTAGAAGTCTCCTTGCAAATATAAGTAAAAGATATTGCATCATTGATGAATCTACGATACATCATATTATTTATTATTTATTACCTTCATAAACTAAACAATTCAATAAAATTCACATTTAATTCAGTAATATTAACAATTAGGTTGTTGTTTATAATCAACCCTAATTGTCAATCCTAATTATTGTATATCTTACTCTAACATTTTCTTTATTTTCTCTTTTACTTAAAATCCCAAAAAAATAGATAAATTTGTATATATTTAAAAAGAAACTAAAAATACAAAAATCTTAAAACCATTAAATTAAGAGTTTTTATCCATTAAAAACACTTACTAAAATTTTCATTGTGCTTTTGACCTCATTTGACTTTTTAGTCAACATGAAATTTGTAGATCTCATTGAGATCTACAACATTCATGTTTTGACTTTTTGTTAGATTCTCTTCTTTTTTTATTTTCCAATTTATTTTATTTATCGTATTTTTGAATATCCTGATTGGGCCACGTGGAGCTCTCTGGAGCTGCCACGCGACCCGCTTCCCCTTGTGCCACCCTACCTCTTCTTTGGCCGCCTGATATCCTACTCACGCCTTTATCTCCACCGTCTCTTCCCACTCACTCGACAACCCTTAGATCATCCCCTCTGATGCGATCTAAGCCGTACCCTCGTACCTGCAACTCAGCCATCAGATGCCCCCTCATCCAATGGCTGATCGACCTCCACGTCGTCTCCCACCCCTCACAGCTAGATCTATTCAGATACCATCTCCACCATCGCTTTGTGTGCATCTTACCATCGCTTTATCAGATCTGCTGATCTTATCTAAGCCGCTCCATCACACCCATCTCTGGGTCGTTGGATAGAGCGATCCAACAACTCAGAACCTTCTTCCACCTCCCGCTTCTCACGCGCCCGACCTTTCTCCTCGTGAACCCCTCACCCACTTCCTATTTATCTCTATTACTCTACCACCCCCTCGCAACCTAAAACGCCCCCTCTCAGCCCTAACCACCCCGATATTCGCGCAACCTTCATGACC
Source organism: Ottelia alismoides (assembly GCA_037367405.1). Taxonomy (NCBI): domain Eukaryota; kingdom Viridiplantae; phylum Streptophyta; class Magnoliopsida; order Alismatales; family Hydrocharitaceae; genus Ottelia; species Ottelia alismoides. The sequence goes on along the minus strand of JAZKJV010004362.1, from coordinate 323,565 downwards.
ACAAATCACGCCTCCCTCTTCTTCACAAGACCGCCTCATTCCTCACCTTTATCACCCAAAATGGTTGAACCTCTACAACCTATAAAACCCCTTCTCCTCCTCCGTTCTCGATCATCTACCAATTAAAGGAGCTCCGCCTAGCCCCTCTTCCCTTCCTTATGACAGGAAGAGGTGGAATCGAGAGGCCAAGGTGGATGATGTCTCCAGGTGCGATACTTGGTTGTCCAGCCAAGTCACGGTCGCCCTCCGCCGCCATTGAGCTCCATTCTTTGGTCGGGCATGTGGAGCAACGACCGAAGCTTCGCAAGAAGCTCAACGCATGCCACTTCCTCTGCTTAACCAGCCGCTTCGATCATGTATGTCCTCTCCACCTTATGTTTAATGATTTTCTCTTAATTTTCGTTGTGCACACACATATCCCCTTCGTTCACCGACCACCTCACAAGCTTCACCATTCTTCCTTCATTCACACCGATCACCTCGCCCATCTTCTCCTTCCGTCGTAACCTTCCCCCACTCCATGCTTTTTCCACCACCCACAACAGAGTAGAACCCATCTTGGGCTCCCCATTCTCTGCTCTGCCGCCCTGAGCTCACCCCCAGCCCGCACTCACACATGCTTCAGCTATTATCCTAACTCCTTCTGCAGGTCCAAGCATCCACTAGCCAGACTTCGGGCGATGCTCTGTTCTAGAGCTCCGCCTTCGACAAGTGCATGTCGGCAAGCGAATCCAGAAACCTCTGTCATCCCTCTTTGATCGAGCATCATTGCCACGACTCCAAGAAGATGGTTGGACTTTGAGTATGTAAGGAGGGGCGCGGAGGATCTCCAGCAGCTTCACCGAAGCTCCAATAATACCGCCACCAACACGATTGAGGAGATGTTCTAGTTTGTACAGGTGCCGTTGGATGGCACCCCTACGGCGGTCATCCAACGACTGGATTGTGGCCACGTCATAGCCCCGAAGCGCGGAGGCTCGGTGGGACCGAGCCTCGCCTAAAGTCACCTTAGGCTGCCACGTGGCTCAAGGCACCTATAGCGGCCTTGAACCAGCACCGAGCCTCGCCCTCCTCCCGAACCTAGCCCGTGTGTGTGCAGCGTGTGTGCGGGCTGGGTATTTTGCATCGGTGCCCCACTAGCTTCTGATATTTGCAAGAAGGTCCATGCCAAGCATGCGTACCTCACGTGTCGTGCCTAGGCAAATTGTAGTGATGCCTCGCCAACTTTCATTAATTATATTCACGCCCATGCAAAAGATCCTTTGCAATATTTATCTTTATATTTTGCATATTTTTCTTGCATGTATGCCCTTGCACTTTATTGCTCATACCTTGAGCAAACGAACTCGTTTTGTTGATTTAAATTTCATTGGGTTCTTGATTTTATTATCTATCTAATGGCATGAATAATTTACTGAATTGACACCCTATTTATCATGCTAATTTTCAAAGGTAATGTGTCAATTTTCTCTTAATTAAAATATCTTCAATTGAATTGTGAATTATCTCTATCCTGACATTGAAATTGATATTCTTTATTTATGCTCAGTAATTTAACTATTAATGATGCTTACTTGTGGTTGCATCATCCTAGCATCTTGCGTCACTTCAAAATTGCTAAAAACCCAACTAAAAATTGCATCATCACAATATTTTATTGCATATTGCATGATATTTATTTTGCATACAATAAAATTTAAAAATGTATTCTCATCCAATTACATCAATTATTTTATGCATGTTTATTATTTATTCATTTTGTTGCGTGTATCTACATCTGAAGACCTAGTTCGATAATTTCTGATAAATAGACGAGGATGCACGCGTCCCTGTGTTCGACCTTGGTAAGCTTATCAAGTACACATTGTTCACATATTCAATGATTGTGATTTTTGCTGAATTATTTTCACTACCTAAACTACGATAAAATACGATTATTAGTGTGGTGAAAATGTGATTCATCAATCGCCATCATAGTAACAAATAGAACAATCACTAATTACGAGAGTAATGAACTATAAATGATGTGATTACTTCCTTACTACTTAAACTTAAGCACTTTGATTGGTTGACAATGGATCCAATCAGATCTAATTCCAACAATTTGTTAGAGCGAGCTTTTCTCGACAATGGTTTCAGGTCTAGGATCCGAGTTAGTTAAGCAATAAACACCATGATATAGGATCTTTAGAGGAAGTTGCCATGGAATTTAAAAAAACAAAGTTAGAGAGAGAGAGAGATTAATATGAAAGAGAGAAGTTGGAGGGAGGTCATTATCACAAGGGACATGCAATGCCCCTTTCTTCCAACTCCCAAACTTTTATGGCCTTCCATAGTACGGGATAAGTGGACAAGAAATTGATGGTCATCAACAACAAGATTCTGCCTTTGATTTTGTGGAATCTTGGGTCCACTAGATCTCTCTCTCTCTCTCGCCTTTAAGGAAAGGTCATGATGTCCACTTTTAGATATCTGCACAATTATTTAAGATCTGCTCTCCTTTCATTTTAATTAACAGACTCCATTCATTTTAATTAACAGCCTCCTTTCATTTTAATTATTTAAGGTCATGATATCCACTTTTAGATATCTGCACAATTGCCTCGGGTAATTTGACATACTCCTTGCTTTATCTTTACATTTTTGGATTGGAATGAGCGTATGAACTCCACAATTTCTTTGGTAAAATATTTTTTAATCACGTTCAAATTAAAAAATTAACATAAAAAATATTTTATAATCATTAAAAAAAGTTAATACATCACATAATCATCGTGACATCACATCATATTTATTATTCTAACCCTCCTAACCTAACAAACAACTACTATTCACAGGAGGTTGCTCCAACATAACCCAGTTAACAAACATGCCCTAGGGATTAAACCACATGGTGAAATATTGCGCATCCTTTTATGTTAAAATAACTTAAGAGAGAAAATTTACGTACCAACTTATATTACTGGTGATTAGCGACCACTATCATGTTATTTGATGTGAATATGAAGCCTAAAAAGTAATTTGCAATCGGTAACATTTATTGTTGCATATATGACATCGAACTATATAATGAAGATGTCTAGAATATATATTGCTATATACCAATTTTGATGTCGTGTTGTATCTTCATTCATTATTTCTTCCTAGGCATGTTCGGTTCGAGAATAAGCATGAATAAGGATGGGGAATAAGGAGAATGAGAGTCTATTCTTTGTTCGGTTGGGGGATAGGAATAAGGAGAATAAGGTGAAATAAAAGTAGGTAAGGTAGGATAAAGATAGAAATACGAGTGAAATGAGATGGAATAATGATGAATAGTCGTACCACTGGGAACCGTGTCAGGAGGAGAATTGGTCCCTTATTACAGGGCTTATTCTCCTACCAAACATGGCCTTAAGGTGCTATTTCCATTTTTGTAAGGTAACACAAAAATTAATGTTTGTTGTCATATTTTATGTTGTTAAATTTATAACAATGATTACCATTAGTTACTTCATTCTTGAAGCTCGCAACGGATGTAGTTAAATTGTTAGGAAAAAAATCGTTCGTAATGGTTATCCTTACTTGTATCTGTTGTTAAATTGGTGACCTATTGGTACAAATTTTAATGAAAAATCAATGGATATCCATTTGAACATTTCACGACGAATATTAAATTCCTTAAATAGAAGAGTAACTTTTCCAAAACTACCAAAAAAAGTCCTTATAAAAAATCTTATAATTACGAATATACAATATAATTTTGAAACAAATGATATTCGTGGTTTAGAAATTTAACATCGAATGATATAGTACAATTGAAATTATTTGCTACAATAAATTAATTTCGATCAATTTTGATGCAGTGAGAAGGTATTATTAGTAAATAATTAGTTAAACTAATATATATTTCTATATATATTAAGCATGAAAGTTATAAATTATGGGAAGGCTAAGAGAAGAATACGTAGATTATTACTTGAGAACCTGTGCTTAATCATTTTGAATGCTTGTCAATGGAGACAGATCGTCTCCAAGATCAAGACAAAATTCTCATTCGATTTTTCTACTGGATTGACTTGCTCGCCATTGAACTATAGAGAGCTGTGGTTGGTTGTTGACCGCTTGTGGAAAATTGGAGTGCGAACTCTATAGAAGAGAAGAAATATAGAAGAAGAAGAAGAGACGAATCGACTAGATTATCTATATTTTGGGGAATTTCTTGGATCTTCCTTAATAGTCTAGAGAGTCTACCGAACTAAATAAGCAGACATGATTAATTTTCTTCGATAACAGTCTAGAGAATATGTGACGTATGCCTAAAACGTTACAATAAGTACAAAAAAACATAGTTTTTTTCTTACAAGAGTGTACTTGGACCATTCTTTTTTCTCAATCCACAGTGGAACATTGGTAGTTGGATTGGAAAGATTTGCATGATACCATAATCAGCGACATCCAAATTAACCTACGGTCATTATTGCTATTGAAAATTAATGTACTAGTATTTTGATGTGGATGATTGGTACGGCATGATCTTATATAGTAAGAGCAAATCGACATCTTGGTGGGTGGGTGGATATCTCTGTCTATGTATAAACCATTGTCATATTATATTCCCCTCGTCTTTTCCATGATTTTAATGTTGATTGGAGGTGATTGGATATATGTCACGATCGCATATTTTTGATTATTTGTTATAAGCTAACTTGCTTCCCCACTCTATTTCCTCCTTATTTTTTATTTTTTTTGCAAAATATTTCCATGGATTTACATTATCATATCTATATATTATGTCATTTAAATTTCGTACGTAACAGAGACTCCTACAGCAACAATTCTGCGACCGTTAAAAAATGACTATCTAGATGGAGGTCATAGAAGCATCCATTTATCATGAAACTTGATTGACATAAAATATGAATATAGTGATAGATTTTAACATATTCATTTAAAAAAAATTAAAACTATGGGAAAAATGGGAGGGGGGGCCAAGTTAACCCCCCAAAGGGACATCCCCATTTTACCCATATGGGGAAAAATGGAACGGCCACTACTGGGGAGGGGCTAACTTGCCCTCTCCCCCCGCCCCATTTTAACCATATTTTTATTTTTTTAAAAATACTTCCGTGGATTTTTGTTATTATATCCATATATTATGTCGTTCATATTTCGTACGAAACAATGACTCGTGCGGCCTCCATCCAGACAGAGCAGATTTCAACAACTATGCAACCATTAAAAAATAATTGTCTAGATGGATGTCGTAGGAGTCTCTATTTCTCACGAAACTAGAATGGCATAATATAGGGATATAGTGGTGAATTTCCACAGATTTATTTTTAAAAAAAATAAAAAAATGGGGGAAGTAAGGCGGGGGAGCCAAGTTAGCTCCCACCAAGGGGCAATCCCATTTTGCACGCATGCACGCACGCAATACACGCATACATATGATATTTAGAGTTTTTATCAATTGTACCCCTCTGATAAATAGAGACTTCTACGGCCTCCATCAAATGACTGTCTACGTGGAGGCCGTAAGAGTCTCTATTTCTTTTATTATGTGATACGAGGGATCTGAAAACAAAGGAATTGTACATCCCACATCAAATCTAGGACATGATCAAAAGAATCATGTTATAAGAACATTTCCTACATTCTAAGGACATTGTATCTAAACATTTGAATGATGTCATGTTGAGAATTGTGTCATTGAGTAACAAAATAATTTCTATACCCCAACAAGATACTATGACTTCCGATGCCGTCAAAACGGGTCGTCATTTCAATCCTTAATTCAAGTCATCGTTGTCAACATCCATTGCCTCTTTGATCTGAATACGTCTTATATGTATGTATGTATTATTGCCTCTCATGTTTTAGGATGCCATTGGCATATCCACAAATATAAAAGCACCATATGCAATTAAAGTTCTCTAATGGACACCAAAAATAAAGCCGTTGTGAAACCCGGTCGAATACTTGGTGAAATGGTTGGAGTATCCGAAACCGTAGCTAAAGCTGCTATGTCAATAGCTGCGTGCAAAATGCCTATACGAACTCAATTTCTTATTGCGCATATCTTCTACAGTACTGCAGAGGTCTGTTGTAAATCCGTGGAGCATCCGAGCCGCTCGATCTTGATCAAGCGGTTCGCATGGAGATGAAAGTTTTGCGACATTTGATAAGAAATGGTACTTCCCAAGTGCCTTGTCGTTGAAAACCACTCCCGCCATTTCCCCATCCTTCAAATAAAAACCGTTGGTGAGAGCCTTCCAACGGCCAAACTTCAAATAAAAACCGTTGGTCTCCGAGGGGTTCCTGCCCAACAGTTACACCTTCTCCTTCGTCCTCCAGCCGCATGCATCGACCTCCCGCTCATGGCGGCAGAAGGCACGATGTTGCACTCCCAGATCGTCAGGCTCATTTGGGAAGAATGCGAGTTTGTCCGGAATGGGTTGATCGATATGTATGTGAATTGTGGTGCTGTCGGGGATGCACGTAAGGTGTTCGATAGAATTCCTCAGGGAGATGTCGTTTTGTGGACTTGTATGATCAGCGGGTACATGAAGCATGGGGATATGGACGTCACACATCACTTATTTGATAGTATGCCCCAGAAGAATGCCGTGTCGTGGAGAACTATGATCAATGGCTATGTGCAGTTTGGGATGTTCAAAGAGGCGCTGGATATGTTCAAGGAGATGCAAGTTGCGGGTGTTCGACCTCATCATGCTGGGCTTGTAGTTTTAGGCGTTTTGACGGCTTCTGCATACTTGGGTGCCTTGGATCAAGGACGGTGGATCCATGCTTTTGCTAAGAAAAATGAGATGCCACTCGATATGATACTTGGGACTGTGCTGATAGATATGTACTCCAAGTGCGGGTGCATAGAGACAGCACATAAGATATTCGATGAGATGCCTTTGAAGGATGTATACGCTTTCACATCATTGATATCTGGTTTATCGAATCACAGGCATAGTCAGAAGGCTCTAGAGTTGTTTTGCAGGATGCAGGATGAGAAAGTTGGCCCCAGTGAGGTCACGTTTATATGTGTTCTTAGTGCATGTAGCCTCTCGGGTTAGTGGATGAAGGGAAGAAACTTTTTGATAGTATGAGCCGGTTGTATGGTATCCAGCCAGTGGTGGAACACTATGGATGCATGGTAGATCTGTTCGGCTGGGCGGGATTACTTGATGAAGCGAAGAGATTTTGAAGGGAATGCCGATGAAACTTGATTCATATGTTTTAGGCGCCTTGCTAAATGCTTGTATGGTTCATGGTAATAGAGAACTAAAAAGGGAAACTGTTGAGAGTTTGGAACAACTGGGGATTGCTGATGGTGGTGCGCATGTGATACTATTGAACATGTATGCCACCAAAAATAAGTGGCAAGAGATGGTAGGCGTGAGGAAGAGAATGGAGATGAAGTATGTGAGAAAGGTGCCTGGATGTAGCATGATTGAGGTGGATGGAGTGTCTTTTGAGTTTGTTCAGGAGCTCAGTCAAGGTTCCCATTGGATGATCTCCTTTCAGTTCTGAAACAAATAGATAAGCATTTGAAATCATCACACATTGATGACAAAACAGAGTTTCACTATTGCACATCCTGCCAGATCCCGAGAGATATAAGGTTGTACATTTGTTTATCTGGACATGGAGTCCATCTAGTCTCCTGGTCTGGGCATCTCTTTTCTATATGCGCCGAGAAGATGAGGTTATGCACAGAGAGAAAATGGATTGCATACAATTCTTCTAATAACTGTGAGTGCAGACAGGGAGTTATAGGGGCATGCTATTCGTTTATTGGGATTATAGCTCAAGTTACAAGATCCTTCACTCTTGTTATACATGGAGACTGAGATGTCTAACCAACCTTGGCTTCTTTACCAGGTTTGTCTTATTCCTGATCCATTTGCTGAAACGGATAATTCTAAGATATTTAAATGAATTTTATATTGGTGAAGGAAATATACCTATTTACATTCCACCCTCGTTATGGTGTTGATGGTGGATATGACATCTGGTAAGTGGATCATGTATGAATTAACTTTAGCAAATGGGCAATGATACACCAGTTAACCAAATTGGCTCACTTACCTCCAAAGGTTGCCTATTTATAAGTTAGATCTTGTAAAATTATGATCCTACTAATGAAATATAGTTTCATGCCTCTCCTTTCAATCAATGAATACTTGACGATTCTTTCACCCATTTTTCATATGTATTTATCGTGGTTAATTGAGGGTATTCTAGATTTCCACTCCCTACGCCTTGTGTGCTTATGTCTCTTCTAGAGGGTGAAAAGCACGGAATGTATTTGCACCCTCACCATCTTCGGTCTTTTCCTTAGTAGCACCATGAATATCGCATAGTAGAGCCGCACCTAAGACTCTAGCAAGTCCCATCATATGAAAGGGCTAGTATGATTCACCTCTGGATTTGGCTTATATCACCGTATAATAATCGACCATAATTCACAAGAACATTCCGTAGTATTAGTAAGAGGAGGATTGAAACACTAGCTTTCTTAGCTTCTAATCTGCTTTCACCTTGACGTGCTTGTTTTCTAGTAGCTTCCTCGATGACTCAGACTGGACGAGCATACCGGAGAGTATGACGGACTAGTATGGAAGGAAAGAGTCATCTCACAAACAACTTATGCTTAAATCGAAGAAAGAGAACTCCACGCAATTTTCGCAAACACAACCAACTCAATACCACCTGCTAATCTAATACAAAGCATCCGTCACGTCGGCCAAAATTATTTATATATAGTTGGGGGAAATACCTCAATGGATCCCTCCGGCTGAGGCTATCTCTTTGAGTCTAGATAATCAAAGAGAATTTAGGTACCTTCAATTTCTGTCTTCTTTCTCTACATCCTCTGAAGGTAGGGTCCACCTAATACTAATGGAAAAGTATACCTAAGGCAGGAGTGAGTGTGCGAGACTTGATCTTCCCGAGTAGTCATCAATACAAAAATCTGCAGGGGTTTACTCGAATACAGCATCTTGAGTAGCTGATTGTTCTCTTCATTTACAAGTATATGCATACGAGCATGATGTTAACATGTTACCTCTTCTCTAACACTTTCAGTGGTTTGCTTCCAAAAAATCTGACTGGTGATTTTTTCACCTCCCGAGGACTCAACATCGTATGGTCTTTTTGCAAGAGCATAGACCATCATGTATCATCTGAAAGACTTGGATTGCAAGTTGGTGGAAATATTTCAGGTATTTCTCCTTCTTTATTTTATGCTTTCCCCACTTACTAAGTCAGCTTATGGAGATGTGAGAAATGTTCAAGAGATATCACTCCCATTTCATCTGCTAAAAAATTAACGTTTTAAGCTTTTGCATATGTAAAATAAATTTGTCATTGGTACCGAGTCTTGTAGACAAATCAGCAAATAATGCACAGCGATTAGGCTAAGCTGGCTCAATTAGCTGGCATACACAGATCCAATTGACCTACATGATATATGACCCAAGCGTAGCTCAACCCATTTACTACAACATCAAGCTTGACCCATATCAGGCTAGCTTTAAATTTGGAATCCCAAACCAGTCCAGCAAATCCACGAACTAATGATCCACGTAACCCTGCCCGTAATTAACTCTATATTTATTTGTCACATACGTTATAACATATAAAAATATATATCATAAATGATAGGTAAAATCTCTTTAAAGGATTTACCAGTTATTATATAAATAGATTATTTAGGTTCAATTAGGTTGATTCTGGTCAAAATAATAATTTAACACTTAAGTCCAAGTCAATATAATAACGTGTTGGCTTAGCCCAATTTTAAGAAGGGTGAAGTGCTAAAATCATATCCAAGCACTACCTATTTAAGTTAATATACCTGGGAGCTAACGGTGGGGTGATAGTGCATTATGCCTACCACCCAAAAGACCGGGGTCCAAATCCCCCTTTGTGATAGTTGTGTTAGGTAGCCGACAACCAACGTAAAAGATAGTCGAATCTTTCAACATGGATTTGAGCAAGGATCCATGTAACCGATCCTACATAAAGTGGGAGAAGGCTCTACCGTTTTTACCTATAAGCCAATGGCACGTCCTTAATAAAAATATATGTGTGAATATAAACTCCAGTAGGTGAACATTTATAACATAACTAATATCTGGTCTAGTCACCGTGAGATAGTTAAGCTTACGCACAAGCCATTGAGACCCTCTTTCTCTATGAAGCCTTACTGTTCCACTGTTACGCTACTCTGCTTAGGCAGCAAGTACGAATTTACTCGCATCTTATTCGCACTATAAGCACCGCCGACCGAGGAAGTATCACCTTGACAGTGGTTTATCCTCTTTGGACAAGCTTAATCAAGAGGCCTGTACCGGATAAAAGAAACATTTATGGGAGTTTTGTTATAGTGCAGTAGAGATTTTGGAATCGTTAATAAAGAAATCATGAACCGAATAATTCAGGTTATACATGTTTGTTGAGAGGGAAAAAGAAAAGATAACTTTCATCTAACCCTAGAGCTCTCTTATATAGGAGAAAAGCTCTATGGGTAAATTACATAAACCGAACAATAAAAATAAATAATATAGGAAGGAATGACAAGATAACATGAGTATTGTAGCACTCCTCCTCAAGCTGGAGCATATATATCTATCATGCTCAGCTTGGAACAACAGTGATGGAAAGGACTTCTAGCCAGAGCCTTAGTAAACATGTCTGCAATTTGATCTCCTGACGCAACATAAGATGTTGAAATAAGCCCCTTTTGGATCAAGTCCCGAGTGTAGTGGCAATCTACCTCGATGTGCTTTGTCCTTTCATGGAATGCTGGATTATTAGCTATAAATAAAGCTGCCTGATTATCGCATTTGAGATGCATAGGAAGAGGTACTTCAGTTATTAAATCAGTTAAGACAGACTTGGCCCACATCATCTCAGTACTACCTTGGGTCATTGCCCTATATTCTGACTCTGCACTGGATCGAGCAACAACAATTTGTTTCTTACTCTTCCATGAGACTGGTGAGCTGCCAACAAACACAATGAAGCCTGAAGTAGACTTCCTGTAATTAGGACACCCAACATAATCTGCATCTGCACACCCTGTAACTGAGAGAGACGTATCTCTTCTAAATAGAAGACCTGCACCTGGAGATGACTTCAAATATCTCAAAATCATGAATATGGCATCCATATGTGTCTGCCTGGGTTGCTCCATGAGCTGATTGACTCTACTCACAACAAAAGATATATCATGCTTGGTAATCGTAACATACAATAATTTTCCTACCAGTTCTCTGTAGCATCTCTTATCCACCTCCTTAGATCCATCATTGTGAAGCTTTACGTCAGGATCCATCAGGGTAGTAGCTGGTCTACATTCTGTCATACATGTCTCAGATAGAAGATCAGTAACGTACTTCCTTTGTGTCATAACCATGCCCTGCTGATTTCATGCAAATTCCAGTCCAAGGAAGTAATGAAGCATACCCAGGTCCTTGGTAACAAACTACTTTCCAAGAAAATCCTTAGCTGCTTGAATTCCCTGTGCATCACTGCCAGTGATAACAATGCCATCAACATAAACCAAGATGACTACAATACCTCGTTGGTCTCTCTTTACAAGAGAGTATGATCTGCAGTAGATCTGACAAACCCCTTCTGTTCAATCAATTCTGAGAGCTTCTGGAACCAAGCCCTAGGACTCTGCTTAAGGCCATATATAGCCTTATGAAGAGGGCACACCAAACTGGACTCCCCCTCAACAACAAACCCAGGTGGTTGCTGCATATAGACCTCTTCCTGCAAATCACCATACAAGAAAGCATTTTTTACATCTAACTGGAAAAGGGGCCAATCACGGACCACAACAACAGTGACGAGAATCTGCAGAGTAGAATGATGCGCCATAGGAGAAAACGCGTCGTGACAGTCCACCCCATATATTTGGGTGAACCCACGAGCAACCAATATGGCCTTGTATCGATCCACTGTCCCATCAGCATGATGCTTCACTGTAAAAACCCATTTACTTCCAACAACAGACACACCTGGTGGAGGGGTGACAACACTCCACGTATCTCGCGATTGCAACGCCGCCATCTCTTCCTCCATAGCTAGACGCCACTGACTGCTCTGCAGTGCCTCCTGATACGATCGTGGTATCTGTATAGCCGACAAACCCACAATAATTGCTGAAATTCTAGGGACAGACGGTCCAGGGAAACATGAGAACCAAAGTCCACTCCATATTTGGGGTGCATCGTACGCGCACGCTTTTGCTTTCGAAGTATAATAGGGATATCCAGATCATCAACATGAGTAGTAGACATATTATTTGCACCCTGTACCTCAGTCTGTACATGCAAATCACCCGTGCCATCAGAAGAACTCAAATGGTCAGTACATACCTCGGGCGTGCTGGATGATGGAGGAGGTGCATGAGCAGGGGGTCTTCGCTAGTAAACCTGAGGAAAGAAAGTAGAAGACGACGGCGACGGTGGTGGTAATGATGGTGGTGGTGGTGGTATTGGTAGTAAAGAACATGGTAATGACGGAGGAGGAGGCATGTAGATATCTTCATTATCATCTGAAGGAGCAAGCCTGTCACATGTGGGAGAGAAATACATAATAGACTTAAAGAAGGTGACATCAGCACTGACATAATACCTTTGTCGAACAGGGTCAAAATAACGATATCCCTTTTGGGTTTTAGAATACCCAACAAACACACATTTAACAGACCTGAGAGAAAGCTTATCAATACTAGGAGAGAGTTGGTGAACAAATGCAACCGAACCAAAAACACGAGGCGTAAGTGAGAAAAGATCCTTCTTGGCAAATGCAATCGAGAACGGGATCTTCTCCCCTAATGTCGACGAAGGCATATGATTAACCAGATAACAAGTAGTTAGAACCGCATCTCCCCAATAGGAATGGGGAGTACCACTCTGAATCAAGAGGGTTCTGGTAACATCCAAAAGATGGCGGTGTTTCCTCTCAGCCACCCCATTCTGTTGAGAGGTATAAGCAAACGGTGTCTGATGCACAATGCCATGAGACTTAAGAAAGAGAGAGAGTTGAGTGCTGCTGAATTCGAGAGCATTGTCAGAACGTATGTACTTGACTCTGGCAGAAAAGATGTTCTTCAATTCATTAATAAAAGGCTGAATAATAGGACCCGCATCAGACTTGTTATTAAGAAGAAAAACCCAAGACAACTTATAAAACTCATCAACAGCAACAAGATAAAACATGTGTCCTTGATGATCTGGGACACAACTTGGACCTCAAATATTAAAATGAAACAACTCAAATAGACCATGACTACTTGGTCCCTAACGACTCTAGAAAGAAGACGATGATGCTTCCCAAGCTGGCAGGCCTCGCACTGAAAGGTGGAGCGAGGAGAAATCTGTGGAAAAACATGAACCAACTTTTGCAGAGGAAGATGACCAAATTGCAGATGCCAAATGTAAGGAGAAATAGACCCACTACGTAGAGAAGATGAGGCACTAGCATACAGAGACTACTCAAGTCTGTAGAGCACCCCTTGCTTGCGACTACTTCCAATCACTCTGCCCGTGAGTATGTCCTGAAACACAAGAGCAGAAGGATCAAATACGGCACGACAATGTAAATCTTTGGTGATCTGACTAATTGATAATAAATTCATAGAAAATTCAGGAGCACAGAGAACATTATGAAGCCTCAAGGTAGGAGTCAACTGCACCTCCCCCTGACCAGTGATGGGGGAATGTGTACTATCTGCTATCACAACTGACCGTCCAGGCTATACAGGAGTAAAAACACTAAACTGACCTTTGTCATAGATGGTGTGATGCACTTGAATCCATAATCCACTCGGACAAGTCTGCCTTGTAACAAGTAGTAAAGGCATACTCGGTACCTGACGTAGACGCTGATGCTGAGGCAACCGCATCTGAAGATCCTGAAGGAGATCTGGTCGAACTGATCGTGGACATAATCTCCCTGAGTCGAGCAACAAGCTCATCAAATCTCTGATCAGAAGCAGGTGAAGGGCTCCCAACTGGTTGTGTTTTCTCTGCAACCCGAGCTGAAGGAGGAAACTCATGCTTGGAATGGCATGTATCCTCAGAGTGGCCGGATCTATGACAGTAGGTGCACGCCTGATGGGGTCGACTACCTCCTCCTCTGCCACGGTTAGAGCTCCCTCCACCACGATATGGTAAATGGATTCCCCTACCACGAGAGGCAGCCATAGCTGAAGATGTCTGGGACTGCAGAGACCTCCTGAGGATATGGATAGTCTACTCAATCTGCGATATGCCTCCTCCATTGGAGGTATGGTAGCGTCGGTAAGGATCTGGGCACAAGCAGCATCGTACTCAGAATCAAGAGCTGCTAGAAAAACTTCAGTCATCACAGAATCTCTGTATGCCTTGAGCTGCTCTGGCGTAGCAGTCAAGGGAATGTAACCATGCAACTTCTCAAACATACCCCTCAAGGAAGTATAGAGGGTATGAAGGGGACGACCACTCTGCTTAGATGTGAAGATATCGTGCTGGAGCTGGAGTATCTTCGACTCATTCTTCGTCGGTGAGTATCTGGCGGCGAGAATGTCCCACATAGCCCCCGCTGTTGGCTGTCTCAGAATATCATTGGCTATCTCAGATGACACAGTCACAGACAACCATACTCGTTCATAAGCATCATCTGCCTCTCATGAGGCATTTGTCCCAGTCTTGTCACTTGGTTCCTCCACCGTGAGGGTGTGCTTCTTGCCATTACACTGCATCAGACTCATGAACTGTATGGCCCACAGTTCATAGTTGGTTCCATTCATTTTGACAATGGGTGCCGGACCTTTGAAGGTACCCAGGGATGAAACATCCACTTTGTTGTCAGACATGATGACAACTATCGTCAAGACTGGGCTGAGAAATATGAAATACTGGCGTCTACATTGACATACAGGAAGACGGTTGTGGGTGCAGACTCATACCACAACCTCTTCCATTCTTGGAAGAGTCCTTTGGGTAGCTAGGATGTTGTTGGGGCTTCTCGTATCCCCCTTGGTACCCAAAAGAGTAGCACGCAGGACGGCTCGCACGCGTGAAGATGAATAGTGCAACGCAGCAGCAATCGGAGAGGCAACCGCCGGGTAAGGCGGCTACGACGACACCCGCAGGAGGGGAGCTGGGCAACGGCGGCGGTGAGCCCGAAGGAGGGGACAAGGTTATAGGGCACAAGCTCCGGTCTAGGACCGTCGCTCTGATACCCATGTTGAGAGGGAAAAAGAAAAGATTACATTCATCTAACCCTAGAGCTCTCTTATATAGGAGAAAAGCTCTATGGGTAAATTACATAAACCGGACAATAAAAATAAACAATATAGGAAGGAATGACAAGATAACATGAGTATTGTAATAATGTTCATTCTCTTCTACACTCCAGTTCCTCTTACTTTTGTCGATAAAGTCACTCTCTATGTTTTCCTGACATATCGTTATTGAGCCTTCACTCACATTGCTTTCCTATCAGCAGGTTCTGTTGTAATATCCACTTTTATCGAGTTCCACAGTGTCTGTATTTTTGTTCCTTTTTGTTAGAAAATAGGAAGCGGGAGCGAAATATGTAAAAAGATAAAGAACAATAAGAACAATGAGATTTTTACGTGGAACTCTACCCCCTAAAGAGCGGGATGAAACCACGGGAGAAGCCCTCAAAGGGGCACATGCTTCATTGCTTTTCTCTCATCTGATACAGGAGGTCTGGGGCTCCTTATATAGCCTCCACAGAGCCTACAAGTCCCACCACTGGTAGATGTGGGACTAAATATATGGATGGGGTAAATGGATCCTGGAGAGATCCATTTACCCATCTCTCATACATATGGCGCACAGCCTGTAAACATATATTATTCACTTATGTACCTTTTAGTTATTTTTCTTTCCCGTCAGACTCTTTATGTAATTTACCCATAGGCTACTCTCCTATATAAGAGAGCCTAGGGCTGATGGAATAAACAAGTTCTCTTATTTTCCCCAACATGGTATCAGAGCGACGGTCCTAGACCGGAGTTCTCGAACCAAAGAAACCCTAACCCTAGCCCCACCGTCGAGCCCCTCTCTCTCCGCGCGCCGCCGGTCTCGCGCCTTGACCTCTGTGCGCCTGTGCCTATGCCTTCCGCGTGCCTGATCTTCCTGCGCTCGGCCTTCGCGCACCTGCGCCTCCCGCCGGTCTTGCGCCTCCCGTGCGCCCGCGCCTCACGCGCGCCTGCATCGTGCGCCTGCGCCTCACGCGCACCTGCGTCGCCTCCTCTACGCCTTCCGCGTACCGTGCGCCGGGCAGCGCGGGTTCTTAGCGCCTTTGCGCGTCTATCTAGCCCCGCGCACTGTGCGCCAGGCCGTGCGTGGTCTCCTAAAACTTCAGTCTCGTGCATTATACGTTGTCCAGCCCTTCGCACCCTTGAGTGCATCGGACTGCGAGATCTACGGAGTCCTAAGTCGAGCGCGCGCACCTTCAACGTAATGGGTTTGGTTGCTTGAAGTCTACACATGCAACTAAACCCGGTTATGTCCTTGTAGACGATCATATCTTCAGTCTACTACTCTAGTCTTCTGTTATCAGTATGTCAGAAAGCAAGGCAGATATTCCATCTATAGGCACCTTCCAAGGTCCAACGCCGATTGTGAAGATAGATGGTTCGAGCTATGAACTGTGGGCTATGCAGTTCATGAGTATGATGAAGTCAACCGGTAAGAAGCACATTCTTACTGAAGAAGAGCCTGCTGAGAAGACTGGAGTTAATGCCTCGTGGGAGGCAGATGATGCATATGCCAAAGTTTGGCTATCTGGAACTCTGCCAATTGAGATTGCCAATGATATTCTTCATCAGCCCACATCCAAAGCAATGTGGGATATTCTGGCTGCCACATATTCTCAAGCGAAGAATGAGACAGATTATGCAACTCCAGCATGACATATTCACTATCAAGCAGAATGGACGTCCTCTACACTCACTCTACACATCCCTACGAGGAATGTTCGAGAAGCTGTATAGCTTCATGCCCCTGACAGCCACACCAGAGCAACAGAAGACTTACCGGAATGCTACTATGGTAGGAGTTTTCCTCTCTGCCCTTGATCCTGAGTATGAGGCAGCACGGTCCCAGATCTTGGCAGATTCTACTATTCCTCCTATAGAGGAAGCCTTTCACAGATTGAGCAGTATCACTGTTCCTTCTATAGCTACAAATCAGACTGCTTCAACCATGGCTGCCAACCGAGGTCGTGGAGGTCATCATCATCAGACCCGTGGTCGTGGCCCTCGTGGCAGAGGAGGCCGTGTTCGTCCAACGTGTACCTACTGCCATCGCACCGGACATACTGAAGATACATGCTACTCTAAGCATGAATTTCCTGCATCTGCACGAGTCGCTGAGCAGATAGAGCCTCCATCTGCTGCCTCTTTGGATCAGCGTTTTGATGATCTTGTTGCCCGTCTAAGGGGCATTATTCCTCCATCTGGCCCAGCACCAACTACTGAGAACCAGTCTGATGTTGCCGCATCTGCCTCTGCATCTACCAGTGCATCAGGTAGCACACATGCATTTACTAGTAGTGGATCAGATACTTTAGCATGGATTATGGACTCTGGCGCCACACATCATCTATGTGGCGATCAAAGTCTACTTACAGGGTACATGCAGATCCCTCCAGGTCGAACAGTGGTCATTGTTAATGGTACACATTCCCCGATTACTGGTCAGGGGGAGATTAGACTGACATCATCTATGCAGCTCAAGGATGTGTTACAGGCACCTGATTTTTCAATGAATTTATTGTCTATCAGTCAAATTACAAAGGATTTGCAGTGTCGGGCGATTTTTGATCCATCTTCTCTTGTTTTTCAGGACATCCTTACGGACAATGTGATTGGGCGTGGCTATGAGCAAGGAGGCCTCTATCGCCTTAGTCAGACTTCTTTTGCTGGAACCTCATCTCTACCTGCTAGACCCGTCTCTCCTCTGCTATGGCACCTGCGCTTTGGACATCTACCGCTTCAGAAACTGCGTCGTGTGTTACCCCAGGTTTTGCCTCACACTTCTATTCAATGTGAGGCGTGTCAGTTGGGAAAGCATCATCGGTCTACCTTTCCCAGTCGTCAGTGTCGGAGTAGTACCTCCAAGTTTGAGTTATTTCACATCGATATCTGGGGTCCGAGTCATTTCCTGATCACCAGGGACACATGTTTTATATAGTTATTGTGGACGATTTCTCTCATGTGTCATGGGTGTTTTTGTTAAAGAATAAATCTGAAGCAGGGAATATTATCATCAATTTTCTTAATGAGATTCGTAATGTTTTTTCCGCATCTGTTAAAATTGTGAGAAGTGATAATGCCCTGGAATTGTGTACTCATGTCCTATCCAATTATTTCTCATCCCAAGGGATCATCCACCAGACATCCTGTGCCTATACATCCCAACAGAATGTGGTTGCTGAAAGGAAACATCGCCATTTACTGGATGTAACCAGGTCGCTCCTTATAGAGAGTCATGCTCCTCTTTCTTATTGGGGTGACACTGTTCTTACAGCATGTTACCTAATCAATCGTATGGTGTCATCTGTTTTAGGTGAGAAGATCCCTTTCTCTCTTATCTTCTCCGGAAAAGAATTATTCTCCCTTACTCCTCATGTGTTCGGTTCGGTTGCCTTTGTACACCAGTTGTCTCCCGGGACTGACAAGCTCTCTCCTAGGGCTGTCAAGTGTGTCTTCATTGGGTACTCCAGAATTCAGAAGGGGTACAAGTGTTATGATCCATTGTGCAGGCGGTACCTTGTCAGTGCAGATGTTACATTTTTTGAATATGTTATGGATTTCTCAGCCTCAGGTGATCAGTTGATACCTCTTGCTAAGACTGATGCCATTTATATGCCACCACCACCACCATCACCACCACCACCACCACCACCTCTTGTCACTATACCTGTTTCACCATCACCATTTCATTATACCCGCAGGCCTGCTTCAGCTCATGGTCATTGCTCATCACCTAGCTCGCCTAAGGTATGTTCTGAAGATTTACTATTGATGGATCTGATGATTTTTCTAAGCAGGATGTGTTACAGAGGCCAGACGAGGACACAGATGATTTAGATGTTCCTATTGCTATATGAAAGTCGAAGCGGAGCTGCGCATCATATCCTTTAGCAGCTTCTGTGTCATTTGATCGACTGACTGGAGATTTCAGGGACTTCGTCGTCGCATTGTCAGCAGTAAATATTCCACGGAATTACCAAGACGCACTGAAGGATATCAGATGGTGTCTAACCATGGAGGAAGAAATGGCAGCTCTTCAGTCTAGAGGAACTTGGAGTCTGGTTCCTGTACCTGCTGATGTGTCACCAATGAGCTGCAAGTGGGTATTTACAGTCAAGCAGAATGCAGATGGTAGTATTGACAGATACAAGGCTCGTCTTGTTGCTCGTGGCTTTACACAGACATATGGGGTGGATTATCTTGATACATTCTCGCAAGTGGCCCGCCATTCCACTCTACGGATTTTGCTGTCTGTTGCGGTCACTCGTGAGTGGCCGCTAATACCAGTTGGATGTAAAGAATGCGTTCTTATATGGTGACTTACAGGAGGAAGTCTACATGCAACAACCACTTGGTTTTGCTGTTGAGGGGGAGTATCCTAAGGTGTGCAGACTTCATAAGGCTATCTATGGCCTTAAACCGAGCCCCAGAGCATGGTTCCAGAAGCTCTCAGATCTCTTTGAGAAACATGGATATAAACGTTCTAATGCAAATCATTCCTTGTTTGTACAAAAGACTTCCAGAGGTATTATTGCAATCATGATCTATGTAGACGACATTCTAATTACAGGTGATGATGAACATGGAATAAAGGAGGCGAAAGAAATGCTAGGGCGTGAATTTGTTACCATGGACCTTGGAGTTCTTAGATATTTCCTGGGACTGGAGTTCGCCAGAAATCCTTATGGGTTGGTAATGTCTCAAAGGAAATATGTCACTGACTTGTTGAGTGAAACATGAATGCTTGGTTGCCGACCTGCTACCACACCTATGGACCCGAGTATGAAGTTATATGATGGTGATACAGAGGAGGTGGATAGGAGAAGTACAGAGAACTGGTGGGCAAACTTCTGTATGTCACTATTACTAGGCCCGATATATCCTTTGCTGTGAGTCGAGTGAGCCAGTTCATGGAGCAACCACGTCAGATACACATGGATGCCATACATATGATACTCAGGTACCTCAAGTCATCTCCAGGTGCGGGGTTGTTGTTCAAGAAAGGCAAGGTGATTACTATCTCAGCATGTGCAGATGCAGATTATGCAGGGTGTCCCAAGGACAGGAAGTCCACCTCTGGGTTTGTTGTATATGTTGGAGATTCTCTAGTCTCATGGAGGAGCAAGAAACAAACTGTGGTGGCAAGGTCTAGTGCTGAATCTGAATATAGGGCTATGGCCGAGGTTAACACAGAAATGATGTGGGTAAAGGCTGTGCTTACAGATTTACATAAAGAAGTCCCACTTCCTATGGCTTTGGAATGTGATAATCAGGTTATCTTGTTCATTGCAAATAATCCAGCATTCCATGAACGAACCAAGCACATTGAAGTTGACTGTCACTTTATACGTGACATTATTCAGAAGGGATTCATTGCTACATCCCATGTTAATTCAGAGAATCAAACGACAGATATTTTTACCAAGGCTTTACTGCGAGGCCCGTTTCAGAAGTGTGCGTCCAAGCTGAGCATGATTGACATCTATGCTCCATCTTGAGGGGGAGTGCAAACATATATTATTCACTTATGTACCTTTTAGTTATTTTTCTTTCCCGTCGGACTCTTTTTGTAATTTACCCATAGGCTACTCTCCTATATAAGAGAGCCTAGGGCTGGAGGAATAAACAAGTTCTCTTATTTTCCCCAAAACAACCAAATACTCCAACACTCCCCCTCAAGCTGGAGCATGCAATGCTCAGCTTGGACAAACAAACAGAAAGAAACTCAACTCACGCTACAGGACACTACAAACAATATCAACTCAACGCGCACAACTATCGGTTGCTGTTGAGGGCGTTGCTTCTCATGCTGTGCAGGTGAGGAGGACGAACAGGCTGAAGTGTGAGTCTGTTGAATCTCCTCGTCGGAGAGCATGTGCTTTGAACTGCGCATGTCAAAGTTACTGCAACTGGAAATGAGTCTCCTCGTCAGAGTACTCTGGCCCACCACAATAATGTGGACAATTGCTCCATCTCTGAAAAAGGCCAAACTGGAAAAGGCCGTGGAAGTGCAATCCTCGTCGAAGTCCATGATCGTTGGAGAATGGAGTCTGAAAGAAGTCTCCTCGTCGGAGAACTGGGTCTCTCCCATCTGACACAGAGAATGGTACACTACTCTGGAGTACCTATGATACCACATGAAAATCCTTGCCAACATGGTATAGGGAATGGTCCTCCACTATGGAGTCCCTATGGCTCACATGAAAACTCTGGCCGAAACAACACAAGAGAAGATGGGGACCACGACAAATGATGGCAAACATCTGCTTATCTGAAAAGACCGCATACATGTGCGAGTTTGAAATTGAGTCTCTCTGGAGAACTCGAAAAATGGGTCACTCAAACATGGAGTGCCTGGAACTTGGACTTTGACCAATCTGAATGTCGAGTCTGAAATCTGATAAAATTTGTAGAGTCTGAGCGAATAGCTGGTCTGGAATCAGTCATCCGAATCTGGAAAATCTGAATAGACATGTGACTCTACATAATACTCCTCCTCTCTCCCATACTAGTCGGAATGAAGACGTCGACCAAGTTGGGAGAAGACAAGATGGAAGGGGAAAATAACATGCATTTTTTTAAGTCGTTCACAAATTTTTTTATGACTTTTCATTCTCACATTTTTTGCAATGATCATTTTCTTTTTCTTTTTTTTAATTTTTAAGCCGTTTCACATTTTTTCGACTTTCATTTTCTTTCCTTTTTTTGCAATTTGTGTACGGCTTTTTATTGTACGCGCCTCAATTTTTTTTTAAATCAGCCCACTTGGACCTAATAGATGCCTTAGCCCAATTGGACTTTACAAAATGACTCTCTCCTCTTTTTTTTCTCTCCTTTTTTTAACACGCTGGGCCTCCCCACCTTTCTCAGTCATTCCTCTTTTTTATATAATACATCCACGGCCCAATTGGGCCTAATTTCTCTCGCCCTCTTTTTTTTTTTAATTTCACAACAAAGCCTTTAGGGTTCCCATAGGAACCCTCATGTCAAACTCATGCCGCCAAGGATTGGAAGCACCCGCCTGGGCAAGATCTCAAGCAGCCGCGCGAGAGGAGATCAGGGAGAAGCGCTGTTGCGCGATGAAGAAGGAGATGGGAGAGGGGGGGTGTACGTGCCTGATGCGGAGCACGGAGGTGCAGGCGGCGCCGCGTACGTCGATGACGAGGGATCTGGGGGGAGGTCGCGCGTGGGGCTCCGCGTTGCGCTTGGGGCTGCGCCTTTGGCTAGGGCTGTCGGAGAGGCGTCGCCTGGGCGCACGATCAAGTGCGTGTTGTGGGTTTGCCAGGGCTGAAGAAGGGCACCACCGATTGGCGTGAGGAAGATGGCGCGATGCGGCCTAGTGAGGAAGAATCACCGCTAGGGTAATCTGTGGCTAGGGCAACGCGCAATTGGAGATGCCACCGACTGGATCGAAGGCCGAAGATTGTTGGAGTGTCGTCGTTGGGTGAATCGCCAGGAGGCGAGATGTCACAAGGTACATCGCTGCCGCCTGGAGGAGGAGTAGACGACATCTCCCCTAGAGAGCTTGTAGGGGGCGTTCGCCATTTAGGACCTCGCCGAAGTCCTCCCTCTTCTCCTTGACGTGATGTGGAACCAAGTATCACTACAGGCGGGTGGGTCTAAGGGGACGGTCAAAGACCGTCCTCTTTGTAGTTAAAACTGTCCCCTCTGAGCAGAGGGGACGGTTTACTAATTGTCCCTTCTAACACCGTCTCATTTGATTAAATGGGACGCTTCTGACAACCGTCTCATGTAATAAACCATTGGGGACGGTTGTAACCGTCCCTTACACGATTACTATTGGGGATGGTTACGACCGTCCCTAGTACCTATTGTATTAGGGATGGTTAACAACCGTCCCCAATGGTCAACAACCATTTTGAGACGGCCACAGAAAACCTTTGGGGACGGTTACCACCGTCGCCTACGTTAGGATTTAGGGACGGTTGTGACCGTCCCTTCTACGATGCAGACCTTTTGCGATGCCAACAGAAGCCTGGAAGAGTCTATAGCGATGCCAACAGAAGAGTATTAGGGACGGGTTTAACCGTCCCCTCTACTTTAGCGTCTATAGGGACGTCAACAGAAGCATATAAGGGACGATTAAAACCGTCCCATCTGCGCTTCGTTAGCGACGCCAACAGAGGCGTATATGTGACAATTATAACCGTCCCCAATAGTCTTCCGTGAACTGTTTGGACAGGCGGGACGTTTCTGTATGTCTTTAGGGGACTGTTACAACCGTCCCCAATACACTCTGACAGGAAAAAAAATTCCTAGATTTATGGTGTCTTACCTACTCCCTCTGCAAAACCAATAAACACAACATTCAAGATCCAAAGAACTCAACATTCAAGATCATAAACTCAACATTCAGTATCATAATAAAACATATCATAGTTACGAAGAAATGTTATCAAGTCTACATAATGTTAGGCATTAGTAAAAAAATATTACAATAAAAAGATCAAAAAGAAACTAAAATGTACTACATCGATGCTATCTACTCAGATGCGACACTCTCGTCACTCTCATCGCTCTCATCCTCACTCTCCTCGTCGTCGCCGAGTTGTGTAGGTTGTACAGGGGGCGTGGCTTGGCTTTGAAGACGACTTATATAGGACATGACATTCGCCATGTTCATACGTATCTTGGCCATCTCTATATCTTGTGCAGTCATCATTGCCTTTACTTCGCGCAGCTCCCTCTCCATCTCTCTTTCTCTCTGCCTTCCTTACGAGGAAGACTACGACCCACCTGCACCACCCATTCCGTACCATGTACGGATCGTTTCGCCACGTCCTCCGCAACGGATGCTTCCACTGTGTTCTGGACCAGTGGCTTGATGGAAGGCATCATCGGCCGACAACGGGGGAGTGCTCGTCCCCGTACTATCCAGCGAGGAGGTGGTAGAGAGCCTAATCATTTCTTCCTGCATTTAAAAAATATAAAATAATTTCAATATATTACCATAAGTAATTCTATAAGTAAAAAATACATTTATACTTACATGAATTGGTGCGTAGGCGTCATCAACTCACTGCACTTCTCCTCCTAAGTCTCGGCTCTTTGACCCAGCAAAAACCTCTATGCGGGTCATTTCTCTTTCATTATCCCTCAACTTAAAAAATATAAAACTTCTTAAAATAAATTTTAGACTCAAACTTAATTATATATTCTAAATATTTTTTAAATACTTACAAAGTCATCCTTCTGTTGATTGGTGTTCTTCCTTCCCATCTTATGCGTGGACCTAAAGCCTTTGGAACGATTCGCTGTATTCTTGGAAGAAATCGACTGAAATTTAACAAAGTCAGTATAAACATAAAACAAATAAGTAAGGAAAAAATATACATACCGCAAAATCGTCACTAGACCAAAAATTAATCAGCTCCCTCCATTGCTCTGGTGTAACACCAGGTGGGACATTCTGCACAACCTGCTCATATGGAATCTGGGAGTTGTAGTATAAAAAAGGAGAAATAAATATCGTCAATCTTTAAATCTTTTTTTATTAAAATATAATAAACATTTTACCTTTGCCTTTATGCATCCCTTGTATCGACGTAACAACTCAGCGGTATGGGAGAGAATCTGAGAATCGACATGGGTATTTCGTTCCCATGTAAATACTGCCTGATACAACAAATATAATAACCATTAGCTCAATAAAATTTAAAAAAAACCATTTTTAGATTTTAGAATACCTCCAAATCAGAAAGTATGACAGCCTTGACAGCATAAGGAAGCTATCGAAAGTCGTGCGTAGTGATGGGGACGCGCGCACGAGCAACATGGCCAAGGTAGCTCTGAAACTCCGTGGAGTTCTCTCCTACCGCATCTCCGCCAACAATGCGTACATGTAACGTCTGCCCGGATGCAAGACGGTCCAAGAATCTACACTGAGACGGTCCACGCCATCTCTTGGTACCTCCACTACCTGCATCAGAAGAACCTCCATGTGGCTACTGAGGAGGTTCAGGAACCTTCCGAATACGTCTAGGTCTAGGAGCCATCTCTGCAATTCAAAAGTGGTTATTTTAAATAAAATATTTACATATGTCCGAATAAATTCAGCTATTTAAAGAGAAATAATAAATAGCTAAAAAGAAATCATTACCTCATGTTGTTTATGCCAATGTCGTTGTCTAATACTTCATTAATACATTCATTTGAGTTACTTTGATATGCAACATCATTGTCTACGTAATCTTCCTCTTCCTTAACATCGAAGAAATCCCTCGGGGTTGTTCTAATGGGTATAATCCATCCACTAGCTGAGTTATTTGGAATATAGAAGACCTGTTCTACCTGACTAGTAAGCGTATACGGCTCATTGGTCTGCAACCGATCTGTTTGCTTCAAAGAGAGGACTCTATTTCTATCATTCTTGTAACCTAATCCAACACGACCTACATCGAACCAGATGCAATGAAATAGAACACACCTTACATCATGTGTAAAACTGATTTCTAATATATCAATAATCTCGCCATAGTATCCGTCAATTTCAGTACTAAGATCGGCCTTCACTATTGCTCCAGAAAGCTGTGATGCTTTATTTTCATCAATTGACTTTTTTCGAAATCTGAATCCATTCACGATTTATCCGGAATGCGATACTACTAATGAGTATGGACTCTTGTGGATTATATCGAGATTTGTGTTCCACCGTTCATCTTTGGTAACTTTTAATAGTTCAATATTATTTTCGAACCATTTAAGAAAGTCTGACTTGCTACTGGTTGTTGACTGAAACTCTTCAAAGAAAGAATCAACCTCGTCTATTTGCATCAAAATATAATAATGAATAAGGTCTCTTTCATCGTCTGAAATACTACGACGAGTACTCTTTAGGATAGTTCGTCCATTTTGTTGAAAAATCCAAAGTTTGTTTAGATCTTCTATCCACAATTCACCATCGTTATTTCGTTCAAACCGATCGAATCTAATACTCTTGCCATCATCCATATACATGTCACAAAATGTGATACATTCTTCACATAAATATCTCTCAGCAATGCAACCTTCAGGTGCGGCTTTGTTAAATATCATATTCTTTAATTTCCGTAAGTATCTTTCAATTGGATACATCCATCGATACTGTACAAGACCACATATTCGAGCTTCGCTAGCAAGATGAATAATAAGATGTACCATTATATTGAAAAATATAGGTGAAAAGAGTTGCTTCAGCTTACATAAAGTGATAACAATGTCTGTCTCTAGTCTAAACAATACTTCAGGATCTAAAGTCTTCGAACACAAGATTTTAAAAAACCGACTGAGTTCAATTAGTGGCTGCAAGACATCAGGATGTACAACTCCTCTAATCGCCAACGGGAAATGAACTTGCATCAATACATGACAATCGTGACTTTTTAATGCTGATATCTTTCTTTCAGCCAGATTTATACATCTGCCTATTTGAGATGAGAATCCATCAGATACTCTAATTGATTTAATAAAATTGAGTATCTTATCTTTGTCAGCACGGGATAAAGTATACACTGTTTCGGGAATTATAATTCTAGAATTCTCTGACTCTATCAGATGTAGTTCGGATCGGATACCCAACTGTATTAGATCACGTTTTGCTCGCAAACTGTCTTTCGCAGTACTAGAAATATTTAAAATTCTCAAAATATTTTCCATAACATTCTTCTCTATATGCATCACGTTCAAGTTATGACGGACCTGTAAAGTATGCCAATAGGGTAGCTCCTGAAAGAATATACTCTGTTTTCGCCATCCACCGGATGCCTTCCTCTTAAATAATCGACATAGAGAGTGGTTGCCCAAATTTTGTTGTTCTATCCACAATGCGCTTCCTGATCGGCAATTCAAACTTAACCGGCGTCCAAACGACTGTCCATCAAATTTGTAATTGTTTTCACTTCTTAACCATCTATGACTTACGGGTAAGAAACGACGATGTTCCAAATAACAATGCTTCATACTCGCACTTAGCCATGCCGAATGTGTTTTATTCATACAAATCAGACATGCGAGTTTACCCTTCGTACTCCATCACGATAAATTGGCATACGCGGGAAAGTCATTAATTGTCCACAATAAAGAAGCATGCATTGTAAAAAATTCTTTCTTTGTCACGTTATACGTACTCACTCCAGAATTCCACAGAATCTTTAGTTCATCAATCAACGGTTGCATATATGTATCTATCGCATTACCTAGCCCTTTTGGACCAGGTATCAATAACGTTATCATCATAAAAGAAGATGCCATTGATATCCATGGTGGCAAATTATATGTAACAATTATCACAGGCCAAATAGAGTAACTCGTACTCATATTTCCGAATGGATTAAAACCGTCAGAAGTAAGACCTAAACGTACGTTTCTTACTTCTTCAGAGAACGATGGATACATTTCATCGAATTTCCTCCACTCTTCTGAATCAGACGGATGTCGCATAACACCAGATACATCTTTCTTTCTGATATTATTATGCCATATCATCATTTTAGCTGTTCTTTCATATGAATATAATCGCTGTAATCGGGGAATCAAAGGAAAGAATTGTAAAATCTTCTCCGATTTTTTCCTTTTCGAATCATGGCCCAAATTCTTATATCTGCTACTTTTGCAGTCAGGACATATATCTAGGTTTGAGTAATCCTTCTAATATAAAATGCAGTCGTTCGGACATGCGTCAATTTTCTCGTAGTTTAATCCAAGTGACCGAAATCTTGATTTAGCGTCCTTCCAATCCTTTGGAAAATTTTCTAGATTATTTAATAAGGTCCTAATCAACTGTAAGACATCTGTCATCGTAACCGCTGTATACCGATTCTTCACTTTTATCTTAAACATTTCCAGAAGAAAACACAATCGAGACTTTTTGACTCCGTCACATAATGACCTTTCTGCACTTGTATCTTTTCAAGTAAGGAATCCGAAGGTGAATCCATCAGTTCATCAGTGTCATGTCCTCGAATGTTATCTATCAACTCAAACATAGCATCACGGTCATGTGTTTCAGAGACATCTCTTTCATTATCAACTTGGTCATTATTATCTTCGACCAAAATAACTCCTTCACCATGATACGTCCAATTTGTACAATGGAGCCAAAAACCATTTAATATCAAATGTTCGTAAACCATAGTTCGATTTTGTGTCAAAGTGTTCTTGCATCTTATGCACGGACAATGTATCTTATCTCTTTCACCTCCTACAATATGATAGAGCGACTCATATCAAAATGCCCAGTCTAAGAATCCGATAACCCATTTGTTATATGTCCGATAATCATCGAATCTTTTATTCATCCAACTTTTATTCATTGCCTATAGGTAACATCCAAAGTTAACTACAGTAAAGTTTAATATTGTATGGTAAGTTGTATTTTTTAATCATCTAATTAAACTAATAACCATTTAACTCCTATGTTTCTAATCTAACTATGTTTTAAAACAACACTTACAAGCATTTAACTAAACTAATAAGCATTTTTCACTAAAAGCATTTAATCATAATCAAGATTATCCACTATTTTTTAATCTACTATCTTAAGCATTTGACTAAACTAATAAGCATATTAAAAAAATATGTAATCATAAGCATGATGAATATATAAAAAACAATAAAAAAACTTACAACCAAGTAATGCGACGGGCAAGGCGGCGGATGGGCGGCAGGCAAGGCGGCAGGCGGGCGGACACGAGTTGAGGACGAGGAGGGCGGAGGGCAAGGCGGCGGGCGGGCGGGCACGAGTTGAGGACGAGGAGGGCGGAGGGCAAGGCAGCGGGCGGAGGGCAAGGCGGCGGGCGGGAGGGCAACCGGGCGGGAGGTAGGGCGACCGGGCGGAGGGCAAGGAGGCGGCGAGGGGGAGGAGGAGGAGGGCGACCGGGCACGAGTTGAGGACGAGGAGGAGGAGAGGGCGAGAGGTTGCAGCCAATATTGAGTGGAGAATGAGGAATGGAGTCGCCGGAGGGGTATATGACCATCGGGGATGGTCGTCTAACCGTCCCCTATACAAATGATCGGGGACGGTTATAAGTGAACTGTCCTCTTTGATTGCGCAGAGGGGACGGTTTTGCAATCGTCTCCTATAATCAACTATCGGGGACGGTTGTAACCGTCCCCTATAGTTTTGTATAAGCGACGAGCACAATAGAGTAACGGGGACGGTTATAACCGTCCCCTAAAGTACCCGGGTAGACAAGAAAACCAAGCTGGGGCTAGCCTACTTAGGGACGGTTATATAACCGTGCCTAAAAGTCAATTAATGGCGACGGTCTCTAATAACCGTCGCTATTACATTAGAGAGGGGACGGTCATCTACTGACCGTCCCCGATACTATTAGTGGGGACGGTTGCTCCTTGACCGTCCCCAATAAGCGTCCCCAAAGGACGTCCAGTTTGTAGTGTATGGGAGATCGGCTCTCACGCCACTGCGGTTCCTGAAGGCGCGGCTAGAACCGGATTTAGAGTTCCACGCGAAACCTAGGGTTCCACGATGGAACCCGATGTTGCCGAGAAAAGAACGCCGCCAGGGTCTGGATGGCTGCATGGAGGCCTCGAGAATCTGAGGAGAACGTGCCTGGAGGGCGTTGCCTGGGGATTCGATCTTGCGCCGCCTGCGCAAGATTCAAGAGATAGAGACTTGTTGCTGCAAAGCCTCCAGAATGCCTTCAAGATGAAATCGATGATGACTTCAGATTTAGGGTTTTCAGTAAAACCCTAGAATGATGAAACTCTAATCTTGAACAAATGACAAACGTAATAATCTCCAAGAACACCAAATGAATCTCGAACAAACGATAAACGAACGTAAAATCCTCGAGAATCGACCCGCTCTGATATCATGTTAGAAAATAGGAAGCGGAAGCGAAACATAGAAAAAGATAAAGAACAATAAGAACATCGGGATTTTTACGTGGAACCCTACTCCCTAAGGAGCGGGATGAAACCACGGGAGACATATGCTTCATTGCTTTTCTCTCATCTGATACAGGAGGTCTGGGGCTCCTTATATAGCCTCGCTTCTAAACAGATTGCTGAAGTTGTAACCCACTATGAGAAAGAAGATAATGAGGTAGAAGATTCTTTACCAGAGTCTGATGAAGATGATACTTATAGTGATAGCTACATGCTGAGCCTTCATCATAAATGGACACCACCTCAGAAAAGATCTCCAAAACTAAGAAAGGCTAAAGAGAGAGTGTTACAGAGATTCAAAGGTAGCCTGAGTGATGCTTGAAGGCCATGTTGGCCATTTTTATCTTAGTTAGAAGTGTCTGTAGAAGCTATATGCTTCATTTGTTTTTTCTTGTATTTCCCCTTTTTTGTTTTCAATAAAAGGGGATACCCGAACCCCAGAAATTACCGGGCTTATGATTAAAAAAGAAGAAACAAACAACTGTCTCCCGAAAAAAGGATGAGAGCGGATGTATAGATTTGTCTTGTAGCAGAAGAACTAGTATAGTATCACTTTGTACTTACAAATCTTCATATCACTTCAACCGAGATTATGGAGCTCAGGTATGATAATCAAGCAAACAATTCATATAACAACCTCATATTTCACAGACATATCAAACATGTGAAAGTTGGCTGCGAATACACTAGAGGCATGATAAAAAGAGGATTGTTGCATGTTCTCAGTATTCATTATATATATTAATCTGTCAAAATGTTCACCACACCACATGTTTGCACACAGTTTGAAATATGTTATAATAAGCTGAACGTGATTGCCATACATGCTGTAGCTTGAAGGGAGTGCAGAGAGCATTATGTCATGCTCCCCTCCCACTTAGGTGTACATCAGTCTTTTGACTACACGTGGTGTCTCTCGATGTAACCCTAACCCATAGGCCTCCACCTATACGAGGAGACCTATTTCAGTGATGAAACCTTCCTTATGTATTCACGTCGAAGTACATAAACTTTATGCGATGTCGTAGGAAGATAAAAGCCAGTATTATAACAACTCTAATATACCTCGTGTCTATGATAATATAGATATTTGATGCTGCAGGTTAATGCTAGAATCCCCTCGTTGATGGTTATATGTTTACATGGTTTCATGACATGCAATCTATTCTTGATGATGAGGCTTGACATCGACATACCTGGCCACACATATGTATTTTTCACCCACTTTTCTTATATGTATATGACTGCTAATGGAGCTATATTTATTTACCAAATTCATTATTCTAGTGCTGGCTCGACCAAGAAATTAGATTTAACACGAGAAACTTATTTAATAAATTTCACAAACACCGTTATTCAAAATACAGCACATAACTGCTCGCTACCAATATAAATGTCACGTTTAGAAACATGCGTGTTAATAAGGAAACAACAGAATATGCGTCGAAGATACATGGAAATTGCGTGTTAATCACCTTCATTGATCATTTATTTATCTTAGGATGAACAACCAACATAGCACGTGCCAAAGAACATGTGCCATTTGAAATTTCGAGACCAAATGAGTGGTTGTGAGGTGATGAATATTGAAGTTGCATGCAACTTTGCTGCAAGCTCAATCCTCTATTATCGCATCACCTTCTCATTCTACAAATAATAACATAATAAAAAATCGATCATTCTATCAAATTCATATAAAGTCACGTTATCATAAATTCTCAAATCAATCGGCCATGAACTAATGATCAAAATAAATAAATATTTTAGGATTTTTATACTTGCACCCCTCTGAGATTATGCAATTACATATATGCCCTCCCTCTATAACATTTATGCCACTGTATTATTACTAAATTCAGAATCATGATCTTTTCTAATTACCGTTGTGCTCATACTTTACCCTTCGGAAAGATAGAGATGTGACTTTTGTAAGAATAGAACTGAAACTACAAAAAATATACCTGGATAACTATAATGGTAGAATCTCGAAGGAGCACAAACATAAAAAACCCCATCATTTTTACTTATGTTACACTTCCAAGAATAGTTCGTCACTACTCCTCTCACTAGACCTAACCAATGGGTTGGGAGTCCGCCCGTCCAACCCGCTCATGGGCTGGGCTTGGGCCAAGAGATTTCATGAATGGGTCAGGTTGACCTGATCCGTTCTTTGACCCGCCCGTCAACTGGACAAGTCGTTGAGATGCGCCACAAAACCCATCCCGATCCGATCCGCAAATATAAAAAAAATATATTTGAAAATTACAATTTACATACATTTAATACAATGTACTTCGAGTTTTATTTTACGTTATCAATATTACATTGTTTTTGAAGAATTTACATGTCAAGTAACACGTATTATGGTAATTCAGATTTAAAATTATCAGACAATACTCAAAAACTTATTTATCTCTGTAAACTAAATTAAAAAAAATGAGAAAAAACACTTTACATTCGACCACAAGCAGGTCCGACCCAAACAAAGACCAAATTTGAACCGCGAAGCAAAAGCAACTCCAAATGAGGCCACGCAGCATTTATTAATTGACAAAATCACGAAGCAAAAGCAACTCCAAATGCGGTCACGCAGCAATTTAATAATTGACAAAATCACAAAAGAGAGTGGACAAATATTCCCATCGCAAAAGCAACTCCAAATGAGGCCACGCAGCAATTGGACGCTGCCTTGCCCCTATAAATAAAAGGGTCCCGCTGTCTATTTCCCGTGTTCCAGACTTCCAGCACATCCCCGAATACCAC
Organism: Ottelia alismoides; assembly: GCA_037367405.1. Taxonomy (NCBI): domain Eukaryota; kingdom Viridiplantae; phylum Streptophyta; class Magnoliopsida; order Alismatales; family Hydrocharitaceae; genus Ottelia; species Ottelia alismoides. The sequence goes on along the minus strand of JAZKJV010004362.1, from coordinate 290,609 downwards.
ACCTCCCGCCTCCTCATCTCCCGCTCAAGCACTCCCATCATCACTGTCGATCACCTGTGCGCGAGCACAGTTTTCCGGTCGAATGGGATCGAGCTCGATACCGGACTACTGCTGGATCGACGACTTCGGTGGTGGATCCGACGGGGAGTTCCGGTGGAACCTCGACGAGCTGCCGCCGCCTTCTGGGTGAGGGTTTTGGTTGCTGTCATTTGTGTAATTTTTGTTCTCCGTGGCAATGTGTTACGAATGTTTTATTCTTCCCCTTGGAATAGTGTGGATATTAAGGGCGTGTGCGTTGATGGATGCTGTCATGATCAGACGGGTTCCAGGAAAAGGTCCGAGTTTTTGGTTGTTTTTTGTGTGTTTTTAAATTGTCTGCTTCCTTTATTTCTGGTTAATTTTATGCAAATATTCACGCATGTAGGAGCTTCGATAGAGGGTAAGGAAAAATAGTAAAATTTGGCAGCTAATGATATGTATATCGATTGGTTGATTTTGACATGCTTCTCCTCTGATTATTTCTGCTCTGGGGAGTGTGAGTTTAACGTCAAATGCGTGCCAAAAAGAAGTGGGTTATGGATCTGATGGTGTGGTATTCTAGGCAAATTCAAAATCCGTCGTGATGTGTAGACCGGACTAGTAATCTTCCCTACCCATATATCATCATGAATAAAATGCCACTCAATTTCTATGTGCTTAGTCTTCTCACGAAACACATGATTCGTAGCAATGTAGGTAGAGGATATGTTGTCACAGTATAGAGGAATAGGGGTAGTGACGACAATAGCAAGTTCATGTAGAAAGGTCAGTAGCCAAGTAATCTCGCAGGTAGCCTGAGCCATGGCCCCTTATTCCCTCTCTGCACTGGATATGGAGACTGCAGTCTGCTTCTTCCTCTTCCAAGTAACAAGATTTCCTCCAACCATCATAGCATATCCTGTAGTATAGCGACGAGCCTCAGGTGAGCTCACCTAATCTACTTCAGCATATGCAGTAACATCAGTGCAACCATTTGCCCCATAGAAGAGGCCATACCCTGGCGATTCCTTCAAGTAGCGCAGGATCTGAAGAACATCCTGCCAGTGACTGTAACGCGGTTGCTCCATGTGTTGGTTGGCCCTGCTCACAACATAGGATATATCCAACACGATGACAATAAGATAAAGGAGTTTTCCCACCATGCTTTTGTATCGTGAAGTATCTTCGAATACACGATCAATAGTAGTGTAGTGTTTCCTCGGGTCTGTAGGAATACCAGAAGGCTTACATCCAAGTAATCCAGCATCGATCAAGATATCCAGGCAATACTTCCTCTATGAGAGATGGAGTCCCTATGTAGTACGTAGTACTTTTATGCCCTAAAAGTAGCAACGTTGATCAAGATCCTTGGTGACGAAGACCTTATGAAGGAAAGCCTTGGTCTCTAGCACACCTTCATCATCATCACATGTGACAACCATATCATCGACATAAACAACAAGTATGATAGTATCAGTTACCCGTCTTCTGACAAAAATAAAGTAATCAAAGGCTGTTCTCTGAAAGTCAAGAATGTTGATCTCGGTAGTAAGTCTATCGAACCATGCCCTCAAGCTCTGCTTTAGATCGTAGATTGCCTTGCGAAGTCAACATACACACTCCCCCTTGACTTCGTAATCACGAGGCTGCATCATGTAAACCATCTCCTCGAAATCACCGTATAGGAAAACATTCTTCACATCGAGCTGAAAGATATGTCATCCCTTGTTTGCTGCCATTGAAAGAGTAGTTCGTATATAGCCCATCCGTGCAACATGAGAAAATGTCTTGAAGTAGTCAACCCCACATGTTCGCATAAAACCTTTGGCCATAAGCCTTGCTTTCAATCTATCAATGGACTCATCTAGTGACTGCTTAGTTGTGAAGATCCATCTGCAAGCCACATGTCTAGTCCCCTTAGGACACCGTACAAGATCTCATGTCCTTCGAGAAGTGAGAGCACCCATCTCCTCATTCATTGCCTGTTGCTATCCATAATCCTGCAAGGCTCTATGATGGTTGCATCTGCATATCTTTTGTCATTGTATGATAAGCTAGCAGTAGAAGTGAATGTGACATGGGATGAAAAGTACATTGCATCTTAGGTTTGCGAAGAACGATGGGAAGCTCCTGAGGATCATTCGGACAGTAGTGGTAGGGGCACTTGACGATGGCATATCACATTACAACAAAGGGGCATGTAATGGAACATGTGCTGGTGTATAAGTATGCTTGCGCTTAAACACAATGGTGGAGGAGGAAGGTCCAAAGGAATATCTGTGACAGACTGAGTAAAGAAGCTAGTTTTTTTTAAAAAAGGTTACATCTGCAGAGATATAATATCGATGCCCAACCGGATCATAGCACATGTACCCCTTATGTGTACGAGAATAGACAAGAAAGGCACATTTGATCGCACAAGGAGACAATTTGTCAACAGTGTGAAAATTATGGACAAACACTAACAACAAACAACAACAACAACAAAGCCTTTTCCCACAACTAAGTAGGGTCGGACAAACACTATACATATAAAAATTCTCAGAGGCAGAGGAAAGGGTGACTCATTCGTATATAGTAATGCAAAATGGGTAGAGCCCTTTAGAGACGTAGAGGGGACCATATTGATAAGATGGACAACAGTAAGTACTGCATCTCCCTAGTAGTTTTTAGGAACTTTCATCTGAGTGAGAAGGGAGCAAGCAATGTTACAAAGATGCCTGAGTTTCCTTTCGCTACTCAATTTTGCTGGGAGGTATACTGTCTTGAGGTTTGATGAATGATACCCTAGGAAGTAAAGAATGTTGTCAAATCATGTCGAGTGAATTCCAATGCATTATCAGAATGAAAATTTTGATGATCGATGGAGAAAGTATTTTTGATATAATGAATGAAATTCTTTAAAATATTATTAATCTTCAAACATTCCTTTAACAAATAGACCCAGGAGGATCGACTGTAATCATTAACAAAAATAATAAAATACTTATGTACACTCGGAGTTCGGTCCGGACAAGGTCCCCATATATCACAATGGACTAGAGAAAATGATACTTCACGATGAAACTCAGTACACGTATGAAAAGACGCTCGATGATGTTCCCGAACTGACACGCCTCGCACTCAAAAGGCTTGAGCATAGAGAGTTCAGGGAACATCATGGATATGGCCTTGGCAGAAGGGTGAGCAAGGTGAATGTGCCATAGAAGAGGATCGTCGGAGATAGATGCCACACCAATAAAAGTAGAATCAGATGGGATATCGAGGTAATAGAGGTCGTTCTTCTCATGTCCCTCGTCAAAAATCTACCTCGTCCTGATGTTATGTAAATAACAACAAAACTCATTAAAAATTTCCCTACAGTTAAGCTCATTACATAGCTTTTGAACAGATAATAGACTAAGCGGGAAAACATGAGCACACTGAACTCCATTTAGTCAGAGTTTGAAGGAATACTCCACAGTGCCAACATCAGTAACACGTGAATGTGCCCCATTGGCAACTCGAACAACCTTCACAGAGGAAGACACTTGTGAGAAGTTAAGCAAACTACCTTCTCTTGTTAGATGTGTAGAGGCTCCTAAGTTAATAATTCAGGCATGGATGGAGGCAGAGACATAGTTTGCTATTGTACCTGAAGTAGTACCAGACTAGCAATAGGAGCAAAAGTAGTACTATCACTAGCAGGGGGGCTGGAGTTCTGCTGTAGTTGCCTCAGGCGGACATATTCAGAAGCCGTAAATGGTGCATGTGCTCCACCAGAGTGCTGACCGGATGTGTCGTTAGCGGTATCATAGAATGCCTCAAATGAAGCTGTCTCATATGCACTATTGGCATTAAGCTATACGCTAAACTTGGTTCAGTAATGCTTAGAGGGATGATTCCAGCATCCATAATGTATACACGTTGGATAACGAGCAGTAGTAGGATCACGTTCACGTCCACGACCAAAGTCACTCTCGTGTCCTGACTCGCGACCATGGCCTCGTCCTCCCTGGTAACTCAATCGTCCTCTATTCCCTGACGATGCATACTGGGATGTAGTCTCGACAGATGGTATGGTGGGAGGATGCTCGATAAGTGTCTCAAGTTCCTACAGACGATCAAAGATGGTCATCAATGTTGGGCAGTATATCAACCATCAGAAAGTGATCCTTCACGGGCTTGTATCGTGATTGCAATCCAGAAAGAAATTGATAGACCTCCCATTAAACACTCTCTCCCGCCTGTTGATCACAACATGCCGGCTGAAAAATAAGGAGCTCCTCAAATAGGCTAGTGAGCAGCATGTAGTACTAGATAAGACTCAAATCTCCCTAAATAACAGATCCTATCCTCGTGTATATATCAGAGAGTAGGGACCTGGTCGTTTTCTGTGAATACGTATGCTCAACTTCTCCCACATCACTTTTGTAATATCCTTGCAACGAAGACTTGCCGTAATATTTGGATCGACATTGTTGGTCGTCCAAGTGATAACCTGGCAGTTGTCAGCACAACATGTGTTGTAATCCTTGTTTGTCTCCTTAGGCGGATCCTTGTCTTGCGTTGGCCATCGATGGACACCTTGAAGGATTGGGACCATAGCACATAGTTCTCTGACTCTTTCAATTTGATAGAAGTGCCATGTACCATCAAAGAAGAAGTCGTGTACACAGGCTTGGTCTTGAAAGATGTCATCGTGGTCGCAAAGGTCAAGAAAAAGTGACCTACAAGATATGTTTCTTTAATCAAGCATACAAGTGACCTAAATCACCATATCAGACCCTTTTCGGGCTTCCAAGTTGGCAAACTGTGGTTATGATGCCACAATCAGAGTTCCAGAAGGCGCCGAAAGAGTCATTTGGTGGTGCTTGGGGCACAAGAAAGTTGCAGGAGTAATTTTAGTAATCTCATCACCGCTGATGGTTGGCAGGAGACGAAAGAGGGGAGTGATGAGAGGCGAGCGTGGAGCGTGGAGGGGGGCGCGGGCCTGACGTGAAGTCTGCCGGAGGGCGGTGCGTGGGGGTCTCTCCGGCTTCGAGCCGCCCCCGCGAGCGGAGGTTTCGGGTGGTCGTGGGGTCAGGGGTGGTCGTGAAGTCGGTGGAGCTCGTGAAGTCGGGGGTGCTCGTGAAGGCGGGGGTGTTGAAGATAGGGGTGACGGAGGCGTTTGGAGGGTGGTTACTCATCGGAAGCCGGGGAAGAGGTGCTTCCGCTGCGGGGAGAGGGGTCATCTCGCCCCTGCTTGTCCTCTTCCGCCGCATTGCTTCTCCTACGGGTCTTTTGGGCATCGTAGACTTAGCTGTCCTGCATCGGTGGCGGACGAGGTGTCGAGTGGCATTGGCGGGATTGGCGGTCCTTCTCCTGGGGCAGGGGGCTCTATCTTTGGGCCAGGCGCGTAGGGGAGCATGCAGGGGATGGCGGGGGACATCTCCGATGAACTTGGTCGCATTCGCTCAGCGGAGGCCGGTTTTGGTGGTGCTTTGATTGGTGTGTTGGCCGGTTTTTTGCCATTCGGGCATTCTTTGGAGGCTGAGGTTTCTCGCAACATCGGTAGTGATTTTAGCTGCGACGTGGTTTGGCTGGGGGCCGGTCGGGTTTGCGCTCGCGGCCTGTCGATTTCGCAGGAGAAGGTGCTTTTGGCATCCGGGACGAGTGGGGCTATTCTCTGGAGGCCCCTCAGATTCGCGGACGACCATTTCGACCGGACGGTGGTTCGTTTGGCGCAGGTCTGCGGGTACCATTCCTCTCCCGCTCGGTCGGGGTTTTGGGGCCTGCTCTAAAGCATGTCGGCTCGGTGATCAGGATCGTGGCTGATGGTAGCCTGCCGGAGTCCGACTCAGGTGTCACGGCGGTCTTGATGGAGTGCTCGCTTGGAGTGGGGTCCGAGTCAGAGGCGGTCCTCCGGGTGGGGTCTTTTTCCTTCAGTCTTTAGATCAAGCTTTCTGCCCCTCTGCCGCCGTCGGGCTTGGCGGGGCATGCTGTCGTGGCGGGGCTGGCAGACGCGGAGTGCCAGGCTGACGGGGCGAGACATGCAGGCGGCGATTTGCCTTCCCCTCGGGAAAAGGTCGTTGTTGACGAGTCTTCATTTCTGGCGGATGGGTCTTCGCTTCTGGCGCCCCCTCGACCCTCGCGCGGTTCCAAGGCGTCTCTTGAACTTTCATTTCCTCGCGAGACCGATCCGTTAGAATTCTTGCCGCTTGGGGAGTTTTTCAGGTCGGACTCGCCTTTCCGGGGCCTGAAGATAAAGCCACCCATTCGGATCCTGAAGTTGGAGCCACCCATTCAGATCTTGAGGGCGGATCTGATCTTCGCCTCGCGTGATGCTCCGGAACTGGCTGTCTCTCGGTTCTCCTTCCCCGGGTTCCCCGACCCAGATTCTTTCCCTCGCGGGCTCGAAGGTGGACGCTTCTTGCCTGGCTTGTCTTCGGGTTCTGTCCCTGGGGCCCCTTGCAGCTCGCCTCCTTGGGGGGCCGTGGGGGGACGGCACCCGGACGTTTCCGGTCACTCTTCGGGTTTCCATCTTGGCGCGGGCGGCGGGGCGATCTCGGCGGAGGGGCCTTGTGACAGGGGGTTCGCAGAAGTTGAAAGCGTGCCTGCTTCATCTCTGGGCACGGAGATTGCTATTCAGGAGCATTCGGCTGACTTGGGGATCGGGTCCTCGTCGGTGGGCCTTCCGGGGGAAGGAGCGTTGGATAAGAAGTCGGGAAAGAGGTACCGGAGGAGGCAGCGTTCCAAATCCGTTGCTGCAGCCCCTGCCCAGGTTTCCAAGCTGATGGCCAAGGTTGCGAAAGCTGCATGGGTGGTGAGGCTGGAGAGGGGGAGCCAAAGCAGTTGTTAATGAAGATTCTTTCATGGAACGTCAGGGGTATGGGTGACCCAGAGAAGAGGAGTGTTATGGGGTCAAGGTTCGTAGAATGGGGTTGTGATGTTGTTCTCCTCCAGGAGATTAAGCTGGATTCGCTCACGGAATCGGTCTGGCGGTCCTTTGGAGCAGATCCGATCTCGGATTTCTGCTCGCTAGAGGTGCTAGGTTCTGCTGGCGGTTTGTTGGTGGCCTGGAGGGGATCGTTCTTCTCCTTGCGGGCCGAGTTGAAGGGTTCTCACTTGCTCATGGTCCTTCTGGAGTGCCAGCGTTTGGGGATCTCGTTTGCTTTGTCCCGTGTTTATGGTCCCTGTGTTGCATCTTCAAGAAATCAGCTTTGGTTGGACCTGAAGGCGGCTCGGGATTTCTTCTCACGCGTCCCCTGGTTGGTGGGGGGGGTGATTTTAACGTTACGCTGCTTTCCTCGGACCAGCCGAGGTTGAGGGGAGGCCAGGACCCTGGCTCTGCCTATTTTGTGGAGGTGGTTGACTCTTTGGGACTGGAGATCCTGGACGCTTCGGATGTGAGATACACTTGGAGGAGCTCTGGCTCCCGCTCTCGTCTGGACCACTTTCTAGCGTCGGCGGAGTTCCTGGAGGTCTTCCCTCTCTCCTCTGTTGCTGCCAGACCTCGCTCCTGGTCGGACCATACGCCCATCCTTTGGGATTCTGGAGAGGCCTCGCTTCTTCGGGGCATCTTCCGCTACGAGAAGGCTTGGCTGTTTGAGGACTCTTTTCGGGGGCTGGTGGAGTCGCACTGGAGCTCGGTGGTGGTGGCGGGCTCGGCAGTTGCTCGGTTTGTTCTGAAGCTTGAGTCCTTGCGAGCGTGGCTTTGCATTTTCAAGCAGGAGTCGAGGGCAGCCCGTCGGGCGCGTAGGGATGAGGTGGAGGCTGTGATCGGCCGGTTGGACAGTTTGGAGGATATGTGGCCGCTCGTGGTGGATGAGTTACTCCAGCAGACAGAGGCGCAGAGGAAAATCAGTGTTGAGGACAGAAAGAGGGTGGCCGAATGGAAGCAGAGGTCCAGGCACAGGTGGCTCAAAGAGGGGGACGCGAACACTGCTTTCTTTCATAGGATTGCTAGCAGGAGGCGGAGGACAAATGTCACCAGGGCTTTGATTGTTGATGATGTGCGGGTGGAGGGAAACAAAGAATTGGGCAATGCTATTGCGGACCATTTTCGAGAGTTATCGGCGAGGGGCACGGACAGACGATGGCGTTGGTCGGGCGAGGGAGCGGTGCGGCTATCGGACGCCCATGCGTCCAGCTTGACTCAGGCCGTGACCTTGGAGGAGTTGAAGACGTCGGTGTGGAATCTCAACAGCGATGGCGCGCTGGGCCCTGATGGTTTCCCTATCTCTTTCTACAGAGACTTTTGGGATCTGGTTGGCGGAGAGGTGCTTAAGGTTGTTCAGGAGTGCTGCTGTTGCATTGCGGGGTTTGAGCGGGTTAACAAGGCTCTGGTAGTTTTGCTTCCAAAGACTGATGGGGCTGTCAGGGTTGAAGATTACAGGCCTATTGCTATTTCCAACGCCCTTTATCTAATCGTTGCCAAGGTATTCGCGAGCAGACTTAGTAGGGTGCTGGAACACTTTATTTCCCCTTTTCAGTCGGCCATCGTCCCCGGGAGACAAATTGCGGATTCTTTGGTTGCGGCGGCTGAGATTGTGGCGGACTGGAAGAGATGTGGAACAAAGTCCTTGCTTTGGAAGGTGGATTTCTCAAAGGCATTTGACACTTTAGACTGGCGCTTCCTTTGGACGACGCTACACAGGAGAGATTTCTCGGCCGTCTGGATTACTTGGCTGAGGTGATGCGTGACGACGTCATCTATGTCCGTGCTCGTGAATGGTCGACCGGAGGGAGGGTTTTTCCAGCCTCAGAGGGGGGTGGGACAGGGATGCCACCTGGCACCCTTGCTTTTCATCATTGTCGCAGACGTTTTGGCTTGTATGGTTGACAGGGTGCAGCGCGGGGGGCTCACGAGAGGATACTCGAAGGGGGAGTTGCAGACCCCGCTGCTTCAGTACGCTGATGACACCATTTTCTTTATCGAGGGTGGGCTTGAGGAGGCCAGGGGGATGGCAGCAGTGCTACAGCTTTTCAGTGAGATGTCCGGGATGAGGCAGAATGCTGGTAAATCAAAGTTTGTGCCTTTCTCTCTTGACGATGAAGAGGTGGACCTGTGTTGTTCGACGTTGGGAACTGCGTGTGCTGGTTTCCCGATTCACTATTTGGGGCTCCCACTTTCCACGGGAAGATCGAGTTTGTCTGACTGGCTACTCTTGGTGGAGAAGGTTGAGGGGAGGCTGGCGGGTTGGAAGGCGGTGCTCCTTTCTAAGGACGACAGATTGGTGCTCCTGAAGGCTGTGTTGTCCGCGATGCATGTTACTACTCCTCTACGAGGTTGCTGCCGGCCGACGTTAGGAAGAGGCTTGAGGGTCTGATGCGGAGATTCCTATGGTGCAAGAGCGGCCATGGGCAGTCCGGTATGTATCTGGTCAGTTGGGAGGACAACACTCTGCAGAAGTGCGCCGACGGGCTCGGGGTGCGCCGACTGGGTGCGTTGAACGAGGCGCTCTTATAGAAGTGGGTGGCAAGGATCTGGGGCGATAGAGACGACCTCTGCACCATGCTCGTGCGACAGATTTACTCGGTTAGTGGTGCGGCACCGTCGACAAGTTTAGTGGGGGGGGGGCAAGGCCCTCTCTCTTTTGGAAAGGTATCCTCAAGGTCACACGCAACTTCCAAGAGTTCTTTAGACCGGTGTTGGGGAATAGCGAGCGCTTTGCTTTTTGGTGGGACAATTAGACGGATGGGGGAGATCTTGCTTCTCGCTTCCCTCGTCTCTTTGCTCTAACGGAGGATATGGACATGCGGGTTGCCGCATGCTGGGCCGATGGAAACTGGATGCCGTTGTTCCGCTCGAACTTCTCGGATCAGCAGGAGTTCATGCGCTTGCTTGACGTGCTTAGGGACACGACGGGTCCCTCGACGGGCGTGATCATTGGGTTTGGCAGGACAAAGACTTCACGGTCCGTAAGGCGTACTTGGCGATCTCCATGCCCTCGCCCTCCCTCTCGGCGGATATGGTGCGGGACTGCACTTTCCTTTGGAGGTTGGGTCTTCCTGAGAGGTTCGGTTTCTTTTTTTGGTTGTTCAGGAGGAAGAGGCTGATGACGCGCGACATGTGCGCCATGCTGTTGGGGGTGGTCTCTGACAGGTGCCTTACTTGCGATACGGTGATTGAGACGGCGGAGCATCTTTTCTTCGCTTGTCAAGGGGTGGCGCCCCTTTGGGACGACCCGTCCCTAAGGTGGGTCGACACTTCCGACGTTGGGGCATTCTACGACGGTTTGGTGGCGGCTGACTAGCGGGCGATGAGGGACTTGTTGCGGCCGCTGGCTACGATATGGGCCATCTGGCTGGCCAGGAACGCGCTACTGTTCTCGGGACAGAGGTTTTATTTGGAAAATGTAAAATTGCAGGTGTTGAGCTTGATAAGCTCATGAACCGCTTAGCGCGTATTTTTGTACTTCCCTTTATCTTTCCTTCCTTTAATAAATACTAGGGGTGAACACCATTGAGTGTCTCCCCCTCTCTTGGCTTCAAAAAAAAGGAAGTTGCAGGAGTCTTCACGGACCCCCTAGCAGTCCAGGTGGAGGTTTTAGCCCAACATATTGGCCTGGACAGAGCAGAAAATTGTATCGAAAACATGAGATGCTTCTCATGTGGCGATGGTGACGACTAAGGAGTTACTGTGGGGGCCTAGGGAGGCACCGCTTGTGGCTGCGGTAGCTAAGGAGTAGCAGCAGGAGGCTTCGATTACTGCTCAGGGCGAAAGCCACAACTGCGGTGGCCAAGAAGGTGTCGCAGGAGGCCTGGGCTGCTGCTCATGCAGCGGTGGAACCCAAGGCAGAACCGCAGTTGGCGCTATGGTGCGAGGAGAGTTCTCGCGGAGGCCTCCAGGAGTTATGTGGGATACTGGTAGGCGTCAAACCTCCTTGTGTAGGGCTTTGGACGCTGAAAGGAGCCCGCACAAGGGTTTTCTCGAGGTGGAGAGGTAAGAGGCTGGTGGTGGTGCCTGGATCTAGGTCAGAACACCGATCTAGGATCGTCGCTTTGATACCATGTGGAAAAAAATGATGGAACACAATCAATTATTTTATTCAGGAGGTCTAGGGGTCCTTGTATAGGACGGAACCCTATAGGGCTCATAACTGGAAAAATACATAAATACCCCCTGGGGGTTACAATGAAATAAGATAAATGTAAGGGTAAATTACAATTTGGGTCCCCATCTATGAGTCCGATCTCAAAATGGGTCCTCATCTTTAAATTGTAACGATTCGAGTCCTAGAGCCGTCAACGTAATGAACTTTTTGGGGCTGATGACGACTATGCGCTTGTTTAAAAGTTGGAACCCAACCCCCATTCCCTTCCTGACAAGGGCATATTCGTCATGAAACCCAAAGTTTCCGTTTCCTAAACAGCCCGGGGACCTGAATCGTTACAATTTAAAGATGAGGACCCATTCTGGGATCGGACCCATAGATGGGGACCCAAATTGTAATTTACCCTAAATGTAAATACATCACTAACAAACCTATAATCGGTCTTTTGCTGGAGATATTCATGGTTTCATTCTTTATCGTCTTATGCTAGTTTTCATGTGAAAAATACTCCAAAAATAATCCTATATGGGTGCATGTTACAATGTGGGATTACTATTTGACAACTTGAGTTTAAACAGATTGATTGGACGCCGTTGGATTTAATTCGGTTCAGACGCAACATATTATCAGGGCTACTTTCCGTATATTTCTACTCATGTCTAACTTAGGGTGCAACAAATGGTATCAATGATAATAGTTCTTGAATTGTAGAAAAGAACGGAATAAAAGATGGAGCTAACCTTACAAAGAATTAGAAGGGAAAAAAACCATCACGATTATTAAAAAAAATGACTTAAGTCATCGTCTTAAGGACATTGCACATATAAGTGGACAAAGTTGTAACACCCAAAAAATATCTAAGTGGAAAACTCATAAAAAGTAGGTGTGGGATATAGAGGCGGAGATTATTACGTGAAAACTTGGGCAGCAATTGGGCTTGGGCAGCGGTTGGGCTTAAATATCTTGGGTGGTGCGATTCCATGTTTCCAACAAATTGATAGGACTAGCTTTCTTCTATAAAGGCTTGGCTTAAGACTTGAGGCATTACACAATATATTTTACTTGTTTGTTTTGTAAAGTAGAGTTAAAGTATGCTCTCTTCATTATTGATGCATGCTATAGACTGTGCATGTTGTTGTTGGAGTATTTGGTTGTGCGCCATATGAGTTGTAGGAGGGTAAATGGATCTCTCCATGATCCATTTACCCCATCCATATGTTTAGTCCCACATCTACCAGTGACGGGACTTGGAGGCTCTGTGGAGGCTATATAAGGAGCTCCAGACCTCCTGTATCCATTTAGAAAGTGCAATGAACACATACGCCCTCTGAGGCATTCCCCCGTGGTTTCATCCCGCTCCTTAGGGAGTAGGGTTCCACGTAAAAATCTTTTGTTCCATGTTTACATTTCTGTTCTTATGCGTTGTTTATCATTTCGCTTCCGCTTCCTATTTTTAACATGGTATCGGAGCGGTTCGATTCTCGGAGTTTTCATGTTCATTTTTTTCGAGATTCGATTCTTAAAGATTGTTTTGAAGAATATGTTCGAGTTATGAGAGATTCAAAATCTCTAGGGTTTTCTAAAACCATAGATCCACAAATCTAGGCCGTCACGCTCCGCCATCAACTCCAACCTCTTGTCGATTCTCAGTGCGAGTCTCCATTTTTCCAGATTTAGGGTTCCAGGAGGAACTCCTTACGCCACCCCCGATGATTCTAGGTGGCAGACAAGCGGTGTAGCCACACCTCGACCTCGCTCCAGGCGGTACGATTCATTGTGAACAGGCGGCGTGGAACCTTAATCCTCCTGGCCCCAGGCGGCTCCTCCTTCGCCCGATGGGCCTTCAGGCGGCGCAACTCATGCTTCCCCCTCCCCGGCGGCGCAACAACCAAGTCCCATCCCCCTCCCTCATGCGTGAACTCCCCAGATCAGATTCTCCCCTCGCGCTGCACCCTCCAGCGTGGTATCGCTCCCCGCTGCTGTACTCCTTCGGCAGCGAGATACTCATAGGCGTCTCTCCCCTCGACCCCAGACGACGCCAAGTTCTCCCCTGGCGGTGCCACCCTTGATCCTAAGCGGAAATCCTCCATGCCCTAGCAGGGAGAACCCTAGCAACGACACCCCACCGCGCAAGCGGCTCTCCCCAGAGGGGCGATGTTTGGCGATACAAAAGAAAAAGGGGTTCCCAAGTTGAAAACCCTAAACTAAGGTAGCGGGCCTTAGAAGAAAACAAACAAGTTCCCAACTGGGAACCCTAATGCTAGGCAGTGCCGCAGTGCTTCATAAAAAAATGGGTGCTTTTATTGTAAAGCCCAAGGTGACTGTTTAAAAGAAGAGAGGGGAAGTTTTTTGTCCAATTGGGCCACATTTATTCTGTTAAAAAAGAAGAAAAAAAGGCACGTACATACAAAAAGCCGTATGCAATTTCAAAAAAAAAGACGCGGACAAAAGAAAAGTCGTACGCAATTCCAAAAAAAAATTGATTCAAAGGGGGGGGGGGAGGATGTTTCAAAAAATCATTTAAAGCTGAAAAAATGTAATCACCTTATTTGGTTTTGTTTCTCTCCATTTTTAATATCTTTGTTGTCTTCTCCCAACTTGGTCGATGTTTGATATTCCGACCAGTATGGGATAAAGGGGGAGTATTATGTAGAGTCACAGGTCTTGTTGCAAATTCAGATATCAGATGCAGATCAGTCAGATTTTCTCAGACTCTACAGTTCTTCAATTGATCAGACTCGACGATTGATTCCGAGTCCACAGTTTCAGATACGCATATGGATGCGGTCTTCTTTCAGATGAGCACATGTTTGCCATCTTTTCTCGTGGTCCCCATCATTCTTCTTGTATTGTCAGGCCAGAGTTTTCATGTGAGCCATAGGGACTCCAGAGCAGAGGGCCATTCCCTATGCCATGTTGGCAAGGATTTTCATGTGGTATCATAGGTACTCCAGTGTAGTGTACCATTCTCTGTGCCAGATGGGAGGGACCTAGTTCTTCGACGAGGAGACTATTTCAGACTCCATTCTCCAGCGACCGTGGACTTCGACGAGGATTGCACTTCCACGGCCTTTTCAGTTTGGCCCTTTTTAGAGATGGAGCAGTTATCCACATATCATGGCGGGCCAAAGTACTCCGACGAGGAGACTCATTTCTGTTGTTGTGACTATGACAGGCGCAGTTCAGAGCACATGCTCTCTGACGAGGAGATTCAATTGACTCACACTCCAGCCCGTTTGTCCTCCTCACCAGCACGGCATGAGAAGCAACGTCCTCGACAACAGCAGTTGTGCGCGTTAGGTTGATATTCTCCGTAGTGTCCTGTAGCGTGAGTTGAGTTTCTTTCTGTTTGTTTGTCCAAGCTGAGCATTGTATGCTCCAGCTTGAGGGGGAGTGTTGGAGTATTTGGTTGTGCGACATATGAGTTGTAGGAGGGTAAATGGATCTCTCCAGGATCCATTTACCCCATCCATATGTTTAATCCCACATCTACCAGTGATGGGACTTGGAGGCTTTGTGGAGGCTATATAAGGAGCCCCAGACCTTCTGTATCCATTGAGAAAGTGCAACTAACATATACGCCCTATGAAGCATTCTCCCGTGGTTTCATCCCGCTCCTTGGGGAGTAGGGTTCCACGTAAAAATCTTTTATTCCATGTTTACATTTCTGTTCTTATGCTTTGTTTATCATTTCGCTTCCGCTTCCTATTTTCTAACGGTTATCTTTGAAAACTCGATCAACATACGCCATCATAATCTATCTTTTATTTTGATTTGCCATGTTGGTCAAGTAATCTTTTCTCTTGATCTTACAAAATAGTGGAGCTCATTGCATCCCTGGATTTGATGTAATTTATGGTTTTTGGCTTTCATCATTTCTCTATATGAAAATGACATTATTTGTCATGGGAGAAAGACTGATTTATCACGTGCTTATTTACTTAGGTCTAGAATCGAATCTTGTGGAGGTGCCAAGTCTAAAGCATGCCGTGAAAAGATGCGGAGAGACAGGTTAAATGACAGGCATGTCTTCGTTGGCCATAAATGATTTTCTGCCTCAATTGTTTCTCCTCCCATTTTTGAAAATGTATGTAATGACAAGGCTGCTTAAATGTCGTCTCAACATATTCAACAACATTTTTTCCGATCGAAATTAATTTTGGCATAATTAGGAATCGTTTGTAGATGGCACAAGACAAAAATAAGGATTGAATTTTATTTTAATTGGATGACTCGTAACACCTTTTCATCATAGGACACATTTTCAACAAATTTTTGTATTTTGATTTGCTCAAACAGTCGATTTAGTGAAGGTATTCGTAGTGTCCAAAATTAATAAAATTTGTTTCATTTATGTCTTGTACCATGCAACTGGTCCCTAAAATTGTCAAACTAAATTTGAAGTTGCTATATCACTAATTAAGGAGCAAACAGATAAAGATATTATTTGTATACTCATGCAATCATATCCATTTTTCAAGGACATGTATATGCATTTTCCAATTCGGTGGACTAAGATATCGATATTGGTCCAAACAAATAATGGTCATGGATATGGTTTTATAATTTTTGACGGAGATGGTTTTATAATTTTATAATTTTGGAGCATATGGATACATAATATTAATTTATTAGTGCTTGTCCATTTGAATATCTGTTAGTGCACATGTTTATTGTATATATAATATATATGCATATACTTAGATATACATTATATCTACGAAGTATATGCTTATAGTATACATTTATAAGGTTTTATATGCAAATGTTTAGATGGAAAGCTCTTAAGGGGGAAAATAAAGGTGAGGTCATGAGTAGAGGGGAGGGCGAGAGCAGGAGTGAGAGAGAGATGTGAAGCAAGGGAAAGGTCACCGTCGAGGCGGAGGAGAGCGCTGCCAAGAATTTGGGGAGCGAGAACACCGCCTCTGAAGATGCGGAGATAGAGGACTTGATCAGCGAGGGGTCAATGAAGATCTTCGAGGCCAGCAAGTGGGGGGCCAAGATGTTCTAGTGCGGCACAACCTACCATTTATCTTTCTCTTGCAAGGCGGCTGAGCAATTGTGCTTCTGCTATGGAGGGCCGGGTCACCGGAGGAAGGACTGTGTGGTAGGAGTTCCAGGGCTAGGAAGGCCACCCCTCGATATCGAGTCACCGCTGTTCGTGTTGCGACGATGTCGAAGTCTGAGAGAGTGGTGGAACCTCTCTCCATGATTGTGCTCCTGCTACTATTGGGGAGGCTTGCGAGAGGCGGGGCACCAGTCGGCCCTTGCCATTCGCATCTGATTGCCTTTGGGTCTTTCAGGTTGGTGTCGAACACCTGTTCTGTTTGGAACCCTTCTTCTACACGGGTGGTGGATCCAGGTTGGCGCAACATCCGAGCCCCTAGTAGAAGACTATCGGGCTCCCTAATCTTGGATAACTGGGTTCGGTTCTCAGGGTCGGTTTTTGACCCGAGGTCTACATTTGGGTCTTTTGGTTCGGATTTGCTTGGTGACGGAAACTCGATTGGAAGTCCACCTTGGCCTTCAACATCTGGCGATGACTGGAGATTCAGAGTCCCGAAAGGATTTTATTCTAGAGGTGGGCAGGGTCGGTCGACCCTCGAGGGGTGGACGCGATGAGCCAAGGGAGAGATGGTGGATCCAGTGGGGGCACAAACCTCTCCTATGGCATCTTACAACATAGGCGGTGACAGAGGGGACCCCGTGGGTTTCGACCCATGGGTGGGTGCGGTCATTACGAGGCGTGTCGTGATACCTCCTCGATGTGCGAGGTAGAGAGGGGGGGTTGGCATCGTTGGAGCGACGGGGAAGCTCCAGCCCGACCCACCAACGATTGTGCATGTCTAAGATGTTCCGAATAACTTTCCGTCTTTCTCTCGAAAATGGCGACGCACGAATCCTCTAGATTGGGAAATAAGAAGTCTTGAGTGTAAGTGTGAAGATGGGCTGCGGGGAGGTGCTCTCTTGGTGGGGAAGGAGGGGGCTGCGGTGGGAGAAAGTTTGAGTCAGGGGTGTGTCCTGATGGGGGTAGATGCCGAGTGTTGGGAGATGGCTGCCGATTGCGAGAAGGAGGAGATGCAACGTGGAACCAAATCTTTGTCCTCGAGTCTTACGAGGGAGGAAGCAGAGTAGGATCTTGAAGTGGTGATACCTGCGAGAGTGACAATGGTGATGGCATGGGTAAACCCCTTAGTCAATCAATGGCGCTTCTATCTTGGAATGTGAGGGGTTTAGGTCAACCAGAGAAGTGATTGGCGGTAGGCTCCCTATTGGTTATGTGGTCGATTGACATGGCTTGCTAGTAGGAGTCCAAGATCGAGTCGTGAGAGTCTGTGCGATGATGTTCCGCCTCGGGTCCTCGCCTAATGGAGTTCAGAGCTATTTCGGCGATTGGGAGCTTAGTTGGGATTGTTGTTGCTTGGAATGGGTGCATGTTTGGCGTGGTGGATGAGTTGAACTTGACTCGCTCGGTATCGGTTTCTTTGGTGAGCAACATGGATCATTCTCGTTTTGTGGTCACCTCTGTTTAGGGAGTGACATGGTCCTGCCAGAATGTGGAGTTGTGGGAGGAGCTGCGGAAAGTAAGGAGACGACTTAGGAGGGATTTCAATGTAACGTTGTACACTGATGACGTGCCAGGTGGGAGAGGTGTGCATGACCCCAGGTCTATTTTATATGTTGAGGTTGTGGAGGAGTTGGCGCTAGAGGTTCTTGACGTGATAAACAATTGCTATACTTGGAGGAATTCCTCATCTCGGTCACACATCGACCGGTTTCTTCTACAAGGTGTTAAAGAGTTTTAATATGGCTAATGTCACTTCCCTGCCTCGATCCCGCTTGGATCACACCCTGTTATGTCTAGATCCTTGTAGTGGCAGAGGCTCATCATCCTATTTCAGGTTTGAGCGGTGCTGGTTGTTGGATGGTTTTCGTGAGATGGTGATTTCTTCCTGGTTGGCGTTGGAGGTGAAGGGATCGGCTATGGTTAGATTTGCTTTGAAGTTGGCGGCTTTGCGACACATGCTATTGGAATTCAAGAGGGATTCTGGCAAAGAGAGGGAGCTAAGGAGAAATTGGTCGCAAGAGGAGTTGGGAAGACTGGACCTGATGGAGGATGCCGACGAGCTGGATGAGGAATAGTTGCTGAGTCATGGGATCGTTCAAAAGATCTTGGAGGAGGAGGATAGAAAGCGAGAATTTGAGTGGAGGCAACGGTCGCGGCAAAAGTGTTTAAAAGAAGGTGATGCTAATACAAGATTTTTCCACTCAGTGGTGAACGATAGGAGGAGAAATATGATTCTTTCGGTGGAGGTTGGAGGAGAAGAATTGGAGAGGGGTTTGCTAGGGCCATGACGAAATATTTCAAGGGAATGAGCATGCGGCTCCTGTGCAGTGTGCCAGTGGCTCGTGCTGGCTGGGAACATGGGTGGACCATAATTCTGACTCAGAGGCTAGGGTATTTTTTCAGAGAAATCTGATATGCTTGCTGATGAGGTGATGAGGGTTGTATCGGAGTTCGATGATGGGAAATTTAACTTCGATCGGCTCAACAGATCGTTCATGTTTTTGCTCCCCAAGGACACATCGACGAAAATTGAGGATTTTGTGACGATTGCGTTATCCAGTGCGATCTATTTGATTTTGGCCAAATTGCTATCCAAGCCAACCGACTTATGAAGGTGTTTGGCTGGATGGTATCCCCTACTCAGGTATTTTTTAACCCGGGAGACAACTCATGAACGGTGTGGTTACAGCTTTGGAGATTGTGGTTGATTGGCCTCGGAGGAAAACAAAAGGTGTCCTTTGGAAGATGGATTTCTCAAAGGCTTATGATTGCGTCGACTAGTGTTTTCTTTGCCTCCTACATGCATGGTTTTCCTAACAGATGGATCACATGGATGAAGAGGTGCGTCACAACCGCCTCCTGTGCAATACTGGTGAATAGGCTGTCGAAGGGGGATTTTTTAGCCATTGTGTGGGGTCCAATAAGGTTGTTCGCTGGCACCACCTCTTTTCATGCTCGTTATCGATGCCTTGACGATCATGGTGGACCGTGTTGTTTCGGGATGTTTCTATAGTGGATATTCGAGGGAGGATCTATCCATTCCCATTCTCCAGTACACAGATGACACGATGCTTTTCTCGGAGGGTGGTGCTGATAGTTGTAGGGTATGCCTGTTGGTTTAAGCATTCTCGAGGATGTATCCGGGCTCGGACTGAACATGGAGAAGTCAGAGTTTGTTTCTTTTGGGTTGGCAAATGTGAAGATTGACCTGTGTGTAGACTGCTTGCGGTCTTCACATAGGAGTTTGCTATTGCGGTACCTCGGCCTACTGTTGGTGGCTGGTAGGATGCATGCTGCGTAGTGGTTACCGATCATCGAGAAGGTAGAGCAAAGACTAGCTGGGTGGAAATCTGTTTGCCTATGGGGGTTGGGAGTGGTGCTGCCGTGCTTTGTCCAATTTGCTATACCGATCTTTTTCCTGTCTTCTAGGTTGGTACCGACGGGGGTGAGAAGGAGACTTGAGTCCATGAGGCAGTTTTTCTTGTCATCATCAGGGAGTCACATGGGATCCATTTGGTGGATTGGATGACGGTTTCTTACTCGAGGGAGGATGAATGACTTTGCGTTCGGAGTTTGGAAGAAACGAATATGGCACTTATGAGCAAGTGGGTCACTTACATATGGGGTGACTGTGACAGCCTGATCTGTGGCTTGGTTCGACGAGTATATGGGCCAAACTCTTTCTCGAGTCTCGGGGAACTTGGTATGGCACCTTCCTATTTCTGGAGAGGTGTTTGCTGAGTGGCACAAGAGATCTGGCTGTTCTTGAGACCAGTGTTGGCGGACAACTCTGGTTTCCGATTTTGGGTGGATGATTGGAGTGAGGGCGGATGACTGTAGGAGAGATTTCTGCGTCTGAAGGCGTTAGCAGTGAGCCCGGATAGTTCAATGGCGAAATTGTGGGATGTCTTCTTTTTTTTCCAGCGTTTCAGGTCGTACTTTCTGACCAGGGCTTGGAGGAGCTCTTGCTTGAGGAGCTAGAGAGTATTGCGGGGCCCACTAGCGGCCATGATTGTTGGAACTGGTAAGACGGTTCTTTTTCGGTGGGAAAGGCATACAGAGCCCTGAAGGGGTCCTTGACTTTTAACCATGGGGGATGTGCCGCAGACTGCAGGCGCATATGGAAGTGGAAGATTCTGTCTTGTGTAAAGGTGTTTCTTTGGCTCCTCAGGAGGGGAAGGTTGCTGACCAAGGGCAGATTTTCGAGACTAGTTTTGATGGCGGACCCGGCATGAACACGTTGCATGGCAAATAGTGAGGATACTAACGGCCTTTTCTTTGGTTGTAGGAGCTTTGTGGCGGCTTGGAACATGTTGGGCTGTCGGGACTCTACTCTTGACAATGCCTTGGGGTTCTGGAACTTCATCGGTGCAAACTGGATTGGTACGGAGATCGGGAGGTCGGGGTGTTTGTCTTTGGTCTGGTCCAGTGGCTGGCCAGAAATGGGGTGATCTTTCGGCAGGAGCGTTTTTACGCGGAAAATGTGGTGGCCCATGCGAAGGCAATGATTGAGAGCTGGAAATTGTAAAGAAATTTTCATACATACATCTATAGACCTGTAATACTTTTTTAGTGATAAATGATGAAGTTTTTTTTGGACACACACCTATATGATGGATGCCCTTTTTCATTAAAAAATGCAAATGTTTAAATTACCATGATAAAACTATTGAAAACATTGGTCAACTATCTTAATGTGCTATATATAACTATAACCCAAACTGACTTCATTTTCATCCATGTCCCTGTTTCCCACCTGCATACGATCTGTGTTGTTTCATTAATTCTTTGTACATGTTATTCAAACAAATAAATTCTATTATGATATTAAAGTATTTTCATAGATACATACATTAGAATATTGTTAACATTATGTATTTACTCTATGCAAAAATGTGTTACGATCAAGGTTTTAAAAAATGTGAGGCGTATCAAGACTTTTTTCCAGTATCACCTCGAGGGGTAAGCAAGTTATCATTGCATCTCTAAACACTGATGTCATATCTCTAAACAAGTGGGGAAATATTAATTTTAAGTACATGCTGCTGTAAGTTGTTAAAAATACAACTCTCTTCTTTTGGACTTTCAAACTGTAAGGAGTCAAGTAAATATGGATTTGCAAGCACAACAATGAGTTAGTCTTAGTAATAGTAAAGTTCTGAATAAAATTCGACTAAAATACATGGATGTCCACACCTCTTTTTTAAAAAAATAGTTAAGGTATGTGTGTCAATCAATTGAGAAAACAAGAGAGCAAGCAGTGGTCACTTTTTACTTTACCATGAGAATTGGACAATAAAATGCATGAATATTGCATGTTATGACTGTCCTTGTTCATGCATGCTTTGGTGTGTATTATTTTGACCCTGACGAATAGTAGCAAAGATAAGACATGTTTACAAAATACACTTTTGTAATTTTCGATCCATCTAAGGGGCTTGCATCCAAACATTTCAATAAAAAAATCATTTCTGATTGAGTCATACTAGGGAGTAAAGGCATTATATTCAAGGAATCAGACTCAATTTTTTGTTCAGGTTGATCTATATAGAAAATGCAGGCTTAATATTTAATAAACTGCAAAATAAATGCATAATTTTTTTTTTATGTTGATTTATAACAACCGAGTAAAATTGAGTTCAATATGTTGATAGACTGCAAAATAAATGCATTAAATCAACTTGCCTGTAGTGGAGTGTTAATTAAATACCTTTCGGTGAATCGCAAGCTCAAGGACTTGAAACTGCTTGTCTGCGGAAGACGAAAGGCTCACAGTCAAAGAGAAGAATATATAGCAGAAAACAAATGAAAAATCAGGTAAGATCTAAGGCAAAACTTCACATCTGTGAGGCGCATGCCTCAATGAGGCTGCTTGAGGTGTATGCCTCGACGCCTCGAAGCGTGTTTTTAAAAACAACGGTCACGAGACATCCACTATCCGATGTATAATCCATATCCCCATTCGTTGATTATTCATATATGTTTGGCAAATATCAAAATCCATATATATGTCCATTTTTATAATATGGTACCTTATTTCACATCTACAGGATATCTGTAACCATAACTAACTTTGAAAATAAACAGGGGAAGGCCCGTATCTGCATCTATATCCATCCATTTGCATCCCAAAACTGATGCTGCCCCATATTCCTTGTATGCATTCGTACTTTGATTTTGAATATTGCGATGCCAGCAAGATGTGGATAACCTTTTCTTCAGATCTCTTATTCTAGAGAGATCTTGCTTGAGGCTGCAATTGGTTGTGCGGACTAAACATCACTGAAGATTTCTGGGTATCTCTTGGGACCACCAATGTCGATTTGTACAATGATAATGTCAAACCTTTGGCCAACATCTGGGCTTTGCAGTAGATGTGGAAATGCGTGGTGTTCCGATGCTGAAAGGTGTGGTGTTTCGATATGAGAGATTCTGTGTCGTATAAGAGCATGCCAAGGCTCTTTTTAATTTTCGGTCTTTCTGATTCTTCTTTCAAATTTGTGAGTATATAGTTCAATTGTGCATCATTTTGGGTGCCCACTCCTTTTCTTCCCGAGAAAATAATAGTTTTTTTGGATTTTTAACCCATCAGACCCAATAATCTTTGTAAATTACCTCTACGACCTTTGAAACATCGATATTCCTCCATAGACCCCGTAATCTTGCTCCGTTTGACCACATGGACCCTCCGTTTGTGCACCGTCTCTTTCGTAACCAAACCAGAGTTGTCTGAGTAACCCTTGTACGGTACAATTGCAAGAAGCATGCCACGTGTCCTCGGTGATGTTTATGGCGGGAAGCTCGGATAAAGAGGCATCCGAGTTCGTCCTCTCCCATTCCTCTTCGCTTCCATCGACCTCTCCCCTTCCCTTTTCACTCCGTCGACCCCTTCCTGCTCCACTCCGTCGACCTCTCCTCTTTTGCTCCACTCCATCAACGTCATCCCTTCCTTTTGCACTCCATCGTACCGCTGGTTTCGTCGACCGCATCAAGGTCAAGCGGGTTTAGGGTTTCATCGGATGAGCGAATGAAGGCTAAACGGGTTAGGGCTTCTAACTGATGGGTTCTTTTTTGTTGATTTCGAACATGCAGGTGTTGACGATGGGGTGGTTCAGTGGACACGAAGGGATCCTCATGGTGTGCGTTAGGCATGGTGGGTACTTCAAATGGACGCGAGAAATGAAGGGTGAAAAGTATTTGCTTGGAACCGAAGAGAGGATCGGGATCGATCCGGACACAACCTCCTGGTTCGACCTCATGGAAGCAATCTCTGAGGTGGTACCTTGGGAGCCAAGGTGTACGATCACTTTGAAGTACAAGATCCCTCACATAAGAGGGGTCAAGTTTGCAGAGATTAGGAATGAAAGAGAGATGATGGAAATGTTTAATGCGCACAATGATGGAACTGAGATCGAGCTGGTGGTGGAAATGACAGACGTGGAGTCTCTAAGTTACGTCCAAGCGGAGGAGTCTCTGAGCAAGAAGAACGCAGGTCCGGTGGCCAATTCCTTATCGACTGCGGAGGATGCCAGAGTAACCGTGGATCCCATACTGTCTATGGAGAACTCCCAGGGCACCATGGAGCCACATCCCCACGATGTCGATCATGGTGGTGTCGCAGGCTCTAAGATGGCCTTCACGTTTACATATGAGATGTTAGACTGGAACATGGGTGAGGAGGGAGCCGGGGACAAGGTTTGGCATTGGCTTAATTCTGAAGGAGGTAATTCTGATGTTGGGATCGCGAAGAGGAATGTGGGTGATGGTGGAACGGAGGGTGAGCCTGCAGGTGAGGGTGGAACAAAAGGTGCGCATCCCGGCGAGGATGGAACGGAGGCTGAGACTGCGGGTGATGGTGGACGAGAGGGTGTGCCTGCGGGTGAGGGTGGAACAGAGGGTGTGCCTGTGGGTGAGGGTGCAACAGAGGGTATGCCTGTGGGTGAGGGTGGAACAGAGGGTGAGCCTGCGGGTGAGGGTGGACGAGAGGGTGTGCCTGTGGGTGAGGGTGGAACAGAGGGTGAGCCTGCGGGTGAGGGTGGACGAGAGGGTGTACCTGTGGGTGAGGGTGGAACAGAGGGTGTGCCGATAGCTGATCGAGGGAGTGAGGGTGTGCAGGAGGGTTATCGTGGGACTAAAGGTGTGCCTGTGGTTGAGGGTGGAACAGAGTGTGTGCCGGTGGCTGATCGAGGGAGTGAGGGTGTGCAAGAGGGTGATCGTGGGACTAACGGTGGGACAATTGGTGAAGAGCATACACGCATCAAGCACACAAGAGTGTGCGTACACAGGTTACACCTCCGGACACCATCCAACCGAAGATATACGAGATCAGTGGCTGCACAGAGGACTAATGAGGTGAACCATACAACACCCAATTCTGATTCCTCTGATAATTCTGATTCCAATTATAGTGTAGTTTACGAGGCTGAGGAGAATAGTGATGCTTCAGATGACATGAATGGCCTTTTATCTGAGAATAGCTATCATCACCTTATGGATTCTGATGTGGAGAATGTGTGCGATTACGATGGCCTTGAGGCGAACGTGGATATGGATGCCCCATCGTTTGAAGTTGGGGTTGAATTCGAAAGCCAGGAATCCTTTCGCTCCGCACTTGCATCCCATTGCATCACCAAGGAGTTTGCCGCCAAATTCATAAAGAGCGAGAGCAGCAGAGTCACGACAACATGTAGGGAGGAAGGATGTCCTTGGAGGTTACATGCCTCCTTGATTCGAAACAGCAACAGGTTCAAAGTTAGAACTTTGGTGGCCGAACACACTTGCGTTTCGAACAATCTTGCTGTAAACACCATGGCTGGCCAGCATTGGGTAGCGAACCATATATCAACTTGGGTGATGCAGAACCCCTCAATTACAGTGAAGCAGCTATCTGATAGGATCTTCGAGGCATTTAAGCTTCGTCTACCCTATATGACCATCTACAAGGGAAAGAGGAAGGCGTCAAATGCATTATTTGGGAGCATTGAGGAGTCATATGCAAAGGTCCCCTCCCTTATTGCCGAGTTGAAGCGTCGCAATCCGACTAGTGTCATACACTACTTCTTGGAGGAAGATGACTCCTTCCTCAGATGTTTCATCTCTTTTAAAGCTAACAAGGATGGGTACATGTTTGGATGTAGACCCTTCTTGGGTTTGGATGGATGCCACTTGAAGGGCAAGTACTTGGGGACATTGTTGTCTACTACTGCCCTAGACACAGCAAATGGGCTCTTTCCTGTTGCCTTCGCGGTCGTGGAGAATGAGTCAAGCGTTACATGGAATTGGTTCTTCAAGCATTTGGACGAGGCTATCCAATGTGGTGAAGGAAAGGGTCTAACATTAATCTCAGATGGTCAAAAGGGACTGGAGGGTGCAGTCAAAGATAAATTCCCATATGCGGAGCATAGGGCCTGTATGCGTCACGTTTACAAGAACTTAAGATGAAGTTCCCAGGCAGCGATTTGGAGCATATACTTTGGTCAAACGCCAGAGCTTTCGAATCAAAGCAATACCTCCATTGGATGAGAGAGCTTCAAAAAACCAATAAAAGTGCTTTTGACTACGTGATAGGAATTAATCAGAAATGGTCGAGATCGCAATTCAGCACGTCTGCTCACTGCCATTACATCACCAATAATTTAAGCGAGTCCTTCAATTCTTGGATTAATAAGGCACGTCACCTTCCAATTTGTGATCTAATAGATTGGATTCGTCAAGATGATGACAACTTTAGAAGAGAGGAGATTGAAGGGTGAAAAGATGCAAGGTGTGATGGTATCTACAACACTAGACTATGTGAGGACCTCTACCAAGAATCTACAGGGGTTCATAGTAAGGAGATCAAGCGAGACTAGCATGGAGGTGGAATGTCCTACTAGTCGTAATGTATGTGATCTAGCGGCAAAGCATTGCACATGTAGGCGATGGCAGGTTTCTGGCTTGCCATGCACACATGCTTGTGCCGCCATCTCAACTTTGCGAAACGTGAATTGGGTTGACTACTTATCCAATTACTTCAGCATATCACGTTATAGAACTACCTATGCGGAGTCCATCGCCCCCTTACCCGATAAGTCTTGCTGGACGCCCGTTAAATTACCATACAAGGTGTTACCTCCGCACTCCATGAGGCCTCCAGGTAGGCCAAAGAAGAATCGAATAAGGGCGAGGGACGAGGAGAAGAAGACCCACCACAAATGCACGAGGTGTGGTTCTTTTGGCCATCACAAAAATTCGTGCAAAAATCCGATAAATCCACGAACCATGGCGGCTGAAAATGAATCTCAAGATGGAACCCAATTACGGGCATCCATGGAGGATCTAAGTGTGAGAATTTGTTCTCAGTAGTCTTCTACATTGGGAGTTCGAAGGTATTTTAGGATCTGTACTCACCACTCTTCAGGTTTGGGTATTCATTTCTTCATTATTCCTTGTCCCTTGCAGTGGTGTGGCTGTTAGGGCAAGCGCCTTCAAGAGGACGACCAACATTGCCAGGGAGGCTAGTCCAAGCAACGCAAAGAGGGGGCGGCCAAAGAAAGCGGCTCGACTTGGAAAAGATGAGCCCCCCATTACTAAATGATGTAAAACTTCCATAACTTTTTGAATATTCTTACTTGAAGATCCTATGAGTTTCTAGGTGTTTAAGGTGTTCAATTTACTTTTTTCAGATGTTCAAGATCCATGTTTGCCCACAATGCTACCGAGGATCCAGCAAGTAATTTTGGAAGGTCTGATTCCTTACAAAGTTGAAGTTATCAATTGAATTGCTCGAGTATACATATGACGGCTGTTATTTGGACTTTTTTGTTTCCATGTAGGCCTACTGGGTAGAGAAGTGCTTTTTTGGGAAGGGAAAAACTCTTTTTTGGGAAGGATTGTGATGAAGATTCCTAAAGCTTGAAGTTTTGGACAGCACCTACAGAATAAAATTTACTTCTTCAGTTGGAATGTTCGGTTTCTTTGATTTACTTGCGGTGTAATTGGTGGGTTTTTGTTTTTAAAGTGTAATATAAACAATAACTTAGACTTAATTGCGGTTTGAAGAACAAGGACATATTTTGTTGATGTCATTCTGTCAATGAATGCATATGACTCGAGAGTTCTATTTTGTTTGCATTGCAGTCCAAAGTTTCTTGAGATTTTGCAGGTCAAAGCAATATAATGTAAGGATGGGAGCATACTAACAGGGACACTTGCGGTAATACATTTAGTTCTTCTCAATACATACTACATGAGTTTAGTTGTGAGGAACACAAGAGCACAAATTGACAGGATCTTGACATGAAAGCATATGTTCTTGATTTGAACCCTTGTATTTGCAAGTTCAGATTTTATCATCTTCAATTCTTCGTCCACCTTTCCTAACTCTTGCAATAATCGTAACTCCGTTTTCTTTTCTTCTTGTGAGGTCTGATAATTGGGCGTGTCGTCGTCGACCCAGCCAAAAAATTCACAGCTTCGATCCGGACATGTATAGAATTTCCTCCCCTTACTCCATGGTCTTGATGATGTCTTCACCGCAACAAGGCTTCGACATTGACATCTGACTCAATCATTGCCGGAGACACTAGAGGTGGAGAGCTGATCCATCTCGTAACCTAGAAAACATGTCAAATGTTATTTTTGTAATATAAAAATTCAAGGTTGTAAAAAACGGTATGCGGTATACAGTCGGTAGGGTCACTGATTACGGTTTAAACGGTATGCGGGAGTTCAAACGGAAATTAAACGGTCTATGCGGTTTTACATTTTTAAATTAATAAAAAATATTACATATATATATTTAATAAAAAAGTATAAATGAACTTTAAAAATATAATCACATATCCACAATTTTGATCAGATATTGTCAATTTCAATGACTTCTTCATCCGAATGTGACATGTCAAAGTAGATAGCATAATCAACATAGGGTTTATGTAACCTTAATGCAAAACGCGGCCGCTTAAACGGCGTGTAAACGGCCGATTACACCCGTTTAAACGGTCTGACCGTTTACATAGCCGATTAAAGGTTATACAGTCGGTCGAGGACCGAATGAGTTTAAACGGCCGTTTAAACGGCCGCCTGAACCGATTTTTGCATCCTTGTAAAAATTCATGTAATACTTGCTATGAAACACTCAAAAGCAGCAATAAAGTTTTTTCAATGTGCATTTCTTTATAGTGTTCTTACCTCTTGGACGTGCAGCAAAAAAATTTGTTTGGAGATCTCTCCAGGTCCGAGTAGGTTGAAGCCAATCTTATAATGTGAGACCTTAAAATAAGGTTGTTGTCCCTTGTAAATAGCCGTTGGGAGCCAAGGGGTATGTTAGGACATCCACCTCCAACGGTCCACAAATTGGGGGTAAAATAGGGCATTCACCCGTGACATAACGACCGTCAGTGTAAAAATAGACGACCCTAAACCAGAGGGTCTGCGCGGTAATGGTTAGCAAGATTACGGGGTCTTGGGAGGAATATCGATGTTTCAAAAGTCGTAGAAGTAATTTACAAAGACTATAGGGTCTGCTGGGTAAAAATCCCTAGTTTTTTAATCAGCACTCGTTTTATTATTTTTCTTTTTCCTGATTATATTATCTTCAGGTTCCTGGAACTCTGTGCTGTCCTCGATCCTGGAAGGCCTCCCAAATCTGACAAATCTAGTATACTTGGCGATGCAACTCGTGCCTTGTTACAGTTGAAGGGTGAAGCACAAGAGTTGAAGGAAGCAAATGAAAAGCTGCAGGAGACAATTAAAGATAAAGGTCTGATTTTGTGATATTATCGTCAAAATTGTTTGTGCAATGTTATCTTTATCTAGAAAACCTTTTTAGATATCGATGTTGATTACTAGCTCATTTGGGGCCATAGAATCATTTTATTTCAAGGTTAATGTTGTATTGGAGCATTACCCTAGAACAAAATTTCTAGCATCCTTGTGACTTCGTTTGAATTATTTTTTTGGCAGTCGAGGCTCCTAATTTTGTATCAATCTGGTTTGCCATCCTACTGTACTAAAGTGGCGAAGCAAATGCGCAGACCACTTCAATAAACACACGGGGATGTATTTGGCCTGACATTGGATGATTTTAACTGTCCTCGTCAGCGTTACTTCTCTGACCGTCTATTTGTTGTTTCCTAAATTTTCTTTCTTGGATTTCTTTTAATTGGCATATTGGGCTATGCTGACATATGATCTTCAATCTCATTAAATAAATTACGCAGTTTGTTAAGAATATGAAAGAAGCATATAAATCAAGTTCTTGGAGGGAAACCAGCGTCATGGTCATTGGAAGTCTTTTCTATCTTGGATATGGTTGGTCCTTTTTTGTTAAAGCAGGCCTCGTCTTATTTTTATCATCTAGTGAGATGTTGGGGTATGCTAATTAGTTCCACCTTTTGCTTATTATGGTGGAGTCGTAATATTGCAGGCCGAGAAGAATGAGCTTCGTGACGAGAAGATGAAATTGAAAGGTGAAAAGGAGAGGCTGGAGCAGCAGATTAAGATGATGAGCATGCCACCTGCAGGATTCGTGCAACCACACCCAGTGATGGCTTTTCATGCTGCCGCTGCCGCATTTGCCGCCCAAACTCAAGCTTCGTCAAATAAAACTGCTGCATTTCCAGCATACCCTGGTCCGCCCATCTGGCAATGGTTGCCTCATGGGCTGTGGCTGCCTCCGGCATCACGAGACACAACCGAAGATCCAAAACAGATATCTCCAAGTGCATAATTTCCTTGTCCGGTAATCAGCATCTTCTTATGTTATCTACTTCTGTCTACAGTGTGCTCGCCTGTTATATGAATAGTTCGGCAAGCCTTTTTGCTGAGGAAGAATGTTGAGCCGGACTTGCAAGTCCTTTTCACTCCTAGTGAAAAGA
Organism: Ottelia alismoides; assembly: GCA_037367405.1. Lineage (NCBI taxonomy): Eukaryota > Viridiplantae > Streptophyta > Magnoliopsida > Alismatales > Hydrocharitaceae > Ottelia > Ottelia alismoides. The sequence continues at coordinate 260,646 of JAZKJV010004362.1, read as the reverse complement.
CGCCGGTGCTTGTAGATTATGGATCCATTGGCAAGCATGCTATTACAGATGTATCATATACCTCCATTCAAGTAACCAAGATCTAACTAGCTTCATATAACTAACAAGTGCCCAGCTTGTGGAAGTATTGTATGGACTTCGCTGGACAAGCTCCTCTGGAACCTGCAGGAGGTGCTCGCTGCTCATGCAGCTTGCATTTTCCCCATTCTTCCGACGGTTGGTGCGAGTGCGGATCCATCTCCTTCCATTTCTCCTGTCCGGGGATCCAAAGGTCATCTGGTGGTGGTTTGTTTAAACTCAATTTGCAATTGCTTGGTGATTCTAATGAATCACATGGATAGCTCTTGTGTTTGGCATTTCATGTGAGCCACACACCACTCGTTGATTTCATTACTCATAATGTCACTAAGACGTGAGAAAACTAATGTCTTCTTTTGTTTTGCTTGGAAGCAAGCATGGAATAAAGGGTATAAAGAGTTTATGGTTATACTTTTTGTGAAGCAGACGGAGGATCTGCAGATCTATGCATTCATTCATTTCCTGTCGGTGATGTGAAAACAACTACATGCAATTGTTGGTGTGTGGACGTGGATTGGAGAATGATACAGCATACTGATCTCAACCCTCTGGAAACGGCTTTGGTTCGAGGAAAATCAAGCTCAAGCAAATTAAGACTGCCTAAAGAAGGAACACAGCTCTAGTATTGTTTAAAGGACCTGAGAGCGCAATATTCCTGTTTTATAATCTAAAATGACTAGCCCTTTAAGGAGTGGAAGTCGGCGTGTCCTCGAGCTCAGTCTATAATTATAGACTGAGTTGTACCCGGGAACAGATCCAGTATATGACAGGGACATACTCTCCTTAATCATATATTTTACTTTCATAATGTCTTGAGATTTTAATTTGGCCCCTCCTAAGATAATAAATTGTTTTTGAAAAAAATAAGGAAACAAACTCACTTAGTGGAGCTTGGCGGTACAAAAGGGAGATAATTATGTTGCAATGTAGAGAGCGAGCCCAACCTCCTGTCATTTACCTTCTTTTGATAAATTTTAATTCAGTCACTTTTATAATATTAAAGTTAAAAGTATAATTTGATATAAAATGAGGGTTGGGCTCATTTATCGAAATTATTTTTATTGTTTTAAAATTTTGCTTCATTACTCACCGAAATTAATTTTATTGTTTTAAAATTTCACTTCACCCTAGGAACAGATCTAGATAGGTTTAAATTAACAGGTTAGTCAAAATTTTAAATTTACCATTGAAAATAATAATCTATTAAAAAATTAAATTTACTAATACAATTAAATAAGATTTAAATGATAGTTTTCAAAATTTGAAAAATAGGAATTGCAAATATTAACTTCATTTAGAAATATAAATTGTTTTTCTTTTTTGAGTGATAGCTGTATACTTGGTTTCTTCATAAAATTCATGATTTCGCCTCTGATCGTACTGGTCAATGTTTTTGAAATTGAATTGGACATCGAACTCGAAATCTTATCAAAATGGTTAGATCGAGTTGAATCATGTAATCAAACCAGTTCAACCGGATGATGACATCATCATTATTTAAAATCAGATTAAACCGGATCAGTGAGAAAAAAAGTAGTTGAACCGGATAATCAAACCAAAATAAAATAAAAAAAAATATATAATATGTACTTAAATATACTTGAAATATAAATAAAATACATAGACAATGTATATATATTTCACACTATACATAAAATATTTTTTCGTAAATACCATCAAATGACATGCATATCATATACATATATATAATATTATATTTAGACTAGTTGCTTTATAACGTAACAGTAGTTTAATAATATTTAAAACTCAATACATGCAAAAGGTTATGTTAGAGTAGTTGGGTAGAAGTTTGAAATAGGAAACCTAAGGTCACGGGTTCAACTTCCACTGCTAGTATTATTTTTAAATAAATTAAAAATTAAATAAGGTTCAACTTTGGTTGAACCTAGTTAAACTGGGTTAAAAATAATAAGTTAAATAGGATGGGTATTCGAACTGAATCGACATAAATCGGTTAACTGGACTGGTTCAGGCTCAGTTCACTGGTCGGACCAGTCGAACTGGCTGGTCCGATCTGGTTTCAAAAACACTGGTACTGATACCATGAAAAAAGTAGTAAAACAGCACCAAAAACCCCTTTACTATGTCCTGATTTCAAATGTCATAACTTTAAAAGGTAATCATGTGATACTTTTAAGAAAGAATGTTTTAATGTAGTTTGAGTCTAATGGAATCCCGTTGACTCTATTATCTATCTTATCTTTAGCCACCTTAGCTCACTGCAAACAAACGAAACTTCAGATATAAGTATATTTTCACTCATGATCAGTAATCTTGAAATAAGTGGTTGCAGCATCTGATTTATTCATCCATTATTCTTCATTAAAAAAAAGTTCTCATCAAGAAAGGGGCATAATTGATAATCAAATACTTGGTAAAGTTATCCGCAGAGATTCGGGACCCAATTACAGATAAAATGGAGCGAGGGAGCAACGTATCCCCCGTGGGGGATATCTCCCTCGGCTGTTGGTTCCCGCCACGCAATTGCACGGCTGCCGTTTCCCGACGCGTCTCCTCCCCCTCTCCCTCCGAGACTTTGGGTTCCGATCTATCCATTCCTCCCGCTGCTGTGCGCGCTTCTTATGCTTCCCGGATAAAGGTCCGATCTAATCTGCTCTCCTCTTTTCTTTTTATATATTGTCGATTTCCTCCAAGCGGAAGCTTCGGCTTCTGGTGCCATCCATTTCTAGGATGAGGATACTTGATAGCTCGGAGCACCCGAATCCCACCCCTTATAATTTAAATAATTATGAAGTTTCTCAGATCATGGCGCTCTTTGTTCTTATAAATGTCTTGATGATCTTGTTAAGTAATGTTTTCGTTTTGAAAAAAATTATATATTTTACATGTTTTTATGTAAGAGCTATCTTCCATACTTAGTCTCAAATCATACATGTTAATGGCTCATCTGTTGTGATATCTGTCCTACTTGTTTCTTGTCGTACACTTGATAGCGGTAGCTCAGGATGATGTATGATCCCACTCAATATATATGCTAATCCCAGTTGTAAAATAAATTGATCTATAGTTCCATATTCACAAGTTTTTTAGGTTTATATGAGTGGCTAATTGCGAGAGAATGACTTAATTCTATAATGCTACTCTAGGGCTCCTTATATAAATGGATGCTTAGGGTTATGGTTACATAGAGGGGTATCCTGAGTGGGTGGAACATAACATAACAACCAACATTTTCTTTCAAACTAAAGCATATATGCCAATCATGTTTCATCTTGTTACAACAATTTTTCAAATTGTGTACGAGTGGATGGTTTGATGAGCATATTAATAGCAGAAGCTACAACGAGAATACGCAACAACCCTCTTTGTATCAGGTCTCTATACTAATGATGGTCAACTTTCACATGTTTCAACAACCCTTTTCACATTGACCATAATCCATGAACATACCATCTCATTATCCTTGTCCCATTTAACGTGTTTGCCTGTCTTGGTTGCGGGCTTTGGCTTAAGGAGAATATGTTACTTGTCATATCTTAAAACAATCATAAGGAATTCCTCGAGTATTTGAGATAACTTCTCTCGTCTGGTTTTGGGATCGAGCCAAATGAGGGTAGGTGTGCACTCCCTCCTTCGTAGCCCTAGGATGTTACGTCTTCTTTTACGTAGCTAAGGCTTGTTTCTAGAATAAATTTGGATGGTATCTATTAGATCATACCGTGCAGGATGCGATGCATCAAACTTCTATCAAGTTTGTCTCGAGCCATCCGATTTAAGTCAAGGTAGATCGACTTGAATCTGTGGGGATCGGAGGGGTGCCTGAGAGAGTGTTGGTACATGGATGTGGCTGTTGGAAGTCAAAGGTGCTGGCGGCATCGAGGAAGGGGCACTTGGGCATGAGTGCTGTGGGGACCACCAAATATGGTTACCAAATCAAGTACACTTATTGCTAAAAACTAGACTAATTTTGCAACTGTCTTCAGTGCGGTACGAATAAGGATGAGAATGTGGACTTGGCATAAAGTCCTTGTTCTCGGAAGAATACTACTCAGATTTGTAGAACAATTTAAACAATGTTATTTACGCGATACCTTATCATGAAGTTTTTATTTGTAAATCATATTCTGTTTCAGGAAATGGCAACCACTATATCAAGTCATCATCCTAAGCTATCCTTGAGGTTGCATGGGAATCTGTGGAGGGCCAGAGCAAATAAATTCTCGAGCCTGGGATATTCTACTCTTTTGAATTCGTCTGGAGGAGCAATATTAAATGAAGGGCAGTATGTTTTCAACTTTCCTGGAAAGTCTTATAAATCCAGGATTTCGATCTCAAAAGCCATGAGCAGCGACACACAACCTGGTGACACAGAAGATGCTAATCAAGACAAGGAGTTCCAACCTAGCGGGAGCAATGAGGTAAAGAATACTGTCATGGTCTCTCGTTACATAATATATTTCTAGAAATAAAAAAAGTAGAAGAAACGAAAATAATGGACATTAGTTAAGCAGCTGGGCGATGTATAATTGGCATAAATGAAAACAGTAATACTGTAATATAACAGTGAGTTGGGTGTAAAGTGATGGATAATGAACGGTAATACTGTGATATAACAGTGAGTGATGGGTGAAGAAATTATATATTTTGCTGACATCATGGGTAGTGATTTAAAATTCGGAATAGCTACTGCTGACAAATAAATACTTTGGAAACCATTTCTCATGTAGGCATATTCCAGAATCTCACGTGATGATCTGGAGAGGCTTGTGGGAAAAGACGATTCGAGCTTTAGCGGTTTTGATCTTGCAACTCTTATTAGAAAGAAGTATGGTAGATCTTATGATGTACAGCTTATAAAGAAGGTTTGTAATTCCCAACAATGCACATTTTTGTTTTCAAAGCATTCTAGTTGAATTACTTCGTGGATGCAAAACACATAAATAGAACTTTGAAGTTCCCCATATCTTAGATTTAACATGGGATGCAACTCCATCTATGAGTATAGATTTTGTTTTAACAAATTTGGTCTCCTGACCCACTGGCCATTTGCTTCTTTTTTTGAAAAGCTTCTATATTTTTCCAATCATGCACTTGTCATTAAATATAGCTAGAAAATGGGTGTGATTTACTATCATGTGCTCAATTAACGTCGCACTAGACAATGGTCCTGTTCTCTTTATCATAGTTACTAGCATAATATTTTTTTAAGAGTTAATAGCATAATATTTGAAGATATTTTTTACAAAAATTGTGCTAGCTGTTCGATCTGAGATCTGGCTCGGCGTGATTGTGGTTTTTTTGACTGAGGCGTGATTGTGGTTTACATTTGTTCTATTAGTTTTAGCCTTGGCTAAATCCGTTGCTACTTGGATGATATGATTTCCTTTTCAGACCCTGCAACACATAGATTTCCTTTTGAGTTGTGTTTTTTATTCAACTGTCCAGTGACCAAGAAGCCCATGCTCCCATATGAAATCGGTTCTGTCTACACTTGTTAGTAGGGTGCATGAGGACTGCTTGCCGTTGCATACTATAAAAAATAAAAAATGTTACTTTTTACATGTTTCATTTTTTACGTTCTTTTTTAAATAAAATGAATATATTTCCATGATTACCATTCCTTGGCATAGGAATTCATGGGGAGAAGACTCTTAGCGATGAATGTTATGTGGAAGTACAGGGAACAGGTACAATTACAGCTATGACATGTGTATACTTGTCGATATTGAAATTGTTTTCGGTATAAACTCTTGTCTTCTTATGTGCATATCCTACACTTGTAGCATAAAATCGTGGACAATTTACTTGAATATGGACTTACTGTTTAGCAATCAGACTAATTTGTTACTACTTGAAATCTGGCATTTTATGTGCAATATTGTGTACACAAATTTGGAAATTTGGATTCTGTAAGATGACTGCAAACTTTTGGATGTTACCATAACTAGGAGACAATTTGGCAGGATGAAATATTGGTTTGCTCAACCCAGATAAAAGGTCAGAGAAGTAAAGGTCGGCAAAATAGATATTTGTTGGTGCCATTTCTTCTCTTTATCTTGGATCAATAAAAAGTGGAAGTGGATATATTTCGTAAAGAAATGCTGATATTCAGCTTTAAAAGATTGTAAAAGAAAATTTAAATGTAATGTGGTTTATATCATACAATAGGCAGTGTCAAGAATGCAAAAAGGCAAACAATTCCTTGTTGAATAAAGATTATACACTGGGCGTTTAGTTGTTTCGTGATAGCGGATTAATGGGTCATGAGTAGGGATCCATTGGTCCAGCAGGACTATATATGTAACATATCTCTCCTTTTACAAGTTAAGATAGTGAAAGACAGCGTTGGTCACTTGTGAGCACTCAAACAATTCCGGTTTCATATTCCATTGTGGCTTTCTCATTTTTTTTGTTTCTACATGGTATCGAAGCCAACCCCATCGGGACTAGGCATTCTTGTGGATGCTGTCCACAGATTTGATACATGTCCGACATTTCCATGTACTTGGTTCTGTGTGATTCAAGACTTCCATCTTTTGCATCGAGATCTCTTACAATGCAGGTCAACTGGTTTTCATGGGAGTTCTCGGCTTGAAGGTTTGCATTTTTTCTGAGGATGTGGTAGATTCTCCGGTTCTTGGTCATTTATGTGCCTTCTTGTGATAGATCACCTCTTACCGAGTAATTGATTAGAGCTACATCTGGACTCCATCTAGATTGTGCATGTGATTGATCACCTTCCCTAAAGTGATTTATCACTCGTTGGGTCTGTCTGCCTAAAAGATATTTGTGAATCCATGACTGACTAAAGTTCTCATTTGACCGATTAGCCCTTTGTTTAAAATGGTTCATTGTGTGATTGATATGCTTCCTTTGTGTGACGAATCTATAATGTACATCTCTCATTCATGATAATGTCCGAGTAGAAATCTGAAAAGGTTGATATTGGAGGGCATATAAGGATGGAAAGCTATTCAGTTCAGATTACTTTCCTAAAGCTAATCAATGATAACTACCTTATTTGCTATGTTGAAATTGAGGTGTCCATTGTTAATAGAGGTATAGTTCTCTATGTAAAATGAAATAAGCGCAAGCCTGATTAAACGGATCATACGAAACTAGTAGTTCCTTAAGGACACTAAGGTGAAGAATTGGATTGTCGATGCTATTGCAAGTCATATCTAACTACTCATACGGAGGAAGAAAACAGCAAAAAACATGTGGCTGATCCTCGAAAACATTTATGGCCCGAGAAAGGAAGATATGCAGAGATATTAGTTGACTAGGGAGATTTACTGACTTCTCGGTTGCAACCTTTTATGGTGCTGAGCGTCAAAAAAAAAACCTTTTATGGTGCTTTTATATCCAAATGGAAAGAACTTGATTATCACTCTGAGAGGTGAAGTGTAGCGACCAAGGCTGAACATTATTTGGGTTGACCCAACTAACTCAACCAAATAGTTGAGAATAGGACAAATGAATAGACTCATTTTAGTTTTGGGTCAGGTTGCATCAAAACCATCCCTGTAATGGGTTGGTTGGCAGGTCTAATGTCTTCCATATAGCCCACTAATAACCTAAACTATCAGTATGTGTTACCCATGGTTTGGACCTGTCCCACTCAACAAACATATATTATTATGTAGTGTTTAAAATTTTGAACTCTAATGTATCTCTAGTTTTCCCTTTTCATTCTTTTATTCATGCTCTTAACCAGCTATCCATCTTTAGCTCACCGAGCCTTATTTCAACTACTTTCTTCCATGTTTTAAGGAATACTTTCTTCTATGTTCGGACTCACCCTACCTTTTCTCTAGTGATGTCACCATGATATATGCACTACACTTTATCTCTTTAAGACCTCAAGCCTTGTCCGGCGACCTTGGAGCCTACCTTCTTACCCCACAACTGTGCTCCAATCTCAATCCACTTTCAGTGTTGTGAATTCGCCTTAACAACTGTATAGACTCAACTCTAAACACATATCAATCCATCTCTAATATTCTTCAACCCTTTCGAAGTTGACTCATGGCTACTTTAGCATCCTTTATCATGCATGAATGGCCTATCACTACTTCATCCTCAAGTCCATCCAACCTTCGTTAACATGTTTTTCACCAGCCTAATTTGATTTTCACCCAACCTAATCGACCTAAACGGCTTACCCAAACATCTCATCCTACTCAAATTTGATTGGGGGATCAATGAAATTTTGTTAACCCAAATCGAGTAATCCAAACCCACCCAAATTAATCAAATACCCATCCCCAGTAGCTGTGATATGGCAGGACGAAGAGTGGAAGAACATGGCATTTCTATTTCTTGGAAGACTTAACCTTAAATTTAAGAATGCCATGGTTATATTCTCATATTTTTGCTGAAATCTATTACTGGATCTAAGCTGAAGAACAACAAAGGATTTTGATGGCGAGTTAGCGACTACTCCTCATGAAGTGCAAAATATTAAGTGATATGCTATCTCTAGGGCCAACATCATTAGAAAGTCGAGAGGAAACTCACTTACTGCAACCATCTAGGACATATTGTTGACTCGTGCTGTGGGGATTCACCCAAAGAAGTTGTATAGTAAACTACATTATCAGAAGACCAAGCAGGCGGCTGGTAGTGCTTCCAAACAAGTTGACGGATACATGAAGAAGATTACTCCAGATCAGATTCAAGAATGCCATGCTTATTTTAGCATGATAAGTACTAAAAAAGAAGATTCACACAATGCTCGTATCACAAATATTGTTCTTGCAGTTGTTTGAAAAAGGATAACAATGAAGGTACTATTACTTATAAAGATGGATTTGATAGTGGCACCAACAACCTTATGATTCGGTATACAAAACTCTATATAGCACATATCTTTAGTAAGAACTGAGCTTCCCTTGCGGATGGAACTCGTATTATGCAGGAATGGAAAGGAAGTATTTCTCTTCTTGATAACTTAATATTCCTTGCATGCTCACATGCTTACCAATCTTTTTTTCGTTAGCCAAATAACCAAGGATTTGAAATGTGAACTAATCTTCTCTGACCAAGACTTAGTGGCATGGAGGACTGAAACTTGTACCATATATCAATGATTGTTATAGCCACTTTAAATGCTGTTTAGGAAAGAAATGTGAAAGATAGTCACTATGTGGTCATGCAGTAGCATGAATGCTTGAGTTATCTTACTTCTAAACTTCTAGAGTTATATTCTTTATTTCTTAAAGTTTTCAAAAGTTGTTTCCCGTACTTTTGAAGGTTAGATTATGAGAGCTTAGTTTGAAATGCTTTTTTAGATGCTAATCACACTATTTTTGAAAATAAGATCAGTGATAAAATTGAGCTGATCCATTCTCATATTCGGGGATTGTGTAATATTGCATCTTTAATTGTTTCAAGTACTTCGTTATGTCTATTGATGATTTATGTGGAATTTCATTTCTTTACTTGCTTCAGAATTGTAAGGATGTTGTTGATACTATAAAAAATTTTCTTCATCTTATTGAGACACAATACAAGAAAGTAGTTAAGCTCTTTAGACATGATAATACTAGAGAATTTATCTCGCGGAAATTGCAATAATTTTTTGTGTTAAAGAAACTACTCATGATACTTCTTGCTGTCGTACCCCTCAACAGAATGTAGTAGCAAAGAAAGAACATATTCCTACTCGAAGTTAGTAGAACTTTTTTTAAAGAAATCTTTCCAAGAAGTTTTGGGAAGAAGTTGTTTTTACTTGTGCTTATCAATAGGATGCCCTCGGGAATGTTAGATGGGAGCATTCCTTTCTTAACTATAGTTCTTTATTTAGTTTTCCACCAAAGAATTTTGGATGCATGTGTTATGTGCATAATTCCACACCTAAGCAAAGAAGCTTGATTCACGGGCTTTTAAACGAATTTTATCGGGATACTTTCCTACTCAAAATGGATATAAATATCTGAATCCCCTACATGGGATGTTGTGTGTGTGACTAAGGATGTCACTCCTAAAGCTCAGGGGGAGAATGCGAGAAATAGTGAAGAAAATTCTCAGAAAATTCTACCAATAGACGTTTTTATGTTTCCATGGATATTTTTACTGACTCTAATTAGGTTGAGGGCATGAAAGGTGGGTGCAAACTTCATAAAACTCACTGGCATTGAAAAATACAATAAAAGGAATCAACAGGAGACTCAAGGTCATAATTGTAAATAAGAAACCCATCTCATTTTTGCTCACTCCCTGGATAATCGAAGTTCTTCCATTAGATTTGGTTTAAGTTTTTATATAGGTAGTGATGTCGTTAATATATGTTGATCGTGATGATCATACTATTGTTAGAGAAGAGGGATGCACTGTATAAAGATGTGGTTGAAGGGATGTAAGACCTCCTCCTAGATATGTGGGGTGTACCACGTATCCTATTCACATTTTTGTTGGCTATCTAAACTTAGCAGTATTTGTAAATATTTTAGCTCTTCATTCTCTGTATCTGTGATCTCCAAGAGTGTTCCTAAAGACAACATCGATCCTCGGTAGGTTCGGGCTATGCATAAGGAAACGTCCTTGATTAAAACCACACCTGGTACATCATGGTCATTCCGGATGGGGCCTACCTGGTTTGTTTAAAGCATTTTCACACCATAAAGTGCAAAGTAAATAGATATGTCGAAATATACAAAGAAACACTCATTGCAAAGGGTTTTAATTAGAAGTATGTCATTGACTAATCGGAAAAGTTCTCATGCAACAAAGATGAAACATTTCACTTTGTATTTTATTTAGCGATACTTCAAATCTAGAAATTTATTACATAGACGTGAACAATGCCTTCTTGAGTGGAGGTCTATAGGAAGAAGTTTGTATCACATGCCACCTGGCTAAAAGAAGGTAGTGAAATTTTACAAATTAAAGGAGTTATATAGGACCTGATTTAAGAGGTTGGGTGGTGGTGATTAGACTCGATATCACCAAGGAAATAGGGATGATACCTTGTTTGTCAAGATGATGAAGCAATATGGATCTTTTATTATTGATAATATGATCACTGCATGAGATGATTAAAAGGATATCGCATGATTGAAAAAGGAAGCTCGTTCTGGTATTTGACCTAAAGGATCTTGGTATATTGAAATATTTGTAGGCATTGAAATGACAAGGTCGAATGAAGGCCGGGTTCTTTATCGAAAGAAATATACTCCAGATCTCTAGAAGGAAATTGAGAAGTTAGGATGCAAACATGCTTCTACACCCACTGAGGGAATCACAAAATGAGCACCAAGGTGGAGAACAACTTGATGAAGACTCTAAGGCAAGTACCAAAAACTTGTAGAGAGGTTTATCTCTCTTACTTTAAATTGGTACGACATTACTTATGCTACCAATATGGTGAGATAGTTCATGCATGCTTTCACTGAAATGCATATTAGAACCAAAAAATGCATCCTTTGTGACATAAAGAACCCTCGAAATGATTTATTTTCATGAAGGATGTGAAGTTGGATATTAAGAAATCTACTGATGTAGATTGGACAAGATGTATGGACATCGGAAGATCCATCACTAGGTTTTGCATGTATCTAGATGGAAATCTTGTGATTTGAGGAGCAAAAGGCAATATATGCATGCGAGATCTAATGAAAACATTGTGCATGATTGTTGCAACGGGAGTTGCAAAGATATGGTGGCTCAAGGTCACTCTTACACATGTTGAAATAAGTTTTGAGTCATCCATGATAATATATTGTGAAAATAAGAGTATGATCAATTTATCGAATAACCATGTTTTACATAGTAGAACTAAGGATGTTGAGATTAATCACCACTTTAGAAATGAGAGGATCGATTAAAAGGAGCTTTGCTACAATTTTATAAAAATGCAACAACATGATTGCGGATGTCTTCATCAATGGGATTCACGTGATCAATTTTAAGAAGAACGTGAGCAAGTTGATCACATGCGATCTTTATTTATGTACATCAACCTTGTAGAGGGATCATGTTAATCTTCTCTATATCGTTTTAATTGTATTGGATGTCTTCAAAGAGACACATATGTGTGTGATTTTCGCCACACAACTTGAGGGTGATGTTGTTTTGTATCATGCGAGCTAATGGTTCATTGTAGAGGGTTCATTAATCACGTAGGATTATATATGCAACTCATTCCCCCTCAAGTTACAGGGAAAATCATGAAGGAATAGCTAGCTTAAAACTTCAGTGGAAGATGACGATGATGGATTTCGAACTTGCGATTACGCATTAAGTAAAAAGTGGGAAGGCAAACTAGCTAGCTTAAAACTAGTGGAAAATGATGAAGGATTTCGAAGACTGGAGCCTTTCTTGAGCGATGCAAGAAAGATATCATTTGCAGGGCTTAAAATTTAACCAGAGATAATAGAGAAGATCATGACGGCACATAAAGCAGATGTTGATCTTTCACAAATGATAGAAGCATCCAGACAGAAGGTTCTGATCTTACAATCGGAATCGATAAAGGTATAAGGTACTTCAATAGATTATGGCTTCGGAGTGACACTGAGCTGAGACTGGAGATTCTGGATGAAGTTCACAGATCGATGTACATTATCCATCCAGGCACAACTAAAATATACAGAGATTTGCAATGAAATTCTGGTGGTCGAAGATGAATGACATCGCATAATTTGTTTCTAAATATCTACTATACCAACATGTCAAGATTGAAATATGAGACCAACATGCCTTGTTTAATCCTTGGAGATACCTGAATGGAAGTGGGAACATATAACGATGGACTTTGTAACTAGTATACTCAAGATCAAGAGACATCGTTATGACACCATATGGGTAGTTGTGGATAGATTCACTAAATCAACGCATTTCTTACCCATCTGCTTGGATCAACCATCAGACACTCTAGCTGAAATTGTACGCGAATGAAATCCTCAGCCTACATGGTGTTCCTGCATAAATTGTGTCAGATCGGATATGCTATTCACCTCTAGCTTATGGAGAAGTTTTTAGGATGTTGTGGGTACTCAATTGAAGTTCAACAATTCCTTGCATCCGCAGACTGATGGTCAATCAGAAAGGACAATCCAGACACTAGAAGATATGTCGAGAGCATGTGCTTTGGATTTTGTAGGTAGTTTGGACAAACATCTCCCATTAGTGGAGTTTGCTTACAATAACATCTATCATTCAAGCGTCAAGATGGCTCCCTTCGAAGTATTATATGGGAGAGCATGCATATCACTTTCATGTTGGAGTGATGTTGGCGAGAAGCACATTTTGGGACCAGTCTAGTTCAAACCAACAAGCAAGGTGCTGAACTAATCAGGAAGAGGTTGTTGGCAGCTCAAAGTAGGCTAAAATCTTATGTTGATCGCCACAGAAGAGAGTTGAGTTTTGCGGTGGGAGAGCACATGTTATTAAAGATTTCCCAGCCAAAGGTGTCTTGCGATTCGACAAGAAAGGGAAGCTCACTCCCAAATGCATACGACCTTTTGAGATTTTGCAATAGATCGGAGAGGTGGCATATCATATTGCATTACCACCTCAATACTCGAAGCTAAACGTTGTATTTCGCGTGTCTATGTTGAAGTACACTCCTGGTCATTCACATGTGATCGAGCACGAGGTCCTCACAATTCAACCCAATCTCACCTTCGAGGAAAAACTTGTATACATCATCGACGTATAATCCTTATGGTCAAAGTCCTTTGGTAGCATCACCAGAAAGAGGAGGCTACCTAGGAGCTGTAGAGTGAAATATGCGAGAAATATTCACAACTTTTTGGTATATGTCCCTTTACTAAAAAAATCGAGGATGAAATTTTTATATTGTAACGAATGTTTTTTTTTTGGAAAAATCTCAATAGCATTACCAATTATTGTCATTTTCATTACCCATTTGAATTGGATTTAATATTCCATCAATTTCCCCTCCCTCCCATCACCCTCCCAATTTCCATGTCACTTCTTGCTATCAACGTGAGTCCTAGGGGAGAGTTTCATCTTCATCGCAGGAGAAGACGGTGTCGAATCAGAGGAGTGCGGATATGTGATCGGAAGGAGCGCGATTACTGAGATGGGGAGATCTAAGCTTTAGGCATGAGGTATATATCGGTCTAGTTTTTTTTATGAGCGATGATCACATCTAAAAGGCAATCTCTTAATGCATGCATCGGTTTGGGTATACGTATGAACAACCGAAGTAAGGTTTTTAAATGTCCGTCTCTTATCTTTATTTAATACATATATGCACTGATTCGTAGGATAAAATGGGTACATACACGGAAATGGATGGAAATTCCCAATATTAATTCAAGTTATATCATATTAAATCATGCCATCTCTCATGTATGGCTCTTTTTTATCTTTTGAATTGAAGAAAATGGAAGATCTATATTTGATATTCATGTTAGTTTTAAAAAAATGAATAAGAATTATTGCCCAACTCCTTATTTAGATTGATATCTAATTTCACGTTAAGATTAGAGCTCTAGTGCCTTGCATTTCTTTTGTGGCATAGAATGTGAATAAGTCCCTAGTTTTTTAAAAAGAAATCATACCCGTGAATGCTTCCTGTTGTAGGCCAAGCTACTCTCATGTACCTCGTACTATATGTATATACAGAAGGAGATTGTACGAAAAACCTTATCCTTATAATGCTCATCCATCAAAGACCTTAACTTCCTGCAAAGTTAAATGGCATAACTGCTTACACGTACCAATTAGTTTAGTGGTTGTGAACCTCAAGGAAACAAAGAGAATTAATTAAGGAGCAACTTTTAAAAAGGTGTACGATTACGTATTAAAACAATGGAAAGGATTTTCCACAAATTATTTTGTTCTCTGTGGTTTGCTTGCTTGTTCGTTTCTAAACACAGAAACATATCTCCATAGCCAGAGCAAGTTCTTAAGAGAAAGAGACACAACTCTTTTAGTTTTATGAGGGCGACACCAAGGGGAAAGAGAAGATTCATACCAGGTCCATTTCCATTTAGACTCATTGAAGCGTCTGCTTGCCAACTGATATAAGAAGGGTTCACCGATGATCGACATTGTTTGGGGTTCACCAGGTCAACTCGCGTCAATAGGTTTCTTCTTGGAAATGGATCTAACCAAGTGGCATGTATCTCCAATGCAAATAAGTTTCTCTAACTCCTTACTGTAAGTGGGAACACTGTGATGCCTGCTTTTCCTCCTCTTCCAGTAGTTCAGCTTGATATCTGGGTTGCCATGTAGATGGTTGACCAAAGCGATGATGCCCAGACATCAATGTCAAGTTGAAGTTGGTTGAGCTCAGAGATTTGTTCAGATGAATTTCTTTGATTGTTGTTTGCTAAACTCCAATGTATTTGTGACGACTCTTCATTCTTATTTTCGAAATAGACAGCATGCAGTAGCGTATCTGTTCATTATCTTTTACTATGTTACTTCTGTTCTCTTTTCCCCTAGTTCATTTGTTTATGGACTGAAAATTAGGGAACAGGTGATACAATTCATGTGGTGGTAGATTGGATTAAGATAATGAAGAAACCTAGAAGGAAAACTTGTTCGGACAGTTGGGATTGTCGTAATGCACTTATCTAAGTTCGAACCGATGACGCACAACATGCCTTAAGGGCACACGATTTCCTTTTTGTTACTATTCTAATAGGAGAAATAAGCCATTTGCATTGCTGGATGTTCAATGTCCACACGCTTCATCAAGTTACATTTTGCACCTTCCGTTTCTATGCTAATTGTATGTTTCACCATAGCTGTATGTCTACTTCAGAGATCATTTCCTTTGACGGAAGAAGAATATATACTGAGACTCGATGATGTTGCCAATACATTGAAATGTTGGGGAGCCGTCTCACATATAAGGAACAGCCTCGAAAGATTGAAGGAGCGACCGAGGATAGGGAAGGTATGCGACACTAGTTTTTCACCCGTTTCTTTGTGGCATGGTGCTATGTTTTTGATAGAGTGAATGCATATAATCTCTGTTTGCTTCCTAAATGTATCTTAGTTTTCATAGCTTAGGAATGCCTTCTTCGTAAAATCGTGATTGACAAGCAAAATGATGCTTGACTGTTAATTTCTAATCAGATCTCTAATCAGAATTCCGATCTCTTAAGAGAGGCGGGAGAAGAACTTACAAACCAGCTACAACTTAGTCAGATGACAGCCACTATATAATTTTCCATAAACGCGTGCCATGGAAGCTGTTTTCATGATCAAAGTTCCGAACTTTCGATTGGGATTTTGATATTTTATCTGTATTTGTGCAGGCTGTAAGCATTTTCATAGATATGGATGAGACAGGAGGTCGTTCTCGAGAATGGATCTACAAGTGATTTTTTTTAGTCCTGTGTTGCAGCCAAGAACAGAATTCGTTCCGCATCATCACATTCCTACAGATCCAGAAAAGATCGACTTCCTGTATTGATTATGTACTCACCGAAACTTGGGTACGCTGATGAATCGATCCAGAGAAACGAAGTATCAGTATATAGCTAAGATGAAGTCCAACAGATCAAGCCTCGCAGAAGCCCATGCAATGTAACTGCAATCCCCAACATCGTCTCTATACACGTAAAAACTGAAAGTTGTCATGGATACCCTGTAGTATAGTTGATTGAATATTTTGGAGTAGAATGATACATCTGGATGATGGCATGTTATAGTTTTGCAGGATGTTTGCGACGAGGAGGCTAATTCAGTGATTATTATATTTGGGTATTCATATGTGGGCGACGTCGGTTCGCAGAAGAGACGGTAGTTTTTTTTTCAGATCCAAGTGTTACTCATCTGGCACCCCAGAAGGACCAAATAAAAAAATAAAATTTTTATTTTGAATTAACTACACATATGATGTACAACAACAATAAAACTTTCTCCCACATTAAGTAGGCTCGGTTACATGGATTCTTTGCCTCCATTTAGATTTATTTTAGGTTATTCTCGAACTTAGATTCTAATATTTAAGATCCCTTTGGAGAGTCTCCTTCAAACACTTCTTGAGCCTTCCTCGACCTCTCTTGAGTCTTCCAATTATACATATGACATAAAAAATAAAAAAAACATGATAAAAATATAAAATAAAAATCCAGGGAGAGAATTCAATAAGGAAAACTCTTCTTAAACTTCTAAATTTACACTTTCTATCCTCTTGGGTATTTAACAATAGGGAGAGAATTGTTAAATTTACAAGGTTCATGTGTATCACATGGTCAAAATAAGATAAATGTATAGGGAGAAAATTCACAAGGTTTATATGTATCACATGGTAAAGAAAGTGTAAAATCTATTTTTAACCGATAGTTTCTGTTGAGTTATCGTGCTTATATGGGTAAACGGATTTTTGAATGAAAGATCGTTTACCCATCCTTTTCTATATATTGTACTCATCCTCTCTCGTTGAATTTTTATCTTAGTGAAGAGAGCTCTAATATCTAGTGAGAGAGATTAGGGATTGAGAGATCCCGAGGCTTTTCCCCCACTTTAGGGTTTTCCAAGTAAATCCTTGTCTCCATATTTATGTGTGTTTTGCGTGTATGATTCCAACATGGTACGATAGCCTCTTTGAGATCTCTGTTTGGGCTTCTACAATGTAGAAATCAATGTCCTGGAGTTGGGTTTTAACCCCAATTTGAATCTCTTGCCGTGAAAGAATCCATGCTCATCGAAATTGAAGTTTGAAGCCATTTGTTTGGTGGTTTTTGCGAGGGGCCTAACCTTCGCCATGTGCCCTAGTTTCGCCTCTAAGGATGTAGCGAATCCCTTGGTTGTTGTTGTTGTTGTTGTGTTGTGTGAGGGACGTTATTTCCCTTGGTTGTTGTTTTGTTATGGATAGCAACTTTGCGTGTTTTTTCCACTGGATAAAGGGTTGATGTTGTGTTTTAGACAACAGCTAGTCCAAGAAGTTTAGGAGGAGTGAGGTATGCATTTTCTCGCTCTGTCAAAGCTTATGGTTGCCTTTTGCCTGAGATAGTGGTTTTGAGTTTCATGTACTGGAACTGCCGTTCGTATTGAACTCAAGGTGTCTGATTAAATTTCTGTGAGAAATAGTCAAAGTCTAAAGAGTACAAATTTACCGGTGAATGACACTCCGATGCTTGGAGCATCCGGAGAACCTAACTTGGCAAAGGATACCATCATGGAGTTACCGTCCTTCTTGAAGGAATCATTACGAAAGGACTTGTCTCTTTGCAATCGGCAAATAGTGGTTCAACCCTTAATATGGGGAGATTAGCAATGCTTGCTCTACTACATCTGAGTGAATTATCGATAGTGGTGCATCCGATCACATGATAGGTGATCCTAAAATGTTACATGATTATAAGTTATTGTTTGGAGGGGAGGGGGTTGAAAGTTACAGTTGCAGACGGGTCTCCTGCTACTGTTGCTGGAAAAAGAACAATTTTTGTTGTCGACCATTTCCTCCTTACCGATGCGCTTCACATCTTTGATTTCTAATAAATATTTTGTCAGACAGTGAGATTACTAAATAATTGCATTATTTAGGATGCTTTTTTATCGCAATTCATGTGTTTTTGAAGGCTTGCAGACTGACAGGAAGATTGGAATTGGATTAGTCGATGATGGTTTATATCCTCTTCCAGCTTGAGTGAGTCAAGCCCTTATCTCTGTGATGAAAGCTCGCCTTGAACAGGACAACTCCACTTTAGTACGACAATGACATGAATGTCTTGGTCATGTCAATTGTTCTTCTTTACATAAGTTGATGCATGATATTTTCTGTGAATTGTTTGAGGATGATTTGCAATTTAAGGTTTGCCAATTTGCAAAGCAAACACACACTATGTTTCCTGCATTTACTGGTAATTCTACATAGCATTCGAGTTAGTGCAATCTGATGTTTGTAGTCCATCAAGTGTGAAGAGCAAGGTTGGCCATATGTACTATATCACTTTCATTGACGATTTTTCATGGAGTACTTATGTGTTCCTTTTAAAATATAGAAGTGAAGTTTATGTTGTTGTAAAGAGCATGAATATAATAAGCACTCATTATGCGACAAGAGAAAGAATGCTCATGACTGAACTTCCAAGGAGCATGTGGAAAGTTCCCCTCATGCTTTTCTTGATGAGAAGGATATGATTCAGGAAACCTCATGTAGTTACATGCCACAACAAAACATGATCGTTGAAAGGAAAAAACCATCATTTAAGCCGTCTTAAATGTTGTTTATCTTATCAATAGGTTACCTTCTGTCGTAATTAGGAAGAGAACTCCTTTCTCTGTCATCCATCCAGATACACCTCCCTTCAGTTTGGACCCATAGATTTTTGAATGTGTATGCTTTCTTCATAACTAGACCAGGTTCACGGAAGTTGGATCCAAAGGCCATGAAGTGTATCTTTCTTGACTATTCTGGAACCCGAAAAGTTTACAAATGTTATGACCAAGTGGTGTATCATCTTCATGTGAGTAAGGATGTCACTTTCTTTGAGAGCGAGTCCTACTTATCTAAAAGCTTTTCTTAGGGGGACTTTGTGAGTATAAGTGTTGAGACAAATTAGAATGAGATTTAACTTCTTGGTGGCATACAAGAGTATCCATGTGAGGGAAGAAAATGAGCAATATAGAGACAAAGATAGTAAGGATATTGGCATATTTAGACAGACTTGTAGCAGATGAAAGGAATCAGATAAAGTGGCGGATGTCAGAGAATAGATGATACCGAACCATGATGCCAACCCTTCCTCTGACCATGATGTCAACTTTTCCACAGGTGATTTTGGCCATGAAAACCTTGCAAGTGTTTCTTTCCCTCATGATATTCATAATGATAACGCCAACCCTTTGTCGGATGATCGTTCCATCGCTATGAGAAAATCTATCAGAACTATTCGAGCCTCTACTAGTTATCAAGTGGAGGACTTTGTTGCTTACACCAGTCCAAGATATAAATGCTTTATTACCTCTCTTGATGCTCATCATGTGCCCAAGAATATTGATGAAGCTAAAAAGGATCCAAAATAGATCAATGCTATGAAGGAAGAAATGGATGCTTTGCTTAAAAATAATACTTGGGATATTGTTGATGCTCCTAAGGATGCTCGCCTTATTGGCTATAAATGGGCATAAATGGATCTACACCATCAAATATGATGCTGACGAGAACAATGACAGATTCAAAGCTCGCCTTGTGATTGGAGGATACGACCGGAAATATGGGATTGACTATCTGTAGATATTTCTTCATGTTGCCAAGATGAATATGATCGGGGTTATTAGTTACCTAGCAACTTATTTTTCTTGGAAAATGTATCAGTTACATGTGAAAAAGCTTTCTTGAATGATGATCTTAAAGAAGTGTATATGAAAATACTGCTTGAGTTTGAGAAAGAACATAAGTGATACAAACTAAAAAAATCTTTATATGGACTAAAGCTGTCACTAAAAGTTTGGTTTGAATGTCTTCGTGTAGTCATGATTAGGAATGGATATACCCAAGGTAATGAAGACCACACCCTGTTCATAAGGAGGAATGATGAAAAAAGACTCTATTTTTTGATATATGTCGATGGCATGATCCTTATAGGCGATGAGGAAGAGGAATTTTCCAGGATAAAGAAAATACTTGCAACTAAATTTAACTGAAGGACATGGGGAGGTTAAAGTACTTCTAAATATTGAGGTGGCTCGATCTCCAAGAGGAATGTGTCTAAGTCAATGAAATTACGCTATGTACTTATTGAAGGACTGTGACATGTTGGGAGCAAGCCTACTACTAATCCTATTGAGACAAATCATAAACTTAATAAAGATGATGGTGAGCTTCTTGATGATGTAGGAAAGAGTATGTATCAAAGATTGGTGGGAAAATTGATCTATCTTACCCCTACTAGATCGGATATTACACACACTGTAAATATGGTGAGTCAATTCATGCATGCTCCTACCACCTATCATGCTAATACGGTAAATAGAATTCTATCTACATAAAAAGATTACCAAGAAAAGGTCTTATGTTGAACAAAAATCTTGAGGTTACTATTGAAGGATACATTGATACCGACTGGGCTGGCTCTGTTGATGACAGAAGATCCACCTCAAGTTATGCAGTAAATATATCTAGAAATTTGGTTATTTGGAGAGGTAAGAAGCAGAATATTACTTCAAGATCAAGTGCTGAAGCGGAATATCAAGTTCTTGCCAATGGTCTTGCGCAAACTCTATAGCTAAGATCTCTGCTCCATGACTTGGGCATCAAGGTAAGTATGCCAATGAACATGTTTTGTGACAACAAGACTGCAATAAACTTGATCAATAATCTTGCAATGCATGACAGAACGGAACATTTGGATATTGATAGACACTTCATCCGTGAGAAGATTGATGATGGATTGTTGAGCCTTCCTGCATGAAGTTTACTAATCAGGTTGTCGATCTCTTCACAAAGGGCTACCTTGAATGTAGGCAAGTTGGGCATGGTGGACATGTATGCCCAACTTGAGGGGAGTGTTAACTTATCGTGTTTATATGGGTAAACAGATCTTTGGATGAGGGACCGTTTACCCATCCTTCTCTATATATTGTATTCGACCACCTTATTGGATTTTTATCTTAATAAAGAGAGCTCTAATCTCTACTGAGGGAGATTACGGATTGAGAGCCCTTGTGGGTTTTCCCTCTGTAGAGTTTTCCATGTATCCTTATCTCCATCTTTGGGTGTGCTTTACGTGTTTAACTCTAACGATTTCAATTCAGTGTATGATTTTAAATATCAAACCATTTCAAACACATGAGTAAACTGATGAATTTGACATCTACCGACTCTTCAAATAAACAAAATCTGCCTGAAATGACATTAGGTGTCATTGTGTGACTTACTCGCTGCAGAGTCAGAGTTAAAAGAACAATGTGGAATCCATAATAATAAAAGCTAACAATGCAGAGATTTTAATTTTTATATATACAGAGAAGATAAAACGACGTAGATTTCCTATCATATCTGATAGATAAAACGACGTAGATTTCCTATCATATCTGATGTATGACATTCCACGTCTAAATTTGAAAAATCATGTACCATGGATTTCTCGTTATTAGGAGATGAGTTGTTAGATTTTGTTTGTTTACCAAAGCTGAGAAAGAAAGTAAAACATCATCTAAAAATTGATATAGTGTTTTTTTAACTAGAAACTTCAAAAGATGCGGAAAATTTATACTAAGCTTTAGAACAATTATTGTTAGATTTAAAACTTAATTGTTAGGATTGGGAATCCTAAAGGAAGTGAGCTCCTAATCCTAATAATAGACTTCTTTTCCATACAAAGTCCTTATAGGGATACGACCATGGATCTTGTACTTAAGCTATATATAGAGAAGTAAAGGCAATACCTACAAAAAGAGAGTGAGAGGAAGAGAGAGGAAAGAAAAGAATATATTGAGGGAACAGAGAGAGTTGCACTTGCTCTTCTTAGCGATTTTCTTCTCCGATAGTTGTGAGAGATACTAGAATAGAGAGATCCGATTCTAAAAGAAGAGGTAATGCATCATAGCTTCTATTTAATCATAGTAATTGAAGTCATTTTAAAAAGAGATCACATAGAATAATCAACATACCAGGATAAATCATACCAAAACCCTTGAAAAAAGTAGAAAAATAAATTACACAATAAATAATAAAATATTTTTTCAATAGTCAACTAATAGTCGGCTGACTGATCAGATTGTCAGTTGTAGATCGACTATTAGACGATTGGCCATTATTGTCAGATAGTCTTCTTCATGATTTCACATCCATACATGTGCCCCTGCCTTCTTACACCGTTAATTACTTCGACCATCTATTATTAACAAGTCGTGGTTTGTTCAAAGCATTGTTTGGTTAAAAAAGATTCTATTACACTCGTGTTGTCTCTTAGCTATCCTTCTCAAGACCATGGAAGGATGGGAGTCCTCATGTGTGCATTGTTCCTCCTGACCACGAGGGGAAGATTGATAGAAGAACTTGGAGGGGGTGCAGGAAGAGGACATGCAACAAGATTGTCATCGCAGCTAGTCGCATATTTGCATGTGCAATTTCATGGATGAATGCGGCTGTGCATTAACCTCCAAGAGATGGAGGTCATCTTTGTGAGGACTCATGGATGGAGAGAGGGAGGCCGGACGCTGGAAAGAAGGATGGGACATGGAGCTGTGCAGTGTTGGTAGTGAGGATGATGAGATCCAGGAGAAAGAACAAGATGAGGAAGAAGAAAAATAGATAATCACACTAGTATCCCTCTTTTATATTCAAGTACACTCGTACCCATAAGTTAACATATGTTTGGGGGAATGAACAACTAATCCGAAGGACATAAATGTTAATGGTACACAAAGGCAGGGGTACAGGTGTTATTGTAAAAAAAAGGAAGGGGAAAAAATGTAACTGTGAAAATTTGGAAGGACACAAGTGTAGATACTACATCTTGAAAAAGCATATGTAGTTGAGTAATTTCCTGTTTTGGACAAAATATTAACATAATAAAGTTGTTGAAACACGATGTTTCCATTTCAAGAGGAGCTCCCCATACGTGTTTGAAAAGTGAAACTTGGAAATCAAATGAAGGGAAGATTCTCCTTTTGGCAAAGTGAAACTGAATTACTCCTGTGTATGAACTGCAACCAAACAGCTCCTTACTTGCGGTTCGAACAACGCTCTCCTCTCAATAAGCTCGAACCAGACCCACCTTTTTCTCCCTGACTCTCGACACACTTGGGGTTCGGCTTCACCCACCATCCATAAAGGAGGTCGTGCATGCACAGCAAAACTACCAGATCAGAGTTAACTGACGGCGAGGTGTCAAGGGAAAAGATCGTTAGTTTTAGTTAGTTTGAACTAGGAAAATCGAAGAGGCTAAAGCATACATTGTCTCCTCGACTACTGACACTCACCTACACATCTTTGCCAGATGGATGCAAGATTGTTGGATGGCATACTGGGGCCCGCGTAATGGTGAAGATCAGGCGGCTGAGTTAGCACCTTGACATGCCTGTAAATTGTTGGAAACTTTCAGGCCGCTGTAAGATGCATCCCATGCCGAGTTTACCACATTTGTTCTGCATTGTCAGGAGTACCAGTGAGCTGGCTTCTCACGCGAATCACAGTTTCTCTATGAAGTAAGGCGACTGATAAGTATATGGCTTCAACTCAATTCGACCTTTTCCCCTGCAGTCGTATGCTCAATAACAAGTCTTCTTTCGGCTTCATGATCATCATATCCATTAGACCTGAGATACAGAAAAATGATGTTCGGTAATCAAATATAAAATTTGAGGATAAAAGCGACAAATAAATAGTTTAATCAATAAGGTAAAGATAGAACATGTAAAAGTGGACTCATCCACCAAATAAGTTAGAGGAACCAATAGAAAGAAGGGTAGTTGGGCAAAGAAAGCAAACCAACTCCCAAACCATAAGAGCATATCACACCACCTCCATGCACTTGAGAAGAATCTCACATACAAGCTGTGCTTCCAATAAAGCCCGAGGAGTCCGTGCACATCTCTGCAGCTTCATCCCGCTCCCGATACCAAGCTCCTCTCATGGGGATCAAGGAGAAGCTCCAAAACGAGGGGATACTGCAACACCCCTTTATCGTGTTCCTCGCCCTAGGACTAGCATTGATTCTCGTAGATCCCTTGCACATAGGTCCGTTGGCGAGTTACAACTATCAGCCTGTGAAGCACTATCTCGCTCCCTACAAACAAGTCATGGAGCAATGGCCCAGAGACCACAACAGCCGCCTTCGGTCGGGAAAGCTGGAGTTTGTTGACCAAGTGTTCGGGCCCGAGTCCATCGCCTTCGATGCCCAAGGCCAGGGACCCTACACGGGTTTGGCAGATGGGCGCGTTGTCCGTTGGAGGGGTGGAGATGTTGGGTGGGAGACTTTTGCCGTTGTCTCTGCAAATTGGTGAGTATGTTTTCCTGCAAAGGCAAAAGTTTGCAAACTTGATTTAATATAAAATTTTAACTAGACTTAGACCTCATATGGGTTGGCCAGCCTGCTAGAGATTATTGGGCAAAATTTCCCAATAATTTATCAAAACATGAAATGTTCTTCGCAAGCACTAACTGTAAAAATATTTCTATTTTCTGCAAAGGTCAGAGAAAGACTGCAGCAATGGTGTTGCATCCACGACATTCAAGCAGCACAAAAGTGAAGCTAGGTGTGGCCGACCCCTCGGCCTACGGTTTGACCCACAGAATGGAGATCTCTACATAGCAGATGCATACTTCGGCCTCCTGGTCGTGGGTCACGACGGTGGTGTTGCCACCCCACTGGCAACACATGTAGATGGAAAGCCCATACTCTTCGCCAACGACCTCGACATCCACAGAAATGGGTCTGTTTTCTTCACCGATACCAGCAGAAGATACAGGAGAAAGTATGTGGAGTGTTATCATCGGTCCTCCGCAATTTATATGTTTGTTGGATTCTAACTGGGCATGAATTGATGCAGAGACTACTTCATCATACTACTTGAAGGGGAAGCCACAGGAAGGCTACTAAGATACGATCCTCCAACAAGGACGACTCATGTTGTCCTTGACGGACTGGCATTTCCGAATGGGGTGCAGATATCTCAGGACCAGACATTCCTACTCTTCAGCGAGACCACTAACTGCAGGCATACTCGCAAACCTCAGAACATCAAAAGATGTAGTAGAGCATTTTCCTGCTAAAATGAGTCTCTGATGGCTCCCTATGTGTTGTTTCAGGTTGATGAGATACTGGCTAGAAGGACCTCGGAGTGGGCAGAAGGAGCTATTCGCAAACTTGCCTGGGTTTCCAGATAATGTTCGATTGAATGAAAAAGGCAACTACTGGATTGCAACAGACTGCTGCAGAACACCGGCTCAGGAATTTCTCTCTCGCAAGCCCTGGCTAAGAGCCTTGTACTTCAAATTACCTTTTAAATTAAAATTCCTGGCTGAGCTGACAGGAATGAAGATGTACACACTGATCACTCTCCTTGACAAGAATGGCACGGTTGTTGAAGTGCTTGAAGATCGACGAGGAGAGGTCGTGAAGTGGGTGAGTGAAGTTGAAGAGGTGAATGGGAAGCTATGGATAGGAACTGTGGCTCACAACCACATTGCAACCTTTGTTTATCCCTGAAGCTCGGATTTCATGTAGAATTTGAATCTGTCAATGCAAGTATCTCTGAATATTGACTGGAGATTACAATTATATTAGGTTTCTAGTTGAGAAAAAGATCAAATAATGACAAATATAAAATTTTAGAAGGAATATCATATTCTAGTTTTGTAAGACAACTGCACACAGTAAACTTTGTAGCAACCCAAGTAACTTTGGTCTCATGGCATGCGGGTATAAGATCCCATGCAACATTTGAAGCTACCACCCATTGGCAAATCAAACTTTTTGTGATTATTACCAGCATGGAAATCTTATCCATTGTCCCGGCTTACAACATGCAGTTCTAACAGTTAGAGAATATTACTTTTTTGAAGAAGAAAAAAGTCGCTTTTATTCCATGAATGATGTTTTTAACTGGCTTCAATCTTTGCAACTGGTAACACATGGTTCATAAGGAGAAAACCAGAAAGAAAAAACATCTACAGAAAATGATGGGTAAGAAATGGAGTTTACAACATGACAATTAATGCATATACTCTAATATGGAAGTCCACAATACAAGAGACAGAGCAGTGAAAACAGATACGGCGCTCCAACCTACATCCATAGATCTCCCAAGCCCTAAAATTAGTGATGTATACACGAGGTCAGTTCAGGAAGGGACTAAGCATTGGAAGATGCTAGTCTCTGTTGAAGTTTTAGAACCCGAGCCTGCACAAAAAATGAGAGGTGCATTAGAAAAGCAAGAGTAATTCACACACTATATTAACTTTTTCCTGAAAAAACCAAGCTATCTGGTTTGAATGCCCACTCATGCAAAAAAATAGAAACCTTAAATGGTTTGGAGCGACGAATTGATGGATCAATTTGTAAGGCACTTGAGTATGCCTGTTCAGCAGCATCATATTCCTCCATCGCCATAAACACATCACCTTGACAAATATAAGCCTGCAAAAATGTTACATAAGCGTGCATAATTCAGAATCTCCTTTGTCAGCGTGCATTCAAGTCATAGAGGATATGGAAATTCCGAATTTTTTTCCAAGAAAACGGTGGGATTGATCTCCTATAGAGGTCCATTCAAAGAATATTATATGAATAGATAATGGCAGTAATTACATCTGCCATGTTTCAAAAAGGGCTTTGGCATCCTCAAGAATATTTTCGAAATAAAATCTCCCCTCAAAGACGACAGCATTTCTGGTTAGCCACATTGCCTAGATAAGTGCACAAACCTTCATTCTCCCCTCTTCTGACCCATACCACCTTCTACTCAACGAATCCCAGTAGGAACTCCTATCGCTCCATTAAATGCCAGGGATATTAGCAGTATGCCACACGTCCATAAAGCCAGGACAAGTAAAAAAGAGATGATCAATATTTTTTGTCGGCTCATCACACCTTATGACCTCCACTGCGCTCGAAAACAGTCTGGACCGCCTTGCAGCTATCAAGATCCGCTCTTGCCTTAAAAGCCACAAGAAGACCCTCACCCGAGATGGAATATTCTGACTCCAGATCCTTGCACAATTTTGAGAGATCTCCAAGTCCATCGCAGGAGGTTAGGCAAACAACTTGTAAGCCTTCTTGACAGTGAAACACCCATCCCTCCAGCACCGCGAGTCTCTCTCTTCTGACGACACCTCAAGTCTTTCCAATCTACCAGACAGACAAAAAAATCCTCTCTCTGATCCGACAACTCCGTCACAAAAATTAGAGTCCGAGAGCCATCTGACTACATGTCTGCAACACAAGCCTCCTTATTCGTTGCTAAAGCGACCAGTCTGGGGTATAAATCACACAAATCTCCCTCATAAGACGAGTCATATGTCCAGAAGCGGAAGCCCGGGCCGTCACTCAGCAACGGTCGCATAGAGTCACTCAACTCTGGTAGGATTGTGCAAACCCCTCTCCAGAAGGTAGTTGGCGAAGAGACGTTATCCAAATTGACAAAAAGGCTCGAAATCACACCATAGATTGACCTGACCAACCAAGAAAGTAGATCGTTCCTAGATCTCCAAATTCTCATCACCCACTTCGCAGGCAACCTCTTGTTCATATCTCCAATCCTCAGCACCCCAAGCCATCCCTCCTTCATAGGTGTTGTCACTTGTCACCATCGACCACCCTACCAACGTAAGGCCCTGTCTTCCTGGGACGACAATCAAAAGAAGCGTTGCATTAGCACCTCCATCATCTTGCAGATACCACAGATATGATTCCGATGGACAAGAAGAAAACATGAATGGCTGAGGGAACAATCTACACCAGAACCGGTCTTACCTCTTGAAAGATATGAAGCTTTCCAACTTGCTAATTTTTCTCCAACTTCTCTACAACCAATAGCCAGTCAATCTGCCTAAGTCTCCCACTCATCAGCAGTAAGTCAAGATAGCTGATAGGCAGTCTTCAGATTGCGTCGTTGCCAAGATCTCCATGCACACCTCTGCATCCTTTGCGAAAAGATTAAGCTTCAGGCTTCAGCTCTAAGAAGTCATCAAAGATGTCAAGCACTACCCTAACTGCCCTGCACTCCGCCACCCCTTCTTCTATGAAGATAATGGTGTCATCCGTGTACTGCTGAACCGATACTAAAAAAACATCCCTTGAGTAGCCCCTCAAGAACCCTCCCTCCTCTGTCAGTCCAGACACGACCGCCAACGCGTCTGCCATCAAAACAAATAACAAAGGGGCCAGGGGACATCCCCGTCTTATCCCCATCTGCGGTTGAAAGAAACCCCCTTCCTTCTTCCCATTCACAAGCACCGAAAGTGAGGTAGTGGTAATGCACATCTTCATCCACTCTATCCAAATGTCTGGAAACCCCCTCTTTACAAGCAACGTCCAAACAAGCTTACAGTTCATACAGTCATAGGCCTTTGAAAAGTCGACCTTCCAGAGGAAATCAACAATCCCTCTTCTCTTTCTATCTGAAATCATTTCTGAGGCCATAACCACTCCCTCCAGCAGTTGACGCTCCCCAAAAAATGCCATCTGCGCTGGCATAACGAGATCATCCAGCACTCTTCTGAGTCGGTTGGCCAACACCTTGGCTACAATGAGGTAAATAGCATTGGACAATGTTACGGGTCCGAACTCGTCGACTCGCTCAACACCTTCCTTCTTGGGGAGTAAGAAGATCAAGGACTTGTTCAGCTTCTTCAGTCCCCTATTCACCTCCCTAAACTCCAGTAGCAGATCCACAGCATCCTCCTCTATCACTTCCCAGAACTCCCCGTAGAAAAGATCAGAAAGCCATTTGGTTCAGGGCAACCATCTGCATTGAAGTTAAAAACCGCCCTGCGGACCTCCTCTCCGGTGAAATCTAAAACAAGTGCATCCCTCTAGCTTGACCCCAGATATATAACCCCCCTTCCAGACCATCTGGCATCAGAGGACGGTTCTCTCATGTTGAAACCATATCGCATTCTCCACGTAACCACTAGTGCGACCAAAATCGAAGACCTCGACCATCGCCCTTAGATACTCATTGGAGCCCTCCGCAATCAGGACGTCATCCACACGGTCACCAAGGTTTCTCACACATTCTTCCTTCTTATGGCCAAAATCGATGTCAACAACCATCATAGATGTCCTCAAAGGACAATCTCTACACAGATGACCCTCTTCACGGTAGCGGTAGCAGACCGTCTTCTGAGCAGGACACCATCTCGCCAAATGGCATGTCATGCCATACTTGAAACATCAGTGAGGCAAAAGAAGCGTTATGTCGCCTCAAGGACGGTCCACCACCGCAGCCCACCCTCCAGCACGAACATCTCCAAATGTGACCCTCTTCCTCACCTCACCCCCCGGTCTCCGCAACTCCTGATCTGGTGGTTGCCCAACGGGCTCCTCCGGGGCTAGAGGTCCTTTCCCCCTCGACGACCGCTCTTCCCGCTTCGAACCTGTCATTTTTTTCACACTATCATGAATAGGATCCTTGCTAAGGGCTTCTTATAAATCTACAATTTGATCATGAAAATTCAGAATTATTTTCATGAGAATCATTTAGTATGGTAATTTCTCGAGGGCCTCAAAATAGAGGCCATTGGCTCATTGTAGAACGTTACAAAAGAGATCAAAAAATATACATTTTTTGTATATTAATTGAAATCACCACTGTATGCTCTTGCATATCAACTCTAGAAAGAGCAACACAATTCTCTTACAGTCAGTAGTCAACACCGCACGTTCATAGATTTTGTTGCTTGAATGGTAATTGACGAAATCTATTGCATGCTACTTTTGGATGTTAAGTTGATACAATGCTCAAACGAGTGTGAGCATCTTCTGTACGCTCAGACCTGCATTGTATACATAACTTGGTTGCAATGCCCATGCAATTGGAGACACCTTACAAACACTACTTGTCACATTCAAAATCAAGGATTATTTGGTTGTATTGTACATGCCTAACCTATATCTTATCAGGCAAGATGTGCTCGTTACATATGAATCAGAACAGAATCTGTGAATACCACCTCTAACTGGGTTATACACATCATCCTTCAAAAACTGATCCAAACTATTATGTCAGTTTTACAAAAGATAGTGGTCATCTAAGAGGTAGATTCAAGACATCAAAGGGTCTTGCAGTTAATTGATAGGTCAGCTGGAGAATTTGTTTGAGGATTTGGAGCAATAAATGTGAATGCAAACTGCACGCTTTGTGAGACAAAAAACAATGGAAAATCCTACCTGGCTAGCAGACAGCTCCTCGCATGGAGCAGATCAGAACCATACCAACATGAATGATATTTATATCTCGGTGTGCTTGTAATTTTAACTGAGGAAATCCCTCCAAAAATGATTTTAAAAAACCAAAAAAAAACTTGCTAATGTAATCAACATATTGGACATGTAAGTGGTATTTTCTTGAATGGGTGTCAAGATGTCAAGACAGAAAATGCAATTGTTAAGAATAAAAGGGCTTGCAGTATGGGACCTATGTGCTTAGTCTCACATTGCCTATTGTAGCAGCCTAGGGTGTGATTGGGACTTAAATAAAAGGGCTTGCAGTACATGTTTCAACGAGAAGAATCAACGAGTAAACATGGCTATTAGACCACTTTTCCACTATTAGGCCACTTTCCCATGGAGTAGGACAATCATCTTGACTATCTCGAACCATGTAAATACATGTTTGATATCCTGTTTGTTGCATTGTTTCTTTATTTCATATTTTAACAGGATATCGGAGTTGAAAAGTATTCTGTTATCGAGGTTTATAGTTTTTTAGGTTTGCTTTTTGTTTGACATTCCTTGATGTTCATGCAGTTTTGTCAAAGATCATATATTTATTCAAAGATCGCCATGCCATGAGAGAGAAACCAGTGCAAAGATATGCAGCGTAAGGGCTAGATCCAGCCGCACAAGGCGGAGGTGGGTCCACCAAAGCATATGACCGAACCCGCGCGACATCCACAAAATGTCGGATTCGTGAAAGTGGTGTAACCATAGATATAAGTGTCACAAGAGGAAATCGTGATAGTGGCACATTGTCGATGACCATGGTTGTGAGCTTACGATGACATCCCAAGCATGCAAGAAGGAAGAGAATGAAACTAGGAGCAGTCGATTCCCCCATGGAACCCTATCATGAAGAAGAGACGGTGCTCCAAGAAAATGTGCAGATGCAAACTGCATATTGTACAGTCGACGAAGCGCATGGCGCTGCACAAATGAGGTGCAAGCTTGAAGACTTGTAGATGACAAAGATGGGTTTCAGGAAGCCTACCTGCGGCAAGTCAGAGGACAAAGAAAGCAATTCAAAGCCTATAGAAGTTTATTTTATGTTCTTGTATCTTTTATCTATTTCCTTTTCTCTTTGTCTACCGTATGTAATTTGCCCATAGATCTCTCCCTATATAGGAGAGCCTAGGGCTTAAGGAATAAACAAATCTTATATTTTCCCAACATGGTATCAGAGCGGCGGTCCTAGACTGGAGCTCTTGTACCGAACCCTAACCCTAATCCCTCCACCTTTCAAGCCTCCTGCCGCCACCGTCGTCCAGGGCATCACCGCCCAGGGCTCGCCCCCCCCCCTTGTGTCGCTCGGCCTTGCGCCCCCCTCCGCTCCTCGGGCCCCTCCGCTTCTTGGGCCCCCTCCGCATCTCAGGCCCCTCTACCTCGGGCCCCGTTGCCATCTCGGGCCCCTCCGCCTCTTGGGCCCCCTCCGCATCTCGAGCCCCTCCACCTCGGGTCCCGCTGCCCCTCAAGTCGCTCCGGCTGTCATTCCCTTTCTAAGGGGTCTCATGCTCGCACCTCCAGGTTGATGGATTTGGTTGTGTAAGTCTACACATGTAACCAAACCTCATTATGCCAGTGTATCTCGTCTACAACCCTAGTTGTCTCCAGTCATCATGTCAGAAAGCAAGGTAGAGATCCCCACCACATGCGCCTTCAGAGGTCCTGCACCTATTGTGAAGATGGATGGGTCGAACTACGAGTTATAGGCCATGCAGTTCATGAGCCTAATGAAATCGATGGATAAGAAACATATTCTTACCGAGGATGAGCCAACGGAGAAGACAGGGTTGTATGCCTCATGGGAGGCTGATGATGCATATGCTCAGGTCTGGTTATCTGGTACTTTGATTCCAGACATTGCTAACGATGTCTTGCATCAACCTACTGCCAAAGCCATGTGGGACATTCTTGCTGCCATGTATTAACAAGCCAAGAATGAGATAAAAATCCTACAGCTTCAGCATGACATCTTTACGATAAAGCAGAATGGTCAACCCCTGCATGCTCCTGCATTGCGGGGAATATTTGAGAAGCTTCATAGCTTCATGCTCCTCACGGCTACTCCAGAGCAGTTGAAGACATACCGAAATGCCATGATGGTGGGAGTCTTTCTAGCCTCTCTAGACTCACAGTATGAGGCTTCTTCTTCTCAGATTCTGGCAGATTCTGGCAGACTCCCATGGAGGAGGCTTTTCGGATATTGAACCGAATCAACATCTCAAGCCCTACTCTTGTGCCAAATTCTTCTGCTATGACAGCCTCTCGCGGAAGAGATAGCCCATTTCAGTTTTGTGGACGAGGACCACGTGGTAGGGGTGGTCGTGGTCGTGGACCATAGTGTACTTACTGTCATCGGACTGGTCATACATAAGATACATGCTACTCTAAGCATGGTTTCCCAGCATCTGCCCGCGCAACAGAACAGATTCAGTATCATATCGCTCCACCAGCATTAGATCCACGATATGATGAACTTGTGTCTCGACTGCGAGATATCATGCCTCCAGCCAGTACTCCTGCACCTGTTTCAGAGAGCAGCTTGGACGTTGTTGCTACTACAGAAGCTAGTTCCTCAAGTAGTGCTCATACTTCTACTTTCTACCAGGGTTCATGTACCTCAGAATGGATTGTAGATTCAGGTGTCGCACATCATTTGTATGGAGACAGACATCAACTCACATCCTACAAGCAAGTTTCCCCAGGAAGGACAGTGGTCATAGCATATGGGACTCATTCTCCCATCACAGGACAGGGGCAGATTGCCTTAAAACCTTCTTTGTAGTTGCAGAATGTGCTTCATGCTCCTAATTTCTCAATGAATTCACTGTCAATTAGTCAGATTACTAAGGATTTACATTGTCGAGCAATATTTGACCCATCATCTCTTGTGTTTCAGGACATTCTCGCGGGCAACGTGATTGGGTGTGGCCGTGAGCAAGGCAGGTTGTATTGACTGGTCCAAACACCTTATGCTGGAGCATCATCTCATTCTACTGGACTTGTCTCTCCTTATCTATGGCATCTGCGATTCGTTCATCTTCCGTTTCAGAAACTGCGTCAAATCCTTCCTCAAATCTCACCTCGCTCATCGTTCAACTGTGAAGCATGTCAGTTAGGGAAGCATCATCGGTTTGTCTTCCCTAGTCATCAGAGTCGGAGCAGTAGCTCTCCATTTGATTTTTTCCAGGTGGACATTTGGGGTCCAAGTCATGTTCCCGATCATCAGAGACACAACTGTGGATGATTTTAGTCGTTTGTCTTGGGTTTTCCTGTTAAAGAATAAATCAGAAGCAGGCAATACTATTATGAATTTTATTAAAGAAGTGCAGAATATTTTTTCCATCTCTGTCAAAATTGTGTGAACTGATAATGCTCTTGAATTATGTACCCATATACTATCTCAATTTCTTTCATCCCATGGCATTCTTCATCAAGCATCTTGTGCTTACACGTCCCAACAGAATGGTGTCGCAGAAAGAAAGCACCGCCATTACTTGATGTCACTCGTATGCTCCTTGTCCATAGTTGTGCTCCGCACTCATTCTAGGGTGATGCGGTTCTCACAGCATGTTACCTCATTAACCATGCCCTCGTCGATGTTGGGTGAGAAGATACATTTCTCCCTTGTCTTTCCTGACAAGGAGTTGTTCTCCCTTACACCAAATGTCTTTGGGTCCGTTGCGTTCGTCCATCAGTTGTCTCCAGGGATTGACAAGCTCTCTCCTAGGGCTGTCAAATGTGTTTTTGTCGGGTATTCCAAGACTCAAAAGGGTTATCGTTGCTATGATCCGTTACGTCGGAGGTATTATGCCAGTGCAGATGTCACGTTTTTTGAGTCAGTCATGTTTTTCTCTCCTACAGGCGACAGGTTGGCACCATCAAACACAGATGATGAGATTTATATTCCTCCTCCACCCATGTATGCACCATCAACTCCACCACCACAAGCTCATATACTTCCATCATCACCTCTACCACAATCACGTCCACCAATATTACCTCCTCTCATTGTTTTGGTTCCTCCTCTACCACACCACTACAATCGACGGCCAGCCCCAGCTCATGATCATAGTCAATCATCAAGCATGTCCCATGTTTATTTTGACAACAACACTTCTAATGATGGGTCTGATGGTGTTTCTCAACAGGGGCTATTTCAGGAAGGGGATGATACGGATGGTAGTACAGGAGATGCAGAACTTGATTTGCCTATTGCTCTAAGGAAGCATAAGCGTTCATGTACTTCATATCCGATTGCTTCTCATGTCACCTTTGAGCGTCTGACATGGGACTTCAGGAGGTTTGCAATTGCTTTATCCGCTGTGGACATTCCACGGACTTACCAGGAGGCATTGGTTGATAGTAGATGGTGCCTAGCTATGGAGGAAGAAATGGTTGCCCTTTAGTCGAGAGGTACTTGGAGCCTAGTTCCAACTCCTACTGAGACATCTATTGTAAGTTGCAAGTGGGTGTTTACAGTGAAGCACAATGTAGATGGCAGCATTGATAGGTACAAGGCTCAACTGGTTGCTCGGGGCTTTACTCAGACGTACGGGGTGGATTATCTTGACTCATTTTCTCCAGTTGCTTGTCAATCTACCTTACGGATTCTTTTATCTGTTGTAGTGATTCGAGATTGGCCTTTGTTTCAATTGGATGTCACGAATGCCTTTTTGTATGGTGATCTTCAGGAAGAAGTCTACATGCAGCAGTCACCAGGGTTACAGGTGTGTAGACTTCATAAGGCAATCTATGGCCTTAAGCAGAGCCCGAGAGCTTGGTTCCAGAAGCTCTCAGATTTATTTGAGAAGCAAGGGTTCAAACGGTCGAATGCAGATCATTCTCTTTTTGTACAGAGGACTTCTAGAGGTACAACTGTCATTATGGTGTATGTTGATGATATACTTATTACAGGAGATAATATGCATGGAATAAAAAGAGCAAAAGAATTTTCGTGCCGTGAATTTGTTACCAAAGATCTAGGAGCGCTTAGATACATTCTGGGATTGGAGTTTGCTAGAAATCAACAAGGACTTGTGATGACTCGGAGAAAATACGTCACTGACTTGCTAAGTGACACAGGTATGCTTGGATGTCGACCTGCTTCTACACCCATGTATCCAAGCATGAAGATGTATGATGATGATACTGATGAGGTTGATAGGAGGAGATACATGGATCTGGTAGGAAAACTCCTTTATGTTACTATTACCAGACCTGATATTTCATTTGCAGTCAGTAAAGTGAGCCAGTTCATGGAACAATCTCGTCAGGTACACATGGATGTTATACATATGATACTATGGTATCTTAAATCATCTCCAGGTGCAGGGTTGTTGTTTAAAAAGGTGGATACTATTACTATCTCAGCATGCGCAGATGCAGACTATGCAGGGTGCCCAAAGGATAGGAAGTCTACATCAAGCTTCGTTATATTTGTTGGGGAGTCACTTGTCTCATGGAAGAGTAAGAAGCAAACCGTGGTTGTGAGATCCAGTGTCGAATCGGAGTATAGAGCTATGGCCCAAGCATGTACAGAAGTGATGCAGGTCTGTGCAGTCCTAACAGATCTACATATAGATGTTTCTCTTCCCATGTCGCTGAAATGCAACAATCAGGCTGCATTATTCATTGCCAATAATCCTGCATTTCACGAGAGGACAAAGCACATCGAGGTTGATTGCCATTATATACGTGATATGATCCAGAAAGGCTTCATTTCTACACCTCATGTTAGCTCAGGAGACCAAACGGCAGACATTCTTACCAAAGCCCTACTTCGGGGGCCCTTCCAGAAGTGTTTATCCAAGTTGAGCATGATAGATATCTATGCTCCAGGTGAGTAAATGCCATGAGGGAGATGGAGCGTTGGTGGAGAGTGCGAGGCGCGGAAGTGCGGAGTTCGGAAGTGCAAGCGGGCTCGTCCAAGTCGGAAGGTCCTTCTCTGTGGAGGCATCCGTCGCTCCGAGAAGGGGATGGCGGTGCACGTGGGGGTGTGGCTCTGCATGGGGAGGTGGGCCTTGGGGTTGTCGGCGGAGGGGTCTCGACGGGGGGTGGAGGCGGACGCTTCGGTGATGAGGAAGGCATGGAGGGGAGAGGGGTGGCTTGCAGGGAAGGTGAAGGGTGACAGGCTGAAGCTGGTACCGCGGTGCATGGGGTTGGTGCCGAGGTGCATGGCGATGGGGTTGGCGAGAAGTGGGTGCATGTCTCCCACAAGAAACCGGAGAAGAGGTGCTTCGGATGTGGGGTGCGGGGACATGTTGCATCGCTTTGTAGTGTTCCTCCAAGGTGTTTCGCTTGCGGGAGGTTGGGCCATCGTAAGGCCTCCTGCTGGTTTGGTGTCGTTCGTCATTCAGATGGGGATATTGTGCATGGTGTTGGTGGCCAATTCGGAAGAAGGATGTCCTATGGGTTCGATAATCGACGAGGGCAACGTACTTTCGCAGATGTGGTTGCAGGTGCTCCGAAGGGTGCAAGTGATGCCAAAGTGAAGGTTGCTCTGAAGGCTGCGGGTGCCTCGAAGGCGGCGGTAGGTGTAGTTGAAGGTACGGCTTCAGACTATCTGGAAGGTGGGAAGGTTGGCGTGATTGATGACGACAACCATGCTGTGATTCGTTATGCCTTACGGAGGACCATTTCCATGGAGGCTGTGAAGGGCCACCTGTATGCTTTCCTTGGTCCGCAGTTCTCGGGGGACGTCATTTCTCTTGATTCTCGGCGTTGTTGTGCTCGTGGTCTCTCCAGGCTGCAGAAAGATTGTTTGTTACAAAATGGAGGGATGGACGGTGTTGTTTGGCGGCATCTTGGCTTTACGGACGGGGCGATTACCGATGTCGAAGTTTACGTGGCGGAGATTCGTGGGGTTCCTTTCCTCTCCAGGACGGTTCACTGCTTGGGAAGGGTTCTCCGACGATGGGTTCGGTGCTTGCGGTGATCGATGATGGGTTAACACTCGGTTCGGCTCCTGATGTCACTCGTGTGCTGCTGGAGTGCAACAAAGGTTTGATCGATGGTGCGAGTGGTTGGGTCTTCTGCGAGTCTTTGGAGGTTGGTCGGTTCCAGTGCAGGGTGGAGATGTTGGTCGTCGAACCCCCTCCTCCGCCAGAGGTTCCGAGGTTGGACGGTGACTAGGGATGCAAACGAACGAATACGAATGCGAATTTGGGTCATACCATATCCATATTCATTTTATATTACGAATACGAATACGAATACGAATGTTATACGAATGTAAAAAATCAAGATCCATATCCTCAAAATACGAATACGAATACGAATACGGATCTTTTACGAACGAATACGAATATCAAACGAATATTGCAATAAAAAATTATATATAAAAGCGTACCTGATTATTTGGCAATGACTTCCGCATTACTTCCATATTGTGACGTGAATGGGTCGGTATTCATTTTTTTTCTACAAACATTAGTACTCTCATTCTCCATGGATGGGTCGGTATTCATTTTTTTTCTACAAACATTGAAGTTAAAAAATCAAACAAGCATATTCCATACATAAAACACATTCATAAACAAAAACATTCCATACTCAATCAAGAACATTCCATCTAAAACAAGCATATTCCATCTAACAACATAATCCATCTAACAAGCATATTCCATCTAACAAAAACATTCATACTCTATCAAGAATATTCCATCTAAAACAAACATATTCCATCTAACAAAAACATTCATAAAATAAGCATATTCCATCTAACAAAAACAATCATACTCTATCAAGAATATTCCATCTAACAAACATATTCCATCTAACAAAAACATTCATAAAACAAGCATATTCCATCTAACAACATAATCCATACATAAAACACATATCAAGAATATGAAATTTACCGAAGGAGGGAGGCGTTGGGCTGGGCGTCCTCGAAGGAGGGAGGCTGCGGGTCGCAAGGACGACGTCGGGCGGGCCGCAAGGGCTGGTCTGGCCGTAGGGGATGGAGGGGGGCCGCAGGGGCTGCTCGGGGCGGAGGGGGTGGAGGGGGGCCGCAGGGGGCGGAGGGGAAGGAGGGGGGCCGCAGGGGGGCGTCGGGCTGGCTGGGCAGAGGGGAAGAAGGGGGCCGCAGGGGATGGCTGGCCGGAGGGGATGGAGGGGGGTCGCAGGGGCTAGTGGGGGGCCGCAGGGGGTCGCGCGGGCGCAAGGGGCGGAGGGGAAGGAGGGCGACGGCAGGGGGCGGCGGGGGAAGGTGGTGGACCTGGTGGTCCTGGTGGAGGAGGAAGGAGGGGGCCGCAGAGGGGCGGCGCGGGCCCGAGGAGGAAGGAGGGGTGCCGCAGGGGGGCGGCGACGCCGGCGAGCGGCTGGTGGAGGTCTGGAGGGGGGGCGGCAGGAGCAAAGGGAGGAGGTCGGTGGTGCTTGCGGCTGAGGAAGAAACGTCGGGGTGGGGCTATCGGGTGGGTGTGGGGTGGGGCTTGTTGGGAGCCGAGTAACCCTACCCTAGAATATGTTTTAAAAAAATTAAATAAAATAATTTATTTATGAACGAATATTCGTATTCGTATTCGTATTCGTTTTAAATTTCGTATTCGTATTCGTATTCGTTAAGTTAAGATTCGTATTCGTATTCGTATTCGCAAAAAATTCGTTTCCACTATTCGTATTCGTATTCGTATTCGCCAGTCTTAGGAAAACAAGATCCATAACCTCTTTAAAACGAATACGGATACGAACGAATACGAATATAACCGCATCCGTTTGCGTCCCTAACGATGACGCCTCGCCTTCTGAGCTCCAGGCGGGCTTTCCTAAGGATGTGTTGCATGGTTCGTTCCACGAGATTGATCTGGTGTGACCTTTAGGGTTCTCCTCTCGGATCCTGTGCGTGGTATCCTAAAAGTTCGATCTGTCTGCTGAGGTGGCGAGGACGGCGCCTCATATATCTGCACCGCTTCGCTCTTGGTCTCGGACCTCGGATCCCGACTTCTGGGTTCCGCTCTCGGATCCTCTCGCGGGTCGGGCCCAAGGTGACGCCAACTTTTGTGCTTCTTTCTTTTCGGGCAGGAAGGGCCTATCGGACGTTCTTCCTTTGCAACTCTCCTCAACTTCATCGGGCACCTCGGAATCGTTGCCTTGCCTGGCTCACTCGACAGAGGTTGGCGGGACATTCCCCGTGATTGACTTTCTCAACTCGCCTGCTTCTGCCCCTATCATGGTGCCACGGTACTCCTGCGCCTCCATGGGGTTTGAGGGGTGTTCTTTGGGCGTCTCCTCTCCGTCCACTGTTGAGGCCCTTTCTTCTGTGGCGTTCGGCGATGTCCCTTCTTCGTTATCAACTCTGACCCTCCTTGAGGTGGAGGGTGCTAGTGTTGCTGAAGGAACTTCTGATAGGAGGTCCGAAAGAGATACAGACGGAGGAGTAGAGCTCGGTCGGCGATCGCCGAGCCTCAGACCTGCTCGGCGCTTAAGAGGTCTGTTGCGGAGGCCTCTGGGGTGGTCCGAATTCAGGGGCATCGCGATGGTTCGCTATGAAGGTTCTCTCCTGGAATGTGCGGGGGCTTGGGGAGTTGGGCAGAAGGAAGACCATGGGATCGTGATTCATTGAATGGGGCTGCGATGTGGTCATGCTGCAAGATACAAAGCATCAAGGCGTCGACGGTGTTCTTTGGAGATCGTTCGGTGCGGGAGGTATAGAAGAGATCAGGGCTATGGATGCGGTGGGTGCGGCGGGTGGCTTGCTGGTTGCATGGAGATCCTCGACTGTGGCTTTTGATTCGGTAATGCTGGAAAGGCATGCCATCTTGATTCTATTGGTAGTGTCGGCTCTTCTATGCTTGTTGCATTTCCGTGTGTATACGACCCTTGCTGTCATATTCAAAGGAGGGAATTATGGGAGGATCTGTAGGAGGCGAGCAGGACCTTCGTGGGAATTCCGTGGCTCATAGGGGGGATCTCAATGTTACCCTTAGAACCTCAAACATACCACGTTTCAGGGGTGGTCAGTGATAAGCCTCCCGCTACCCTTGTTTAATTCGAGCAAATTAATGTTCAAATTAATTACTAATGTTCGTTGCATTCGGATAACTAGAGCAGATCAAAAACCACTTTTAATTAAGATAAGTTAATTTCGAGCGGCAATTTTTTTTACTTGGTGGAAGTCCAAGGTCGAACTCAGGGAGGCAGTTGTCTCCTTAGGTATATTCGAAGCAAATTTCCAGGCTTTGATTTTCAGAGGAAATATTTTTGGTCTTTTTCGATTTTTATGCAGGACACATGCAAAATCAGGCCAGATTATGAGTTAAATCAGATAAGTGTTCAAATTAAGTCTAAAAATAATGAAACTTGGCCAGAGGATGAAAGATGATGTAATTAAGCTACCCTAATTTTTTTGGAATTTTCTAACACTAAATTGAATTACTGTGAATTAAAAATGAATGCAGGGTGATTTTCACTAAATTAATTTTAATAATTATCAAATCACAATATTTTTGAGACTGAAAATTATCCTAGATAGATCTAAAGATGAGGAATCCAGAAAAATTGTCAAACCTTAATTTTGATGTGAAATGAACCTATTAAAAATAAATTAAGGAATTCACGAAATGAATTATTTAGGCCTCGGAATGCGTGCAATTGAGATGAAATTTTTATGCAAGGTGAAGCTAATTATCCTAGATCTAATGTGATTTTTTAGGAATTTTTGGAGTTACAGAGAAATTACTATTAATTAAAAGGTGAAATTGGGCAAAATATAACAAAAATGAACCAATTAATTAATAGAAAATTCTACTGTTATTACAAAAATATGTCACGTGTCTCATAATGAAGAGGACAACATAAACTTCACAATACAATTTTTCAAACTCAAAAATGAATTAATATGTGTGCCTAAATGTGCGTGCAAAGACAAGGGTATAAATGCAATTACAGAAATTTAAATTGCTGGAAATAAAATATGCTGACAAGGACTTTTATGCAATTACCTAGAATGCAGGGGGGGTAGATGCAATTTCTCCACGAATCACGTGCTCCTCACGTGGGACGCGCCTGGCAGGGACTGAAGTGCAATATGGAAAACCCTCAGGGGCCTCGGTGCAATTAGCCCAGGAACCATGTGCAGATCACGTGGGGTCCTGAGGCTTGGAGTACTTCGGCGGCTCGGGGCGCGGCTCGGGCGACTCTGGAGGTTCGGGCGTTGGCTCGGAAGACGGCTCGGCTAGCTTCAGGGATCCAAGCCTAGAGGTCAGGGACGAGGCTTGAATCGGGCAACGTGAGTTGCTCTGGACCGTGCGATCTGGTGAAGATCGACGGTTGTTGTTGGCCCCGATCAGACGAAGACGTGGATGACGAAGCGCCGCTGGATCTAGAGGAATCCAACGGCCCTCGGCTGCTTTGGCTGATGGCGACGTGGCGCGGTAAAGCCCGTAGGATCACGGATGATCCAACGGGAGCGGAATGAGACGTCGTGGAATGCTTCTGACCGTTCGATCAAGACGATCGAACGGTTGTGAGATGTCGTCCCCAACGGCCCTCCGCCTCCTGCGACGAGGAGGGGTTGGGCTCCGATGAAGCTGGTTTAGCTCCTCCATGTCCTCCTGTCGCCGACGAGTGGTGATGGAGGGTCTGGAGAAGCTCGGAAGGTGCGTGGCGAGGCGGCGAAGCGTCCGGTCGTCTCAGGGAGGAAGGAGATGCGCTGGAGCTCGGTGACGAAGGAGCTCGAATACAGCTCCGACGAGCCTCCGACCAATCAAGATGGGAGTACCTGCAAGGGTTAGAGATATAGCCGAAGCGTGCGTGGAGTGCGTGGAGTGTTTCGAAGCGAGATGAGAGGCCTATGGAGGAGTGAGGATGGCCGGTGAGCGAGCTCCGCCGAGGTGGCGGAGCTGGGATCGAGCGAAGGTGATGTGTGGCGTTTGACGAAGCTAAGGATAACGCGAGGATCAGTGCTCCGTCGCGGAGCTCGGAGGGAGGACGGTGGAGCGAGAAGACGAGTGTGGAGGGCGAATTTAATCGGAGAAATCAAAGAAGAAACTAAGAAGAAGATCAGAAGGAGAATGGAGGGTGCTACCTGGGATTAAAAGCTCAGAGGAAGCTTCTGTGTCGTCACTCGAAGGTCGGTAGGAGGCCTGAGCTCAAGCAACTCACGGAGGTAGCTGCAGCACGGCAGAGTTGGCCGTGGATCTCGCCGGAGAAGAAGCCCTTTCTTCGCTCAACGTCTCAATGAATTGCTGTCACCAAATTGAAGGCCGGAGCTCGGGGAATCTCTCTGGAATGGCGGATGGGGAAGAATGTGGCCGGAGGACGATGATTTATAGGGTGAAGGTGATGGGGTAGCTGGTGACGAGGTGAGGTTCGTGGAAGTCGGGGGGCGAATCTGGGGTTCATCGTGGTGATGAGGGAGCTGGCGAGATCGAAGGAAGAATGGGCTCCATCGTGGTGGTGTTGGCGGTCAGAGAGGGTGGCTGGAGTGGGGCCGAAAATAGAAAGGGGGTGGCCCCTTGCGCAAGATCGAGATCGTGGGAGAGAGGGTCGACCGGAGGTAGACGACGAGACCCTAGCCGTTGGATCGTGAGATCCAACGGCTACCAGCGAAGCGCTAAGAGATGGCTGAGATTAAATCGAGGCGATGCGATCGAAGAGTGGAGAATGCTCCACGTGTCGTACTGGAGGCGCAGCGCTATTGGACGGGTGAGATTAAATTAGGACCTGCGATCGGGTGGTTGGTATTATAGCAGCAGCGGACGGTAACGATGCATGGATGTGGGCACGATCGAGTGGCGATTAACGCGCCACGTGGCGGATTGAAGGCGAGGCGCCAGCGGACGGAGTGGATGTGATCCAGACGCTGATCGAAGGGCTGAGGTGCGAGGCGGAAGTAGCGGCTGTGATCAAGAGAATCCGATGGTTCAACAGCTGCCACGTGGAGAGCTGTGGGTGAGGCGCTAACAGGCGGACGAGATGAAGTCCTGAGGATGATCTGATGGTTGAGAAAAGAAGCGGGCGTGGAGAGCTTGGGACCGTTGGATCGAGATGAAGATCCAACAGCCGTGAGCGAAGACGGATGAGACAAGGGGAGCGGGCCGCGTGGCGCAATCAGAGGGCGCCACGTGGCCAACTGTGAGTGGCTGAGAAGAGAAATGCGATTAGAGAGAGAAAGAATCCGAATTTGGAAAAACTAAAACATGAAAGTTGTATATCTTGATGAGATCTACAAGTTTCATGTGACCAAAGACGAAGATGAGGTCAAATATGATACAAAAAATACAGGAATACAAATATACACAGATATAGTATACATAGAGGCCCAAAAACCCAACTTCTTCCTACGAGCTCCGAATTGAATGAAATTAGTCTCATTTTAAAGGTCTTTGAATGTGTATTCATCTGAAAGTGAGTAGACCTATTTTGGAGTTGGTACAAGAGAACTATGGGCCTTCTAAGGACCAGGGATTCTAGGTCTTTATTGGGTGTTTTACAAAGGAGAACTCTGACCTTTTTCCCTATATTATTACTAATTGTGTTTTATTCTTGAGGAGATAATAGGTAGATTTTTTACAAGTGGAACTGGCTTCTTATTTAATGCAAATATGAGTGCTAAAATGCAGATATTATGAATACATGCATGAATGCTAATTATGCACTATAAAGGGAAATATGCTGCTAATTACTCGGGAACAAGACTCTATTTTCAACTTTT
The DNA here is from genome assembly GCA_037367405.1 of Ottelia alismoides. NCBI lineage: Eukaryota > Viridiplantae > Streptophyta > Magnoliopsida > Alismatales > Hydrocharitaceae > Ottelia > Ottelia alismoides. Next base: position 216,105 of record JAZKJV010004362.1, on the reverse strand, counting down.
AGAGTGATGAATCACAGATTCATCAGTCAGGACCCGGGTTCTGCGGACTTTGCTGACGCAGTGGATTCGTTGGCTCTGGAAGTGTTGGATGCCGGAGATATCGCCTATACTTGGAGGAATTCAAATTCTCGTTCTCGTATTGATAGGTTTTTGGCATCTACGGATCTTCTTGATTGTTTTCCGCTATCCTCTGTACTTGCTCGGCCGCGGAGCATGTCCGACCACACACCAATTGTGTGGGATTCCGGTGATCAACCCGTGGTAAGGGGTTTCTTTAGAGGAGTTGGTTACTGGAGGATAACTTCAGGGAGTTGGTGACTTCCCATTGGTCCGACTTGCAGGTTGATGGGTCGGCGGTTTCTAAATTTGTCCACAAATTGGGATCTTTACGCACGAGATTGAGTTCTTTCAAGAGGGAGTCCAGGGCGACAAAGCTTGCTGCTAGGCTGGAGGCTGAGGGCGTGGTCACCAGACTCGATGCCTTGGAGGATACTAGGGAGCTATCGATGAAGGAGCTGGATGCTCGTTCGCTTGCCCAGAAGCAAATCGCGGCTGAGGATCTCAAACGTGTCACTGAATGGCGTCAAAGATCGAGGAGCACATGGCTGAAGGAGGGGGACGCTAATACGACATTCTTTCATCATATTACAAGCGAAAGGCGTCGTTAGAATACCTTGCGTTTGATCACAATCAATGGCCTTCGTGTGGATGGTGACAGGGAGATGGGGAGGGCAATAGTCGCTCACTTTAAGGAGTTCTCGGGGAGGAACATTCCAAGGTTATGGAGGTGGACTGAGGTCGGGGCTACTTCACTTCCGCGCTCGGTGTGTGATGGGCTGATGCAGGGGGTATCCCTGGAGGAGGTTAAGGCTACGGTGTGGGAATTAAACGCGGATGGGGCTCCGGGCCCGGATGGTTTCCCGGTGGCCTTCTACATGGACTTTTGGGACTTGGTGGGCAGTGAGGTGTTGGAGGTCATCTCCGAGTTCTGTGTTGGAAATGCTGGCTTCGAATGAATCAATAAGTCCCTGATTGTTCTTATTCCTAAGTCCGCTTCGGCCGAGCGGATTGAGGAGTATCGCCCCATTGCAATTTCTAATGCCCTCTACCTTATTGTGGCGAAGGTGTTTGCATTGCGGCTCGACCGGGTTCTTGACTCCATCATCTCCTAGCTCCAATCTGCTTTTGTACAGGGAAGACAAATTTCGGACTGCCTTACTCTTGCTTCGGAAATCGTTGCGGAGTGGAGACGGGGGAATCGGCGTGGTGTTCTATGGAAGGTGGATTTTGCAAAATCATATGATTGCCTTGATTGGAAGTTCCTTTGGTCGGTTTTGCGTAGGAGAGGTTTCCTAGAGGTGTGGATTTCTTGGATGCGGCGCTGTATAACGACTGCCTCTTTTTCGATCTTGGTTAATGGCCGTCTGGAGGGGGGTTTCTTCCAACCGCGTAGGGTGTGCGTCAGGGCTGCCCCCTTGACCCCATGTTGTTTGTCATCGCTGCGGATGTCCTTGCTCGCGTTACTTGCCGGGTAGTTGACTGCGGATTATCGGCCGGATTCTCTATGGGTGGTCTGGTGATCCCGTTGCTGCAATATGCTGACGATACTATCTTTTTCATTGAGGGGGGCCTCGCGGAAACCTCGAGCATGTCTATGGCCTTGGATCTTTTTAGTGAGATGTCTGGTCTTTTCAAGAATGTGGACAAGTCGAAGGTGGTCCCTTTCGGCTTGTCGATGGAGGAGGCGGACGCATGTGGGCGGGTTTTGGGGTCTGATTGTGGATCTCTCCCGATTGACTACCTGGGGATGCCCTTGGCGGTGGAAGAACAAGGTTGAGGGATTGGCTCAGGGTCGTGGAGAAGGTGGAGGCAAGGTTGGCTGGGTGGAAGTCGGCCATTCTCTCTAGGGGGGACGGCTTGTCCTCTTAAAGGCGGTTCTCTCATCCATCCATGTTTACTTCTTATCTAATCGTCGGTTGCCGAAGGGGATACGCAAACGCCTTGAGAAGCTTATGCGGAGATTTTTATGGGGCAAACATGGGGAGGAGTCGGGGGGTTGCACCTGGTAGAATGGGGAGAAATCACGTTGCGCAAGAACGAGGGGGGGATTGGGGGTGTGGAGTCTGGAGCAAGTTAATGACGCATTGCTTCTTAAGTGGGCCAGCAGAGTTTGGGGCCCAGGGGAGGATTTTTGCAGCAAGGTTTTGCGGGAGATTTACGGCATCAACGGGGCGGCGCCGGTAGATGCTGACCTGGTGGGGTCCCCCACGCCATTTTGGAAGGGGGTGGTGGAGGTCTTCTACAGGTTTTTATCATTGTTTAGGACGGTGGTGGGAAATGGTGAATCCTTCAAGTTCTGGACTGATGACTGGACGGGGGGCCCTTGTGTTCGCGGTTCCCTCGCCTGTTCGCTCTGGCGGCTGATAGGAGTGCCCGGGTCGCATCGTGCTGGTCGGACGGTAACTGGTTCCCGGCGTTCGCTGTTAATTTCTCGGATCAAAGACTTGAGGATTTTCTTGCCTTGCTGGACTCTATTAAGGATGCGGGGCGTCCTACTGAGGGGAGGGATCACTGGGCATGGCGTGTGGGCCCTTTCTCGACGAGGAAGGCCTATGGGGCGATTTGCAGGCCCCCACCCTCGCGATCAGAGAGTATGATTCGTGATTGCGGTTTCTTCTTGGGCCTCAGGCTCCCTGAACGGATTGGCTTCTTCCTCTGGCTTTTTCGTAGGCAAAGATTGATGACGAGAGATCGATGTGCTAGATCGTTGGGCTCCGTCTCTGATAGGTGTGTTTTGTGCGACACTGCGGTAGAGTCCCTTGAGCACCTTTTTTTCAGATGCCCTAAAGTGACTATGATCTCGGAAGACACAAGAATGGCATGGTTATGCACTTCCGATTTGGCTTCCTTTTGTGATTCGATGGTGGCAAACAGAGATAGAGAAAGGCGTGGGATCCTTAGGCCCGTGGCAATGCTGTGGGCAATATGGCTGGGCAGAAATGCAGCTCTTTTCTCTGGGCAACGTTTCTATAAGGAAAACGTGGAGGTGTATTGTGCGCAATTGGTGGATGCTTGGGCTTTGTAGTTGCTTTGCTTGTTTTCGTTTCCTCATTACCTTTGTAAACTCTCTGTTTACTTTTTCATTTACTTATATATGAGGCGAACACCACCGAGTGTCCCCCCCTGTTTTTGGCTTCAAAAAAAGATATCTATGCTCCATCTCGAGGGAGAGTGTAGAAGTTTATTTTATGTTCTTCTATCTTTTATCTATTTCCTTTTCTCTTTGTCTACCATATGTAATTTGCCCATAGGTCTCTCCCTATATAAGAGAGCCTAGGGCTCAAGGAATAAACAGATCTCTTATTTTTCCCAACAAAGCCAAATGGCTTGCTCAATTTATTGTTTATTTTTCTATTATCTTTGATTTAGACCCAAGTGCCATTTTTTCCTTGTTTTCTTTGATTTGGGTGCATCATCATGATTGAAAGAAAAGGGGTTGTGCTGCCATCCTCTGAAAAAAGAGATTTTCCTGATCCTTTTAAACGAAAAGAAGGAAGACAAAATGGAAAAGAAATGACCAAGAAAAAACAATAAAAATGACGAAAAATAATAACGAAAGAGAAAAACTATCAACATGTGCGCACTAGAAAAAGAGAAAACACCTGACATTTTTGAAAGGAAAAAGGATGTTCAATGCAAGGGTGCATGCCTAAAAGCTTCATTTATTCACAAAGTTTAAAACACAATTCTACATACATGTAGCCAAGTAAAAATTACATAAAGCCATGAATCCGAGGATCCTATCATGACTCAATAACGTTCTTTGGGTAGAATCTCTCTTGACGGAAAAGCACTCTGTTTCTAGCTAACCATAACGACTAGACTGATGCAAGATCCATAGTACTTTCCCTCTTGGTGCCTCTGCCTTTGAGCCAATAAAGGTCCAAAAGCTAGATGTCTTATCAGTAAAAAGGCCAACAAGGGCAACCTTGTCCCACGCTTCTTTAGACTTGGTGCACCTAAAGAACATGTGGTCAACATCCTTCGTCTCAACCGGGCAACATGTGCAAGAGGCAATGACACCCTAGAACATCTTGGAATGACAGAAACCAGCCATCACAAACAAGGATCTCAAAATCCATAAGATCACTTTGATCTGTGTAGGAACCTTCCAACCCCAAATTCTTCGGTAGTCAGTGGTGCATCCCTCTGGGTCAAACATCGCAGTTCCACATATATCCTTATATGCATTGTTTTAAAAATGCGCATCGAGGCATTTTTCAAGGAAAACACCTCGAGGCTATAGCCTCAAGCAGCCTCATTGAGGCGTGCACCTCGAGGTGTATAAGGCATACCTCAAGGCATTGCATCAGACCTCAGATTTTCATTATTTTCTGCTATATATTCTTCTCTTCTCTTTGATTGCGAGCTTTTCGTCTTTCGTAGACAAGTAGTTTCAAGTCCTTGACCTCACGAATCACAGAAAGGCATTTATTTTTGTAATTTATTAACATATTAATCTTTTTTTACTGTATTCTATATGTTCTTTATAAAATCAGCATGATCAAAAAATTGAGTCTTGATCCCTTAAATCTAATGCCAATGCATTTACTCCTTAGTATGAATCAAGCATAAATACTTTCTTTATTGAATTTTTTGGATGCAAGCCCGCTATTATGACCTAAATTTAGAAGAGTATGTTTTGTAAACATGTATCATCTTTTCTTCTATTCAGTCGGGACCAAAATAATACATATCAAAGCATGCATGAACAATGGCGGTCATAACATGCAAAATTCAAGTGTTTATTGCTCAATCCTTGTGGCAAAGTAAAAAGTAATCGATGCTTAGTCTCTTATCTTTCTCAATTGATTGGAACACATACCACAATTAATTTTTAAAAAAGGTGTGGACATCCATGCCCTTAAGTTAAATTTTATTCAGAACTTTACTATTACTGAGACTTGCCCATTGTTGTGCTTGCAAATCCATATTTACTTGACTCCTTACTATGTGAAAGTCCAAAAGAGGTTAGTTATTTAACATTATATAATAAATTTAATATTTCCTTGTTTGTTTAGAGATGTGACATCGATGTTTAGAGATGCAATGATAACTTGTTTATAATTGAATTTGCTTTATTGACCTTTCATGTATTTTGATGGTCAAATTATTTATGTTTTGAATTTTTATTGGTGTTGTTGGGATTTGAGATAGTTTAGCTCCCACGTAGTGCGATCTTGGATGTTTAAAACATGAAATTAGCCTTGAAATATCTTGGAGTTGTTTTTTTATCAAAGCAATTTAATTTCTAAATTTTGCAAAATGTAATTACGATTAATTACCATGTTTATGAATTTTTTCTTTCTTTAGTGAGGCTTATGCCTCGAGGCGATACTGGGAAAATACCTCGATATGCCTCACATTTTTTAAAACCTTGCTAATATGTTTTCTTCACTGAAAACCTACCATCACACCATATCTAATGGTCTCTACCAGAAGATAGCGAGTCGTATCCAAGCAGAGAATCCATAAGAGACGTCAACTCCTCCATTCTTTAATCAGAAAGATTGGATCTGAACTGTGGGATGGAAATCCCACCTACTTAGCTATATGCGTGCACTAGGATGTTTTTATATCTTATTTGTGTCTTCTCCCAACTTGGTCAGGACTACAACCCTGTAGTGGATCCTACTCGGTAGCACGACCGAAACGTCATCATCATGGACATCGACAACAAAAGGAGTGTGCGTAAAATCAAGATAGTCGGCGTTGCCATGCAATACATGAGTAAGATATCAATTTGTGCAACATAATCATTTTCTTCTCTTCTTAACTGAGAGTGTTGAGAATGGAGACGGGTTGAGACAACTAAGTTGTATTATAGTATGTAACCTTATGCACTTATATAGGGTAGGATTTGAGTAGGACATATACATAAGATATTGTTCTATAATTTCAATGTGAAGAATCAACGACAAAATACTGCAATTAGGCCGCTTCTTCCGAGTGCAATAGTTAGCCAAACCATCTTGAACCACGTAGATTCATATTTTGGTATCTTGCTTGATGCTTCAATATCTATTTTGATTTGAACTATAACAAACTGAGAAAATCTAAAATTTCATCAACATTAAGCAAATTGGAACACATCTAAACCACCCTTTGTTCCATCTCCTTTTGTGTTCAGTGAAACAACAGTGAGTGGTTAACCTAGAGAAAACAGTGCACGGTCAGAAAGGACCTTTTTAAAAAATGTAGGTAGATAAACTCCAGGATAGTCCAATTACTATCCAAATAAAATTGTACTATTTTAATCAAAAAGAAAAATGAACTTATTTAGTTGTAAAAGATAATTTTGAGTTGTTTGTAAATGGAATATGTGACTACACCTAAAGAAGCAGTGTCTGCAGATGTTGCGGAAAGACCCAAGTTGGAAAAAAAATTGAACGACCTAAAATCTTAGTCAAAGAAAAGGTAAGACAGCAGATAATTTTTTGACCATAATTTAGTTATAACTTATGTTAGACATTAATCATACATACACCCAATAAGACAGCAGCTATTTTTTTGACCATAATTTAGTTATAATTTACGTTAGACAACAATCGTACATACACGCACATAGCATGACAATTCCACTGTAATTGGACTTTCAAATGCATCACGTTAAGCTCAGGCTATCAAGCATGACCTTAAATTTCATTGAAAATCCACCGAATTTCAATAGAAATTCGGATTCGGCAAGTGGTCGAAACCGATACCCCATATAATTCTGCAAGTGGCCAAAACCGATACCCTATATAATTTCCCTTTCCCAAATTTCACCGACATTTCAGTCTTATTTCGGTCTATTTCAATTTTCGGTTGGAACAACAGAAAAAGAGGAATCTAATCACGTTTCACCAAAATTCGTCCTCCTAGCCTCTTACACCTGATTTCCGCTATTTTGGGCAATTTTTGAGCTCTATATATTGGTACGTTACATAGCATCATTTCGTCTCACAAGACACTAGAAATTTGCTCATTTCTCGAACTCTCAGCTTCTCTTCATGGGGTCAAATTCACCGAAATTCGATCGAATTTCGGTTTCGGCTGATGAGCGAAATTCGGCCAAAATGGACTATATCGACCGAAATTTGGGGTCCACTGTTCAAAAATCAACTGAAATGACCGAAAATTTGGTCGAATTTCGGCCGAAATTTCGTTTCGATCGGTCACCGAAATGGTGACCGAAATCAAAATTTGAGGCCTTGCTTCTCTTTACTACAAGGAGTAGGTACGACTGTGCAAGTGCTATGTTGCTATCAAACTTCCAAATCTTGTAACTGTAAATATTTTCTATTATTATGTTGGATATAAATTGCGCTTGTGAATGCTACATATTTTCTTGTTGTTAACTGATTTGTTTGTCTTGTATAGCATATACTTTACGATCACAAGCTCCACAATGCATCTATTAGACATGCATGTTAGAAAATTTTGTGTGTTTGTATGTGTATATGTGTTTGTATTTTATTTTATTCCTAAAATCAAATATATATATGTGTGTGTGTGTGTGTGTGTACATCTATTTTAAGTATTTTGGTTAATTACTAGTTCTAAGCTATACCCAAGATAGATCTGAACGGAGGCGAAGAATCCATGTAGTCGACCCTACTTAATTGTGGGAAAAGGCTTTGTTGTTGTTGTACTAGTTCTAAGCTATTGTTTCAATCTTCAATTTCTTACATAGGATATCATTTTGCTAGTCTTCTTTGTTGGTCTATGTTTTTCTCTGTTATAATTGCATGTGTTCATCATTCTCTTCACGCTCACGAGGTAAGCTAATAACTTCTAATTCCAGTTCTGAATCCAGTTCTAAAACTGAGTAGCATACTACAACTGTGGGAGAGATTGGATGAAGAGTTAAGATAACATATCATGTTAACATCCTACTATTAGCAAAAAAGCTGTGTGTTTCTATCTCACCTATTGATTAAAGAATATTAGAAATCTTAATTTTTGAAAAAACTGAATTTTCAAGTATTTTTTTCAATTTCTAGTCATTTCACCGAAATTCTATCTGATTTATTTGTTCAAGCTTACCGAAACGAAATCGAAATACGACATTTAAGGCCTTGCTATCAAGCTACAAACTTAGATATAGCAAGTTAGCAACAAAGTAAAGATTTCAGTTCATTCATGGAAAACCAATTGAACTTGTGGAAGTAAAGTCATGCATGAATCTAGGTAAAGCTTAATGTTAGGGTTCATAAAAAACCTACTTGGGGGAAATCTGGTGCTATTTTAGAGGATACTTTAGCATCTTCAAGAGCAGCAATGAGATCTCCCAAGGATAACCTCGCTTCAGATCTGCAAAAAAAAAAACAAATGTGGACATAATTCCAGCGCCATATGGGTGAATAAATAAAATGTTTGCTGTTTATATTAATACATGCAAATAAAGAATGGCATCTTATCAATGAGCAACATGAACAGAACAGCATCAAATAATCAAATTAAAAGAGCACGTGCAATTAAAATACTGTCCATGCAATCTAATCAAAATTGCATGAACAAGTAAACCAGAAGAAAGGTTTTTTTTGAAGCCGAAGGATGGGTTTTGATTATTATCAGTCACCTAAAAAGAAAGAAATTCTGCATCAACAATAACACTCAAACTAGTTTTACTGTTTTTTCTTTATAATGAAAGAGGCTATATTATGAAAACCTGCTCTTGTATACCATGTGAAGTCCTCCAGAAGGTTTGAGTGCAATAGCCTGCAAAATACAAATCAAAGCAAGAAAACCTATCAGAGAATATCACCTGGCAACATGTACATAAATCAGATATAACGGAGCTCAAAGTTACTCAAAAATGATGCTGACCCTTTAAACGTCAAGAGTTTAATGAGGTGTGATTTGCTAGAGAATTTCTTAAGTACACTCCATGTTAAGGGAGCACACCGACCTTAATTCTTTAAAGGCCTTAGAGTACAATTCTCAAGCCAGTAAAGGGAAGCCCAATGCTTGGATAGTCGGCTATATGGCAGAGTCTGGGTAAGGGTTACATTACTTTGGTTCTGTTGTATATGTGCTTATCTAGCATATTTTGCAAGACCCGCCAACTCAAAAATGTCTAATCTCTACACGAAAGCATCTATTGTTGAGCCAAGAGGTTCCCTCAATCACTTCGAAGATATAAAAACCGTGTGTGTATATATAAATAACGAAAAACCCTCCCAATTACACATCGTTACGTGGCACTGCTGCATTTTCTTTTCAGCTAGCAGGTGACTTATTAATTGTTAGGGCCAATATCCATTCCGCACGTTGTAACACCCCAAAATGGAATCACATGGAAGGCCAACAAAATCACGAGTTGTCAAAAGCTAAGTGGGTTTATTCGATTAATTGCACCGAACCTTTTCCAACTTACACTTCAGAAGCAACGTGTTGTTGTGATCAATTCTTCAAGATAAAAGTTCAAATTTAATAAACCATAATGCCTCGCATGCAGTGCACAAACATGAATTCTTCACCGAATTTCCTTATTCTTAGTACCTGACCCTTAACATCGGAAATATCGACTAACCGACGTATTAAGATTTAGCTCTTTTGTGATTTCACAGAATCAAACGTAAAGAAAAAGCAACAACTTCAAAAAGGAATTGAGATTGACCTGAGAGAGAAGCGCGATGGCCTCGGCGGCATTCCCCTCCTCCATTGCCGCCTCCCCCTTCTTCCTGAGGGCCAGCGCCTCCAGGCTCCCCCTTGCATCGAACCCCGCCTCCACGATGGCAAGGAGCTCCGCCGCGCGGGCGGGGGTCCCGCAGTGGCCGACAGGGACCCCGTCGGGCAGCACGACGAGATTGGGCCCCGCGCCGCATCGGCCGAGGCAGCCGCAGGAGGTGACGGTGACGGAGGGCGGGGCTATGTCGGAGAGCACGGAGAGGGTCTCGCGAGAGCCCTGGCGGCTGCACGCCCGGTTCACGCAAACCCTAATTTCCGCCTTCTCCGCCGTCGGCCGGAATGGCCTGGAGGCGAAGCGGGGACCGTGGAGGAGGAGGAGCTCCATATTCCCCAAATCTCACTCGCCTGAATCTCCAGTCTATCTGATAGGTCCTGACAGAGAAAATGGTTTGCTGTTTTCTGTCATCTATTTATATGATGATTTCGGGATGGGAAAGAGCAGCTGAGGGAAGCAAAGTTTAGGGCGGGGAGTTGTCGTAAGGTCTGACGTAAGCTTCAGCCGTTTGGTTTTAGCGGATCTTTTTTGCTTCCCATGTTGGAATTTGGAATTTGTAATTTAAAATTTATATATGATATTTGATATATAAGAAAAAAATGTTATATCCTTGAAATTACACAAATGGATATATTACGGTTTCCATTAATTATATCAAGAGATATTATTATATACAATTATTTATAAATCTACACCCATATTCATATATTAAAATAAATATATGGATGCATATATGATACATATATCTTCTTTACATTTTATGGCTAACATGGAAGTTCAAATCTCTAAATTAATCAATTGGATATCGATGCAATCATAATTGATTGTATCCATAGCTCCTCATGTGGGTGAGATCAGATAGGTGTCGATTTCAATGGGCACCTCTGCCTCGCATCAAATGTCATTGTCAATCGTTGCGTTATATGTCCATAGGCATCCATACGTTTTAAGTTGTATATATCAGAAATGTATAAGATAGATGAAAAAAAGATAATAAAACAGTAGTTAAAAAGATCATGATCTTTGTCGGTCGATAATCTTGTCAATGGATGGTGTTGGCCGGCCGCAAATTGATTTTTAAGGGAAAAAAGGAGTAAAATGTAGTAAAGATAAATAAGATGTGTCTAGTTGTAAAAAGCTACGGTGAAAAGAAATATATACTACACTCATAACTCTGAGTAATTTCTAATTACACCCAGAGCTCTCAATAATTCATAATTACACCAAGGATCATTGATAGTCCTTAACTCTTATATGGCATAACCACGAGTGGTTTCATAATTACATACATAACCCTGAGCATTAACTTCCATCCATTTCTCTGTCAACTGTGATGAAATCCATTATATAAGCAACCTTAGAGTTCAATGTATTTATAGTAGATGCCACTCCTCCTTCCCTTCCCTCTTCCTTGGACCTCCCGCCCCCACCGTGCATGGACGTCCTCGACTCCTCGCCCATCCTTGCCTCCCACCAATGACGAGGATGAAGCCCTAGCTCCGGATCACAGGTCTCCCGATGAATCTCCACTATCGGTTGGAGCCGATCAGACGGGTATTACTGCTCACAAAAGAGCGGGGATAAAGGATGCTTTAGGCAGGCCACAATCAGATTGCTCTCCTTCGTCGCTAATCGGATCGGTGTTGAAATGGATCTACAAGATTCGTTAGAATGTTTTGCATCGAGTGGACCTCGAATCATTTTCTGAGATGGAGTATGTGATGATATGGAACCTCAAACATTTGGAAGTGTATCAGGTGCTCAGATGCTCCCCAAATAAAGCCTTCCTGCAACTAGAGTGCCCCTGTGATGAACTCGAAATGATGGGGATTCCTTCCCCTATATTTCGCCCAACAAAATGACTCAAACTGATAATTGGAGGGATGTGACAGAATAGCTTCGTTAGAGATGAAGCACATGTGATCGGATCGCCGTATTATGCTTCAGTCTAGGTCCTGGTCATTTGCAATCAAACCCTTGGCTCGAGGAGGGGCAGCTAGAGAAGGGGCGATAGAGGAGGGGCAGCTGGAGGAGGAGACTGAAGTAGGTTGTGACGGCGGAGGGGGTGGTTGCGAAGCTGCAGGCGGAGAGGAAACTGAGGAGCACTGCTGGAGTGTTGTTGCTGCTGCCGGAGACTGAGGAGCAATGCCAGAATGAAGATAGGAGGAGGAGGGGAAGAAGGAAGAAGAGGGGGTTGGTGTGGTTAGATTAACTCACAAGAATGGATGAGTTAATAGAACCAAATTAATTGAGGATTATGTGTGTGAGTCGGAGTGATATTATTTGGGATTTTGGTGTTGTTATGAACTATCGAGGATTCTAGATGTAATTAGAAAACTACTCATGATTATGGATGTAAATATCCCAAGAATAAATGAGATGTTCTCTCTGATTATAAGGCACAAGTCCATCATATTGCTACTATTTATAATTATTAGATTTCTAATGTGTTATGTGCAGAATCTTAATAGGAACAAGATCGATAAAGTTAAGTCTCCTTTAGTATGTGGATCACAACATAAACAATCAAAAGTATAATATAGATTCGATCATAAATATAATTAACCAATCTAGATTAACATCATTATTTGAAATAATTAGGAAGCCCAAGCTAGTAAAAACATTGACCAGAGTCGTCCCGATTTGGTATTTCAAATGAGAAAATCACTCGGTCCTTTCTAATATCAAGATGATTTAAACCGGGGCATTTCCTCCTAGGTTACATCTTCCAACACTGGAAACCGATAGTGTCAAACTTCTCCTCTAAATTGGAATATGGGCCCCACAAACCTGAGTACCTTGTGTAATATGTATATACGGAAACTAAATCTTCAACATCTCAAATAGCATGCAATGTGGTATGAGGTAAAGTAATACAATCTTATAGATCAGTGGAGCAAAGTCGGTATAGTGAAGCATAAATAAATGAACATTTCTTTTTCTCTCATAAAGGAAGGAATTGAACACAATAAGAGACTCTTCTCTTTAGCACTTAGAATGTAGAGAATGGGTGTAGAGTGATTATGGAAGAGCAAATGAAAATCAAAGCATTGACTCTCCTTCTATAAGGCTTATACGAGTTGTTTAAGATAGTTGTCCAACATTAATCAGAGAATAGTTGTGACGGTTGGATAAAGTAGTCATTGCTAGTCCAAATGATTGCCATTATTAAATTAATTTATTAAACTATTTTTCATTCGAGTGAACTACTATTGTTTAGATGGCCAGTCGTACAAAGGTAGCCATTAATCAAGTGATCATGACCGCTAAAATAATTGTTCATCAAGAAGTAGTCAATTGATCATAGTCACCAGTTGGCAAGAGTAAAAGTAATTATATGAAAATCCAGTTAACTGTCACATTTGTTATGAGAATTGAAATCGTCGAAATGACATTCTATACATATGCTTAAGGTTTACAATGCGTATACTTAGCTTTGATTTTATATTAATGTAGCTTCTTTTAGCATGATCAACTTGACCATAACGTGTGATAGCTTTATCTTGAAGTTTATTGTATACTTCTTTGTCATTACGATCTTTATTAGCTAATATATAAGCTAATATAAGACCAGCATTTTTATCATTATTAAGCATGTAAGCTTGCATATCATCAACGATCCCCCTCTTTTTAATGTTGATTAAACTATTTTGAAGTATTTGAAAAAAGCTATAAGTGAAGTATGTGTCTTAACATTTTTAGAAAAACTTCTTCTCTTTTTGAAAAACTATGAAAAATTCAAAAAACATTCTCTGTGTACTTCTCCCCTTTTTTTAACAATGTCAAGAAAGGGAAGGATATATTTTGAAAATAAAATAATATCTTCGTAGCAAATATAATTCTTTTCTCTTTTTTCTTGTGCGCCCCATTTTCCTTACATTAGAGCTCCGCCTTAGTTTTATACTTAAGTCTCTTCTTAAAAGAAATAAATAATGGGATCATACTCTATAACGTGCATGATTTTATCTAAAAAGAAATGTTAAGAAGTCACTTAGTGTTCTCCGTGGAGGTAGACTTCTCCAACGGTTGTAGCTTCTTCGGGATTGCATCCATCCATATCTCTAGGCCATATGCTTCTTTAGTTAACACTAGTTTCGTTTTTTATTGTTATCTAGTCATCCAACATCTCCGTTGTCCTAGTACATGCAAGTATCGTCTTTGGTACTCTTTGGGTGCGTTTGGTTCGTGGGTTATCCAGGGGTGGATAATCCGGTTTTGTGTTTGTGTGTTTGGTTGGTGGGTTAAGGGTTGGGAGGGTTTGTGTGATGTGATTGTATTGGAATTTGAAAAAGTTGGTAGTTATTATGGTATGATTGTATTGAAATTTGAAAAAGTGGGTGGTTGTTGTGATGTGATTGTATTGAAGTTTGGAATAGTGAGTAGAAGTTGAGTATTTTATGATTTTTAGATGATATGATGGTATAATATATATTTTTTTGGTTGAAAAGAGAGTGGACCCCACTAGTGGGTTGGGAATATGGGTTTTGGGGGGTAACCCACCCAAAGTGGGGGGTAACCCCCCAACCAAACGCACCCTTTGTATTTTGGGTCCCTTAGGGTTATCTTGCAATTTAGGCTTAGGCACCCAAATAAAAAATCCTCTTGCTTCTCAAATTTTAGATATGGATACAATAGAAGAAACTTTTTCTTTTTCTTTTAAAAGAGAATTAGATTTGATGTTGAGCTCTGTAATCTCATTTCATAAACAAGCAAAACTATTCTTTATTTCCAAGATGTCCTTTTTAAGAGAATTATTTTTTTTAACAATGAAGTTTTCTCTTTAATGAAACTTTCATTATTATTAATCTCCCTTGCATGCTTATTTTCTTTTATAAAAAATATACTGAGAAGATTAACAAATCTTATCGTAAGACATACCTTCATGCTCATTGCATGAGTCAACAATACCTAAAAATCCTAGACTGATACGTTCACTATCAGTGTCAAAATCGCTTGAGTCGTGTTAAGTGGCTTGGAGCATGTTTTTTTCACCTTCATTTCAGAAGTTCACTCCTTTTTTAGAAATGAGCAATTCTTCTTGTGTCCAAGATTCTTACATTCGAAACACTTGGACTCTTTTTCTTCATTGTTGCTACTCTTTCTAGCATGTCAGCTCTTATTAGTCGTGAATAATTTCTTTAATTGTGGTATTAACATTGCAATATATGTGTCTTCCTCATTACTACAACATTCCTTTGAGCATTTTCACTAAATGACTTTGAATGTCGATGTCCTCTTAGGATGTATTTCCTTCTCCCTAATATCAAGTGCAGTCTCATAAGAAAGAAAATCATTAGACAAATAATCTAGAGTCATAGTCTTGAAATCTGCAGACTTCTTAATTGTCAATGTCACGTGCTCCTACTAAAATGAGAGTGAGTGCAAAATTTTAACAAGTAGTTTTCCAATAGAAATGCTCTTCTCATGTTTCAAAGTTAATTGACTATGGCAGTCAATCCGATAACACGTCTTTAATATTTTCTTCCTGATTCATTTTAAACACATAGTAGTCACGAGTATTCACACAAAATCATGATTCTTTTACTCTTCTCTTACTTTACGAATGATCTAGAGACATTCTCGAATCTCATGAGTAGTTCTGAAATGTGCTAATCGATCAGAATCAGCTTCAGAGAGTGCGCAAATAAGACATTGATTTCCCCTAAATTCATTGCCATGTGCTTCCTCTTTTTCTCATTAGTGTTCCCTTTATCTTTATCCTCAATGAATTTAAAAGGATTCTTAACCATATGCCACATCAAAATTACATGACCACATGAAGACCATCATCTTTGTCTTCCATATCTAGTAGTTGGTGCCATAAAAAACTAGTAGCCAGATCACAACATTTCATTTTCTCCTTATTCCATTATAGGTTGTCTCACTTTATTCAATTATGTTGGTGGTAGAATCCATTTTTCATACCAAATGATATTAGTTGTTGCATTTATATTTCTTTCAATCATGGATGTATAAATGTATTTTTATGAGGAATCCCATATTAGGAAAAAAATCTTGATCAGAGTATACTGGATCGGGATTTCAATTGATAGGATCGCTTGGTCTTTTTTATTATCAATATGCTTTCAACAATGGCATACATTACATCATTCAAAGCCACTAATGTCAAACTTCCACTCCAAATCGAAAGAGCAGCTCATACAAACTGAGTATCATGTATAATATGTGTACAAGAAAATTAAATCCTCACCATCTCAAATGATATGCAATGCAGTACATTGTAAAATAAATATGTTATTATAAAATAACTGCAGAGGTACTGCAATGATGAAAAAATGTATAGAATACTTCTTCTTCTTCTCTCGAAAAGAATGGAGTTAAAATCAATGAGAGTCTCTTCTCTTTAGCATTTAGATGGAACGTGTGTAGAGAAATGCTGGAAGAGTGACTGAAAATCAAAGCCTTAACTCTCTTTTTTATAAGGAGTAAACTAGCTATTTAAAGCGGCTTCAAAATGTAATTTGGAGAATAGATGTAACTATGGGTTAAATTAGTTGTTGTTAATCAAATTGAATACCCTTGGTAAAATTACTCAATTGGGAAAAAATCAAGTTAGTTGAATTCAAGTTAGTCAGTGAGGCAAAATAGCCAGTCGGTTAGTCAATTGTCCAAATGTAGTTGTTGGTCTAATGACCATTGAAATGACTATTCATAAAGAAGTATTCGACTGATCAAATTCATCAAATGTTGGAGCTAAATTAGTTCTCTGCAAGTCCAGCCAGTTGATTGATTTGTTTTGATAAATTTTAATTGAGATGGAGTAGTACAAAAGGACGAGGTTTGCAATGCAACTATCTCATAAAATAAATTAAAAAAAACCTCAGAACTCTTCATTTTTATCTTCTTTTGGCATTCTCTTCATGCTTAATTAGTTTTATTCTTCATGTTGATGTAGCTTCTTGTAGCTCCATTAGCTTGATCAACATGTGTAGTAGCTTTCGTTTGGACTTCATAGTGTCATCATTTGTCATCACGGTCTTCGCTAGCTAAAACATAAGATACACAAGAATAAAATTCCTATCATCATTAAAACTATGCATGCATGCATAATGTCCACAACTATATCTTATAACATATGAAGATTTTGAGTTGTAGCAATTACATGTGATGCTATCTTTTCTATATGGAGAACTCAAAGTAGTCATTTCTATGAGCCAACCATAATGATTCATAGTCAAAGCAAGTACAACCCAATGTATAGACTAAAGAATTGCTTGTATAAACTTAAATAGTCTCTTACAAAGTGATATGAAAAGTTTGACAATTTTGTGGTTGGTCATATACAATAAAATGGATGACGGGTCCTTTATTTGCATGTTACCATATGTTGATGACATGTTGATCATGGAAATTGTAGAGTGTGGAGAGTTTAAAATGTGCCCTTATGCATAATTGATATGAGCAATGATAAAATCAACACAAATAAAGTTTCTGTTGGATGGGTTCCCCTCCTTGTGGGAACCTAATCCATATATATAGGACATTTATAATCCTTTTGGAAAGGAAAGATCAGTTACCTTTTAGGATTAGAAATCATCTTTTCATAATCCTATTGGAAGTAGGAGTATATGTTTCCTTATTTGCTCATCTCCATGGAGTATAAATAGGGGATATGGGGTGCATACCGGGATCATCCCAACACAAGCTCTCCTAGCACAAGAAAGAAATAAGAGAGAGGAAGAAGAAAGAAAGTTCATGGTTGCCGCGAAGTTTGGATGGAGTAACCTTTGGAGCAGTTCTTCTCCAGCATTCTTCCCTACAGTTTGGCGACAGATTTATCATTGGGTGATATTTTTCCTCTCTATTATTCTCCATTGTTTGGTGATTTGTAGCACCGTATTGAGGGTCGGCCTTTTGTGAGCCCCTCACGGGATATTACTTCGATTATAGTGCTTGGATTTGGGTTGCGATGAACCTTGTAGTTTTTCCCCTCACATTGAGGATTTTCCACGTTAAAAATTCTCCGTGCATCTGTGGTTGATTTTTTTCGTGGTTGAGATACTTTCCCGTAGTTGATATATAGTGCAGGATCCGCATGTCGACTTTGATTATTTTTCCGCAATTCAATTTATACAGAGAATTTGTTCCCAACAAGTGGTATTAGAGCAATGTTAAATGGCGGATTACAAGATGGAGTTTGGTTCGAGCAGGATGATAAGACTTAATGGGACTAATTACATTTGTGGAAGAACAAGATGAAGGATTTTTTATATGTGAAGGTTATGCACCTTTCGGGGTTCTCCATGCAGAAGCTCGAAGCCAAAACATATGAGAAATGGGATTTTGAACACGAGCAGGTTTCTGGCTTCATAAGATAGTTTGTTGATGAAAATTTCTACAACCATATCCAAGATGAAAGTCATGCTAGAGGCTAGTGGTTGAAGTTGGAAAATCCTTACGCCTCCAAGACGGGAAGTAAAAACTATTTCTTCTAAAGAGACTGGTGAACTTGAGGTTCAAGGAAGGCAGATTCGTACTAGATTTTCTGAATGAGTTCCAGGGAATTACTAGCCAGTTGATGAGCATGGATTAAAATTTGAAGATGAGATGTTGGGACTGTTATTGCTTGCTACTCTACCAGATTCATGGGAGATGAAAAACTACCTGATCTACTATTCTAAAAGAAGAACAATGTCGTTGAATCTACCAGGTGAAATTTTTGCAGAAAAAGAATATTTTTTAGTTAATCTTCTTATTTATTTTATTTATATAAACTTTGATGTATAGTGAAAGCACGAGAATGTCAAACTCAGGGAGGCAAACTGTTGGAGAGTAGGGTTAACGGTAGACAATTAAGGTTCTTTAGGGTTTTTCTAAATTTTATTTATTTCTAGATATTTTAGGGATTTTTATGAATTTTATAATGCTTTTGTTAATTTTTAAGTATTTTGTGAATTTTCTTTGTTATTTTATAAAATGTTTTGTAATTTTTTATTTGATTTTTATTTTAACATTTTTATGTTTTAAAGTTGTTTTACTGTTTTTTATGTATTTTTAAAAAGTTTTTAGATTTTTTAAGGATTTGGTTTATTTTTAAGGTGAAAACTTATTTTTTATTGAAAACCGTAATTTTATTTTGGATTTTGAGTAGAAAATAGTAGCATAACATTTTATTTTATTTTTATCAAAACATAGATGAAATTACCTTTAAAACGATATATTGCGCATTTCTGTTTGATTTTTCTTTATTTAGTTATGATTTTTACAAATTTTAATGAATTTTATATTTTTATTAGTTTTAATATTTGATTTTTATTTTGTTTTTGGTTTATTATGTAAAATATAGTAAAATATATTAAGGGTGATTTTTTTATGATTTTTGAAATTGATTTATATTTTATGATTTTTAAAATTTATTATATTTTATGGTGTTTTTAATGATTTAATAAAAATAAAGAGTACTTTTATTTTACAAAAAATGTTTAATACTTTATATAGAGTAAAGTAAGGTATTTATGTATTTTCATTAGATTTGTTATATTTTTAAGTTTATCTATTATGTATTATAATATGTATAATGGTTATATACATGGATGGGGGTATAAATGCAATAAAACTGGGAAGACGGGGGTGCGCATGCAAATTCAACAGAAGATGGGGGCGTTCACGCAAAACTACCAGAAGCCACCTGTTGAGCCATGTGACTGCACCTGTTCAGGGTTCTGCTCGCAATTTCAATTAATGCGGAGGCATTTCCCGCGAAAACTCCAGAGAACCATGTGTTAAGCACGTGGTTCTTCAGCTCAAAACCTAAGTGCAAATAGCAAACATTTATAGGATTCTTCGCGTAAAATGCCCAAAAATGTGTGAAGCGTGCATGCACCACTCAAGGTTTGAGCGGTGGGATGATGCTCTGCTTATGGACCCGACAAGTGGCACGGCTATGAACCTCTGATCTGCGGATGATCGAGTGGCTTAGGTTTAATCTGGATATTAACTCGTTCTTCCCCAAAATAGGTTTCAGGTGGTGGTAGTTCTAAGCTGAGGCCTCGTACGGCAATATTTCAGATCGAGAGCGGCTGATGATTAAGAATAGGATCGGTGCTTGTTATTCTGATCTATTGTTGCCCAAGCGATTCGAGCGACGATTTTTCAATCTAGTTGGTTGCACACATCGTGATGTGGATCGCAATCAGGGGATCAATCCAGATAAGATGTCGTCTCCCTCAGGTATGATGTTCTTCACGTAAGGCTCGATACAAAACTGATCGTGAGATATATAGCTCGATGATACTCGTTATGCTCCATGTTATAGCTTCAGGTTGTTGTGGCACGATGAAGCTCCTGGTACTTGTCCCTCTTGATGCGAAGGTATCTCGCATCTGTCTCCAGATCTGTACGCTAATTCACGATGGTGGAGCTCTCGATCGATCTGAGCAGTTGCCTCTAGATGATGCTCAATGATGGAGATCTACAAATGTTGAGTTAAGGCTCGAGATTCCAATCTCGACCAAGTTTTCACATCAAAAATTATGGGGAAGTAGTTTGATTGATCCCAAATGTAACAGAGTAAGTGATCAGGAGTTTGAATCGGCTTTCATTTTGGAGTTTGGATCAATTCAAAATTGAAGAGAAACATAGTGGAAAGGACATAGATTAATAAGAGAATAGATCAGGGAATGGGAAGACAAAGAAAGAGTATCTAGGAAAAGAGGAGAGAAGAATAGAGAGGGAGATTGGAGAAGGAGAATAAGAGAAACAGAACTAACCTGGAAAACGATGTGAAGGTGCGAAGAAGATCGCTCGGGGACGGAGCTGGGAAGAAGCTCCTGTGATTGTTGCCCGCAACTCGCGACGGACAAGGAGGCTTCGATCGCGGCGGAGCGGAGCTCCATGCCGGGTCGACGATCACGTTGCACTCTCTCTCCCACTCAATAGAGACGAAGTTGAAGGCTGTCACCCTCCAGGAACTCTCTCTCGCGTAACTTGGGGTGGAACAGGAGCGCTAAATGGTGGATCCCCTGCTCCCGGAGGAGGTGAGGGGGGTTTTATAGAGGGAGGTTGAGTGGAGAACATGCATGGCAATAGGGTCACCGGAGGGGAGTGCGGTCATCAGAGGTTGTTGAAGACAGGCCGGTCGTTGGGACGGTTGGGCGAAGGCGGAGAGGAAGCGACGTTGTGGAGGAAGGGGGAAGACAACGAGGGAAGATGAAGGGGAGGAAAGAGAAAGGAGAAGAAAAAACAATAAAGTAAAAATAATTAATTAAATAATTAATTATTGGGATTTTTAACCGTCAGACCCTATAAACTTTTTAAATTACCTTTACGACCTTTTGCACAACGTAATTACCCCATTGACCCTGTAAATTACCCCCAAGAACCCCCACAAGCTTCAAATAGATTATCCGGAGGTTTCATGGGGTAAGAGTTGGCAAGTTTACGGGGTCGATAGGGGAATTAGGTTGTTTCAAAGGTTGTGGAGGTAATTGGCAAAGTTTATAGGGTCTGTCGGGTAAAAATCCCTTAATAAATATATTGAATTAATTATTTAGGGATTACTTACGTAATTAAGTAAATAAATAATAATTAAATATGATCAATAAATTAATTAATTTATTTATTAAATAATTAAGTATATAATTAAGTAATTATATAAGTTAATAATTAAATAATAATAAATATATTTAATAAATAAAATAAATAAAATATTTTTTTATTAAATTTTATTTAATAATTAAGTATTGATAAAGTTTATAAATATAATAAATAACATATGTTGAATAATAATATATTATGGTACATGATACAATATATATATATATATCAATACGGTCCTGAATCCTACATTTTTTATATTAACTCTGATTTTAACGAAATCGGTGTCATTTTGTAGATACTAAATAATATGAATTTTAAAGCTGAGTTTGCCCAATTCGGAGTTCATACGGCTGAGTTATGAGGTCCGGAAAATTTAGGAAGTGGCTTCGTGGCTTCGGGTTTGATTGGTGTTTTGACTTAATTATATATATATATATATATTTAGAAGATTTTTTGAAAATAAATTAAGTTAATTGGATTTACGACTATTTAATTATAAATCTGGAAAATTTATACACATAGTAAATATATACAACGAGGCTCAAACACTAAAATTCGTCGGTTTTATTTTAATTTTTTTTTGATATTTTTAATAAAAAAATATTAACTATAAAACGAAGTTTAAAAGTGAGTTTGGTCTGTTTAAAGATTTCTATAAATAGTTATGAACCTCAGAAGTCAGGTTTTACGGCTTTTTCAGTCCATTATGATATTTTATTTTTGAGACGAATTATTTTCCTGATATTTTTATAAAATAATATATATTTTTATGATCAACTTTTGTAAAAGAAGTGTTTTTTGGAATGGTTTAAGTGATAAATAAAATAGGTGAAATATTTACATTGTGAAAAATGGATAAATTATATTTTTGGTCTTGATTTTCTTGATATTTTTATAAGTTAGGATCCTTATCTCCCCCTACTTATTTATTTTATCGACCACGTTAATATTGACCTGATCTCGGGGTTAGGATTAATCTGTATATATTACATATCTCTAGTTTTTTTTATTCTTTTGTTTTGGGTAAAATATGTGTTAAATATATAATATTAATATTTGTGGTTAGAATAATAATTATTTAGAATTAGTGATTATTTACATGTATTTTACCAAGGATTTTAGCCGAAATGAAAGAATAAAGGCGATGAATCACAGATTCATCGTTCTCTTGTACTTTACCATTGTTGGTTCTTTAGCAAACACTTATTATATAAATAAGTGCAAGCAAAAAGAAAAGGAAAAAAGAAAATAAAAGAACTTAGAACATGTTTGTTCTTTAAACTGAATCTCACTTCAGCCAAAATATATAGCTTGGATTCATACCTTTGGATTAATAGCGTGTTAGGACTCTATTAGAATTAGGAGTTAAGCCTCGACAACCCTCAAGTTCCACAAATCCTTATCCAGGTTCACCTTAACAGCCAGCTAAGAGCCACCTATTCGTCACGCAAAGTTTTCAGCGTTGAAAGCAATATGTACTGTGTGTGAAAGGTTTTAGCTCTTCCCGCTCTAGAGAAGCGAAGAAACCGTCCATTGCTGTAATACACTCCCAACGGGTCCTCATCTAGCAACTCGATCCTCGAGGAGGGGGTATTTCCTTCTAAGGTCAGGTCGTATTGTATCCACAATCGAGTATAGAGGAATAAGATAGAAGAATAAGAAAAGAATCGGAGTATTATTAGTGTAATCACATCTTCTGTGAAGCCTGACCAGTTTAGCCAAGTCTCCACTAAGACATGCAGGCTTTCTGAAGCTCGGAACATTGTGGTCATTTTGGTATTTGGTGTATTCGATTTATTTTTGGTAGAATTAATTTTTTTTGCACTACATAAGTCTTTTATGCCCCAACGGATATAGCATCTTTTCATTCCATCCATTTTTTGGGGTCTTAGAAAAATTGTGCCAGCATATCCTTCCCTCATCCAAGATTTATTTCAATCCCAATCTCTCCCGTCTTTAGATGTCAGTGTCACTAGACAAGGATGGAAACGCACCACCGAAATGGTTTACCCTTCGCAGCCCCATGCAAGTCGAGCTAAGTGTAGAGTGCAAGAGTTCAAAATTGGTTCAAATGGAGATGAGTTAAACGGATGACACCAGGTGTCCTACTTAAGCACTTTCAAGTTGAATTTCAAACACGGTCTCATGGAACCCAAATAATTAAGTCTAAAAGACATGAAGAGTCTCAATTCTAATTCTTAATAAAGTTCCTTTAGAATTTAGTGTATTAAGGCCTAGACCAAGCTCCATCTCTCGGACTTCGAGCCATTCGGTTCACGGATCAGACTTGTTCTGAAAAATGCTAATGAATGCAATAATTTTTTATGAAGTGTGTTTTTCGGCTTAAACTTTTTATGTACAATTTTAAAGACTTTTGCAAATTTTATTGAAACTAAAAACTTTTTAAATTTTTAGGGTCTTTTTGAAAGAATTAGCGGATTACTTCAATTTACACAAATTTTACACGCATTTTGTACATTCTACAAAGGATTTTATGTAACTTTTATATCAAGATTATACTATTTTTATACATATTTTACAAGGATTTTATTCATAATTTTTTTTGGAATTTTATCAGAATTACAATATTTTTTATATACATTTTAAGCTAATTTTTATAAGTCATATTTATGGTTTTCTTGTGGCATAAAAAACCCAAAATATAAGAGAGCCATATTATTAAAAATATAATAAAGTACGAGTTGTGGCTTCTAAAGTATATATAGCATATATATACGACACCCCTTATACTCAGCATGAACTATGTCCTCATAGTGACCAAAGAAGCGACAAAAGAAGACATAACTCGGGCTAAGTATAGATTGGTGAAGAGAATCCTATACTACAATGACTCAAAGAATAACGACTAAAGGAATAGAAATCGATCATCTCCTCTATACTTAGGATCAAGTGATCTTAAGAATAACAAACTCAAAATCGAAGATGATCATGGTCAAGAGAATGTACACAATCAACGGATCGCCTTGTCCCCCTGTACTTAGGGTAAAATATCCCCAAGTATAGAGAAGAAAATCAAAGGGTAAGGGACAAGCGAGAGAACAAACGATACAAAAATCAACGACAATCAAAAGAGGAAATGAGCGATATTACCCCCAACCATACTTAGGATAAAACACACCCTAAATATAAGAAACAATGGGGGTAATAGAACAGAATGAAATAAGCAACAACGATGTTGACACCCCCTATACTTAGGATAAAGCACAACCTAAGTATAGTAAAATTCTAGATGAACCTAAGGATGTAATACAAACGGAAGAAGGAAAGAATAAAATCAAAAAGTATATACAAGTGATCTGGAAAACCATGTATGATATGTAGAGTGTAAGAGTGAAGAGACCATCTCATACAAAATAGATCGGGGCAACCTCAATGGTTGGCGGTTCACGATCGAGAAAAGGTTTCAACCGTTGACCATTAACTCGAAAGGTGGAATCAGATGACAACTCAAGCATATCAATGTTAATGTTGTCGTACACATTTCGCACGAGATATGGGCCTTTCCACTTGCTCTGACGTTTCACTGAAAATAATTTCAAGCTCGCATCGAATAGCCATACTTTTTGATTCGGCTCAAACTGCTTGTGTCTGATGTGAGAATCATTCCACTCTTTCATTCGCTCTTTGTAATGAAGGTTACTCGTGAAGGCTTCCACTCTATATTCTTCCAGGACTGCCAGTTCGTTCTCCCTTTTATCTTCCGAATCATGTAGGCCAAAGATTACTTCTTTCACTGCCCACAAGGATATGTGCTTGATCTCAACAGGTAAGTGGCATGGCTTTCCATAAACGAGTCGAAAGGGAAATGTACCCAACAGAGTGTTGAAGGATGTTATATAGGTCCAAAGAACCGAGTCCAAAAGCTGTGACCAATCATTTCGGTCTTGGCGAACAGCCTTCTGCAAGATCATCTTGATCTCTCTATCCGAGACATAGGCTAGACCATTCGTCCGAAGATAATACGGATTAACAACTCGATGGTCTATGTCGAACTCATTAGCAAGTGCTCTTACCTTGTCGTTGATGAAGTGGCTACTCCTGTCTGATATCAGAACACGTGGGACCTCGAACTGCATAATGATATGCTCTCTTAGGAACTTACATACCGTGTTCGCATCAGCGGCTCGGACATGAATAGTCTCTACTCAATGACTCATATAATCCACGGCTAGAAGAATATACTCGAATCCCTGACTTTTCGAGAATGAGCCCATAAATTCAATACCCCGTGCATCAAACCTTCATAGAAGTGAATCAGCTTCATTGGCATCATGTCTCTATGTCCACAAGTACCCATTCTCTGACATTCAGTACATCTCTTTATGAATGCATGGGCATCCGCAACGAGAGTAGGCCACCAAAGGTCAGATTAGAGCACCTTCTGTGTTGTCCTCTTCCCTGAATGGTGTCCTCTCTTCTAATCTATGGCAATACATGAGGACACTCTGGTATTCCTCTTAAGGAATACACTGACGCTAGACGGAATCCGCTCCTTCATGACAAAGGATCGGATCCTCCCTATGGTTAGACTTGGATTTCACGAGGAAAGTCTCAAATCTCTGTTTAGACCAACCTTGCGAGACTTTCTTAGCAACAACAAAGTTCACAATATCGGCATAACATGGCAGCGAGGCGACAACAAGAATTGCCTCCTCGGGGAAGATCTCGGTGATTGGCGCATCAAACTCAGAAGTCTCAGGTGTTTCTAACCGAGAGAGGTGATCCACCACCACATTCTTGACTCTAGGCTTACCTTTGATCACAATATTGAACTCCTGGAGTAGAATAATCCATCTAGTCACACGCAGCTTTGAATCCTTCTTATCCATTAAGTATTTGATGGCGGTGTGGCAGTGAAGATGGTCACCTTGGATCCTAAGATGTGAGACCTAAATTTACTAAGGTAAATACTACGGCTAATATCTCTTTCTCTGTAACTGTATAATTCTGCTCGGTGGAATCCGAAGTC
The DNA here is from genome assembly GCA_037367405.1 of Ottelia alismoides. NCBI lineage: Eukaryota > Viridiplantae > Streptophyta > Magnoliopsida > Alismatales > Hydrocharitaceae > Ottelia > Ottelia alismoides. Next base: position 189,826 of record JAZKJV010004362.1, on the reverse strand, counting down.
TTGCTAACGTAGTGTATGGCAAATGGAAACCCATCCCTCCTCTGTCCCAACAAAACCCCAACGACATCATCATCTCGTGGAAGAGACCAATCGGATGGCTGAAGGACAGGAGCCTATACAACCATGTTCTTGAGATTTTTAAACGTCGAAAGACACTTATCATTTACAATAAACTCGGTGTAGAAGTTCAGATAACGGTTGGGCAATTTTACTGAAGTCTCGCATGAAATGTCGGTAGAAATCGGCACGCCCGAGAAAAGACCGTAACCGCTTCAAGTTGGACGGTGGATTGAGTTTCTTTATGATATCCACCTTGGCCGGGTCCACCTCCATACCCCTGTTGGAGATGATGTGACCAAGGACTGTCCCCTAAGTCATCATAAAATGACTCTTCTCCCAAGAAAGTACTGATAGGCCCCAGAACCGACCGGTCTTGTGTTCCACACAAGGCGGGAGCACAGTCGTAGTGTCGACCAACCAAATCCTGGAGTCAATCAACAATTAACCCACAAAGCAAGAATGTATCAATTAAGTCCAAAAAAAAATAAATGTGAATTAATTTTTATTACTCTACAACAAAATGTATAGTGACAAGCATGTAGAGGTCGAACCACAGAGAGCAATACAAAATGCGTAGCCTAGATGTATCACCAAGTCATCCATGTGTGAAGCTTGTTTTTATGTGGGTTTTTAATTTTATATTTTTTTTTATTTTATTATTTTTTTATGCTTTTTATTTTGTTTTCATATTTTTATATATATATATTTTTTTTACATTTTCTTTTTATATATATTATCTATATAGGGACATAGATATACATAGAATATATAATATAGGTATAGGGATATATATATATATAGAGATAGGTGTGAGGAGAAAAAGATATATAGAGTACATATATAAATATATATGTATTTATGCAAAATATAGTATCTACAAGATCTTTTTTTTTATTTCAAAAAGGTCCTTAATATAGGACTATATTAATGGCCGAATACAATTAGGGCTTTTAAAAATATCAAATGAATCCAAAAATTGCCCAAATTAATTTTACTAAGTAAATAATATATATACATAATTATTAAACAGAGAAATATGTTTTTGGTATTTTTCTGGGGTTTTTACATTTTTTTGATGGACTTTGGAGCTTTTTAATTTTTATATTTTTCTTTTTCTTATTTTTAGGTTTTTTCATTTTCTGGACTCAATATATAGATATTTATACCATATATATTTTTTTGGAATTTTTCAAAAACATTTTATAATTTTTTTGTATTTTATAAATTAGTCAGTGAAGAAAATGCATGTTTTTGATTTTTAATAAATACCAAAATGCAACAAAATTCAAATCTAAAAACATAGCAAGCAAGGGTACCCTAACAGGAGCATATGCCTATTTTTTTCAAAATTTTTCAAAGAAATATAGAGCACAAAATAAATAGACAAAGCATCCCAAAATATATGGCCTGGCAGGGGCATTTTTGCAATTATAACATTTGTTCGGGGTGTCCATGCAAATATCACAGTACAAATAAACATTTCTTTTTATTTTACAGGCCATTTTACAATTATCAAAACCCGGCAGGGGTTATGTGCAAAAACTCCTGCGCCTCACGTGGGACTACACGTGAGGCGCAGAGGGACCCATCTGCAAATAAAATTAAACTAAGGGATCAAACTGCAAATTATACAAGTTATTTACAACGTGACATTTTATTTTTGGAATCAAATATTAATTACAAAAAGGCGGGGGGGGGTGTATGTGAAGTTTACCCCCTCAGGCGCTTCATCCAACGGCTGATCTTCGCTCCTTGCCACGCGGCGCCTCCACGTGAGCCGATACCGCTTCGCCGATGGAGGGCTGGGATTAGATCACTTGAGGTGATCTGACGGTTGCTGCGGGGCTCCATCCAACGGCTCCCTTCTAATCTGGGACCTTCATCTTCATCCAACGGCGGAGAGGGCGCCTGGAAGAACAGGGAAGAACGCTCGCCTGAGCGAGCTTCTCCCGGCTGGATCTCGCACCTCCGCCGTCCATCACTGCTCCACGGTGTCCCAAAAGCTTCCTGGAAGGTTCCTCTGTCGTCCGGAGGTGTTGGATCGACCAGAGGTACACTGGAGCACCCTCGCGAGGTCGGAGAAGAAGTGGGGCTCCAGGTACCTCCGGCGTGACTTGATTTCGCCTCAGGGTGCTTATTTGCGCACCAGACCTGCACAGGAAGATAGCATGGCTCGAGGGGATGCTCCTCGACCAAAAAGGTTGAAGCTGTGCAGCAAAATGAGGTGGAAGGGAGGAGCTCCGACGAAGGGCGGAGGAGGAGCTCCGATTCGCCAAGACCTGGGGTCCTGGGTTGAACAAGTGTGTGCATTTGATGGAGAACTCGAAGGGGATGGAGATGAGGCGATTTAGGCGGTCGGAGACAGATAGGATCACAGTGGGGAAGTCGCCGGAGCTCAGCTCCGGCGAACTTCGAATTTCGGATTTTGGCCTAAGCCAATCATCTAAATGCTAACCTAAGGACTGGAATTAAAAGCTAATACTAAAACCTAACTACTAAGCAAGAAAGAACAGCTCTTATACCTGGGGGCCTCCAGGGAGCAGGGCGGACGCCGGAGCTCCGCCGCGTCAAAATTCTCCTCCCTCCGGCCGAGTCTCGATGCTGGGCTACTCCCCCTGTCACGAGGAACAATCCAGGCACAAGATCTAGGCGTTAGGTTGGAATGAAAGTGGCCAAATTCGAGGAGGAAGGCGGAGCTTTTTATTTATAGACATTGACGAGTGGCCTTATTGACCGGCGATTATTGATTAAACCAATGAGTATCAGATTGATCTATGATCTTGGCGGGCATCATGGATGATCAGAGGACAAATCTTGTGAAGGAAGCGAGTGCGATGGTTCACTGAGCCAGGCGGGAAAAATGGCGGAAATCGGGGAAAAGACAGGTTGCGTGAAGTCAGACGCCTGGAGGTCCAGTTGACCGGGGTCAACGCGCGGAGGGATTGGGTTGGTCCACCTCAGCCCGCTACAAGACAGAATAGGGAATATTTCGCGAAATTGAATTATTTGGCATAGTAAATGATTTTATTATTTTTTTAAAAATGTGTATTATTTCATGTAGTATTTATTTATGATTTTTATTTATTTTTGGATTATTTTATTATTGTTTTATTAAAATAATGTGTATATGTATGTATTTACATGTGTTTTTGTGTATTTTATTTTTAATTTGTTTATTTTATTTTATTATTTTATTTTCTTATTTTATGAATTTATAACTTATTTTTATGAGTATAAGGGTATTTTTGTTTGATTTTTATGTATTCATTTACATTTTCAAATAAATATGTATATGTAAGTATACTTATAGGTATTTTACCGATAGATTATATACATCTTATTTATTTAGTGAATTTTCTTTATTTTTCTTTTAGATTTGTATTTTTAATATGTTTTATGTAATATTTACAATATTATAAAAAAATGTGGATGAATAAATAATAAAGGAATAAAATCCCCTTTTACATATAAGTGGTATAGGTATTTTGTCTATGTGGTACATAGACTTATTTTATTTTACAAATTATTTTTGGTTTTCTTTTAATGTCAATATGTATAAGTATTATATACATTATTTACAAGATTCTAAAAATATGAATTTGTAAGAATAATAACTATTGAATAAAATGAATATTTTAATCGGGTACTATATACAATGAGGGTCAAAAACCTAACTTCCACAGATGGACTCTAAAAATTATGAAACTATTTTTATAAAATAGTTCATGAAATGCTATGTACAATTAAAGGTGAGTTTGGGTGATTTGGAGTTTTTATTTGCAAGATATGGGTCTGTGAAGTTGAGATTTTTGCTTTTTATTCTGGGTATAAAATGTACACTGAGTATTATTTTTGTACAAACTCAATTTTGTATTTTCATTTACATTATGATCTACAACTTTCATGTACAAAGTTTCTTTATTTGATGAATAAATATTTATGTACAAAATAGGTGTCAAAATGCATAAATGAATAAATAAATGAGGTATTTATTGTATATCGGCCCGTATCTCCCCCTACTTTATTCCTTGTCGACCAATTCCATGCTGGCCTTGGTCTCGGGGTTATGGTCTTAAAATATTTGCAATATTTTATTCCTTTTTCTTTTCTCCCCTTTATTCTACAATTTTGGCATTAAAAACCTTATTTTATAGACAATTAATACAGATGAGTAATGAATGTTATTATGTTCAAATTGATGCTATTTACATGCATTTGCTGGGGTTTTTGAGGCCAAAATGATAGAATAAAGGTGATGAAATGGAGATTCATCAAGTACGAGGCTAACCTCTGTGCACTTCTGAAGCATACGGTCTAGGTTAGAAAGGCAAGAATCAAATCATTGCCATAGACTGAGAAATTGCCCATGAAAACCTCCAAGATATCTTCCACCATGTCCGCAAAGACAAAAAGCATGCACCCCTGGAATGTAGCAGGAGCATTACATAGTCCAATCCAAAGGGCATTCGTTTGAAAGCATACGTTCCAAACAGACAGGTGATGTTGTCTTTTCCTAGTCTTCAGGAGCAATGGCCACTTGATTATATCCCAAGTTCCCATCGAGAAAGCAGTAATGGCTCTTCCTAACTAGTCGTACGATGATCTGATCAATGAAAGGTAGCAGAAAGTAATCCTTTTTGGTCGCTTGGTTCAAACGTTTGTAGTGCACACAGACGTGCCAAGAAGTCAGTACTCGGATAGCGATCTCCTCTCTGTCCTCATTTATCACCGTAGTGATACTCGTCTTCTTTGGTACCGCATGTAACGGACTAACTGATTTAGAGTCAGAGATGGGATAGATAAAATCGATGCTCCACCACTTGTATATTTCCTTCATGACCACCTCTCGAAGATTTGGGTTCAACCTGGGCTGAAAATTATGAGATGGTTTTGCATCATCCTCGAGAAAAATGTGATGGTAGCATGGAGCCGGACTAATCTCATGGAGGTAATCTACTGACCACCCGATTGCCTTGCAGTTCTTTTCAAGAATCTCCATCAGATGGGATTCTTGTTCATCGGTCAGATCAAAAGCGATGATGAGCGAAAACAATTTCAGCTCTCCAGCAAGGAATCGGTATTTCATGCTATGAGGTAACGGTTTGAGCTCAGGTGGAGAAGGAACATGAAGATCTTGTTTGACTAGGGCTTCGGTATAGGCAACTAGGTCAGTCTGTGTAAGCTCGGCCTGCTCTACTCAAGAAGATTTGGAGTTTGCTGGATATTCTTCTCTGATTCGATCTCCAGGCTGGTTGTAGCATCTGTCAATGGAGTCTGAAGTGATAACAACTCATCGAAACACTGCCAATCAACATCTTTGAACTCTAATTGATCTACGGGTAATTGACAGTTGTGATTGTCCACTTCTGACTCGGAGGGATTAATTCTATCAGAATGATCTGAAAAAAAATCTCAGAATCGTCTCCATCAAGATTTTCACTATTTGGTTCCAGGACTTTGTTCTCCAATCTCCCATCATCTGATATTTAAATCTTGGCTTCTACTGAAGGTTTAATGATTAATTGGGTGCTAGGTTCGGCCCAGACGACCTCATCATCTGTTTGTACGAAATCACAATCCTGATGACTACCAGGTTCATCATCAGATGCTCGCTCTGATTCAACTGATCTTGATTGCTGATCTTGGATCATCTCTATATGTATAATTTCACCCTGGACGCGAAAGTACACTTTTCTGGTACCATAGTCAGAAACGATCTTTACCCCCGCGCCCCCTCTTCCAGCACACGCGGCGGCGCCGCCCAGCCGCCTCCCCTCCAGGTCGGCGCTCCATCCCCGTCCTGCCTCAGTGCAGCCAGCAGCGGCCACGCAGGCCACCTTCGCCGCACGCGTCCGCGCATGCCGCCAGCGCCTCCTCCGAGCCTGCGCGCCTCAACCTCCCCGGCAACGGCGCCATTCTGATGACGCGCCTGACAACTGGGTTAAGTATGTAAATAAAATGGTCGTTGTGACCCAAATCACCAAGCGCGGTCAATCGAGAAAATAATTAAAACCACTTAAAATAAGATAAATGAATCAAGACAAATGTGTAAGCGGTCTTCGCTATTCTTTTTACCTGGTATAGCGACCAGGGTCGAACACAAGGAGCACGTTTTAAAAACTAAGTAGCCAAATTTCAGAAAAGAATTTTTGGTGGTTTTTTTCAATTTTTATTTTTTTTAATTTTTTTTAAAAGAAGCATAAATGAAGAAAAGTGACAAAACAAAGAACCCACACTTTTTTGTATTTTTTAAAATGGCCAAAAATATACAGAAAAGTCCAAAGAAAATGTTTTTGTGTTTTATATGTTTTAAAATATTTTTGGTAAATTTTTCGTAATTTTCTGATGTTTTTGTTATTTTCTAAAAATGAAACAGTGGAAAATAAATAAAATGTACACAGTCAGGAGTCTTTTTCAATTTAAAAGTTCTTTAAAAGTTCAAAACTGCAAGAGATTATTTTTAAATGAACTAGAAAGCAATATCTACAAAAAGAGACCAAAATCACTATTTTTGGATTTTTTTTAAAAATATCAAATAAAGCCAAAATCCTATGAAAAATTTATACAATGACAAGAGACACAACAGGAATATTTACAAATTTTTGCGGAATTTTACGAGCAATAAAAACATGTGTTTCAATGCAAATATCAAGCAAGTGAAGGTCTGAAAGCACAAGGACTGGAATGCAAGTTTCTCAAAAGTTCTGGACTGCAATATAAAAATAATTAAAAATACAAATCAAAGATGCAGTTTACCCAATTAGCAAGTGCATGGCACATGATCTTCTAGAGCTTGAGGCATGTTTGTCATTTATGAAAATCACAAGGGACTTTATTGTAATTGTCTCTTTTTTTATTCAACCTTCCCCCTAGGACTTTCTTCCTCTTCGTTTCTTCTTTCACAAGACAGAGATGTGCCGCCGCCGCCCTTAGGATCTGGAGGAGGTGCGGGCGTCCGCGCGCCACGCGCGCGAGGGGAGATCGGCGGCCTGCCGCAGGGGCGGCTGGGGTCGCGCCGCTGGACGCGGTGAGTGTCTGGAGGCAGGTGGAGCTCGGACGGGCGGCCACGGGGAGGAAGGCCGCACGCGCAGGCGAGCGGCGCTGGACGCGCGTCGCGCGCTGCGGAGGTCGCGCGCCCTGGAAGGGCGGAGGAAGAGGGCCACGCAGGGCCGCGCGGCGGTTGGAGGGGGCCACGCGCGGGGGCGCGGGGCTGGTCTGGAGTGCGAGAGGTACGGGGGATCTGCTGGGCGGCGCCACCGTGTGAAGGAGATGGGGGGGGGGGGGGGCGGCGTCGACGGTCTGGGCTGGAGTAGCCCCCGCGCAGTGGTGGCAGGCGGACTTGGAGGAAGGTCGCGGCGGATTCGGCGGGTCGGCACGCGCGGACGCGCGCGGGGGCACACGCGCTGGCGGAGGCCGGTATGGCGGGAACGGGACTGGGCGGCGCTGACGTAGACGGCGGAGGAGGACGGCGCTCGCGTAGGGAAGAAGATCGCAGGGGGTGCGGGGGTGACGACCCGCCCCTGTGGCTTCTGCAGATTTTTTTATTTTTTTTATTATTTTTTTTGTTTTAATTGATCTGCAGGAAATGTGTTAGAAAAAAATGTATAATTTTTTTGTTTTATTATTGTTATTTCTATGCACAAATTATAACAAAAAATGTATATATATATATATATATATTTTTGTGTTTCTCTCTTTTTTTTATGTTTTCCTCCAACACAAAATGTTAGAAATAAGGAAAAAAATTAAATTTTTTATTATTTATTTATTTACCTGCAAAACAAAGGTTAGAGATAAAAGATAAATAAAAATTTTATTTTTTTTAATTTTCCCTGCAAAACAAATGTTAGATGAACAGGAAAAATAATTTTATAATGTTCTTTTATTTTTTTATTTTTTTATTTATGCACAATAATAGGATAAGTGAATGGATTCGGATCCGGCGGAAATGTGAGGGATGGATCCGAGTCTCCGACCACCGTACGTGGTCGGAGATGGAAGGTTGCGTGAGGTAGAAAAAGAAATGGCGGGACACGAAAATGAGGCGAAAAGTCGGTGTCGAAGGCGAAAAATATGTGGTGGAAATTTTTGAGATTTTTTTATCTAAAAATTACTCCCTACTCCTACGCTAAGATCTAAGCCTACAATTTACCTAGGAAAAACGACAAGTAAAAGTGGATCTCACCTCGGGGATCGGACAAGCCATGATGGTCTCGACGAAGCACAAATCTCTGTCACCGACTGGATCGGAGGCTAGGACCCTCTTCAACAAGAAACCTCTCGGAAACCGGGCTCCTCTCCGCCAAAGATCGATCAAATTTGAATGAAGGAGGAGGAGCCCATTAAAAAGAGAAGAAAATAAAAAAGGAAAGTATCTACAAAAAAGGAAGGTTATTATTGGGTGAATTAAAATAATTAATTAAATAAAAAAATAAATTAAATAATTATTTACAAAATTCGAAATTAATTAATTAAATAAATTAATAAATTAATTGGAAATTAATTGGCCACCTTAATGGTGGCCATTAAAGGTACGAAATCAAATCATGTATATATGGTAGCTTATTAAGTCACATAAATCAAATAAAATCAAATGATTAAATACAAAATTCGGAATTAATTTAATTTAATTAATTAATGTTAGGTAATTAAATTTTTTTGGTTGATTTTATAAATGGAAGTTAGTGGCATACATATATTATATACATAAGATATAATGTACATAGGTGCAAATAAGGAAATAATTTTTATACAAGATTTTTTTATTTTAATTTTTTTAAATTTTTATTTTTATTGGAAACAATATTTATAATATATACATTAAGTAAAAAATAAATATTAATAATTATATACACAAATATATGGGTAAACTGCACAATACACCCCAGAAAACCGACTTTTTAACCGTAACTCCAAAAAATACGAAACCACAGCCATTTGAAAGATAATTTAATTTATAGTATTATGGAAGTGAGTTTGGTTTGATTTGAGCTCGTATGGAGTCGGAATTGATGTTTCAATTATCGCATTACGGCTTTTTCTGGGTGTAATTATTTACAATATATACAATATTTTATTTTATAAATATTTTTATTATTTACAACACAGTTTTATTTACAGCTTTTATTTACAAAAGTAAGTGGTTTGAGGTCAAATTATGTACAAATAAATTAATGTAAGTTTTATGAAAAAATATACATGAAAAACATGTACAAGATATTTTTGGATTTCTGACAGACAACCTTATCTCCCCCTACTTTATTCCTGGTCGATCAGGTCAAGTCTTGACCTTCTCTCGGGGTTTGGGTCAGTCTGTATTTATTTCATAAATACCTCCTTTTCTTTTTCTTTTCTTCTTTATTCTTTTATTTATTTACAAAAAGTGTTAAAAATGCATAATTAACAAATGCATGCGAAATGGTAATTTTATGAAATTAATGGATATTTACAGGTGTTTAACTAAGGAAAAGAGGCTAAAATAAAAGAATAAAGGCTATGAATCGTGGATTCATCAACTGTCGCTATAAAAGGTCGTCCTAATATGATCAGGTATTGATCACGCATTCAGGGACGATCATGTATAACACGACAAAGTTCACGGGGAATTGCAAACCCTGAATGATAACGATAATGTCTTCGATTAAATCCTTGGGCCTCTTGACCAATCTATCAGCAAACTTCAAGACCGTTCGGCTTGGTCGAAGATGTCTAAACTCAAACTTGGTGAGTAAGGAAGAAGGAAGAAGGTTAATAGAAGATCCGCTATCTAATAGAGTCCGTTCAAAAGTTTGTGGTGGCTGCTGTAAAGAGGCACCTCCTGTTGACCAACGAAAACCAGGGTAATTACGACGGATCCCTGGTTGTTGCAGCTGGTTGTACCATATCCCATTAACCTCAGTCAATGGCTCATGCATCTCAGAGTAAAGTGGGGGCATTGATGCCAATGGATGATCGCTCTGATACACCACCATCTGAGTCTGATGATGGTGTCTGTTGGTGTTGTGGGTATGACGAAGACTGATGGGTTGGCTCAGAGTGCACATGGTAAATGTGTTGCACTGGAGGCCACGGAAGTATGCCCCGGTCTCGACTTCCTGAGTCAGCCTGTGATATGAAAGACTTGTTGGAATCTGCTTGAATCTCTTGAAGACACATAATCTGTGTCTTCAGATATCTAAGGCATCTCTCAAGCTCGTCAATCTTATCGAGAAATTCCAGCACTTCTTATCGATAATTTCTATGCAGTACAACTTCTGACAAATGATCCCCATATCAGCTGATGAGGATTCAATAGGTATCGAGACATCAGAAGACAGATTCCCTTCAATTTGTGCCACTTGGGAGTGCTGGTGATAAGTAGGTGGCTTCGTCTGGTTAAAGACCCGAGTCTGGGGCATTGTGGTATAATTCTATGCCATTTTCTCATAAATAGCCTAGACATGATCCTCATGCATCGAAAAGTAGGATCCACCGCAAGAAGTGTTAACTAGTACATGTAATTCTATTGTTAGCCCACTGAAGAAACTCTATACAGGAGTTGGCTTCGAAATCTCATGATGGGACATCGATCAATGAGCTCTCTAAAACGATCCCATGCCTCGTGGAACTGTTCATTCCCGATCATGGTGAAGTTACTTATCATGGCTCTAGCAGCATTCATTTGACCAAGTGGGTAGTATTTGTTTAGATATGTGGTTCATAGCTGCTCCCACGTTGAAATATATCTCCCTAAGTGTTTCAGCCATTAGTTTGCTCGGTCTACGAGGGAGAAAGGAAAAGCGATCAATTCGATCGTGTCCTCATTAACATGCGCATCATGCACCGTACTGCAGGTAAGCTCAAACTTCTGGAGGTGCAGATATGGCTCCTCAGTAGAAAGTCCGTGAAACTTTGGCATCAGTTGGATTGTTTGAGGCTGGAGCTCAAAGTTTCTATGAATAATCGGGAGACGGATCCACCTATGAGTCGTAGTATCTCTAGGGTTGTAGAGTTGCTGCATTGTACGGTTCGGACCCAACGACGGTCTCTCTGCTCCATCAGGTAGCTCAGGGTCCTCTGGTCCTTGATTCTCAGCATCAGGATGCTCTTTGTGCTCCTAGCTGAGTCATCTCGACTCTAACATCATTCATGAGTCTCCCTTTCTCCCTAATCTGGTTCTGCATAGTCTCGAGGGAAGCAAGTAGGCTGTTGTTAATCGTAGTCTGGTCTATAACAATCGAAGTGGTCTGTTGTCCCTTCCCAGCCATGTCTTCTGGAAAAGAGAAACAATCTAGATCATGCTCTACTAGGTCAATATGTAACTGCTGGTAATTTTCTGGAACTGGATGTGATGATGAGGGAGAATGAGAAGGAGAAAAACTCGACAACAAACTTCCAAGATTACAGTTACGCCTAGAAGTAGCAACTCGAGTAGATTTTGGTTTGGGAAGAGTGACATCCCAAATCGATCTGGATGAATGGACAAGTTTGCGAGAGAGAGTGGATCGGTCAAAGTGGACCGAAGCGATCGCCTACCCATCATATTGATAGATAATGCTTGATCAAGATCTAGAAGATGAAGGACTCACACCAAAAGTCAAACACAAAGCACACCCCTGAATTCACCAACTTCACTCGGTGATGACCGTAAGAGTACATTCATTTATCTTTTCAATTTCACGGGTTATTTGACATACAAATATTCTCACGGATTAGCGTGAGCTGATAGGTGCTCGAAACTTCCCCAAAATACTGTTCCGAGTTCTTACAATGAATCACCTACTCAGCCAATATGGGAGTAAGTACGGACCGTTGCCGACTACTCGTGTTACTTGAGGACCGTGCTACTGCGGTGTCCTCTAAACCTCTTACTCTGCTAAGTAAACTTGGACTGTTTCCGGCTACTCGAGGGTACCCACAGAAGATTAAGTGATTAAAAGTATGAACTAAGTAGTATTTCGAAAGAAGCCCGGACTCTGGCTCTAACTTATGTGTTGTCTCTCACTCACAAATCTGGAGAATGTACCTGCAATTCATTTACGGGGGAATGCTCTCTCAAATTCAAATGGAGTCCCTACATTTCGTTTTAGATCAGATATAATCAACAGTCCCTGTTTTATTTTCAGTTATCACTTTTTTGTGTATTTTCAATCAATCATCTAACGATATTTTTGTCTTTTTATTTTTGTCCTATATCACAAGCATCTAGGTTTATTCGACCTAAACAAGCATCTATATACGAGTGCCCAAAGAAGGGAAAATCGAAAAATCCTAACAAGCACCTATTCTTGAAAAGCCGCGGAAAACTGTCAAGAAAAATCACGAGCGAGAAAATCGCGGTGGGTTCTCTGCTCTCCCAGGAGTACAACCCTGGTGAATCTGACCCTAAGAAGAAGGGAGGGAGGTACAAGTCGGGATGCCTTTACGAGGCCCCTTCCTATGATTTTTTTATATTTTTATTACAAAAAATTACAGCTAATCAGCTTTATGGTTCTGTCTCACGTTGCTTAACCAGTACTACACAAATCAAAATAAAAAAGTTGTGAGTTTAGAAAAAGAAAGAAGACGGCGAAAAGAAACCCTAAACCTAAAGTCTACTATATCCTAACACTGCCTCACCGGCAATGACGCCATCTGAAAAAGCACATGATCTACTGTTCCACAAGAAGAACAATGTCGCTGAATCGACCAGGTGAAACTTCTGCAGAAAAAGATTAATTTTTTGTTAATCTTCTTTTTTATTTTATTTATACTCCTAAATTTGATGTATAGTGAAAGCACGAGAGTGTCGAACTCAAGGAGGCAAACTTTTGGAAAGTAGGGTTAAACGATAGACAATTAAGGTTCTATGGGTTTTTCTAATTTTTATTTACTTTTAGGGATTTTCTGGATTTTTATGAATTTTATATTGCTTTTATAATGTTTTTAAGTATTTTGTGAATTTTCTTTATTATTTTAGTAAATGGTGTGTATTTTTTGTTATAATTTTTTTATGTTTTAAAGTTGTTTTACTATTTTTATGGATTTTTAAAAGGTTTTTAGATTTGTTATGGATTTCGGTTTATTTTTTAAGCAAAACTTATTTTTTTATTGAAAATATAATTTTATTTTAGATTTTTGAGTAGAAAACAATAGCAAAATATTTTTATTTTATTTTTATTGGAACGTAAATGAAATTACCTTTGAAATAATATATTATATATTTTTGTGTGAAGTTTCTTTATTTATTACGATTTTTACATGTTTTAATGAATTTTGTATTTTTTATAGGTTTTAATATTTGATTTTTGTTTTATTTTTGGTTTATGATACAAAATATGGTAAAAATACTAAGGGTATTTTTTTAGAATTTTTGAAGGTATTTATATATTTTTATGATTTTTAAAGTTTGTTATATTTTTATGGCGTTTATAATGATTTATTAAAAACATAGAGTATTTTTATTTTGAAAAATTTGTTTAGTATTATATATATAGTAAAATAAGGTATTTATATGTATTTTTATTATATTATTATATTTTTGACTTTTATTTGTTATGTATTATAATATGTATATTGGTTATATACAGGGATAGGGGTATAAGTGCAATAAACTTGGGAAGTTGGGGATGCGTGCACAAATTCTGCATAAGTTGGGGGCGTTCGTGCAAAACTACTAGAAGTCACATGATGAGCCACATGACTACACCTGATGAATCCGTGATTCATCATCTTAATATCTTGATCTTAGCAAAATCCCTGAGCAAATTCTCAAACAAATGTATATAAAATCAATAAATTAATAAAATGACTCTAGTAAATAAAACATATTAATTATTGTATATTAGATTGTACAAAATAAATTACCCATAAAAAGCCACAAAATAAAGGAGTTTCCCTGTAAATAGCCCAAAAGTTCATGTATTTTTAATAAATTCATTTCAACTCCTTTTTGGCTAATTATTTCTCTAACTTGTTCATAAAAATGTACACAAAAATACAAAATAAATTTTATCTCAAATAAATGCTCCTAGATCCCAAAGACAAAAAGTCGTAAAGTCCAACTTCCCGGCCAAATCCCTGCTCCGTATGAATTCCAAATTCACCAAACTCATTTTTAGAGTTCAAGTTAGAAAATTATCTATCCAAGGAAGTGGTTTCATTAAAATCGGAGCTCATTTGCAAAAGTTGGGTTTTGGGACCTAGATGTACATTGTATATTATGTATATATTCATTCTTTCTTCATTTTTTATTTTATCTTTCTCAATTATTAAAAATCCAAAAAAATCATTGTTGTGTTGTATTTTGATTATAGCATTTTATTGTATTTTTCTGTTGTAAATATCTCCTATTAAAAAGATTAAAAAAATATAAATTGGAAAAGCAAAAAAAAGTACATGTTGTATGTCTTCCTTTGTAAATTCCCCACTCTTTTTCTTCTTTTTTATTTTATTGTATTTAAAGTAGCCTACTTTATTTTATTTTCTCTTTATTTATTTTCCATTCTCTACAATAACCACAAATTTAGCTCCATTATTCCACTATTTTTCTAACTTCTAATTCAACTCCACCATTTTATTAACCTCCATTCCACTCCACCTTCATTCTAACTTCCATTTTTTCCATCTCTTTATATACATTCCATCCTCCACAATTTGCACTTGATCCATCTTTATGCGAGGAGATCCCATTTCCCATAGTCGAATAGGTGACAGTAACACAACCGCGGTCGAGCGACGACAACCCTCTCTCTGGTGAGATCTGTTGGCTTTTTGGCCAACATCGCAGCCGCACCTGCATGCTGCTCGAGCTCATCGCTCGTCGGCGATTCGAGCGAAGACCGTGCTCTCGTAAGCACAACATAGGTGACCGTCTCCATCGTAGGTAATTTTTCTTCTCATTTTATCATCTTGTTATTTTTGCATTTTTTAGCACTTCATATCACCACCCACCCTCCTCCATTTGTCTTAATTTATCACATCACCGCCACCACCACAAGCTCATATTTACATTTTTATCTTATTCTATTCCTATTTAAGAAAACTAAAAAATAAAAAAGTAAAATCTAAAAAAAATTAGAACATCAAAAAAATAAAAAATAAAAAAAGTAACGGAGGGTGGAAGCAGCAGCTCCAGCGCCCCACCCCCCTCTCTTCCACCGCGTGTCGGCCGACCGCCGCGCGTGTCGCCCTCGGCCGCCCGCGCGGCTCCTTCCAGCTGCTCCACGCCGGCGCACCACTCTACACGCCACCGTCGCCTGCAACTTCCAGCCTCGGCCGTCCGTGCGGCGCTGATGCATCTCGCCCTCCAGCCACAGTTCGACCCCCTCCACCAACCACGTGCGGAGGCGCCACCCTCCGCTGCCCCGCGTACGCGGTTCTCTGCCGCCAGCCCACGGCCACATGCTGGCCGGCGCCGCCCCTCCTCACCATCCGCCGCCTGGAACAGAGGAGGAAGAAGGTCAATTTTTCCTTTTGTTTTTTATTGTAAAAATTGCATAAGTTTCCAGTATAGTTTCTGTAATTACAAAAACGTCCTTGTATATATTTGTGCTGTTTATTTTCAATTTCTATTTTGCACGGATACCCCTCTTTTTATGTATTAATTTGGACATCAAACTTGCGTCATTTTATTCAATGAAAAATGTCTTGATGTTGAGCAACTAATTCTCTACCACGTGGATATTGATTTTTTTTTGATATCTGGGTAATTAATTAAAATTTTCTAACTGAAATTCTGCATATTTTACCCATTATGTGCTCTTAAATATATATCTGACACATATTGCCCTAAAAATTCCACAAAAATTAGATATGATGCCTTGAAATGTGATTGAATTACTATCCAAATTTCATCCAAAATAGAGTTATCCTGTGCCTGAAATAAATTATAGAGTGAATAGGATATTCGATTTTTAATTAAATCCATGTACATCATTTTTGCAAAATTTTAGATCTTCTAGATTGCATATGAAAATACCTTTTTGAGACAATTTGCACTCTGATTAATTTGATAACTTGATTTATTAGGAATTAATTAGTCATTGTCACTCTGTTTTCACTAAAAAAATCATAAAAAAATCATATTTTGTCAGAAAATTCTAAAAAAATTAATGTAGCTTCCTTGCTAATGTTTTCATTTCAGTAATTTTTTCATGATTTTTGCTTACTGTTTGTGTGAAAAATCATGAGAAAACCCATAAAAAGTGTGCATTTTTTATTGTTGAAATTTAACCCCTAAAATTCTAAAAAAATATGTTTTGCATGCATCACTGGATTAAGATCTTAGGAAAAATATAATTTGGCTGAATTGAACTGATTTGACATTAAAATTAATTTAGCCTAGTTGTGTGTTTTCTTATTGTCTTGATTCATCCATATTTGCATTTGCATTTGTTTCTGCATTAAAAAAATACCTTGTGGAAACCTAGACCTAAATTTTCAAATTAACCTGAAGTTGTTCCTTTGCCTCCCTGTGTTCGACGCCGGACTTGCCCGGGATATAAATTAAAGCTGAGCCCTCTTCACGGAGATCTTGTCTCTATTCCAATTGACTTGCTAAGTACGCGTTGATGAATCTCCATTTCATCACCTTTATTCTATCATTTTGGCCTTAAAAACCCCAGCAAATGCATGTAAATAGCATTAATTTGTTCATATTAGCATCTATTATTTATTGTATTAATTATACATAAAATAAGGGTTTTAATGCCAAAATTATAGAATAAAGAGAAGAAAAGAAAAAGAAATAAAATATTGCAAATATTTTATGACCCTAACCCCGAGACCAAGGCCAGAATGGAATTGGTCGACAAGGAATAAAGTAGGGGGAGATAAGGGCCAATTATACAATAAATACCTCATTTATCTATTCATTTATGCATTTTGACACCTATTTTGTACATAAATATTTATTCATCAAATAAAGAAACTTTGTACATGAAAGTTGTAGATAATAATGTAAATAAAAATACAAAATTGAGTTTGTACAAAAATAATACTCAGTGTACATTTTATACCCAGAATAAAAAGCAAAAATCTCAACTTCACAGACCCATATCTTGCAAATAAAAACTCCAAATCACCCAAACTCACCTTTAATTGTACATAGCATTTCATGAACTATTTTATAAAAATAGTTTCATAATTTTTAGAGTCCATCTGTGGAAGTTAGGTTTTTGACCCCCATTGTATATAGTACCCGATTAAAATATTCATTTTATTCAATAGTTATTATTCCTACAAATTCATATTTTTAGAATCTTGTAAATAATGTATATAATACTTATACATATTGATATTAAAAGAAAACCAAAAATAATTTGTAAAATAAAATAAGTCTATGTACCACATAGACAAAATACCTATACCACTTATATGTAAAAGGGGATTTTATTCCTTATTCATCCACATTTTTTATAATGTTGTAAATATTACATAAAACATATTAAAAATACAAATCTAAAAGAAAAATAAAGAAAATTCACTAAATAAATAAGATGTATATAATCTATAGGTAAAATGCCTATAAGTATACTTACTTATATATACACATATTTATTTGAAAATGTAAATGAATACATAAAAATCAAACAAAAATACCCTTATACTCATAAAAATAAGTTATAAATTCATAAAATAAGAAAATAAAATAATCAAATAAAATAAACAAATTAAAAATAAAATACACAAAAACACATGTAAATACATACATATACACATTATTTTAATAAAACCATAATAAAATAATCCAAAAAAATAAATAAAAATCATAAATAAATACTACATGAAATAATACACATTTTTTATTTTATACGAAAAAAATAATAAAATCATTTACTATGCCAAATAATTCAATTTCGCGAAATATTCCCTATTCTGTCTTGTAGCGGGCTGAGGTGGACCAACCCAGTCCCTCCGCGAGTTGACCCCGGTCAACTGGACCTCCAGGCGTCTGACTTCACGCAACCTGTCTTTTCCCCGATTTCCGCCATTTTTCCCGCCTGGCTCAGTGAACCATCGCACTCGCTTCCTTCACAAGATTTGTCCTCTGATCATCCATGATACCCGCCAAGATCATAGATCAACTAGATACTTGTTGGATCGATCAATAATCGCCGGTCAATAGGGCCTCCTGCCAATGTTTATAAATAAAAAGCTCCCCCTCCTTCCTCGAATTTGGCCACTTTCATTCCAACCTAAAGCCTAGATCTTGTGCCTGGATCGTTCCTCGTGACAGGGGGAGTCGCCCAGCATCGAGACTCGGCCGGAGGGAGGAGAATTTTGACGCGGCGGAGCTCCGGCGTCCGCCCTGCTCCCTGGAGGCCCCCAGGTATAAGAGCTGTCCTTTTAATGCATTCTTAGGTAGTTTTTAATGTTAGCATTTCATTTCAGTAGTTAGTTTAGTTGTTAGTTGATCACATTAGCGTAAAAAGCAAAAATCGAAGTTCGCCGGAGCTCCGCTCCGGCGACTTCTTCATCGTGAACCTCACTGTATCCGACCACCTCGATCATCCCATCTCGTTCCTCGTCGTCTTCTCCATCTTTCGCACCCATCAGATCAACCCAGGACCCTAGGTCTTGGTGAATCAGGGTTCCAACTCCGCCGCTCGCCGGAGCCCTTCCGCCCACCTCCATCTTGCACCGCAGCCTCGTAACCCCGGGTCGAGGAGATAGCTCTCTCGCCCGCGGTTCTTCCTGTGCAGGTACCACGAGGAATCGAGCCCTTCTGGGCTTGCTTTGACCAGGAAGAGGTTCCTGGGGGCCACCTTCTTCTCCGACCTCGCTCCACCGACTCAGGCCCCCAGGAGCCATGAGATCACCGTCAGACGACGCGGAGGCCTCCCAGCTACGATCAGGACGCTTCAGATGCGCAGGAGGTGCCCGGAGGAGCCCGAGCTACCCGATCGAAGCTCGCCGAGGGCGAGTTCCTTCCCAGTTCTTCCAGGTGCCTTCTGCACCGTTGGATCGAGAGGGCTGGCCCAGATTGCACGCCAACCGTTCGATGAAGAAGCACACCCACCGTCAGATCAGCTGGGATGTTCTAATCCCAGCCCTTCATCGCCGAAACGAAGTCCGCCGTCCGATGATCGCCACGTGTATAAGTGGCGCTTCCAGCGCCGCAGGATGCAAGGCCTTATTTAAGGGGTAAATTTCATATCTCGCCCCATACTTTTTGTATTTAGGGTTTGCTACCAAAAATAAAAGTTTCAGTTGTAAATAAGTTGTAAAAATTGCAGTGGACCACCTTGATGTTTCTATATTTACATTTTAGTCCCTCCGCGCCCCACGTGCAGCAACCACGTGAGGCGCGTGAAAATTGCATCTAAACCCTGCCGGGTTCTTGTATTTATGAAATGGTCCTGAAAATAAAAGTTAAAGTGCATTTTTATTGTAATTTTTGCATATATGCCCCTGCCAACTATTTTATTTGCAAAAATACCCCTGCCAGGCCATTTAATTTTTGAAGGCTTTGTCTATTTATTTCATGCTTCATATTTAATCGAAAAATCTTGCAAAAATAGACTTAAGCCCCTGTTTGGTCATGCTTGAACGCCATATTTTTAGTTTTGCATTTTGTTGCATTTTTGCATTTATTAAAAATCAAAAACTTGTCTTTCAGTCCCTGTCTAACTCATAAAACCCCAAAAAAATATGAAAATGCCTTGAAAAATTCCAAAAAAATTATATGCAGTGTATTTTGTCCTATATTAGTGTCAGACCAAAAATCCCTAAAAAACTCAAAAAGAAAACCTTAAAAATTCAAAAATGCCCAAAAACTTCAAAAAAATATAAAAAATCAAAGAAAAATCAGAAAAATATAAACTCAGGCCCTACTTATGCTATATTTTATTATTGTTGTTAGAAAATTAAAGGGGAACATTTTTGAGGCTGTTAGATATTTTTAATCTCTATTTTTGTGACGGCCAGTACCCAGTCCCCTGTTTGCTTTGATTTAACTATTTTTAAAATGCCAAAAATACTTGCAGAAATACCCAAAAATTATAAAAACCGTAAAAAAACCATGAAAATCCCAAAAAGATCTTTGTCCTGAATTTTTGACTATTTTCTATTATTTTTGTGAATATTATAACACACCTTTTATGTATTTATATATCTACATCTATATATCCAAAAATATATATATATATATTATATATATATCTAGTAATATGTATTCTCTTTTAATCTTAATGTGATATATAAAAATATATATATATATATAATATTATATTTAGATACACCTATATATATACATGTATTACATGTATTATATGCTCTATGCTTAACCTCTATGTGTATATATATAATGAATTTGTATTATATAAATATATATATCTATATGTATACATGATACTTAATTATTATATTTTAATAACAAAAAAAAAACCCACACAAGAATGACTGGGATTGACACATAGGCTATTGCATTTTGTATTGCTCTCTGTGGTTCGACCTCTACATATTTGCCATTGTACATTTTATGGTAGAGTAAAATAAAGATTAATTCACATTTGTTTTGAGTTTGGTTGTTGTATTCTTTGGATTGTGGGTTAATTGCTGATTGGCAGCGGTCTTCCATGAGTGGTCGCCTCGGCGACAACACTTCTCTTTTTTTTTTATGGTGACCCTCGGGGGAAGTCCGCCCGTTATCAGATGGCGCCGTTGCCGGGGAGCAATGAGCATAGCCAAATTGATTTTTTGTCATTCTTGTATAAAAATGTAAATTCATGATTCATTCTTTGTGTGAGCAGCTAGTGTTTTAATGTCATTAATCACCATGCTTTATTTCTTTATTTATTGTGATTATTTTTCTCTGCTCTATTTAATTAACTAAGTATGCTAATGCAATCTTTTTGTGACTTTGATGCAAGGGACCCCCACGCAAGGATGGCTTCCTTGGAGGCCAAGGCAGCCGAGCTTGGAGGAGGATGGTCTTCTCTTCTCCTGACCATCTGGAGAGTGCACCAAGGAAGCAAAGAGAGGGGCATTAGATAGGCTAGACACTTAGGGAAATTATTTTTGTAATTCATGGTGAGAGAGAGACCATTTTGGCATGTAATAATAAACAGGACTCTACTCTTCACAATGAGGTCCAGTGCCCGGGTGATTGTTCACCCGGGGGCCTCATCGCGGTTTTTCTCGAGTTTTTATCGCCTTCTTTATTTTGTTTCCCGCTGTTTTGAGCTTTCCGCCTTTATTTTACTTTGTTTTGTGTGCTTGGAGCCCCTAGATATAGGTTGCTTGACTCGGTAGCTAGGTCCAAACATTAATAAGAATGCATGTTCCTATAGTCTACTTCGATTGGATCTAGTCAAACTCAAACAAGTTGTAAATTCGTCTCTTAGTCCGCCGCGCCGCGAGCTCACACCCGAACAAGCGCTTTCTCCTAATCCAAATGTGTTGGGCAGAGGAGGGGTGAGCCAAGACCGGACTCTCTTGGGCTAGAGACGAATGAGCAACTTATGGTTCTTCACGTTAATAGCAGCTTATGTTTAGGACGATTTTGTACCTTGCATACCGACATGTAGATAGGTTTAAAAATTCTGTTTTGCATACCACATGGAGAGAGCTGGGATGCACTGTAAGTCTTCTAACTCAGCATGCATCATTCGGTTCAATGGTGAGATTTCCATCATGGAACCACTTGCACGGCTTTTTCCGCTATCTCCCTCTGATTTTGAGCACCTAGGACTTAAATGAAAACCTACAAAAATGTTAGGCGCTGGTATGAAAACAGATCCAAAAAAAAGTGAAAACCCAAAAATTAAAACAAGGGGACTGCTAAATAAACTTTGACCTTAATTAAAATCTGTAATGGACTATCCTTGTACCGGGTTCACAAAGCCCTCATTGTTTTCAGGTACTTTGGAGGGGGACCAAAACCCTACTCCCTTGAGCGAGTGCGACCCCTAAGGATTAGAGCCCAAAACCCAGTCTGCAACTGCCTTGTGTATCGCCTGGATTTCCGAAGTAATGGCGCTTCTATCGTACGTAGGCGAGTAGGACTTGGTCACCAATGGTGACTCTCTGTTGTGAGAGCATCGACCCTGTCCGAAGTATTGAGCATAGGCCACGCCTTCACGGGGGTGTCTGTCTCATCGTCCTGCGTCCGAGTAGGTTCTTGCACGCTCACGGGTGATTCCGTTGCGAGCGAGAACCGAAGTATTGGTTTCGCCTATCGGCTTCCTCTCTCTTTTCTTTGGCTGAGTAGGGATCCAGGAAGGGTTACAAGGACTCCAAAAAGTACAGACTACAGGTTACACAGGAGGAGGACAAGTACGGGATACTCTTCCGGCAGTACTCTCTCTCCTTTAGGGTAGCGCACTAAGGACTTGTTATAAGAAATGCCTGAAAAATCACAACTCTAAAAATGAAAAGATAATAAATAGCCGAGCTCTCACGGCTTCACATGGCGTGAGTTGGTGAACCCGATTTTGTCTTGTGTTTGTATGGATCTAGATTAAGGTTCAAAGATCAAAGTCCCGCGCCTTTGCGCCAATTCTGTTATGTCTTCCTTTGACCACCCCGCTCAACCGAGCTTTTCTACTGTTTTACACTCCTTTTTGTTCCTCGTTGACCATCGTATCGTTCTTCCAAAATCCGATATTCTCTTGTGCTCCGCGAAGTTGATCCATGGATGGTCTCGTCAGGGACCATGCCGACACCTACATCGATTCCATGGACTCACCTTCGCCAATAATTTTGAGGCGATTCCCGAGAACTGATCCGGACGTTGCGGATCGGACTCCAGACTCCTCGTTTTCTACCTTTCTCTTGGCCACCCAATAAACTGGGATCACTTTTGTCCCACTACCGCCGTTGTGAATGGGAGTCGATTACAGTCTACATCATTTTTCCATTCACAACACGCTGGGGTTGACTTGAACTCCAGCCTCATCACGACAGCTGAGTATTTATGGCAAGTGATCTGATTCGGACCGCCTCATTATGCAGATAGAAGCCAGTGCGAGCCCTGGAGACTACTCCGGAGTTCATTTCGTCCGATTCAGACCCTGACATGGCGCCAGGAGGAAAGGGCAAGGGTCAGCAGCCACCCATACCAGAGGGACAGATGCCAGATCAGAACCAAGTCAATGCACAGTTGCTGGCATCCATCCAGGCAATACAGCAGCAGCTGACTGAGCAGGCCCTTACGCAGACCGCTTTCCAGGACATTTTGACTGATATGATGAACCGTAACGACGGAGGAGGAGGCCGAGGCAGAGGAGGCAGGGGAGGAGGAGGTGGAGGAGGAGACGGTGGTGATGACCCCAATGATGATCCTGAACTCCCACCACCGACGAAACCGACCCTTAAACAAACATACAATCCGGGAGACAGCCAGATGACCGAATGGATCCTCATTCCACCGGTACACGCTCACTTCGAGCTGAAACCCCAATTCATAGCCCTTCTCCCTGCATTCCATGGCAACACCAGCGAGGAGCCGTACATCCACCTGCAGCAATTCTCCCGCATCTGCCGTACTACTCACTATCCCAATGTCCCTCTAGACATTGTCAAGATGACGGCTTTCCCCTTCAGTCTACAGGATAAGGCCCTTTATTGGGTCAATCATATGGGGAAGGTTGTGACGACCTGGGAGGAGCTAAAGTCCGCCTTCTTGCACAAGTATTACCCTCTGGGTCGACTCAACCAGATGCGGGCCCGTATCAGTAATTTCTCCCAAGGACCCCATGAGTCGATACATGAAGCATGGGAGAGATTCACTGATCTGCAGGAGAAGTGTCCCCATCATGATATTCCGAAGACCAGCTTGGTTCAGCATTTCTTTGGGGGACTGAACATTGAAAGTCAAAGGCTCGTAGACGCAGCATGTGGGGGCTCACACTTCAATAAGGATGAAGATGTCGTCTGGCAGATCTTTGAAGAAATGGCCGAAGGAGAGGCCGCCCTCTCTTCATCCAAGGCTTATCAGAAGCAACCCCAGATCCTTCAAAAGCAAGTACACATGGCAGCATCTAAGGAATCAGAGAGAGATGAAAGCTCCAACCTCAGCATCATCGGGGGACATCTCTCTAAAGTTGACATTATCGAGAAGCGATCAAAAGATCTCGAAAAACTCGCCTTAATCGAGAAGAGGACCCAGAGTTTGGACAAACTGGATCACATCACCAAGCAGCTAGAACTGCTGGTAGGTACCATCAATTCTGTTCAGTCGGCAGCACTGCTCGAAGCTTCAGCTGAGAGAAAAGACGAGCAACCACCGCTACACCAGCCTCAGCCAAGCCAGCAACCACCGACAGTTCAGCACGTGTACTACGTGCAGGCACCTGATCAGAGCCAGCCGCAACAGCAGATGGTTGTGTACCAACCAGAGTTTATCTCAGACACCGATTCAGTGTTCCCGCCACCACCCCTGGTCCAGGAAGTTAATGGGGTTTGGACTAATGATGCACAACCGACCCGTCCTCAGGGACAACTCCAGGGTCAGCCATTTGCCAACCGGCAGTACCACCAACCTCAGGGTGGTCGTTTTGGGCACCCCTCTCAGCAACACCAGCAGCCTCCTCAGTTCGCACACCAATGGAGGCAGAACTTTCCGTATCAGCAGCAGCCACAGTATCGCCATCCGCAGCCGTATCACCAATACACGGCTGCCCAGCCTCAATCATACCAGCAGTATCCCTCTCCATCCTACCAACAACTTCAACTTCCTGCTCCACCACAGCAACACCATCAGCAGCCTCCCCATCCATCTAACCAACAGCAGCGTGGTATGCACGCTGCATCTTCTGATGTGCCCCCAGCTAATCCCACCATGGAGTGTCTAGCCCAGCTCGTCCAAGGGATAGCGGAGATGACCAAGCGGCTTGATGACCTGACCGCCACTCGCACTACCATTCCGGCGCAGGTCGAAGCCAACCCCAACAATTTCAAGAAGAAGGAGCAGGTAGAATGTGATGTCCAATCCGCGTGTGATAATGATATTACTGCTTTTTCTAATGCTGTTACTCTCAGGAGTGGTAGGGCCTTGCCTCCGCCTGCTACCAGATATGGGGTGAATAAAGAAACAGGTGGATCGTCATCTTCCGCATCAGCCGTGCCAGCTCCAGGGGCGGGTGAGGAGGAAGAGGAAGGAGAAGCCAGTCCAGCCGTCGTGCATTGCCAGAAGCAATTCAAGCCAAAAATACAAAAAAATCCGCAAAAACAAAAACACCAAAAAGAAGCCTGTAGCAGAAGTGAAGCCGCGCCAGCCTTGGAGGAGCCGCCAGCAGCAGCCGATCCTGTGCCAGCCGATGGAGCCAATGCTACCCTTTTTGATCGCCCAGCAGCACCAGCAGAGTTAGATCCAGCTTGTACGCCTTTTTGTAGTCCGGATGTACAACATTCTGTGGGCGATAATCTTGATGTAAATAAGAACTCTAATTTTCCTGCCAGTAATGTGAATATTCCTTTTCCTCATGCAATACAAAAATCCAAAAAAATGGCAAAAAGAAAAACTACATTGACTGATCCAGGTGTTGTAGATATTTTGGATAAATTGACTGTTGAGATTCCCTTGTTAAAGGCCGTGGAATACATGCCAGCTGTGAAGAAAGGATTGAAAGAGGCATGTACTAACAGGCGTCGCCCAGCGCAAGACAACAGACGCCGAGAGGTAGAAAAACACGTTTTGTCCATGGCCACAGTTGCAGCTATCACCAACCTCCCCCAGAAAAAGCAAGACTCAGGAGCACCTCTGATCAGTTGTGTGATTTTTGATCAGGTCTTCGAGCGTACTCTTCTTGACAGTGGTTCTTCCATCAACCTTCTGCCCTCGTCCATAATGCAAGAATTCGGGCTGGGACCGCTCAAGCAGACACGAATGATCCTTCAGTTCGCTGACCGATCCGTTAAGCGGCCCCGCGGTTTGTTGGAAGACGTGATAGTTACCGTGCAGGAGATGAAATTCCCAGCTGATTTTGTAGTCCTTGACATGGACTCTCCTGCACCACTGCTCCAGACTCCTATCATCCTCGGCAGACCATTTCTCCGTACTTCTGGTGCCGTGGTTGATTACGGGTCTGGCAAGATCACCTTCAGCTCGAACACCAAACAAATCACGATCACCATGAACAAGGAGCAGAACGCCACAACTGATGAAAGTCAAGCAGCATCAGAAGCAGACTGTGATTTTATTGCGGAGATCAGAGACTCGGAGTTGTCACTGGACGATCCATGGACACAAGAAATCCTCACTCTTGAGGAGGACTTGGAAAGCACAGTCGTCCTAAGCTCCGATGATCCATGGGAGACGGATTCTCAGATACAAGCGCATCTTCTTGAGCATTCACCCCAGACCGAACATAATCAGCTCACCGCAGAACCGTTCGGTACATCACTTGGATCTCAACAGAATGTTGAGGATGGTACTAGTCTCAAAGTACATCCCACCACCAGCATGGTATCAGAAGTGACCGGTAAAGGGGACAGACTGAAACCAGAACTCAAGCCACTTCCTGCAGGCCTGAAGTATGCTTTCCTTACGGGTGAAGAACACATGTATCCAGTCATCATCAGCAGCAGGCTGAATCTGGATCAAGAACCTCGACTCCTCGAGATTCTAGAAAAGAACCGCAAGGCACTTGGTTGGAGCGTATCAGACCTCCGAGGGATAAATCCGGCTCTGTGCTCACACCATATCTATTTAGAAGACGATGCCAAGCCGTCCCGCGAATTCCAGAGAAGGCTAAACCCTAACCTTCGGGACGTGGTCATGAAGGAAATCACAAAGTGGTGTGATGCAGGCTTCATTTATCCCATCTCCGATTCAAAGTGGGTAAGCCCCCTGCATGTAGTTCCCAAGAAATCCGGGCTTACTGTGGTCACAAATGAAAAAGGAGAGGAGATTTCAACTCGGGTACCGACATCCTGGCGGGTGTGTGTTGACTACCGCCGCCTAAATGCAGCAACCAAGAAGGACCACTTTCCCTTGCCATTTATTGATCAAGTCTTGGAGAGATTAGCAGGCAAGGAGTTCTTCTGCTTCCTGGACGGGTACTCCGGGTACAACCAAGTGGCGATCGCCCCTGAGGATCAAGAGAAGACTACCTTCACTTGCCCGTTCGGCACCTACGCCTTCAAGAGGATGCCCTTTGGATTATGCAATGCACCCGCAACCTTCCAAAGATGCATGCTAGCAGTCTTCGCCGAAATGGTAGGCAGTTTTCTCGAGGTGTTCATGGATGATTTCTCCGTCTATGGTGACAGTTTCGATTCTTGCCTCGAGCACCTAGACAGAGTGCTTCAGAAATGTCGGGAAGTCAATTTAGTGCTCTCATGGGAAAAGAGCCACTTTATGGTCACAGAGGGTATTATGTTGGGCCATGTCGTTTCCAAACGTGGTATGGAAGTCGACCCAGCCAAGGTGGATGTCATTTCAAACCTGCAGCCACCTCAGTCAGTAAAGAATGTGAGGTCATTCCTGGGGCATGTGGGATTTTACAGACGATTTATCAAGGACTTCAGCCGCATTGCCCGACCTCTGACAGAACTTTTGTGCAAGGAGACAGAATTTATTGTTGATCAGCCAGTCCTCCTTGCCTTCAATCAATTGAAGGAGCTTATCACTCAGGCTCCAATCTTACAGCCTCCAGACTGGACTCTTCCATTTGAAATAATGACCGATGCGTCAGATTTTGCCGTTGGAGCTGTTCTAGGGCAGAGGAAAGATAAGGCGCCCTATGCCATTCACTATACCAGCAGAACATTAGATGAAGCTCAAAGAAATTATACAGTAACAGAGAAAGAACTGCTGGCTGTGGTTTTCGCCTTAGAGAAGTTCAGATCCTATTTGTTGGGGTCAAAGGTCACAATTTTCACAGACCACTCTGCTATTCGGTACCTACAGCAGAAGAAGGATGCCAAGCCCAGACTGATTCGTTGGATCCTTCTCCTCCAGGAATTCGATCTGGAAATTAAGGACAAACCTGGAGTTCAGAACGTGGTAGCAGATCACCTCTCCAGAATAGAGCAGCATGACTCTCCTTTGAGCAACGCACCTATCACAGAGACCTTCCCTGACGAAGCTATCTTAGCCGTGGATGCTCTCCCTTGGTATGCTGACATTGTAAATTACCTCGCCTCTGGGGTAATACCTTCGGATTGGACGAAGAATCAGAAGAACAAATTCATGTCGACCATCCGCTTTTACCAGTGGGAAGATCCCCTTCTATTCAGGGAAGGAGCAGATTGTATTTGGCGCAGGTGCATTCCTCAGACGGAGCAATCTAGTGTCCTCGAGCATTGTCATTCACTCGAATCTGGTGGGCACCATTCTGGAGATCGTACGGCAGCGAAAGTATTGCAGTGTGGCCTCTGGTGGCCCACTTTATTTAAGGATGCAGCAGAATTTGTTAAAAGATGTCTTGATTGTCAGCGACTGAAAGGAACACTCACTGCCAAAGACTCAATGCCTCTAAAAATCATTCAGATAGCAGATGTTTTCGATGCATGGGGCATTGACTTCATGGGACCTTTCCCTAACAGTCAAGGTTTTGAGCACATCCTTCTTGCCGTAGATTACGTGAGTCGTTGGGTTGAAGCTATCCCCGCCCGAGCCGCCGACAGCAAAACAGTTTGCCAGTTCCTGAAAAAGAACATCATTTCGCGGTTTGGGATACCGAAGATTCTCATATCCGACGGGGGTAGTCATTTCATCAACAAAGAAGTCAAGAAGTTAACGAAGGAGTACGGCATCGATCACCGCGTCGCATCTCCTTATCATCCGCAGACCAATGGCATGGCGGAGTTATCCAATAGAGAAATCAAGACCATATTGCAGAAACTTGTTAGGCCAAACAGAAAAGACTGGTCTCAACTCTTGGACTCAGCTCTTTGGGCTTACCGTACGGCCTACAAGTCTCCCTTGGGCATGTCGCCCTACCGTCTTGTATATGGAAAACCATGTCATCTGCCCGTGGAATTACTTCACAAATCCCTTTGGGCAATTAGTAATTGTAACTTGGACTCACGAAAAGGTGGTCAGAAGAGAAAGGACGATCTGAACAGGCTCTTGGAATTCCGAGACTGCGCATACGATAACACCTTGATGTACAAAGAGAAGGTGAAACGCTGGCATGACCGGCACATCAGACGAAAGACCTTCGATGTTGGGCAGAAAGTGTGGTTGTTTGATGCAAAGTTGCGGATATTCCCAGGTAAATTAAAAAGTAAGTGGACAGGGCCATTTCGAGTATGTGAAGTGCGTGACAACGGAAGCATTGCTATATCAGAATTGTCCCCTGACGCACAGCCATTCGTCGTCAACGGCCAACTACTGAAGCCTTACTTGGAACCAGATTCATTCTTGGCCGTCGTTGACTCTATTCAGTTAGTGCACCCCGAGGATATCTCTACACCTCCTGCAGCACCAAAAGATTCAGACGATGTACTCCAACCATTATTGCTCTGATTTTCTTCTTTTCTTCTTTTCTTCTTTTCCTTATCTATTTTCTTTTTCTATCTAAAACGTGCCGCCTTTGTAGACAGTTTTCTATACTTAGGACGTACTTGGTCCTAAATATAGGGGGGTGAGCACCTAGGGTTCTTGATTTCTGTTCGATCCTCTCCATTGTCTCCTCTTCTTGTCTATACTTAGGAGTATCTTACCCTAAGTATAGGGGGAGACAATCTGAGTACGATCAGTGTATTCTCACCCTTGACCCTCCCCGCTTTGTAAATAGTCTGCTATACAAAGGATTCTTTGATCCTAAGTATAGGGGGGACGGTCAACTTCTCATTCATTCATTTCGTTCGTATTTATTCTTTAGATCTGTCTATACGCAGTACGAGTTATGTCTTTGCTTTTTCCTTTCAATCTATGAGGACATAGCTCAAGCTAAGTATAGGGGGGTCGTATATACTGTGTATATACTAAAAGCCATAACTCATACTGAAAAATAAAATATCACTACAACACAAAATAAAATGTAAAAAGTAGCTTTATAATAATAAAAGATGATTGTGAGTTCCTCAGACTCATTGTAATTATACTGACTAGTAAGTCAGAAAAGTGTTTTACGAAACGTTTTTTTTTTGAAAAATCTTGTGAAAGTTGTTTGAAAATAGCGTGAACAAGTATTCAACGATTGAAAAGATTAGTTTGTGTGTAAAACCTATTTTCTTTGAGTGAAAGCAAAATATGTGGAAATTAGTGTGCAAATGATTGTGAAAAGTTGATTGTCAAAAATTGTTTTGAAAAATCTATCTGTGTTGTGTAAAACATTTGTAAAAGGGTTTTCAAATGCGTGTACATGTTACAAAAATTATTTTGGACTAGAGTTTTCGAAAACCCTTGTGAAAATGTTTCTCGAGTAAGTCTGAGGAATTTGCACAAAAATCTTTCATTTGTAAATGAGGACTAAGCCAAATAAAGTTTATAAGAACAGAACCATACTATACGTCAAATACAATTTTTTTCTTCTTTTGTACCTACTGATTAATAAATCAGAGACCTATACAGTATGATTTGAAAAATAGTGTGACCAGTTTTGAAAAATTTGATGCGAAATGATTTCAAACTGTGTGAAAATTGTTTTGATCGCAAAAATTTTTCTTTGTGTGAAAGAAAGGATTTGAAAAACCTGTGTGCAAATGTTGTGAAAAATGTTTGTCCAAATTATTGTGAAAAATGTACATATAGTGTGAAAATTCTTTGCAAAAATATTTTCAAATGTGTGTAACTGATTGCAAAAATTATCGTGTACTATAGTTTGCAAAACTATTTTCAAAATTAAGATCACTATTATAAATACCTGTAAATCAGAAATAAATCACGTAAAATTCTTTCTCAACAACCTGAATAAACCATTCCATTAACATATGTACAGTCTGTATAAATTCATATATTTTGTAAATAAAGCAGTACGCCCGTGTAAATAAGGGTATTTACTTTTTGTATGTGTCAAGCTCTTATTTTATGTGCAAAATTTCTTTGTGTAAAAACATTCTCTGCTTCTTTTTAAATCCTCTGTGAAAAACTGCATCATTCATTGTGCATAAGCAAAAGCATACCATTCATATTCTTTTTGAGTGAGCTTAATGATTGAATCAGTCTAATAAAGTCTCAGAGTGGAGCTCGGTTGGATCTTACTGCACCTAACTGCACTGGAACCTTATGGGAACTAGGTTTAAGGTACTTCAGGTCCAGTCAGACTTAATTCTTTGAGAAAGCAGGGCTGGGTTCAAGACACCTCAGTGGACTAACTAGAACTTTTCGAAACACACGCATGGCTCTTGTCGGCCGTGACCTAACTTGGACACTGGCACCTTTCACATAGCTCTCCATGGATGAGGTGGTGAGGAGGCAGTTTCCTTTGGCTTGGGGTAGCATATGAGGGTAGTACTTCTAGGCGGAACCTCTCTTCTTCTTATAGTGAAGGAAGTGCACCTCAACTTGGTCTAGTGGTGATGAAGGCTAAAGACAGAAGCTGAGGGTTGCAATAAAGCTTCAAAAGAGGGATAGTCTACTGGCTCAAGAGGAAATTTCTTGTATATATGCTGCACCATGTAGATATGTTGTACAGATGCAATTGAAAAAAAAAAAATTTGCAAAAAGGAACTCCAAAAAAGTGGTGGGTCGGATTGAAAATTTAATAACCCCACTGGAGTGTATATAGTTCAATAAAGCAAAAGCTTATGGTATCCATGTTACATCTCATGAAGCTTGCAGCGGGAGACTTAGCTACACTGGCTGAGCTTCCAAAAGTCTATACTTCTTCCCCCTCTTCTTGAGCCGGTTGCACTTGAACTTAGAAGGGAATACCCCGCTTCTCGAGGAAAGAGTTGCTAGACCGAGGCCTTAGAGTTACCGAGTTGGGGGAGGTTGTTTCTTTGTCACTTCAGAGGTGGGGAGCTACATATCACTTACACTGTGCAAGTCAGCTTCATAGTCATAAGGGTTCGTGTATGGTGTAGGCTAGTTCTGACCAGGCTATTGAGGTGATTTGAACCAAGTTCTGTGACTATCGAAGGCTGTTGTGTTTTAAAGTTGGTTCCCGACTAGGTTCCACACACATCCACACCTAAGGTCTGACAGGAGCTCCAATCTCAGATTTTGTAAAGACATGCATTGCACTGAAAGCACCCCTATTCACTCTATCTTCCTTTCATTTTCCTTTTTCTTTCCTTTATTCTTTTTGTACTTATTGCATAATTACTTGCTAGGGACTAGCAACGGCAAGTATAGGGGGGTGATGAATCTCCATTTCATCACCTTTATTCTATCATTTTGGCCTTAAAAACCCCAGCAAATGCATGTAAATAGCATTAATTTGTTCATATTAGCATCTATTATTTATTGTATTAATTATACATAAAATAAGGGTTTTAATGCCAAAATTATAGAATAAAGAGAAGAAAAGAAAAAGGAATAAAATATTGCAAATATTTTATGACCCTAACCCCGAGACCAAGGCCAGAATGGAATTGGTCGACAAGGAATAAAGTAGGGGGAGATAAGGGCCAATTATACAATAAATACCTCATTTATCTATTCATTTATGCATTTTGACACCTATTTTGTACATAAATATTTATTCATCAAATAAAGAAACTTTGTACATGAAAGTTGTAGATAATAATGTAAATAAAAATACAAAATTGAGTTTGTACAAAAATAATACTCAGTGTACATTTTATACCTAGAATAAAAAGCAAAAATCTCAACTTCACAGACCCATATCTTGCAAATAAAAACTCCAAATCACCCAAACTCACCTTTAATTGTACATAGCATTTCATGAACTATTTTATAAAAATAGTTTCATAATTTTTAGAGTCCATCTGTGGAAGTTAGGTTTTTGACCCCCATTGTATATAGTACCCGATTAAAATATTCATTTTATTCAATAGTTATTATTCCTACAAATTCATATTTTTAGAATCTTGTAAATAATGTATATAATACTTATACATATTAATATTAAAAGAAAACCAAAAATAATTTGTAAAATAAAATAAGTCTATGTACCACATAGACAAAATACCTATACCACTTATATGTAAAAGGGGATTTTATTCCTTATTCATCCACATTTTTTATAATGTTGTAAATATTACATAAAACATATTAAAAATACAAATCTAAAAGAAAAATAAAGAAAATTCACTAAATAAATAAGATGTATATAATCTATAGGTAAAATGCCTATAAGTATACTTACTTATATATACACATATTTATTTGAAAATGTAAATGAATACATAAAAATCAAACAAAAATACCCTTATACTCATAAAAATAAGTTATAAATTCATAAAATAAGAAAATAAAATAATCAAATAAAATAAACAAATTAAAAATAAAATACACAAAAACACATGTAAATACATACATATACACATTATTTTAATAAAACCATAATAAAATAATCCAAAAAAATAAATAAAAATCATAAATAAATACTACATGAAATAATACACATTTTTTATTTTATACGAAAAAAATAATAAAATCATTTACTATGCCAAATAATTCAATTTCGCGAAATATTCCCTATTCTGTCTTGTAGCGGGCTGAGGTGGACCAACCCAGTCCCTCCGCGAGTTGACCCCGGTCAACTGGACCTCCAGGCGTCTGACTTCACGCAACCTGTCTTTTCCCCGATTTCCGCCATTTTTCCCGCCTGGCTCAGTGAACCATCGCACTCGCTTCCTTCACAAGATTTGTCCTCTGATCATCCATGATGCCCGCCAAGATCATAGATCAACTAGATACTTGTTGGATCGATCAATAATCGCCGGTCAATAGGGCCTCCTGCCAATGTTTATAAATAAAAAGCTCCCCCTCCTTCCTCGAATTTGGCCACTTTCATTCCAACCTAAAGCCTAGATCTTGTGCCTGGATCGTTCCTCGTGACAGGGGGAGTCGCCCAGCATCGAGACTCGGCCGGAGGGAGGAGAATTTTGACGCGGCGGAGCTCCGGCGTCCGCCCTACTCCCTGGAGGCCCCCAGGTATAAGAGCTGTCCTTTTAATGCATTCTTAGGTAGTTTTTAATGTTAGCATTTCATTTCAGTAGTTAGTTTAGTTGTTAGTTGATCACATTAGCGTAAAAAGCAAAAATCGAAGTTCGCCGGAGCTCCGCTCCGGCGACTTCTTCATCGTGAACCTCACTGTATCCGACCACCTCGATCATCCCATCTCGTTCCTCGTCGTCTTCTCCATCTTTCGCACCCATCAGATCAACCCAGGACCCTAGGTCTTGGTGAATCAGGGTTCCAACTCCGCCGCTCGCCGGAGCCCTTCCGCCCACCTCCATCTTGCACCGCAGCCTCGTAACCCCGGGTCGAGGAGATAGCTCTCTCGCCCGCGGTTCTTCCTGTGCAGGTACCACGAGGAATCGAGCCCTTCTGGGCTTGCTTTGACCAGGAAGAGGTTCCTGGGGGCCACCTTCTTCTCCGACCTCGCTCCACCGACTCAGGCCCCCAGGAGCCATGAGATCACCGTCAGACGACGCGGAGGCCTCCCAGCTACGATCAGGACGCTTCAGATGCGCAGGAGGTGCCCGGAGGAGCCCGAGCTACCCGATCGAAGCTCGCCGAGGGCGAGTTCCTTCCCAGTTCTTCCAGGTGCCTTCTGCACCGTTGGATCGAGAGGGCTGGCCCAGATTGCACGCCAACCGTTCGATGAAGAAGCACACCCACCGTCAGATCAGCTGGGATGTTCTAATCCCAGCCCTTCATCGCCGAAACGAAGTCCGCCGTCCGATGATCGCCACGTGTATAAGTGGCGCTTCCAGCGCCGCAGGATGCAAGGCCTTATTTAAGGGGTAAATTTCATATCTCGCCCCTTACTTTTTGTATTTAGGGTTTGCTCCCAAAAATAAAAGTTTCAGTTGTAAATAAGTTGTAAAAATTGCAGTGGACCACCTTGATGTTTCTATATTTACATTTTAGTCCCTCCGCGCCCCACGTGCAGCAACCACGTGAGGCGCGTGAAAATTGCATCTAAACCCTGCCGGGTTCTTGTATTTATGAAATGGTCCTGAAAATAAAAGTTAAAGTGCATTTTTATTGTAATTTTTGCATATATGCCCCTGCCAACTATTTTATTTGCAAAAATACCCCTGCCAGGCCATTTAATTTTTGAAGGCTTTGTCTATTTATTTCATGCTTCATATTTAATCGAAAAATCTTGCAAAAATAGACTTAAGCCCCTGTTTGGTCATGCTTGAACGCCATATTTTTAGTTTTGCATTTTGTTGCATTTTTGCATTTATTAAAAATCAAAAACTTGTCTTTCAGTCCCTGTCTAACTCATAAAACCCCAAAAAAATATGAAAATGCCTTGAAAAATTCCAAAAAAATTATATGCAGTGTATTTTGTCCTATATTAGTGTCAGACCAAAAATCCCTAAAAAACTCAAAAAGAAAACCTTAAAAATTCAAAAATGCCCAAAAACTTCAAAAAAATATAAAAATCAAAGAAAAATCAGAAAAATATAAACTCAGGCCCTACTTATGCTATATTTTATTATTGTTGTTAGAAAATTAAAGGGGAACATTTTTGAGGCTGTTAGATATTTTTAATCTCTATTTTTGTGACGGCCAGTACCCAGTCCCCTGTTTGCTTTGATTTAACTATTTTTAAAATGCCAAAAATACTTGCAGAAATACCCAAAAATTATAAAAACCGTAAAAAAAACCATGAAAATCCCAAAAAGATCTTTGTCCTGAATTTTTGACTATTTTCTATTATTTTTGTGAATATTATAACACACCTTTTATGTATTTATATATCTACATCTATATATCCAAAAATATATATATATATATATTATATATATATATCTAGTAATATGTATTCTCTTTTAATCTTAATGTGATATATAAAAATATATATATATATAATATTATATTTAGATACACCTATATATATACATGTATTACATGTATTATATGCTCTATGCTTAACCTCTATGTGTATATATATAATGAATTTGTATTATATAAATATATATATCTATATGTATACATGATACTTAATTATTATATTTTAATAACAAAAAAAAAAACCCACACAAGAATGACTGGGATTGACACATAGGCTATTGCATTTTGTATTGCTCTCTGTGGTTCGACCTCTACATATTTGCCATTGTACATTTTATGGTAGAGTAAAATAAAGATTAATTCACATTTGTTTTGAGTTTGGTTGTTGTATTCTTTGGATTGTGGGTTAATTGCTGATTGGCAGCGGTCTTCCATGAGTGGTCGCCTCGGCGACAACACTTCTCTTTTTTTTTTTATGGTGACCCTCGGGGGAAGTCCGCCCGTTATCACGCGTACTATAACGTGCCCAAATTATATCATGTATTCAGCGACTCGTCAGATGGTATTCGGGGATCTGCTCGCAATTTCAATTAATGCGGAGGCGTTTCCTCCGAAAACTTCAGAGAACCACGTGCTAAGCAAGTGGTTCTTCTGCTCAAAACCTACGTGCAAATTACAAACATTTCTGGGGATGTTCGCGTAAAATGCCCAAAAATACGTGAAGCGTGCGTGCACCGCTCAAGGTTTGAGCAGTGGGACGATGCCATGGACTCGACATGTGGCACGACTATGAACCTCCGATCTGCGGATGATCGAGTGGCTTAGGTTTAATCTGGACATTAACTCGTTCTTCCCCAAAATAGGTTGCAGATGGTTGTAGTTCTAACCTGAGGCTTCGTACGGTGATATTTCAGATCGAGAGCGGCTGATGGTTAAGACTAGGATCGGTACTTGTGATTCCGATCTGCTGCTCAAGCGATTCGAGCGGCGGTTTTCCGATCTAGTTGGTTGCACTCGTCGTGATGGGGATCGCGATCAGGTGATTGATGAATCTCCATTTAATCACCTTTATTCTATCATTTTGGCCTTAAAAACCCTAGCTAATTCATGTATATTATCATTTATTTGTACAAAATAGCATTAATTATTTGTTGTATTTATTATGTATATAACATGGGTTTAACAACAAAATTATAGAATAAAGAGAAGAAAAAAAAGAATAAAATATCAAGGATATTTTATGACCCTAAACCCCGAGACCAAAGCAAGAATTGAGTTGGTCGACAAGGAATGAAGTAGGGGGAGATAAGGGCCAAAAATAGAATAAAAACCCAATTCTTTTATTCATTATTTATGCATTTTTACACATGTTTTATTCTTTATCATTTATTCATCAAATAAAGAAACTTTGTACATGAAAGTTATAGATAATAATATAAATAAAACAAAATTGAGTTTGTACAAAAGTAATACACATGGTACATTTTACACACAAAATAAAAAGCAAAAAACCCAACTTCATAGACCCATATCTTTCAAAAAAACTCAAAACTTATCAAAATTACTCTAATTGTATACAACTTTTCAAAGCTATTTAATGGTGGCGGTTTCATAGTTTTTGGAGTTACTGTGTGAAAGATAGGTTTTTGACCCTCATTGTACATTATACCCAATCAAAATATTCATTTTAGTTATCCTTAATTATTTTCACAAATTTATATTTTTGTAATTTTGTAATTATTATTTATAACATATGTGTGTATTGAAACCAAAATAAAACCAAAAATAAAATGTAAAATAAAATAAGTCTATGTGAAAACATAGGCAAATTACCTATAGTTGAATTTGTATATAAATAAAAGGACTCTAATCTTTATTCTTTATTCATTTATATTTTTACAATATTATATATATTATTCATAATATAAACCCAAAATAAAACCAATAAAATATATTAAAATAAAAAGGTGTATATAAAACATTGATAAAATACCTATAAGTATACCTACATATTATACATACCTATTTATTTAAGTATACAAATTACATCATAAAAATAAAATAAAAATATATTTATACACCTAAAAATAAGTTGTAAACAAATAAAATAAAAGAATAAAATAAAATATATAAAATAAAAATAAATTAACCAAAATACAGGTAAAAATACCTATAAATACACTATTAAAAATTAACTACTAATAAAATGCATCAAAAAATAATAAAAATATGAACAATATACTACATTAAAAATAAACATCTTTTATTTTATAATCAAAAATTAATAAAATCATTTATTAGGTTTAATTAATAATTCAATAATTGGTCAGCCTATTTTGTCGTTTTGCGTTGACGTAGACCAATCAGCGTCCAGCGATTGTTGACCTTTGGTCAACTCTCCCCCTAGCTCTGATTTGACGCAAATCCGTCTCCTCCCGCGATTTCCTCCCATTTCCCGACTGCTCCATCCATCCATCGCGGTCGATTCCTCCAACAAAAATGATCATTGATCGTTGTACATATACACCAACTACTTGGATATCTTGTATATCATCCCGTCAATAAGGGTATCCACCTTGATCTATAAATAAAGAATCTTCACCTCCATTGATTTTTAGCCATTCGTTTGAGTATAGGAGCCATGCTTCTTCATCTACGAAGCCTCCTTATGACAGGATGAGCTTCCTGGCAGTTGGAACTAGCTCCGGGGGGACGGAGGTGTGCCCACGGCCGCCCTCGCTAGTGACCCTGCTCCTTGAGCTCTCTCATGTATAATAGCTGCTCCCCTTAACCCTTTTAGGTCTATTTGATTTCAGTTTTTTATTCCCGCCCTTACTTTAGCGTGTAGATCTTATCTTTCGCCTAGAAAATCCGATCCATAGGTCATCGGAGTCGAGCTCCGATGAGCTCCTCCGTGCATGATCATCTGATCTCCGCCCCCATTTTATTCCCCATCACTTTCTCCACCTTCTAGGCACCTTAGACCAACCGAAACCTCTTTGGTTCTGTGAATCAATGCTTTCCCCCGCCACCTCGCCGGAAGCCTCTCCGTCCACATCATTTTTTTGTGCATCCAGCTTCATTATCGGTCGAGGAGCACCCCCTCGAGCCACTCTTCTTTTATGTGCATGTCATGCGCCCCATGGAGCATTTCTGGGCTAGAACAAAGACGGCCTGCAGGTATCTGGAGGTCTTGCTTCCCCGGAGCTCGTCCGACCTTCTCGTGAGGTCTCGGAGTCTCTCTTGACCCTCATTCGCTGGGAACATCTCCCCGGACGTGTAGAGACCCTTGCCATAATCTAAGACCGACGGGAGAAGGAGTGATCGTCGATCGAAGGTCGGGGGAGCCATTGTTCTTTCTTGTTCTTCGCGCACAACAACAGCCATCCGATCAAGAACGGCGACCCAGTTTGATCGTCATCCGTTTGATCATGCCACGTCTTCACCGTATGATCAGCCCCGCCGGTCTAATCTCTGTCGTGCATCTGCGAAGCGTCATCACGCAACCGGGCGTCGCCACGTGTCAAGTGCATCCAACCCTGTCGTCCGATCCGCACCTTATATTGGGGGTAAATTACGTATATAACCCCGTATTTTTTATTTTATTTTTAGTCCTGTAAATTAAAGTTAGTATCATAAATAATTGGGAATTTTACAGTTAGACCCCTACTTTTATACGTATTTACACATGGGTCCAGTCCACGTCACCTCACATGGCGGGCCACGTGATGTGGCGAAATTGCAGGGATGCCCTTGATGATTTTTGTAATTATTGAATAGTATAATAAAATTAAATAAATGTTGATTTATTTAGGCAAATTTGCATCGATCTCCTGTAGTTTATTTTATTTGCAAAAATTCCCCTGCTAAGACTTTGATTTTTGTATGTTTTATCTATTTATTAATATATCTATGGTGCTCTTAAAATCCACAAAAATAGGATCGAATGCTTTATATCATGTATATTCACGCTCTTATTTTATTTGGTTTTTTTGCATTTAATCTATTTATTAAAAATAAAAAAGGAGCCTAATTATTTCCTATTTAACTTATAAAATACCAAAAAATATAAAACTGCATCTAAAAACTCCAAAAAAAATATATGTAGTATATTTTATCCTATTTTAATTACAGACCAAATATCACTAAAAATGGATAAATAGAAAATTCTAAAAATTAAAAAACCCTAAAATCCTTCATAAAAATCTAAAAAATCCTATAAAAATAAAAAATATATTTTCCTATTTTATAACTTTCTTTATATACATATTTATATATTAAAATTGATTTGTGTAATTTTGGGACTTAATTTCTCTTTTTAACATCCAAATCAATTTCGGGTTATTAATTAATCCCTTATTCGAGGTATTTTTTACTTTAAAAATACATAAAAACTAGCAAAAAATTCCTGGAAAGTTACAAAAATATTAAAAAACATTAAAAACCCAAAAATAATTTATTATTTGTATTTTTTCTATACTTATTTGTATTTATAAATATAATACTATATATTGTGTATATAAAACCTTATATATGCTATATTGTTTATATAAAAGAAAAATTAATATAAAAATATAAAAAATAAATATACAAAGAAAATATAAAAAATTGGAAAATATAAAAATCAAATACAAAAATATCTAACAATATATATATATATATATATTTATTTATAAGATTAAAAACCCACAAAAAATCCATATAAATGAATGACTTGGTTGCACTTGAATAACCTTAGGCTACCGTTTTGCTCTCTGTGGTTCAACCTCTACATGCTTGTTTGCTATGCATTTTATGGTAGAGAAAAATAAATCTTAATTCCATATTTTTGCTATTAATGGATTTATGCATATTGTGGGATGATTGCTGATTAAATCTGATGTTTTCGTCGGTCACCTCGACGACTGTGCTCCCGCCTTGTGTGGGACACATAACCGATGATTATATTTGGGTTTTTCAGCGTTCACTCCAGATAAGATGTCTTCTCCCTCAGGTCTGATGTTCTTCATGCAAGGCTCGATCCAAAACTGATCGTGAGATATATAGCTCAATGATACTCATTATGCTCCATGTTATAGCTTCGGGTTGTTGTGGCATGATGAAGCTCCTGGTACTTGTCCCTCTCAATGCGATGGTATCTCTCATCCGTCTCCAGATCTGTGCGCTAATTCACGATGGTGGAGCTCTCAATCGATTAGAGAAATTGCCTCCAGATGATGATCAATGATGGAGACCTGCAAATGCTGAGTTAAGGCTCGAGATTCCAATCTTGATCAGGATTTCACATCAAAAATTATGGGAAAGTAGTTTGATTGATCCCAAATGTAACAGAGGAAGTGATCGTGAGTTTGATTCGGCTTTCATTTTGGAGTTAGGATCAACTCAAAATCAAGGAGAAACATAGTAGAAAGGGGATAGATTGATAAGAGAATAGATATGGAATGGGAAGCCAACGAAAGAGTACTAAGGAATAGAGGAGAGAAGAACAAAACAGGAGATTGGAGAAGGAGAAGAAGAGAACTAACATGGAAAACAACGTGAAGGTGTGGACAAGATCGCCCGTGGATGGAGCTGGGAAGAAGCTCCTGCAGTTGTTTCCAGCAACTCGCAACGGACGAGGAGGCTTTGATCGCGACGGAGCGGAGCTCCACATCGGGTCGACGATCCCGTCGCGCTCTCTCTCCTGCTCAACGGAGACGAAGTTGGAGGCTATCACCCTCCAGGAACTCTCTTTCACGGAGCTTGGGGTGGTTCTCTCGCTCTCGAAGGAGGTGAGGGGGGGTTTTATGGAGGGAGGTTGAGTGGAGAACACGCATGGCGATAGGGTCACCCGAGGGGAGTGCGGTCACCGAAGGTTGTTGAAGACCGGCTGGACAACGGTTGGCCGTTGGGACAGTTGGACGAAGGAGGAGAGGAAGCGACGTTGACGAGGAAGGGGGAAGACGATAGGGGAAGAAGAAGGGGATGAAAGAGAAAGGAGAAGAAGAAAAAAATAAAATTAAAATAATTAATTAATTAAATAATAATTATATTGAATCAATTATTTAGGGATTACTTACTTAATTAAGTAAATAATTAATAATTAAATATGATTAATAAATTAATTAAATAAATAATTTATTAAAAAATAAGTATATAATTAAGTAATTATATAAGTTAAAAACTAAATAATAATAAATATATTAAATAATTAAATAAATAATTTTTATTTTAAGTTTATTTAATAGTGAAATATTAATAAAGTGTATAAATATAATAAATAATATATATTAAATAATATATATTACGGTACATAATACAATAGAGGTCGGGGAAGCTGTTTTGAGTAACAACCATGTTGGTTGTTACACAAGGCAGTCCCCCCCTTTTATTTTTTTCGAAAATAAAAGCATGTATATTCATATATATATATATCCCTCCTAAATTTTATTAAAATTTCATAAGAAACGGAGACTCATATGCCCTCCATCTGGAACAGGTCAATTACAACAAATTTCATACCGTTAAAAATTATCTGTTATAGATGGAGGACATAGGAGTCTCCGTTTCTCACGAAATTTGAATGACATGTGGGAGTGGTGGAATTTTAAAAAAAAATAAAAAAGTAGGGCAAATTGCTCCGTGTAACAACTAAGTTGGCTGTTACACAGAACAACTTCCCTGTACTCTCTCTCTATATATATATATATATCAATACGGTCCAGAAACCTACTGTTTTCACATTAACTCCGATTTCAATGAAGTTTGTGTCATTTTGTAGATAAGTAAATAATATGAGTTTTAAGACTGAGTTTGCCCAACTCGGAGTTCATACGGCAGGGTTATGAGGTCCGGAAAATTTAGGTAGCATCTTCGTGGCTTCGAGTTTGATTAGTGTTTTGACTTAATTATATTTTTTTATTTTTATTTATATTTTGAGAAGATTCTTGGAAAAGAAATTAAATTAATCGGATTTACGGTTATTTAATTAAAAATCCAGGAAATTTCTACACATAGTAAATATATACAATGGGGCCCAAACGCCCAACTCACTGGTTTTATTTTAATATTTTTTGATATTTTTAATAAATATTAAAAAATAAAACGAAGTTTAAAAGTGAGTTTGGTCTGTTTGGAGTTTTTTATAAATAGCTATGTACCTCGGAAGTCAGCTTTTGCGGCCTTTTCTGTCCATTATGATATTTTATTTTTGTGACGAATTATTTTTCTGATATTTTTATAAAATAATATATATTTTGTGATCCACTTTTGTAAAAGAAGTGATTTGACTTGGGATGGTTTAAGTTATAAATAAAATAGGTGAAATATTTACATTGTGTAAAATGGATAAATTATATTTTTGTTCTTGATTTTCTTGAAATTTTTATAGGTTAGGATCCTTATCTCCCCCTACTTATTTATTTTATCGACCAAGTCAATATTGAAATGGTCTCGGGGTTAGGATTAGTCTATATATATTACATATCTCCATCCTTATTTATTTTTATTTTTCCTTTTATTTATATTCTTTTATTTTGGATAAAATAAGTGTTGAATATATAATATTAATATTTGTGGTTAGAATGATAATTATTTGGAATTAATGATTATTTACATGTATTTTACCAAATATTTCAGTCAAAATGAAAGAATAAAGGCGATGAATCATGGATTCATCAGGAGACTTTCATAGTCTCACTTACGAATTATGCAGTCAATGGGGTCGTTTCTTTGGAGACAGTCAAATCTGGCATTCTCAATGAGGAGATGCGGAGAATACCCAAGGAAGCTCTTCACATTCAGAGATTCTTGTCACAGAGAATGGGGGGAGGATCCGAACCAAGACTGATACATGTAGAGATAATAGTAGAAGCAAGTCCAGATCCAGATATCAGAATATGGAGTGCCACTATTGCAAGAAGAAAGGGTACATCAAGAAGTATTGCTTCCTGTTCAAAAAAAATAACAAGAATGGTAGCGACAAGCGAGAGAAAAAGAATGAACAAGTTGTTGCAGCTGCACAGCATGAGCTCCTCATTGTCCGTGATGAGAAGATGGTAAATGTCGCACATGATGGTACTTCTTGGCTTGTTGACAATGGATCTGCTCTACATGTCACATCTCAGAGGAAGTTTTTCTCTTCATATACCGCTGGTGATTTTGGCATGTTGAAGATGGGGAAGGGTTCTTTGTCTCATGTTTTTGGTATTGATAATATTGCATTGAAGAATGCCAATGGAGCTGTGTTGATGATCAAAGATAGAGGCATGCACCAGACATGCACTTAAATCTCATTTCTGTAGGCAAGCTTGATGATGAAGGTGTTGGACATGCGAGCCCACGGTGAGCCGTTATGCAATAAATGTTATTGCAAATATCATTCCCTAATCTGAAATGAAGAATAACTAATTTGCATAATAGGTCCCTCTTTACAATTAGGGTTATGTACCATGGCCATCTTGATGATCATATAGCTGTTGATTCATTAAATGAATCATAGAGGCTGGTGTTTGGATGAATATCTAAAGAGTTAGATAGATGACTCATCAAGCACCGTCAAATGATTATTAAGAGATGATCTCCAGCCTGAGTAGGAGATGGCAATCCTTTCTTACATAGGTTGATATCTGACCGACCACTCTTGATGCAGGTCCTCTACATGGGAATAGTGATTTGGAGGTGTCGGATTAGTTAAGTCAAAGGGTTGACTTAGCGAGATCGAGATAACCTAAGTCCTATGTTGAATGTTGTCACAGCATAGGCACACATCCTCGGACCAGAGACAGATGTGTTACTATATCTCTGAGTGTGTACATTTGACAGACCAATAGGTTGATGACCTAACCAAGGTCTATACACTGGTGAGCTGGTGTGCATGTAAGGGCATATGAGTAATACGATCTCTCAAAGGGATCATACAGGTTCACTTATGAATCGGAAGACATGATCTCACTCACGAGGTATTGGGACCGATCAAATTCCATGCATGGTCGTCGTGCTTTGGAAGCATGACAAGATTTTGAAG
This sequence comes from Ottelia alismoides, assembly GCA_037367405.1. Classification (NCBI taxonomy): domain Eukaryota; kingdom Viridiplantae; phylum Streptophyta; class Magnoliopsida; order Alismatales; family Hydrocharitaceae; genus Ottelia; species Ottelia alismoides. Next base: position 145,025 of record JAZKJV010004362.1, on the reverse strand, counting down.
GTATGATATATGCTTTGGGAAAGCATATGATCGATACCGATTCCCAATGACCAAGATTGAGAAACTTGGTGATCAAACCCTGAAGAAGACAATGTAAAATTGATCTTCATCTTCAGGTTGATCATAGATCTTCCAGTATGCAGGATGTGCAGGTATTGGGAATACCTGAGGGTGATGTGATCATAAACGATTGTATAACCATGACGCTTCCAGTCCGAGGGAGTGTTGAAACAGGTCTGGATGTTAGTGACTCCTCTCAGTAGAGAAGTAACTTGATCTTTGTTCAAGTGTTGGACATTGATCTGAATGAGATTCAGATGCAATGAGAAGATTAAGTATAAGGACTTGATTTAATCAAGCATCTATGGGAGGTTCGTGAGATCTGGATTTGAGATGAGATCTCAACATCCAAGTCACTATACACAGAACAATACAATCACCATGTCCTTATCTCCAAGTATCTGCGGAGAAAGCACATTATTTTTGAAGGAGTTCAGGAATAATTCCTATGATGAATTATGTATCCAAGCAAGGTCTTGATGACTAAATGAGATTTAATTATCAAGTATAATATGAATGAGATTCATAGTATGAAAATGATTATCCAAGATAATTAAATGAGATTTAATTATCAAGGAAAAGCAGATCATGGATAGTGCTATCCATAATATCGGTTTGTATATTATAAATGTGTTTTATAATAGGGTTAAATGGGGTTGCCCCCTGGGAGTAGCCAACTTGGCTACTCCCACCCCTATTTTCCCTCTTTTTTTTATTTATTTGGAAAATAAAAATTTGTAAATTCATCATTATATCCCTCTAACATTCTATTATAATTTCTTCAGAAATAGAGACTCCTACGGCCTCCATCCAAACATGGTCGATTTAAAAAATCCTGCGACCGTTAAAAAAATGACGTCTGGATGGAGGGCCTAGGAGTCTCTGTTTCTGACGAAATTTTAATAGAATGTTAGGAGGGATATAGTGATGAATATACAAAATTTTATTTTCTAAAGAAATAAAAAATTGAGGGAAAAATAGGGGTGGGAGTAGCCAAGTTGGCTACTCCCAGGGGGCAGCCCCATTTTACCCTTTATAATATATTAGAAAGAGAGAAGCTTTGTAAAAAGCATTTGTTAATTGTTAATGTGAATTGGATTCACATTAAGCAGATAATTGGAAATGTAATTTACAATTTAGTTTGGATTGTGAATATGATTCACATTTTTTTCAATGGCATGATTGAAATATTCATTAATTAATTTGGTGTATATTTTTGCAATAAAAGTTACTGCAATTTTATTAAGAAATAATAGGATAAAAATAAAGAGGAGATAATCACCACCAAAATGAGGTGGCGTCACCAATGATCTGGTCATAGGTGATGCCCCCTAATTTTAAGGGGTGATTTATTGTCCTCCTTTTTGTTATCTTGTTATCTCTTGATAATTGATTTATATTAAATTAAATTATGTTGATAATGCAACATATATTTGATTTGATATAAAGTAATGTTGGTTTTTTACCAACAATCATCATGGCCGTTGATTGATACATAGATCAATCTAGGTGTTGATTCTATGTATGCCATGGATTGAGATCCATTGGATCCCAAACTAATATATAAGGAGGGTATTCCTAGCCCTTTGAGGATACAACAAAGAGTACACGTCTCTCCTTCTCTCTCTCTCTCATTCTCGCCGTCCCTCTCTCTCTAAGGTGGTCGTCCACCTTGTGCATTGAGAGATAGCTTCTCACCTTCGCATCGACTACTCGAGGATCTCCATCTTCTTTAGGGATGCTTTCTCTAGAAGGAGATGCCGTATTTTGTTGGACGAAATCAGGAATTTCAAGGCTTGGAACTTCATCAAGGATTGCGGGAGGCTCGCATCTCATCATCGCGCTCGCAAGTGTGCTCTTCGTAGACCGGACTTGAGTCAGGAGGATCTCTTGCTTTAGAGATATTGTGATCGCAACCACGCTTCAAGAGTTCTTTCTAATACTTTGTGTTTTTTATAAAACGATCCAAGAAATATTCTTGTGATCATGTGATTTCTCACTTGATTTAAAATTTTAAATTTCTGTTGCATCTAGCGACTAGTGCGACGAGTCGCCCCGATCGCATGAGATGCAATCAACACGCTTCCAAGATGCGCTTAAGGGTTCCCCATATCCTTCAAGTGGTATCAGAGCCTTAGGTCGGAAAAGGTTTTGGATACGATCCGCAAACCTAGGATGACTTGGGTTTGAAAGGGTTGTGAAAGTTTTGTCGCATTTCAATTTTCGCACCTATGTCTAATTGAATTTTTCGGAACTGTTTAAATTGTTTAAACACGAAATATTCAATTGGATTTTATTTATCATTAAATAAGAAAATCATAGGATCTGAGTTTATGTAATTTGGATTTTATTTGCTCAAGATATGACCTTTTGAATAAGCATGTATTCACTGTTGCGGGAACAACAAATCTGAACGTGATTAATGAGTTAATTTCTGTTTTGATAAGACCTGAAATGCATGAAATATCACTTAGTTTCTGTCATAAATCAAATTGACAATCTTAGGGAACTGATTTTGCGAATTTTTGATTTAAATTGATCAAGATAAGTTAATTTTAGTGAGTAGGGGTCACTGCTGGAAATTGACAAACTAGATCATGAACCTTGTGATAAGTCATTCAAATAATTTGAAGAAAATTAATTGTTAATTTTCTGAGTTGATTATTGATAAATATTTGTGAAATATTTAAAGATGGTAATCAATTCCTTGAATGATATTTCAATAATCGTAATGACAAGATAGTTGATCTTGTTCATAATTGGTTGATATGAAATCATCAACAAACATTGTTTTTCATGCAAGCCTCTATTTTATCCTACAATAGTTGTAGGATAACTTTTACATGCAAAACCTTCTTGGTTGAATAGGATTGGGGATTTGTTTAGCAAATATCCTTATAATATATTCAAAATTGTTTTGATGTATATTATATGGTATAATTTCGGTTGAAAGACCGATGAGCATCTCAAAGTACATGATGATCTATCTGGCATTATCCTTTCCTGAGGTGGATATTGTATCTAGTCGGAGAGCATTGTGGTAGCGGGTTGCAACGTATGTGGTCCATCCCACTCTCGTCAGTACTGGCCATGACAGCGGGTAGGGACTCGATAATGCCGAAGAAATCAAAGTGTATTTTTCTAATTATTAAAATTTGAATAATACGTACTTTGATATTATACCTACTATTCAAGTAATAATCAAGTTTGTTGATTGAAAATTGGATTGATAATTAATATAATATGATTAAATTAATTATATCCTATTAAAAGCACTCTATTATGAATAGATGCGTATTTCCCTCGGAAGAATTAATTATGTGAATATGATTCATGATAATTAATTACAATTTGAATATGAGGTGGAGGATCACATAAGTGACATCCATGGTCTCCCATCAAGGCAAAGGATTTCGTCGCCAGATGTTGTATATAGGAGACGCTTGTCCGAAGTGACAGATCCTATATACAATTTATTTGGATCGGGTTCTTTGCTTCTCGAAAGAGTAAGGCCGTATACGTAGTGACCCCAATATCGAGTCCTCATATTATTGGGGCGATATTGTATTGCATATAGCGAGTATTAAGCATGTTGACGGTTGGTTCAATTAATGATGGGTCAACATCACCTTAGGGGTGGTGGGCCCGAGTATTAAAGACCGAATTGGGAGATGCAAGTTGGACTTGCAAGGTAGAATGTGTTCCCGCTTCTTTTTATCGGAGTCACAAGTTCTCATATTATTGGGATGTGACAAAGATAGGAAATGAGATCTCAGATTTTGCTAGAGATATAATGGTAAGAATATCTCTTACATTGAAAGTGATTAAGGGAATGAACTTTCATTGTTGACAAGGCTTGATATAAAATTCCTAAATCAAAGTAAAATATGTATATATAATATATATACCCTTATGCAAATTTCTTATTTCAGATAATCCTTCATTAAACCCACTCAATGTTATACTCAATAATAACTAGTAAAATATCATGGATTGGACTTATGGTCCATGTATTGTACTTGCAATTGAACACATAATGTATGTGGTTGCAATGTGCAAGTTTCCTCAACATAATGAGGAATGAAAATTAAATAAGACAATAAGACATCACCTTTTGTATGTCTCTATAGTCTTAATCTTTCATCGAGTGTACTTTGGAAGTGACATGTCGATGATGATCGCAATTGTCAAAATAATCCTTATAAAATCTAAGAAGATGTTCTGACATACTTATGTGCTCTAGACATTTAATCATGAATGACATGGTTCTCTGCATTATGCAGAATGGTAGCTCGAAAGAGATGATGTATTCAAAATATTTGAATACCTACCTGAACCTAAGTCTCTAAGAGTTAAGATGTATGTAGATATGATGAGTGTCATCATTCTATTATCTATACTCAAGTCATTCATAAAGCTTCATAATAATCATTTGTATGAATTTAATAAAGCATGTATAAATGTTGAAGTCCTCTTGTATTGAAATCTTTTGAATTCAACATAAGAGATTCTTTGTCTTGAACAATGGTTGTTTATAGATGAAGAGAGCATAGTGGAAGCGTGGGTCGGACCCATGTAAGAAGGAAAGTCAACGAGTTGATTGTGCTTCTGCGACTTCCATATGACATCCAAAGAGTTGGATGAATTTCAATACTGCAATAAGTTGATGCGTTGATAGTATGACTATCAAGTCTGTCTAAAATCCTTAGTGAAGGACTCAGATAGAGCATCAGAATAATCTACATATAATCATTGACTTTGACTTGCTTATTTCATAAGATAAAGTCTGATAATTGTATCCCAATCTTTAATGACATTTGCAATTGGTTGCATATATATATTAGAAGATTAGAAATTTCATCTTAAGGTCTAATAGTCATCTACATGGATATTGATGTAATTATTGCAACAATCTCTGTTGGATAGATGGACTTCATATTCTCAGTGGGAGAGCCCTTAGTCTTAGAGAATGTCTCTATGACCTAGATATTAGAATACACTCATTGTTTGTTTCTAAATGTTGGAAATAAACATGAATTCTGAGATAGAACTATCATAAAGAGTTATGATGGATATATTTCAAATAGTAATCTAACATCTAGTGGACTCCACAAAATTAGAAAATTAATGAATGGTTCAATAAGATTTCTAATATTGAAAATCAAAACCTTTATAAGATCAATAGGAGGGTGAAGATCATTTGACAATGATTTGGCATCAAGTTTTGGACATATGTCTGCTGATGAGATCAATAGACTACTAAGATATGGAACTTTAGAATGCCTAAAATTTCAAATCTTACATACTTGTGAATATTGTATTCGAAGAATGTCCAATACACCCTTCTCTTAGGAAAGGTGTAAGATGTCAAGGTATTCGGGATCGCATACATATTGATGTATGTGGATCATCCATATCATAGTGAACATTATGGATATATGATATCTACTGAAAATTATATATGATATGGGATTTCTTCTCTTCACCTGAGAAACCTTTGAAATGTTCGAAGATTTCATAATTTTGGTTTAGAACCAAAGTTTGAAGGAAGAATAAATGAATTTGATCTAACCAAGGTAGCAAGTACCTATTAGATGAATTCAAAGAATACCTTATGAAGATACTAATATCATTTTTATCTCAATCCTCCTAACACACCTAAACTCAATGGAGTTGTAGGGAGATACAATTGGATCATGTGTGACATGATTTGATCAATGATTAATTTTAGCATAATTATCCCTTAGTTTCCAGGTATATATGTGTAGTAGAGACTACAATATATATATATATCCTTAATAAGGTTCCATGCATGTAAGCTGGAATCTAGCACTTGAGAGTGCTACTTCATTAGGAAAATAAAGGATGGTATTGGATACCTACTTTATGACCATGAGATTCTTAAAATATCTCATCTCTGAGAATGTGATTAATAGAGGATGACTCTCTTGAGAATCAAGATGAAAATGAAGTATAGGAACTCATTTAGTCTTTAGAAGATAATGAGGCTCTTGAAAATCGGGAACTAAAAGGACAACTAAAGATGAAACACTAATACTTTTTCAAATGAGTTTGAGGATGTATTCCATGTGTCAGTTAAGTCTGACAATGATCGGACTTCATGTGTTGAAGCTCCTGAGGATCATGACATGGAAAGATGGATATTAGCAATAAAGTCTAAAGTAGACTTCGTATACAAGTGTTGTATATGGATCCTCGAGGATCGACCTATAAGGGTTAGACCCATTAATGTGTAAATGAATCTTCAAGAGAAAGAGGGAACCTGATGAGAAGGTAGAGACCTTCAAAGCACGGTTCATAGCCATGAGCTACACACCAGAAGAGAAGACATTGCTGGCAATGAGACTTGCTCTTCGATGACCATGCTTAAATCATCATAATATTGCTTGCCTTAGCTACACAACTTGACTATTGCATCTTCAAGATGTAAGTCAAGATTGCTTTCCTCTAAGAATACCTCTCTGAGGATATTCACATGAAGTAGCCCCAGGGCTTCATGATTGGGGAAAGTAAGGTGTGAAAGCTAAAGAAATCCATCTATAGACTCAAATAAGCTTCTTGTTGTTGGAACATAAGATTTGATGAAATTATAAATGTTATAATTTCAGATATAATCTTGGTGTACCATGTGAAGCTTAGTGGGAGTGACATTGTGTTCATCGTGCTAAATGTAGATAATACCCTAGTCATTTGGAATGATATAAGGATGATAATAAGTGTTTTATGATCTGGCTATTCCATACCTTGAGATATGATCTCAAAAGATACCTCTTGGATCTTAGTTCTGAAGGTGTTCAGAAGCAAAAAAAAGAAGGTATTGGGACTGTCACATTTGTAGTACACCTTGGACATATTCCATTTTTCTGGAAATTCCAAGAAAGGCTTTCTTACCTTAAGATTTGGTACTGACCTATCTAAAGGGATAACAACTCAAAGAGTTGAGGAAGTGAATGCTAAAACTGGTTGCCTTTTTGTGCATCAGTTACGAGAAGCTGAAAGTATGCTAGATATGTACAAAAGACAGATGTCTGTCATGCAGTGGGAGTAGTAAATTGTTACTAATCCTACTATGGAGATAGAACACTTGATTGTAGTAATAACAATATCTTCAAAGATGACAAGTCTTTAGAGATAGCAATCTCTAAGTTTTATCTTCAATAAATTAAGACTTCATAGATGGAGATCTAAAATGTCTTAACTGCGAATACCTTAGGAGATAGAGATCTCCAGTAATAAGGGTATTCTGATAAGGATAATAGAAATTATGTATTGGTTATAATAATATTTTTTGAGTTGTAGTGTCAAGGACACTATGACTGGCAAGATTGAGTATTGGTTGCATTAGATGCAACATTCGCATTGGATGTGAGCACTGTTACTGGGGATATGCAAGTGCTGTAAAAGGACTTGGCGTAGTCTCGCAGGAACATAGTGACTGATAAGCTTACCTAGCTATTTTCTAAATAGCCTATGATTGTCGCATGAGTGTGGGTTTAAATGATTAACCCATTAATGGCTCTTTGGGCTAGTGGGAGATTGTTGTACACGCAAGACCACGACGAGCCATTATGCAATAAATGTTATTGCAAATATCATTCCCTGATCTGAAATGAAGAATAGCTAATTTGCATAATAGGTCCCTCTGTACAATTAGGGTTATGTATCATGGCCATCTTGATGATCATATAGCTGTTGATTCATTAAATGAATCATAGAGGCCAGTGTTTGGATGAATATCTAAAGAGTTAGATAGATGACTCATCAAGCACCGTCAAATGATTATTAAGAGATGATCTCCAGCCTGAGTAGGAGATATCAATCCTTTCTCACATAGGTTGATATCTGACCGACCTCTTGATGCAGGTCCTCTGCAAGGGAACAGTGATTCGGAGGTGTTGGATTAGTTAAGTCAAAGGGTTGAATTAGCAAGATCGAGATAACCTAAGTCCTATGTTGAATGCTGTCACAGCATAGGCACACATCCTCTGACCAGAGACAGATGTGTTACTATATCTCTGAGTGTGTACATTTGGTAGACCAATAGGTTGATGACCTAACCAAAGTCTATACACCGGTGAGCTAGTGTGCATGTAAGGGCATGTGAGTAATACGATCTCTCAAAGAGATCATACAGGTTCACTTATGAACCGGAAGACATGAGCTCACTCATGAGGTATTGGGACCGATCAAATTCCATGCATGGTCGTCGTACTTTGGAAGCATGACAAGAATTTGAAGGTATGATAAATGCTTTGGGAAAGCATATGATCGAAACCGATTCCCAATGACCAAGATTGAGAAACTTGGTGATTAAACCCTGAAGAAGACAGTGTAAAATTGATCTTCATCTTCAGGTTGATCATAGATCTTCTAGTATGCAGGATGTGCAGGTATTGGGAATACCTGAGGGTGATGTGATCATAAACGATTGTATAACCATGACACTTCCAGTCCGAGGGAGTGATGAAACGTGTCTGGATTTTAGTGACTCCTCTCAGTAGAGAAGTAACTTGATCTTAGTCCAAGTATTGGACATTGATCTGAATGAGATTCAGATGCAATGAGAAGATTAAGTATACGGACTTGATTTAATCAAGCATCTATGGGAGGTCCGTGAGATCTGGATTTGAGATGAGATCTCAACATCCAAGTCACTATACGTGGAACAATACAATCGCCCTATCCTTATCTCCAAGTATCTGCGGAGAAAGCACATTATTCTTGAAGGAGTTCACAAATAATTCCTATGATGAATTTTGTATCCAAGCAAGAAGGTCTTGATGATTAAATGATATTTATTTATCAAGTATAATATGAATGAGATTCATATTGTGAGAATGATTATCCAGGATAATTAAATGAGATTTAATTATCAAGGAAAAATAGATCATGGATAGTGTATCCATAATATATGTGTGTATATTATAAATGTGATTTATAATATATTAGAAAGAGAGAAGCTTTGTAAATAGCATTTGTTAATTGTTAATGTGAATTGGATTCACATTAAGCAGTTAATTGGAAATGTAATTTACAATTTAGTTTGGGTTGTGAATATGATTCACATTTTTTTCAATAGCATGATTGAAATATTCACTAATTAATTCGGTGGATATTTTTGCAATAAAAGTTATTGCAATTTTATTAAAAAATAATAGGATAAAAAATAAAGAGGAGATAATCACCACCAAAATGAGGTGGTGTCACCAATGACCTAGTCATAGGTGACGCCCCCTAATTTTAAGGGGTGATTTATTGTCCTCCTTTTTGTTATCTTGTTACCTCTTGATAATTGATTTATGTTAAATTAAATTATGTTGATAATGCAACATATATTTGATTTGATATAAATTTATGTTGTTGGTTTTTTGACCAACAATCACCATGGTTGTTGATTGATACATAGATCAATCTAGCCGTTGATTCTATGTATGTCATGGATTGAGATCCATTGGATCCCAAACTAATATATAAGGAGGTCATCCCTAGCCCTTTGATGATGCAACAAAGAGTACACGTCTCTCCTTCTCTCTCTCTCATTCTAGTTGTCCCTCTCTCTCTCTCTAAGGTGGCCGCCCACCTTGTGCATTGAGAGATAGCTTCTCGCCTTCGCATCGACTACTCGAGGATCTCCATCTTCTTTAGGGTTGCTTGCTCTAGAAGGAGACGTCGGATTTTGTTGGATGAAATCAAGAGGTTCAAGGCTTGGAACTTCATCAAGGATTGCGGGAGGCTCGCGTCTCATCATCGCACCCGCAAGTGTTGTCTTCGTAGATCGGACTTGAGTCAGGAGGATCTCTTGCTTTAGAGATCTTGTGATCGCAACCACACTTCAAGAGGTATTTCTAATACTTTGTGGTTTGATGAAACGATCCAAGAAATGTTCTTGTGATCATGTGGTTTCATCACTTGATTTAAATTTTTTAATTTTCGTTGCATCTAGCAACTAGTGCGACTAGTCGTCCCGATCGCATGAGATGCGATCAACACGCTTTTGTGATGCGCTTAAGGATTCCCCATATCCCTCAGAAGGATACCTTAACACTTTTGGTGGGGTCAATAGAAGCTTAACCGAGGATCCTTGGTTGTTGCTCGTGGAAAAAAGTATAGCAACGATCTTTACATCATGAATGCATCCATCTCCCATGATGTTGCACATGTGACTGGAGATGCAATATTTGGTGAGGAAGAATATACTGACAGATATCAAGAAAGAGAAGCTGGAGAGATGAACACACTGCTTGGCTGGGAGGCAGACGAGAGTCTCCTTCAAGAGCCATCCACCCTCTGGGAAGATGCAACCATTGGAGCTTGTTCACACAGATGTTTATGGTCCGTTGAAAGTAAGTTCTCCCAGTGGTGCACTTTAATTTGTTACATTCATTGATGATTTCTCTAAGAATGTTTGGGTCTACGCTTTAAAGAGGAAGGACCTGGTCCTTGGTATTTTCAAAGACTTTCATGCGCTAATGGAGCGATAATCTGAGAAGAAACTTAAGTACACCCGCAGTGACAATGGTGGTAAGTATATTGGGCCATTTGATGAGTATTGCAGATCCCATGGTATTAGGCACTAGAAGACTCCACCCAAGATGCTACAATTGAACGAGATAACAGAGAGAATGAACAAGACCTTGATGGAGAGAGTCAGATGTCTCTTTTCTGAAGCTAAGTTACCTAACTCTTTTTGGTGTGAAGCACTTTATACTATTGTTCATGCCATTAATCTATCTCCACAAGTACCCTTGGATGGTGATGTTTCTGACAGGGTTTGGCATGGGAAGAATGTCTCGTACAACTATTTGCGGGTCTTTGGATGCCGTGTATTTGTGCATGTTCCCAAGGATGAAAGGTTCAAGTTGGACGCAAAGACAAAGCAGTGCATCTTCTTGGGATATAGACAAGATGATCTTAGCTACATGTTGTATGATCTAATTGATAAGAAGTTGGTGAGGAGCAGGGATGTGATCTTCTCTGAAGATCAAACCATTGAGGAAATCTAGGAGGCTACTAAGTACTCTCCTTCAAGAAGCTAACAGACAGATGATATGGAGACAATCCCTTTGCAGAGGGCTCCACATGTGGTACCAGATGGTGCATATGAGCATGTACCGTATGCAAGACATGAGGAGGATGTACCACAGATCACCACTCCCGATGATGATGATGTATATGACAATGGTGATGATGGTCGACATGATGATGAGGGCTCTTCTTCTTCCGAGGCTCTCCCACCACAGAGACACGTGAGGGAGAGGCGACCCTCCACCATATATTCTGCACATAAGTACATTTTGTTGACAGACAATAGCGAACATGAATGCTATAAAGAAGCCTTACAAGATGCAAACAAGGAGAAATGGGTATAAGCTATGACAGAGGAAATGAAGTTCCTTCAAGACAATCATACCTTCGAGCTTCTCAAATTGCCCAAAGGCAAGCGAGATTGAGAAACAAGTGGGTTTATAGAGTGAAACATAATGAATACTCTTCAAACCCAAGGTACAAAGGTAGGTTGGTTGTGAAAGGTTTTAACCAAAGGAAGGGAGTTGACTTTGAGGAGATCTTTTCTCTTGTGGTGAAGATGTCTTCTATCAGGGTGGTTCTCAGCTTGGCAACTAGTCTTGATTTGGAGGTTGAACAGATGGGTGTGAAGACAGCTTTCCTCCCTGGTGACCTTGAGGAGGAAATCTACATGTTGCAACCAGAGAGCTTTACAGTCAGAGGCAAGGAAAACTATGTTTGCAGATTGAAGAAGAGTCTATATGGCTTGAAGCAAGCACCCATGCAGTGGTACAAGAAGTTTGACTCCTTCACAGGAGAGCATGGTTACTCCAAGACCATTTCAGACCATTGTGTATTCGTGAAGAAATTCTCATGTGATGATTTCATCATATTGTTGCTTTATGTTGACGACAATCAACATGTTGATGACATGATGATTGTAGGAAACAATAGAGAGAGAATTTCTGTCTTGAAGAAAGAGTTGAGAAAGTCCTTTGCTATGAAGGACTTTGGGCATGCAAGTCAGATACTGGGCATGAAGATTACTCAAGACAAGGGAGAAAGGAAATTTCAACTTTCACAAGAGAAGTACATTGAGAAGGTACTTCAAAAATTTCAAATGGAGAAGGCAACGCTAACTAGCACCCCTCTTGGAGCGCATTTCAAGTTAAGTTCCAAAGATAGCCCACAGAACAATTCAGAGAAGAAATATATGGAAAGAGTTCCCTATGCATCAGCCACAGGTAGTCTCATGTATGCCATGGTTTGTACAAGGCCAGATATTGCTCAATGCAGTTGGAGTTGTTAGTAGGTTCATCTCAAATTCAGGAAAATAATATTGGGAATCAGTTAAATGGATCTTGAAATATCTTCGAGGTACTAGGGGTTACACTCTTTGCTTTGGAGCAAAGAAGCCTATTCTTCTTGGATCCACAGGTTCAGACATGGCATGTGCCATTGATGGGAGAAGATCCATATCAGGTTACATGATGCCTTTTGTAGGTGGTGCAGTTTCTTGGCAGTCTCGTCTCTAGAAGTGTGTTGCTTTATCTACTACAGAGGTTGAGTTCATTGCAGCTACAGAGGTGTGCAAGGAGTTGCTGTGGATGAAGAAGTTCTTGCAAGAACTTGATTTTCATCAGGACAAGTATGCGCTTTACTGTGATAGTCAGAGTGCTATTCACCTTGGCAAGAATCTACATTCCATGCAAGATCAAAGCACATCGATGTCAGATATCATTAGGTACGTGATGTGTTAGAATCGAAGCAGCTTATACTTGACAAGATCCACACAGATGACAATGGTGTCGATATGATGACAAAGACTTTGCCGCTTGCAAAGTTCGAGAGATGCTGCTCCCTCACAGGTTTGGAGCAGTTCCCACATCGTCAATGAGGGGGAGATTTGTTGGATGAGTTTCCCTCCTTGTAGGAACCTAGTCCATATATATAGGACATTGGTAGTTCTATTTGGAAAAGGAAAGACCAGTTACCTTTTAGGATTATGAATCATCTTTTCCTAATCCTATTGGAAGTAGGAGTCTATGTTTCCTTATTTGTTCATCTCCATGGAGTATAAATAGGGGGTATGGGGTACATACCAGGATCATTCCAACACATGCTCTCCTAGTAAAAGAAATAAATAAGAGAGAGGACGAAGAAAGAAAGTTCGTGGTTGCCGCAGAGTTTGGATGGAGTAACCTTTGGAGCAGTTCTTCTCCAGCATTCTTCCCTACAGTTTGACGACGGATTTACCATCGGGTGATATTTCTCCTCTCTATTATTCTCCATTGTTTGGTGATTTGTAGTACTGTATTGAGGGGTGGGCTTTTGTAAGTCCCTCATGGGAGATTACTTCGATTATAGTGTTTGGTTTTGGGTTGTGATCAACCCCATGGTTTTTTCTCTCGCATTGAGGGTTTTCCACATTAAAAATTCTCTGTGCATCCATGGTTGGTTTTTTTTCATGGTTGAGATACTTTCTCGTAGTTGATATATCGTGCAGGATCCGCATACCAACTTTGGTTACTTTTCTGCAATTCAATTTATACTGGGAATCTGTTCCCAACAATTTTGTATAGTGGAAAGCGGATAAAGATTCGTGAGGAGGCAAGGTGATAACTTATTTAGCTAATTTACATTTTTTGTTCTTTTTGGAATGTGAAAGGTTGGCAAAACAATAATATATAAATAACACGGAATGATATAAAGATGATATATGGATAATGGATGTTGAAAATATTTTAACCTAGTCGACCAACTCAATAAGTGGTAATAGAAGTTATAATAAGACTCGTCAACTAGTTTGTTAAGTCATTTGACTAAGAGACATACTTAGTTGCTAATTACAAGACAAGCAGGTTGATTAGGAACATGGTCATCATAGTTAATCATGATTAAGTGGTTGATCTAAATCATTTGACTAACTACTGAGAAGCTACCATATTCAACATTTTTGTTTGTTTCCTTTTCAATTTTTTATTTCTTTTTTAGGATAATTAAGAGGATATGAAAACTAAAATAAAGTTCTAGGACAAGAACTGAAATCACAAGAAAAAAAGAGAATGTAAGTGAGGAATAGTCTCAGGCAGTCAAAATAGAACAAACAAATATTTTATAAAAAAACTAAAAGACTTCAACAACGATAAGTAAATACATAAACGATAAGCTAATAGACACACTAAGAGGAGGAGGAGGAATCTCACGAGAATCAAAGTTGCTGACAATCATGAAGGGGGAGAGGAGAGGTTTGAAGCTCTTTGCAGTAAAGCGTGAACATCGACTAAAGCTATCACTTCATCCTTTCTATCACCAAAGGAGCTCAAAAATCTATCAACAAGGAAGCAAGATGTCATGTCTATTTTCATGGAGAAAACTTTACAAATCATATTTCTTCTTTTCGAGCATGTTATCTAATAATTAAATGAATGTTAGGTCAAAGTTATTTAATCTATGGAATCAAAGAACATGGTGAGTTGCTCAAGATCTTGAGAGACGTCTACATATAAGAGAGGGGGAGTGAGTGGCCGACCATGAAAAGTATGGTATCCGATATTGATGCAATTCTCGATTGACAATAAAGCCATAGTTTTCTCACATGAGTATTCAAATGATCAATCTGATCAATCGACCAAATAGGAATATTAATCAGATGATGAGCTGATTTCTCGATCGAAATTGTAGACTAATCAACTAATCAAGATGATCAACCAATGAATGCCAAACAAATTGCACATGGAAGGTTTTAAGTGAGAAAGAAGGTAGACATGGCTTTTAACTAATTCTAATAAGTAGTGAGTGAAGTTGTATATTGTTCGTAGGTGTAATAAGTGTGTGTACATGTATGTAAATGATACATATATTATATGAAAATATAAACATATTCTACATTGTGAATGTCACGTGTAATTTATGCATACGCTTGTGAATGGCACATGTATATTGTGTATTTTTTTATTTTTATGAGTTTTAAGGCACTTTAGTGCATTGAGTCAGAAGAAAGTGCATTTGAATTAATAGTTCATTACATGGAATGCATGCATCGTTATGCTGATATTTCATAGAATTTGGGCCAACTAATGCAATGAATCACAAATTTATAACATTTTGATTTATGTGAAGAAAAAAAGAGTAATAGATGATCCAAAGAAACTGTATGGCTCATAGTTTTACATGAAATACCTCATTGCAATGAATAGATTTAGGGATTGAAATTGTCAGAAACTACATAGAATTGCATTGTAAATATCTTGATAAGATTTGTAATGTCCATAGCAATGCTTGTGAGCACTCCATATGCTGCAAATATTCATCTTTCAATATTTTCTGCACCATAGTCCAATGCATAGAAGGAGCACATGTCACATAAATATATTTTTGGCAATATTAATGAAGATGATGTAGAATGTTAGTTGTTGGATATAATACTCTAATTTAAACTATGAACAACTTTGAGTTATTTTGTATATCATAGAAACTCAATAACTTTTACAGAAGCTATAAGTATAGGCATTTGTTTGAAATGCTTAGTAGGAGATATTAGTCTACAATAGAATCAAACTATTGTATGCTATGTCAATCTTACAGCAATATATCGAGTCAAGAATTGGGTGCATTTTGAGACGACCATGTATATGAATGTCATATATCACTTCCTTTGTTTATATAAGAGGAGCAAGATGAAGAAGAATGCACAAAAAATCAAGACTTTATGTTTAAAAGATAGTTCTTGGAATAAGTTAACACATTGCTTGGACTTGCTAAATATCAATAATTAACAGTGGCTCCAAGAAGGGTAGGAGAAATGTCTATCGGGAGTTTTCTTGCTTAAAATGGATTCAATTTATGGTGGAGATTATTGAGGTGGCTTGAAAACTATCATGCATGTTTGTCATGGTGGTCTGTAGAGTTCCCCACATCGTTATTGGACGAAGTTCATCATCTCAAACAAGCATTTTCTATGCTTGGTCAGTGGGCAAGGGAACCCCCCCCCACACACACACACAATTTAATTTTTGGATTTCTTTTTATATTTGAGCTCATGGATATGCGTAATTTTAGGGGATCTCACTGTACGGTGGTATCATATAAATATCTCGGATTAGTACTTTACTAGGTATTTTCATACCATCCTTTTTTTGCACATGAAAATAAGACCTATCACACCATCGATGACACAATCTAGTTAGAAGTGAACCTTACACATATATATGTTATGTGGTTATCATGCTTGCTTGTTTGCTAGATTTTTATATGATTTATTCTCTTTGCATCAAACATCCTTGCAAACAACAGAAGAAAATAAATTGCCCACAAAGAATATGTATTTATGACATTAAAAATATAGTAAGGTTTACAACCATTTATGATTAAATGAGGAAAAGAATGAAATTTTGTACTCAAAGGAAAGGATATGCATGTCATTAAGTAATACTCCACCTTTTAGGTTCGAATCCATACTCAAAGAATAAGAAGAAGAATTGTTGGAAGAAGAGAGTTCGTTTTTTATTCCATAGAACCCTAGGCTCTCTTATATAGAGAAGCCTATGGGTAAATTAAATAAGATGGATAAAAGAAAATAAGCGTAACAGAAAAAGGTGCATAGAATATAGAAAATATCTCTGTACTCTCCCTCAAGATGGAGCATAGATGTCAATCATGCTCAGCTTGGAAGAACACTTCTGGAATGGCCCTCTGAGCAATGGCTTGGTGAAGATGTCTGCAGTCTGCTCTCCTGAACTGACATGGGAAGTAGAAATCAAGCCATTTTGAATCATATCTCTAGTACAGTGACAGTCTACCTGAATATGCTCTGTTCTTTCATGAAATGTAGGATTATTAGCAATGAATAGCGATGCTTGATTATCACATTGTAATTGCATGGGTAGAGGTACATCTATATGCAAATATTCTAATATAGCTCGAACCCACATCATATCTGTACTTGCTTATGCCACGACCCTATACTCAGATTCAACACTAGATCTAACCACCACTATTTGTTTCTTGCTTTTCCAAGAAACCAAAGAACTCCCAACAAACACTGCAAAACCTGAAGTAGGCTTCTGATCCTTAGGGCATCCTGCATAGTCCGCATCAGCACATGCAGGAATAGAAATATTTGTTTCTTTCCTGAACCTGGAGACGACTTTAGATATCTCAATATCATGTATATGGCATCCATATGTACTTGTCTGGGCAGTTCCATGAATTCACTCACCCGACTCACTGCAAAAGCGATATCAGGTCTAGTGATAGTAATATAGAGAAGCTTTCCCACCATCTCTCTATATCTTCTCCTGTCAACCTCATCTGTATCATCACCATATAACTTCATGTTAGGATCCATGGGAGCAGTCAAGGGTCGATATCCGATCATGCCCATCTCAACAAGCATGTCTTTAATATACTTCCTTTGGGTCATCACAAGACACTGTGCATTCCTAGCAAATTCCAACCCCAGAAAATATCGTCGGGTGACAAGATCCTTAGTAACAAACCGATGGCCCAGAAATACTTTTGCCATCTTTATCCCCTACATATCATCTCCTGTAACAAGTATATCATCAACATACACCATGATGACGACAATACCTCTAGGAGTCTTTTGGACAAACAAAGAATGATCTGCATTTGATCTTTTGAACCCTTGCTTTTGAATTAGGTCAGAAAGCTTCTGAAACCACGCTTACAGGCTTTGTTTAAGGCCATATATTTCCTTGTGAAGTTACACACCGTCTGACTACCCCCCCCAACAGCAAACCCTGGAGGCTGTTGTATGTAGATTTCTTCCTACAGATCCCCATACAAAAAAGCATTCTTAACATCAAGCTGAAACAATGGCCAATCACGTACTACAACAACTGAAAGATGGACACATAGAGTCAAGTGGCATGCAACTGGAGAGAATGTGTCCATATAATCCACGTTGTATGTCTGAGTGAATCCACGCGCCACTAGCCTTGCCTTGTAACAGTCAAGGTTGCCATCTGCATGATATTTGACAGTAAATACCCATTTACAACTAACAACAGAAGCTCCTGGGGGAGTAGAAACCAAGCTCCATGTACCCCGCAACTGCAGAGCAGCCATTTCCTCCTCCATGGTTGAACGCCAACAACTCTCCCTCAAGGCATCCTGATAATTCCGTGGTATTTCCATGGTAGATAAGGCCACAACAAACCTCTAAAGGTCTCCTGTGAGACGATGGAATGAAACCTGTGAAGCAAGCGTATATGATGCACATGTACGCTTCTACTTCCGTAAGGCAATAGGTACATTCAGATCATCATAAACAATACTCGTCGCTATGCTATTCTCCTGCAAAGATCCTTGCACTTGCATATTTTCAGGCCCATCGTTAGTAATATTATCTGGACAAACTTGAGGCATGGTGAATGATTGACGAGTACCATGAGCATGGACAGACCGACGAGTATAAAATCTCGATAAAGGTGAAACTGGTGGTTATGGAGGTGGTGGTGGTGGTGGTGATGATGGTGGTGGTGGTGGTGGAACAACATGAACTGGTATGGGAACAGACGAACGTAGAGGAGGAGGTGGCACATATTTCTCATCATCAGACGTGGAGGAAGCCAACCCGCCACCTGCAGGAGAGAAATACATCACATGCTCAAAGAAGGTGACATTGGCACTTGTTGAGCACGAGAAATTCGCGGATCGGATAAATTAATGGTACAAGTACGTCATTGCTATCCCCAAAATCCCGTGACAAACAAACAAATATTCTTTTATTTTTTGCTACTTATTAACCTGTATAGGGGACATGGTTGAACTCAGGGAGGCTACAAATCCCGTGGGTTATTCAATTAATTAAAAATCAATTAGAAAAAAAAAGAGAAATCTCAAAGGATAACTATACTTGATTTTTGTGATTTTTTTATTTTTTATTTTTCTAATTTTTTTATTTTCTGATTTTCAATTTTTTAGTGATTTTGATTTTGCAATTTTTTTAATTTTCAAAAATAACACAAAGCAATATTCACAAGATCAGAAATATGCACACCAACTTTTTTGTAATTTTCAATTATACCAAAAATGCTTGGAAAAATTCAGAGAAAATATTTTTGAGTTTTGAAAGTTTTGAAATATTTTTGATATTTTTTTTAGACTTTTCTAATGTTTTTCTGATTTTATGAAAATCAAACGGTGAGAAAATGTGACATTGTGTACAACCTGAAGTAATTTGCAACTTAAAAATATTTTAAAATACTAAAACTCCAGGAAATTATTTTGATGATAAAATAGAAGCAATTATCTACAAACAGGAACTGAAATCACTATTTTTTGATTTTTGTAGAATTTTCTGTGATTTTTATAAGATTTTTGATGTTTTTCAATTTTTTAGTTTTATAAATAATTAATGCACGAAATTAGAATACAAATTAAAAGCCAGTGAAATAAAACTACCCTGTTTTTTTTTGGAATTTTCGGAGTTATTTTCGAATTTTTATGAGTTTTTGAATTTCAAACAGAGAAAAATGACATGTTTTTTATTTTTTAATAATAATAAATGAACAAAATGTCTGGGGGCTCAGATGTAATTTGCCCAAGTTGCACATGCGTCGCACATGCTAAGCTCTAAGTGTAGGGGCACTTTTGTACTTTTAGAAACTTCTGGGGGCTTGATTGTAATTTCGCCCAGATTTATTTTTTAATTGAAGCTAGGGATTTGTTTCTCTGTTCTTCGTTCAAAAGCAAGGGGAGCATGCAAGGGAACGACCGCCACCCAACCCTTCTTCTTCAATGGTGGCGCGGGATGGGCTCCGGTTTGGTGGCGTGCTGGATGCTGGAGGGCGGCCGAGGGGCGCCACCATCCAGAAACCACGTCGGCGGTGGCACGCGACTAGAGTGGGGTCGGCCTGGAGGCGTGCTGGATGGGCGAAGGGGGCCGCGTATGGCGCAGGGAGCTGCGCGCGCAGGAGGTGTGTCGCCCTCGCGCGGCGGTGGTTGCAGTGTAGGAGCGGGAGGAGGGCGGCTGGAGCGGCCGCGCGGGTGGCGCGATGGGGGTGACACCTTTGCTGGAGGGCGGAGACAGACGGACGTGGGGGCACCGCTATGTGGAGGCGCGAGCGGTGGGGGTGGCAACCCGCCGTCTGCTACAATTTTTTATTTTTTGTTTTATTTTTTTCTTTGTAATTTTATTTCTTTTATAAATAGTGAATGAAAATAGTAATAAAAACCTTTATTATTATTTTTTGTAAATCCGAAATATTAAAAAAACAGAAAATGAGGAATATTTTTTTTATTTTTTTATGCTTATTAATATTTTTGTTGTTTTCTTTTTAATGGTCCTGCAAAACAAACGTTAGAAATAAGGAAAACAATGATTTTTTTTGTATGAGGATGGGGAGCTTGCACCAAGGTGCATGTAACTTTACATGTACCGACGCTTATATCTTCTACATTTTTTACTTTTTTAAAAAATACCACCATGTATATTCATCTATATATCCCTCCAATATGTCATTCGAATTTCGTCAGAAACAGAGACTTCTATGACCTCCATCTAGAACAGGTAGTTTTAACGATCTTAGAATTGCTATAATCGGCCTGTTCTAAATGGAGGTCATAGGAGTCTCTGTTTCTGACGAAATTCGAATGGCATATTGGAGGAATATATATATGAATACACACGGTGGTATTTTTCAAAAAAAGTAAAAAAATATGGAAGATATAAGCACCGGTGCATGTAAAGTTACATGCACCTTGGTGCAAGCTCCCCATCCTCTTTTTACTTATTTTTTATTTTTTATTTATTTACAACTCGAAAAAATGAACGAGGATGAGACGGAAATGAGAGATTCGAATCCGATCTCCGGCCACCGTACGCGGCCAGAGTTGAGAGATCGTGGATGATAGAAATAGAATACGGGTAGATCAAGAACGTGAGATGAAAAATCGAGTCGAAGCGGATCAAAATCATGATGATTTTTTTTAAAGATCTAGAGAAACAAAATGACGATGGAATTAAAATGCGACGAAATAAACTACGGTTATCCTAAGATAAAAAAAAGAAAAATATGGATCTCACCTTAGGAGCGGAAATGAACCGTGATCGCCTCGACGAAGGCCGACTCGCTGTCACCGGGCGGCTCGGAGGCTAGGCACTTTTCTCGATGAAATTTTCTCTCAGAGATCGGGCACCTCTCTATAAAGATTGATCAAGTTGGAATGAGGGAAGAAGGAGCCATATAAATAGAAAAGATAGAGATGAAATTTGAATTTTTGAATTTTTTTGTGGAAGAGATAAGAGAGATGAAAATTGAAATGAGATAAAGATAAAAGAGATAAAACTATTTACAAAATTATCTATTTTTTTGAATTTTCATCACTTTATTTATTTGAATTAAAAAATGTTATTTTTTTTATTTTTATAGTGGTTAATCAAAAATAGCAACTATATACATATACTATATACATATATACCATTATATACAAGGGTAAATGAGGAAATTAGCTTTTTTATTTTAAATGATTAGTAAGAATAATTTACAAATATATATAAATACAATATTTACAAAATACATGGGAAAATTGCACAATCCACCACGGAAAATCAACTTTCTACTCGTAACTCTAAAAATTATGAAATCACAGCCATTTTAAAGATAATTTAATTTAGAATCCAATGGAAGTGAGATTGGTTCAATTTGAGTTCATATGGAGTCGGAATTGATCTTTTAATTAGTGCTTATTGGCTTTTTCCAAGTGTGGTTATTTTTATTTTGTACATAATTTTATTGTCAATTATTTTTATTAATTAGAACACATTTTATTTACAACTTTAGTTTTGAAAGTTATTTGATTTGAGGTCAATTAAGGTACCAATAAATTAGTGTCAGTTTTATACAGATATACACAAAATAAGTGAGAAGTATTTACAACAACACACACACATTTTTTTGGATTTTCTGCTTAAGGACCCTATCTCTCCCTACTTTATTCCTGCGGGGTTCGGGTCAGCCTGTATACAAGCTTCCTTTTTTTATTTTCTTTTCTTTATTTATTTCTTTCTTTCTTTATTTTAGCTTAAAATTAGTAAGAAGTGTACAATATTTGCACATAGATGCAAGTTAATAATAATATGGAGTTAGTGTTATATTCATGTGTTTTATAAGGGATTTTAAGCTAAAATAAATGAATAAAGATGACGAATCGCAGATTCATCATTCCCCTATGCGTTATCTTTGCTAGTCCCTTAGCAAACACTTATTTGAAAGAATAAGTGAAGAAAAAGAAAAGGAAAGGGAAAATAAAGAAAGTAGGACAATATTGAGTATTAAACTTATCGTCATGGAATTGTAGTTTGGAGCTCTGTCGGACTTTTGGATTAGTAGTATGTCGGAACTTCTGTGAGACTTAGAATTTTAAAATCGACAGCCTTCAAGTTCTACACATCATTATCATAGTTTCAGCTCAGAAGTCATCTTAGATCAATCCTCTTCCCAAAGCACACCCTATGAACATTGAACAATCGACTCATGTGTGTGAAAGGTTTTAGCTCTTCCCATCCAGAATGTCAGAATACCATGCAAATCCCCTCTCCAGTATCTCGTCCTCAAGGAGTCAGGTATTTCCTTCTAAGGTTGTCGTGATGTGTTCACAATCGAATTGAGGGAGAAGTTAGAAGAAGGAGAAAAGAACTGGAGGATGGCCAGTGTAGTCACCTCTCCTTGTGAAGCTGGCCAGTATAGCCGAGTCTCCACCAAGATCTGCAGGTTTTCTTGAAGCTTGGACCTTTTTGGTCAGATATTTATTTGGTAGTGGCTTCTTTGTATTTGGATTTTTGGTGGTTTTGCTTGGATCTTGTTGTGCCCCTACGGATATAGAATTTTTTTGTTTCCGTACATGTTTTAATGTATTAGAAAAAATTGTGCCCAGTCGTCCATCCCTTTTCCGAAGCTTTATTTTTACCTGCACTGCAGTCTTTAGATTTCCACGCTACCAGAAAAGAAACTCACACAGTCTTCCAACATCCCGTCTGAGTTGAGCTAAGTGCATAGTGCGAGAGTACAATTTGATTCCCTATTCCAGAGTTATACCCAGAATGAAGAGACCAGGTTAGACACTAAGAGTCAAACGCTGCACATTGTCATGTGAAACTCAAAGAATTAAGTCAAAGACCTGAAGCTTCTAAAATCCTATTTCTCGGTGAAGTTCCTCTGAGAATTAGGTGGATTAAGGTCCAACTAAGCTCCATTATTCAATTTTATTCCAGACATAGTTTAAATGTCAATACTATCCTGAAAAATGCACATGCAAATGCAAAATATGAATAATGCAAAGAGTTATTTTTGAAAAGAAATGATGCACATGTGAAAAGAACATTTTTTAAAACAATTTTCTAATTTTGAACTTTTTATGGATTTTTGGAGGAAAATGCAGATGCAAAAGAAAGGGTTTTTTTGAATTATGCAAGTTTTTATAGATTTTTGGTTTTGTATTTTTTTAAAGGAAAAAGGGTTAGTAATAAAAAATTACAAGTATATACAAGATTTTTATTTGTATGTTTTTTGTTTGTTTTTTTATTTTGTTTTTTTATTTTGTTTGTTTTTATTTTGTTTTTACACATGTGGATTTTAGAAAATTATATACATAACCCCCAAATAAATGTATTTAAAAGTATGAGTTATGTCTATAGTATATATACAATATATACGACACCCCCCTATACTTAGCTCGAACTATGTCCTCATAGTGATCAGAGATCGAAAAAGGAAGCATAACTCGTGCTATGTATAGAAAAGTGAAACGACTCCTATGCTACAACGACTCAAAGAAAAGATAAAAAGAAGAGAAGTTGGTGATCCCCCCTATACTTAGGATCAAGTAATCCTAAGTATAGTAGAGTGTACAAAAGGGGAAAACCGATGAAGAGAATGTACATACTCAAAAATAAAAAGACACGATATGAACAACATCACCCCCCTATACTTGGGGTAGAGTATCCCTAAGTATAGGCAACAACAAGAGTGATGAACATGACAAATATGAACAACACAAATCATTCACCCCCCCCCCCCCCCTCCATACTTAAGATAAAGCACATCCTATATAGCATACACACACACACAGAAAGGGGGTGAATGATAAAACGGGAGAAGAAAGAGTGAAACGAAAGGATATACAAGAGGAGTGGATGTACAAAGGTTAAGAAGGTCGAAAGCGAACCTTCTTGTGAGACCGCTGAGGTATGGATTTCACAAGGTGTAGGTCGATATTGGGATCATCATTAGACATAAATTTAGTAGGATCGACCAAGAATGTATCCTCGTCGGTTTCAGATTGTGCAGGCCTAAATCAGTTATTGGAAGTAGTGTGGTCATGTCTTGCTTGGGAATTCTCGCAAACATCAAAGTAAAATGGCTCGAAATCATAATCAGAAAAAGTAGGATCAATTTCAGTCTGGCGAGCCTCCACCAGATCATCATCTTTATCAAAAGACCCAAATTCCCTTATAAAAGCAATCAAATCAAATTTGGCATGATCGGTATCATTTGAATCAGGGTGAATAGGAACGGACTTATCAGTGAACGTAATCGAATCATGTCCATCCTGTCTAGTCTCATGATCTGCCTTCTGCTCTAAGGTGTCTATCGTGTAAATTCCACGGATGTCATCAATGCATCGCCACATACCAGAAGGAGGAACTCCAAGGTCTATGCTTTTCGAGTCTTCCTCGTTGAAGAGGAATTCTTGGGTTTCATTATCATCCAACATATAACAAGAATCTCTGATATTATCATCGAGGTCAAATTCCTTAGATTTGGCTAACATGGGCGGGCTCTCATGTGATGCAGGTCTCTGGTCAGTAGTAGGTGTAGTGATTAACACATCGCTCCCTACATCAGAACAGAAGCGAATCTCTCCTGAACCATAATCAATAACGGCTCCCGCAGAGGTGAGGAAAGGCCGTCCCAGGATGATTGGAGGGGGTTCCACTGGGGTGGAGGTCTCCATGGGCACTACAACAAAATCCGAAGTGAAATTCATGCCCTGAATAAGAATGACAGCGTTTTCTAAAATACCCTCCGGCCTCTTGATAGATCCATCAGCAAATTGAACTATCATCCTGGTTTTCTTGAGAGGCCCAAGATGAAGAGATTGTACCATAGAGAAGGGTATTATATTGATTGTTGAACTGCCGTCAAGGAGAGTGTTATCACAATAATAGTTAGATATGGATCAACTCACAAGAGGTGTGGCAATGTTCCCTTTCTTAAAATACAGACAGTGAGAGATGGCGTAGGCAATGGCCATGGTCAAGATGTGACGCTCAGATCTTCTCCTTCGCTTTATCTTCTTGTATTAAGGAGTAGATAAATCTGTCATGGTTTGTTGAAGTGGGGCTTTAATAATCTTGTGAATAGTGGCCAACACTTCAGGTTCAGTCAACATTTTTTTGAATTCAGGACCTCCATATAAGGGAGGAGGTCGGAATCAGCATTTACACGAGGATTGCCAAGAGCAGTATGTATAATGGAATCCTCAGAGTGAAGCTTGGGACATGATGTGAATAGATGTGTGGGTAAATGATCGGGCATTTGGGTCCTCTCCTCACAAAATGAATCAATAATATGTCTTCCAGAATCTTTTTAGAATTTTAAAATTTTCTCATTTTTTGTATTTTGGACGATTGCAAGCTCTCATGATTATCCTCAAGTGAATCCATATCTTCAAATAGTGGAGCAGCGTTCTGGCTCGTATTTATGTTAAATAGATTGCTAATCCTCGAATTCATATGCTCCATCATCTGGTTCAGTGTCTCAAGTGTGGAAATCATGAAAGGTGACTCTAAAATCCCAGGATCGGGTGGGTTGAATGAGGATGGGTGAAAATCAAAGTCCTTCGATTCCTGAATATTGGGTTAGGCGGATATGCATGAAAATCAGGAGGAAAGTCCTCCTAGAAAAAGGAAGGTGGATCGTCTGGAGAGTACGAGGTATCCACGAAATTCGGATTAAAATAACTCCAGTCAGCCATCTTGGAAACAAAAGACGGGATCGGGAGAGCATGAGTGGTCAAGTCAAAAGATACAGAGAAAAAAGCACAAATGCACAGAAGGATCGAGTATGCACACAAGCAACCAAACACAATACAAACCCCCACTTCACCAACTCAACTTAAAGTGAAGACCGTGAAGGTTCGGTCAATTATCTTGTCGATTTTAGAGTTTGGTGAGAATACAATCTATCAGAGCGGTTAAAGCGAGCTGTTAGGAACCCAATGCTCTCAGGAGACTGGCCCAATCCCAAAGTTAGATCTTTTCCAACCAGTATGAATTGCGGACCGTTTACTAGCATCCCGATCAATTCAATATGTTAAGGACATCATGGGCCGCTTTACCAGCTACCAGAGAGATCATCATTGGACAATGACTAACCCAAGATAGTAGTCTGAAAAGATTTCGGGCGTGGCTCTATCCTAGTGTGCGGATCGCTCTCTCGCTCAAGCAAACCAAACAATGAGGGGATTACTCTCCCCAAAACAATGATTTTTCCTTGTGTTTATATTATGGGTCGAGTTTTCTTTAGCAGTCCCGATTTTAGCAGTTATCACTTGGTTAAAATATTTTCAACGAATCGCCTACCGAGTGTCCAATTTCCTTTTTAACTTATGTGAGTGAAAACAAGGAAGTAGATCGGAAATGCCAATGCGCGATTAAAAACAATGATGCATGCAGAGGTTAGAGATGCGTACCTTGTCGCCAGCACTCTACATGCAAGTGATCCACACAGAATTTAAATAAACTATCCTATATGATGCAAGTGAACCGTCCTAGATAATAGCTTCTATTAACGGGCAAGAACAAGTTAATTTGACTAAGTCCAATTTACGCTCTACTCTATAGGCACAGAAATTTCTTATTTAGGGTGTTTGGACCTAATTAATTACCTGGCTCAAGCAAATTAATTAAAGCAATCAAGAGGTAGCTCACGAAATCCAAGGAAACAAAGAAAAATAAAGGCGATGAAAACAAAACATGCGAGGTCCCCCAAGTGCACCGGCACTTGGCGAAACAGACTCCGCAACAAATGAATGTCTGTTTACAAAAGTTCAAATGGTAGAAAAGAAAAACTCTCTCTCTCTTTTATTTTTATTTCAATTCTTCTTCTTCTCCTCTTCTCACGCTATCCCGCGGCTTGGTGAAGAATCACGCTGCCTCCACGTCGCTTGGGTGCTTCGGCTCTCCTAGGATCGCCTCCTTCGCTCCGCGGGCCCTTGCAAGAAAAAGAAAAGAGAATGTGTAAGAAACACAATTATCAAATATGAGAAAAAAATGAAATGAATGCAATGGATATAAACAATGGAGTGAATAGCAATTATTGATAAACAGATATTTACAACCAAGAATAGCACGTCAAAAGAGAAACCTAACTACCCTCGCCGTGCCTCCCCGGCAACGACGCCATTTTTTTGGCACGATTTTTTAGAGGTTGGTAATTAATGATAAGAGTATGTCATTGCTATTCCCAAAAATTTCGTGACAAACAAACAAATATTTTTTTATTTTTTGCTACTTATTAACCTGTGTAGCGGACATGGTCGAACTCAGGGAGGCTACAAATCCCGAGGGTTATTCAATTAATTAAAAATCAATTAAATGAAAAACAGGAATATCAAAGAATAACTATCCTTGGTTTTTGTGATTTTCTTATTTTTCCAATTTGTTCTTCTGATTTTCAAATTTTTAGTGATTTTGATTTTGCATTTTTTTTATTTTCAAAAATAACACAAAGCAATATTCACAAGATCAGAAATATGCACATCAACTATTTTGTAGATTTCAATTATACAAAAAATACTCAGAAAAATTCAGAAAAAATATTTTTGAGTTTTAAAAGTTTTGAAATATTTTTGTTAATATTTTTAGACTATTCTGATATTTTGTGATCTTATAAAAATCAAACGGTGAGAAAATGTGAAATTGTGCACATCATGGAGTAATTTGCAAGTTAAAAATATTTTAAGTGCTCAAAACTCCTGGCAATTATTTTATAACAAAATAGAAGCAATTATCTACAAATAGAAACTAGAATAACTATTTTAGATTTTTGTAGAATTTTCTGTGATTTTTATTAGTTTCTTAATATTTTCCAATTTTTTGGGTTTTATAGATAATTAATGCAGAAAATTAGAATACAAATTAAAAGCCAATGAAATAAAACTAACCATATTTTTTTTGGAATTTTCAGAGTTATTTTTGTTTTTTTATGAATTTTTGAATTTCAAACAGAGAAAAATGATATGTTTTTGATTTTTTTAATAATAATAAATGAAATCAAAATGCAATGGAAAATTTACACAATGAAGATACACACCACAAGAGTCTAAGTTATTTTTTTGAGAATTTTTGTACTAATAAAAATATTTATTTCAATAGAATAATCATGCAAATTTGAGTCTGAATAATAGGGACTGAAATGCAAAGATTCAATGTTTCCGTATTAAATAAATAACAAAAATAAAGTTCTAAGAGGAAAACACAATTTGCCCATGAAATGCGTGCAAAGCACATGACTTGAGGAGGCGGGGACGTTTCTACAAATCTGAAAATGTCTAGGGGCTCAGATGTAATTTTCCCAAGTTGCACATGCGTCGCATGTGCTAAGCTCTAAGTGCAGGGGCGCGTTTGTACTTTTAGAAACCTTCGGGAGCTTAATTGTAATTTCACCAGAATTATTTTTTTATTGAAGCTAGGGCTCTGTTCTTTGTTCAAAAGCAAGGGGAGCATGCAAGGGAACGACCGCTGCCCAACCCTTTTGCTTCAATGGTAGCGCGGGATGGGCTCCGATCTGGTGGCGTGCTGGATGTGGGAGGGCGGCCGAGGGGCGCCACCGTCAGGAAACCACGTCGGCGGTGGTGCGCGGCTAGAGCGGGGTCGGCCTGGAGGCATGTTGGATGGGCGAAGGGAGGCCGCGTATGATGCAGGGCGTAGCACGCGCAGGAGGTGCGTCGCCCCTCGTGCGGTGGTGATTGCGGCGCAGGAGCGGGTAGAGGGCGGCTAGAGCAGCCGCGCGGGCGGCACGATGGGGGTGACACCTCTGCTGGAGGGCGGAGACAGACGTGCATAGGGGCGCCGCTGTGTGAAGGCGCGGGCGGCGGCGGTGGCGGCCCGCCGTCTGCTGTAATTTTTTAATTTTTGTTTTATTTTATTTTTTCTTTGTAATTTTATTTCTTTTGTAAATAATGAATGAAAATATTAATAAAAACCTTTTTTATTATTTTTTTGTAAATCCGAGATATTAAAAAAATAGAAAATGAGGAATATTTTTTTCATGTTTATTAATTTTTTTGTTGTTTTCTTTTTAATTGTTCTGCAAAACAAACGTTAGAAATAAAGAAAATAAATGGTTTTTTATATTATTTTTTATTATTTTTTATTTATTTACAACTCGGAAAAATGAACAAGGATCCACCAGAAATGAGAGATTCGAATCCGATCTCCGGCCACCGTACGTGGCCGGAGTTGAGAGATCATGGACGATAGAAATATAATCGAGTCGAAGCGGATCAAAGTCATGATGATTTTTTTAAAGATCTAGAGAAATAAAATGACGATGGAATTAAAATGCGACGAAATAAACTACGGTTATCCTAAGATAAAAAAAAAAGAAAAATGTGGATCTCACCTTAGGAGCGGAAATGGACCGTGATCGACTCGACGAATGTCGACTCGCTGTCACCGGACAGCTCGAAGGCTAGGCACTTTTCTCGACGAAATTTTCTCTCGGAGATCGAGCTCCTCTCTTTAAAGATTGATCAAGTTGGAATGAGGGAGAAGGAGCCATATAAATAGAAAAGATAGAGATAAAATTTGGATTTTTGAATTTTTGAATTTTTTTGTGGAAGAGATAAGAGAGATGAAAATTGAAACGAGATAAAGATAAAAGAGATAAAACTATTTACAAAATTATCCAATTTTTTGAATTTTCGTCACTTTATTTATTTGAATTAAAAATTGTTATTTTTTATTTTTTTATGGTGGTTAATAAAAAATAGCAATTATATACATATACTATATACATATATGACATTATATACAAGGGTAAATGGGGAAATTAGTTTTTTTTTAATTTTTTATTTTTATTTTAAATAATTAGTAAGAATAATTTACAAATATATACAAATACAATATTTACAAAATACATGGGAAATTGCACAAACCACCCCGGAAAACCAACTTTTTACTCGTAACTCCAAAAATTATGAAATCACAGTCATTTTAAAGATGATTTAATTTAGAATCCAATGGAAGTGAGATTGGTTCAATTTGAGTTCATATGGAGCTGAAATTGATCTTTCAATTAGTGTTTATTGGCTTTTTCCAAGTGTGGTTACTTTTATTCTGTGCACGATTTTATTGTGCAATTATTTTTTTATCAATTAAAACACATTTTTATTTACAACTTTGATTTTGAAAGTTATTTGATTTGAAGTCAATTAAGGCATAAATAAATTAGTGTCAGTTTTATACAGATATACACAAAATAAGTGAGAAGTATTTACAACAACACACACAATTTTTTTAGATTTTCTGCTTAAGGACCCTATCTCCCCCTACTTTATTCCTGGTCGATCAGGTCAAGTCTTGACCTTCTCTCGGGGTTCGGGTCAGCTTGTATACAGTCTTCCTTTTTTTCTTTTTTTATTTTTTCTTTCTTTCTTTATTTATTTTAGGTTAAAATTAGTAGGAAGTGTACAATATTTATACACATATGCAAGTTAGTAAGAATATGGAGTTAATGTTATATGCATGTATTTTATAAGGGATTTTAAGCTAAAAATAAATGAATAAAGATGACGAATCACAGATTCATCAGCACTGACATAATATTTCTTGCTCAAAGGATCGCAGCATCGGTAACCCTTCTGAGTCTGAGAGTACCCAACAAACACACACTTGACAGCTCTAGGTGAGAGCTTGTCAAGTCCCGGAGACAACTGGTGAACGAAGGCAACAGAGCTAAAGACACGAGGAGTAAGTGAGAATAATTCCTTATCAGGAAAAACAATGAAAAGAGGAACTTTCTCACCTAAGAGGATGGCATATGATTCATCAGATAACATTTTTTGAGATGAAAGAGGGTGAAATCCCGAGATGGGACTCACTGCCAGAAAGTACTTATTATAAAAAGAAGATAAAGAGTTACATCACCTTGTGGACCAGAATCAAAAAAGGGAAAGACAACTAGCGACTACAATTTCTGAATAAAACCTCTGATTATTAAATATTACATCATTCCTTCCTCTCCATATGGCCCAAAGGATTGCAAACGGCTGAGAAACGTCGTCCGTCGAGTTCATCCCCACCAACCTAATCGATCTCCAAAAGTCGATGGCATCACCATGGAGTACCCATGGTACCCCCACTTCCTTCCAAACCTGTTCTGACAACGGGCACCTGAAAAAAAGATGATCTGCATCCTCCATCTGCGCACCACATCTATTACACTGGACATCCGGAATCCCAAGCAGCCTTCCCCTTCTAGCTTTGTCCCAAATCCTACATCTTCTGAGGCACCAAAGAAAGACCTTCACTCTGCAAGGGATCCTACTTGCCCAGATAATCTTCATGTCATGTTTTAGGTCTGAATCAAGCCCCTCCACACTCCCTTGAAACACTATGTAAGCCTTTTTCACTGAGAATCTTTCCCCTTCCCAAACAAAGTGATCTCTTCCCTGCGATATGCAATTAGGAGAAGGTAATTCAATCAGCATTCTGCCCAACTCCTCCCTTCTTCGCCCCGACAGCTCATAAACGAACATAGGAATCCACAGACTAGAGCCACCGACCTCCGCCACGGACTCGCCTCTGCTTGCAACCAAACTAAAAAGTCTTGGGAACCTATTGCAAAGCGCCCCCTCCCCCGTCCAGTTGTCTTGTCAAAATCGAAAGACCTCCCCAGCCCCCAACTTTGACGTCAATCTCGACCATAGCTGATGTAAAATATCACGAACGCCGCTCCAAAGAGAGGACTCAAAACACATTTTATCTGCTTCAAGGGAGCCGTTGACCCCGTAGATGTTACGTACGAGTTGGATAGCCAATCTATCTGTATTCCCCCAAATCTGCACCAGCCATTTCGCCAAAAGTGCTTTATTCATACAACTCACGTCCCGAATTCCAAGACCTCCTTCGTTTCTCTGCCTCGTGAGTTCTTCCCAGCCTACAAGATGAATACCTGGTCTTTGTTTCTTCCCATCTGACCAAAAAAATCTTCTCATCATAACCTCAATCTTCTTCTTTACGCCAACCGGCATCAGCCGAGTTGAAAAGAAGAAAATAGGGATCGCCGACAACACATGCTTTAACAGAATTAGCTTACCACCCTTAGATAAGGTGACCGCTTTCCAACCTGCAAGCCTCTATTCAAATCTCCTAAGGATCACATCCCAATCTTCTTTCCTGAGCCTACCTGCCACTAAAGGAAGCCCAATGTAAGTGATGGGTAGCTTCCAAAGCGGGCATCCCAAAAGCACAGCCCTCGAATCGCTCTCCTCCTCATCCATCCCAAACTGGATCACCACAGATTTCTCTCTATTGATCTTGAGACCCGATATGATGCTGAAGATCTCCACTAGTTGCCACGTCCTTCTGTGCATATCCTCCGTGCCACCCATGAAAATGACTGTGTCGTCTGTATACTGTAACAAAGGAATAGAGATGTCTCCCTTTCAGAACCCCTCAACACACCCTTCGTCGACCGCTCTCTTAAACATCGCTGCCAAAGCGTCTGCTACCAAAATGAAAAGCATTGGTGCTAGCGGACATCCCTGCCGAACGCCCCTTTGTGGCTGGAAAAAACCTCCTTCTGGTCTTCCATTCACCAGAATTGTAAAGGACGAGGTCGTGACGCACCTCTTCATACGGGATATCCAGAGGTCAGTGAAGCCGCGCCTTCGGAGTGACTCCCACAAGAAGTTCCAATCCACGCAGACGTAGGCCTTCTCGAAGTCAATTTTCCAAACCAGTCCCTTCATATTATCACAACGCCACTGTAGGCAGATCTCAGATGCCATAATCAGCCCGTCCGCCATCTGTCTACCCGGAATAAAAGCAGTCTGGTTTTGTAGGATTACATCATCCAACACATGTCTGAGTCTTTTTGCTAGAACCTTGGCTATAATTAAATAAATTGCATTAGATAGCGCAATTGGTCTGTAGTCCTCCACCCGGATTGGGTTCTCTTTTTTGGGAAGAAGGAAAAGCATTGCTCGGTTAACCTTCTCGATTCCTCTGTTTCCATCTCTAAACTCATTCAGTACTGCTATAACGTCATCCTTTAGCAGATCCCAAAATTCCTTATAGAAAAACATTGGAAAACCGTCCGGTCCAGGTGCCCCATCCGCATTCAACCCCCACACCGTGCCTTTGACTTCCTCCTCCGTAAAAGGAACCTCCAGCTCGGATGCCTGCACCCCTGTTAATGATTTTACCCCTGCTCCACGCCACCCCCAACCCTCATGTGTCCTTCTCCTTGACATCCCCACAAAATGATCTCTGAGAGCCCCTCCCAAACGAGCATCACCCACTACCATATCCTAGCCCACTTGAAGACTATGAATAAAATTCTTCCTTCTTCTACCAGAGGCCATCGAATGAAAGAATCTTGTGTTCGCGTCCTCCTCACGCAGCCACTTCTGCCTTGATCTCTACCTCCATTCTACTTCTTCTTTCCTGTCCTCCAATAACAGTTCTTCTAGGAGCCTTGCCCGCTCCATCACCTCATCCTGGTCCAGGCCCCTTTGATCTTCCAACCCATCAATACGGACTACTCCCTGCTGAGCCTGCTGCCTTCGCTCCCTCCTTTGCATCCTAACCCGTCGTCTGAAATCTAGCAGGAATCTTTTGAGCAACAACAGCTTAGACGTGAGGCGTCCTACAACCGATCCCTCCACCTGCCAGCTTCTCCACATCATGACCACCTCCTCCTTGAAACCTTCTTCCAACAACCAAGCTTGCTCGAATCTGAACAGGGTTCGGGACCGCTTATGTTCTTCCGAAGACCATAAGATTGGCGTATGGTCAAACTGAGCACGTGGCAACGACCATGCCCGAGAGAGGGGGAAAAATTCCACCCCTTAGGTGAAAGGAGAAATCTATCCAGTTTCGATCTCGATCTAGTATTCTGCCAAGTGTAGGCACAACCTGTTGCATCAATCACCGTGAGTCCCAAGGTGTGCACTTGATTCCTGAAATCTTCCGAACCCGCATCTCGCCCGCCCCCCCTCAACGGCCTGTCATCTGGCATCAAAGTCACATTCAAGTCACCACCAATCAACCAAATTCCTTCATCTCTGTGCGCTCCCACCTCTGAGATATCTGCAGCTAAGGAACCCGCCATTGAACTCGTAGGTCCATAGACGTTGGTCACAGTAAACGTGACCTCATCTGCCTTCCGCTTCAGCCATACTGAAAGTGAGAACAAAGAACGCCTCTCTGCAATCTTCTCAAAATCATGCCTTCTCCACCCTGTTAGGAGCCCTCCAGCCGCTCCCTGAGCCTCAACCTCAACGAAGTCAAACAGAGAACCACCTCCCAAATCTCACCAAGCCTCTCCTCCTACCCTTGAAAACTTCATTTCTTGTAACAACACAATGTCCGCATGAGCTTCTCCAATTAAATTCATGACTCACAGTCGCTTCTCGGGTCGACCCAACCCCCTCACATTCCATGAAAGAACCTTCATTTGGTAACCTTCTTGGACACCCCTCGCGGCGGAACCACACCCAAACTCTCCGCAAAACCTCTATCAAGCAGACTAAAGAAGCTTGGTCTTCCAATGGGAGAATCTGGACCTTCGGTCTCCCCAGTTTTGCCAACCACATCAGTATCCCCCGGACTTAACTCTGACTCCATCAACAACCTCCTCCTTTCCCTTTTCCTCCAAGCTCGTGACTTTCTCTCAAAGCACCAACCGACCCGCTCCCCTCCACCAATCTTCGTTGTTCCCCCTGCCCCTTGCACCTTTTCTGATCCCTTTGATAGTTCACCCTCTCCTTCCAACCCACCCACCGAAAAATTTATCCCACGCATACTGGCCGCCCCTTCTCGGCCGCATGCACGATCTCGCCCAACTGTCCTTCCAAACATCTTCTCCCCCGAGAGTCGTCACCTGCTGAGGAGAAAACTCGGCTTTCTCCTCCTCCCCCTCCTCGCGAGGAGCCCACCACCAGAGAATCGACAGACCTCCCCTCAACCCCCCCTGCATCGGCTCCCAAAATCACCGCCAGCCTTGGTGCCCTCTTGGCGCCAATCTCCAGCCGACCTGAACTGCACTCAAGCTCCGAAGCCGGCCCCTGAACACCCTCCCTCGCAACTGTCTGGCGGAGATCCACTATCAAGTTTATAGGAGCCTCCTGTCCCGCAACGCCGCCCACCATCTGATCCATCACGTTAAGTTGACCAAGGTGCGAAGATACACCCCCTCCTCCTTGCACAGAAATCTCCTTCGATTCAGGTTGGAGCACATGTAGTCCCGAGCCCTCGAATGGGAAGAGAGGAGGTCGTCTAAAAGATTGCAAAAGTTGACCCCTCAGAAATTTCAGCCTCCTCGTTATGGTCCAACACCACGCGCGCCTTTCCAGAGCCTCCACTAAAACTATCCCTTGGATTTGCATGTGCATTGATTGCAGCAGAACAACGTTGGGAGACCCACGTTTTTGAAAGAAGCAGAAAATCCGTTGCCGATTGATTTGGATTACTAATGGGGGCGTCCGCACTCCACGACATCAAATGTGGAAGGCCAACCGTCACCTTTCCACCTACGAAGATCACGTTGCCGGGCGAAACCGACGATTTTGAACGCTGGGAATTGGTCGTTGTCGAGTGATTCGAAATTTCCTTGGTAGCCTGCGCAATCCGTGGTAATGAATGCAGAATGCCAATCGACTTCACACCAGGCCCGAAGAGCACGCGTCCAGGTGAAACCGACGCCGCGATTTGTGGAAGCACCGCCGCGCCGACCCTCCTGCCACCGCCTTGTCGCCCTACTATCGAACCTCCTCCCAACCCAGCCTCGATTCTGCGGACGAGATCTCTAGTTGTATCCGCCGTCCCTCCACTTTCACCATCCACCATCCCAGCATCCGAGGGTGTAGTCGACGCACCCAGATCAATGGGTCGACCTTCTCCCCTTGTAGCAACCCAGTGGTTGCCAAACCTATCACCTCTGCAACTCCCGCGAGCAACTGCCGGATCCGGTATAGGTTCTGCCATAGAAATGGTACTCCCCTCACCCTTATCATATTCAACCTCTCTTGAGAAAGCATGCCGTCATCAGCCCTCGCACACCGCCACTTGAGCATCGACCTCCTTGCCCTCGTCAAGGACATCAGGGACTCCGCCTCGTCCCCGGCCAATCCCCTGACCAAAACCCTCCAAGGAGATAAAGCAATCAAATCCCCCTTGAAGACTCCCCCCGTAGCCACCCCCACGTCGGAAGAGCCCTTTACCAGAGCCCCGCTGATGAGCGCAAAATTCGATCACTCGGATAAAGGTACTAATCGGTCGTTGTGACCCGAGCAATCAGATGCACTCAATCAAGAAAAATGAACCACTAAATAAAGATAAAATCGATCAAAACACGAATAGCGGTCCTGCTATTGGATTAACCTGGTATAGCGACCAGGGTTGAACACAAGGAGCACGGGTTGGCCCGAGGGCCTACGAAGTAGTAAAAAGGAATAAAATGAAAGAACAAAGTATTTTTAGTGGTTTTTAATTTATTTTATATTTTTTTGGATTTTTAATATATAAAGAAAATAAGAAAGACAACGGAAGCACACACTTCAACAAATTATTTCAAGCACTAAAATTCAACCAAAAATTCAAACAAAAATATTTTTATGTGTTTTATATTTTTTTAGTGTTTTTGTGAATTTTTGAGAATTTTCTGAAGTTTATTTAATTTTCTAAAAATCAAACAGTAGCTAAAAGAGATGGTACTGTCCAGCCGAGCCAAAGAGCCCTAGATAAAATATCTAAGAGCTCCAAAATGGCCTGGAGGTAATTTTCCTATAAAGAAGACAAAACAAGGAAAATTTAGGTACCACTTTTATTATTTTTGGATTTTTAATTTATTTACTAGAATTTTTATAGGTTTTCAAGTGTTTTTAAGTTTTTAGTGATTTTTAGCAATGAAAAATAGCCAAAATTGGCTAGAAAATCAAGCAACACAAAATAAACAGTAGACAATTTTTTTGTAATTTTTAGACACTATTTAATATTTTTTTGTGATTTTCCAAGTTAGACAGTGGTGAAAATGAAGGTTTTTCATTTTTTAAAAATATCAAACGAAATCCAAAATGTCCTAAAAAATCCACAAAAAATCCTAAACCATGGCAGGAGCCATGTGTCAAATTTTCGTTGGATTTGGAGGTGTTTTGATATTTTATTCAAAAATAAAGGATGGGCACTGTGCACAGGGACCAAAGCAAATACCCTAAGTTCTGGGGGGTCTGGTGCAAAATACCCAGCAAAACACGCGCCACGCGCGTGCCTAGGACACTCAGAGACCCAAATGTAATAAAAATAAGTCCCGAGGACTTATTGGTAACAGGTACCAAAAGTCTAGGGTCTTATCTGCAAAATACCCAAAATATAACGCACATGTTCAATTAAACCACGCACAGGGGTATAAATGCAAATAAACTAAAGCACGGGGTCCAATATGCAAATAGCCCTAAAACTTAACAACTGACTTTAATATTTACAGGACTAAAACTAAATAAAAATAAAGACAGGGCCTAAGGGTAAATTACCCTTTATTATGCGGATGGGCTGGATGACTGCCACGTGGCTGATCGGATGGCGTGGAAGCGGGGTGGCTGGTGATCCGACGGCTTAGATCAGACCTCCTCTGATCGAACGATGTCTGCAGCTCCACAAACGGACGGCGACGATGGAATCTGGAGCAGGCGGTCTGATCAAACGGCGACGGAGGGTCCTGGAAGAACATCTCCCCGGCGAGACTCGCCGGCCTCGTGCGTGCGCTAGACTCCTCCTGGGAGCACTCTGATGGTCAGAGAAGGATCGTGGAGGGCTCCCGCGTCTGCCGGTGGGCTCCGATGATCGAGCCGAGCTCCGAGGAGCTCGGGCGAGGTCGGCGGAGCTGGGTCTCCTGGCTGGACGACGAAGGGCCTCAGATGGCCCTCGTTTCGACCTGAAAAATGAACCAGAATACTCACGGGTCGAGGGCAAATTGCCTCGACCCGGTTAGGCGAAGTGGGGGTGATTGATGTGTCGGGATGGCGAGCTCCGGCGAAGGTGATGGACGGAGGAGCTCGGTTCCCAGCTCTTGTGCGAGCTGGGTTGAGTGAGTGGGTGAAGAATGTGCGTCGGAAGGAGGCAGACGTAATGGACGATTCCGATGATCGAAATGGGTAACGGAGTGGTCGGAATCAAAGAAGCGCGGCGGTGGAGCGATTTGGGCGTAAACTGAAATTAAAGGAAATGGGCAGCCTAAGGGGATACCTGGGTGGTCGGAGAGACTGGGGAGGAGCTGCTGATGCTCCTGGTCGTCGCCTCAAGGATCGTCTCGCTCCGAGGCTCGGAGCTCACGCTGGTGGCGGAGATGCGGCGGCTGTGCTCGTCGGATCGATGGCGAAGCTCCCTCTCCTCGCTTCGACAGGCTCAGACGTGAGCTGTCACTCTCACGGTTGCTCTGGAGCTCACAGGAGGAGGAAACAACTAGCCAAAGATGAGCAATCGAGTGGCGGAGCAGCATCTATATACGGTTAGGGGTCCGAGAAAGATGGGTCCGGGCAAGCTCAGGAGCGCGCGGATCCCGAGGGAGCGGCTCCGGCGAGGATGTCGGATGAACGATTAAGGATTCGGACCCGGGGTTTAGGGAAATGGGTGTCGGATCAAGCGGGTATAATTGCGAGAAATCGGGTCGGGCGCTTGTATCCGCGGAAGGTGGTCCTGGGGGGGGGGGGGTAGTTGACCGGGCGGTCAACATCCCCAGGACCCAATGGAATTCGGCCACGTGGCTGGATCTTGAAAGGCAAATTAAGGGTAGCTAGGGGCCGAATTTGCAAAAACTCAAAACACAAAATATTTTTATTTTATTTTTTTCTATTTTTTAGTGATTTTTAATTAATTTTTGGAACAAAAAATAAGGTATATACATAGTATGTACTATATAGGTATTTGTACACAATTAGGGTTTTTGATTTTTGATTTTTAAATTATTATTTTTGTATAATTTTATCCCTATTTTATATTTTATTGATTTTCATTATAAAATAAGGAATAAAAGGGTATTTTTATTTCATTTTTATTATTTATATACATAGGTAAAATATATATGTACATCTATATACATGGTATATGTACAATGTATTTTTGTATTTTTAATTTTGTTATTTTTATTTTGTTTTTGTTTTAATTGTTTTTATTTTATTTATTTACAATATATAATATAGACTATTTACAAAAAAGTTTGGAAATTAATTTTATTTATTTATAAGGTTTAAATAAATACATAGCAGTGGTTTATGTACATGGTGAAAGGAGTATTTTTGTTCTTTTTGATTTTTATCTTTTTCTTTTGTTTTTATACTTCTAAATATATATACAAGTATTTACAAGTATATTTTTGGTGAGGAAAATATCTTTATTTTATTTAAACAAATATTTACACTCATGAGCCTCTATCTCCCTCTACTTTGGCTTTTATGCGGTCAGGCCCATGCTGAGCCCTCCCTTGGGTTAGGTTGCTCAATATTTATTCTAAATATTTCCCTCTTTTTCTTTTTAATCTTTATTCTTTTATTTTTGCACAAAAACATGCTAATTATAGGTTTTTACACAATGCATGCTTTTGGTAATTATTCCTATTTACACATATCTACATGTATTTGCAAAGGTTTTTGTAGCTAAAATATAAGAATAAAGAGTGATGAATGGGTATTCATCACCCGCCTCCTCCTCCTTCCCCCACCAAGACCCCCGCTGTATCAGCACACGAAGCTTCGTCCCTCCTAGATCGGCCACCTCCGTTGCAGGTTCGGTTGCGGTGCACATACCCCAAGCACTTGAAGCAGCGCACCGGCTCTCGACACTGACGCGCCCAATGCTGCAGCGAGCCACATCGGTACCAACCTCGCCCAAAAGGATGTTCCCTCCCCGCGCTACCAAGAACATCCTGACAAGCTTCACGCAAATGCGGCCACCCCCCTCCTTCCTTAAGCGACCTCTTCGTCGGACTTGAACCCATCCCTCCTCTCCAACATCTGCACTCGCCATCTCGATTCACCAGATAACATGCCACAAGGATTGCATCACCCTAAAAGAAAATAGGAGCACAACTCCAGATAAGTAGAGTCTGAGTGATATCAAGAAGATGATGATGCTTTTTCTCTGCAACACCATTTTGTTGAGACGTGTGAGTATAGGTTGTTTGATGGATAATGCCTCGAGATGAGAAGAATTGTGACATAGCACGAGTACAAAGTTCCAATCATTATCTGTACGCACAAATTTCATAGTAAAAAAAAACATTATGCACTTCATTTATAAGATTTTTGATCACATCCCTTGCTTCAGATTTATTCTTCAACAAAAACACCCATGACAACTGAGAAAAGTCATCAACAACAACTAGGTAAAACTTGTGTCCCTGGTGATCAGGGACACAACTCGGATCCCAAATGTCAACATGAAATAATTCAAAAGGGGAGCTACTGCCCCGAGATAAATGATTTAATCGAAATTAGGTGATCTTAAGTTCCACACAAAGCGAGAACTCAGTCAAAGTGTCGACCACACAAATCTCGATTAAAGTCAACAATTAACCCACACTAAAGATCAATAATTAGAAATAAATGTGGAGTTAAAATTTATTTTTAACTCTGCACAAATGATGTATAGGGGCAAGTATGCAGAGAGTTCGAACACAGGGAGCAAACAGGGCAGATCAAATACAAGTATGTGTGTGAATGTGTGTGAAGTCTACACTAAGCAAGCAATCAAAGGAATTTTTGTGGGTTTTTAATTTTTAAATTTTTTTATTAAATTTTTATATTTTTTATATTTTTAATTTTCTGATTTTTTTTAATTTATATTTTATATTTTTTTAATAATGGAATTTAAAAACAATGTAATAAAAGACAAGATAAAGTATTAATAAAAATGTGCAAAAATAACCAAAAATTCAGAAATAAAATGTTTTTGATATCTTTAAGATTTTTTACTATTTTGTGATTTTTGGGTATTTTTCAAAGTGTTTTTGGTATTTTTAAATGCTGAAATAAATCAAAACAGTGACAGTGTACTGGCTGTGAGCAAAATGGAAATTAAAAAATAGACAACATCCAAAAAAATATTTTCAAACTATTTTTTAAAGAAAGCTAATAAAATGTAGAGTAAACAGGAACTGAGTTTGTAATTTTTGGAGTTTTCTTTGATTTTATATATTTTTTTGAAGTTTTTGAGTGTTTTTGAATTTTTAGTGTTTTTCTTTTGAGATTTTTAGTGATTTTTGGACTGACACTAAAATATGATAAAATAGCACACTGGGGAATTTTTTGGAATTTTTCGAGGTATTTTAATATTTTTTTTGTTCTTTCTAAGCCAGACAGTAAAGCAAAAGCATATTTTTGATTTTTAAATAAATAGAAAAATAAAATAAAATTCAAAACTAAAATGCTGGCGTCAAAGAACAAACTTACAGGAACTTAACCCTATTTTTGTGGAATTTTTGGAGGCCCAAATGATAATTTAAATACTAGAACAAGCATCCAAACATTAATCAGGCCTGACAGGGGTATATATGCAATTTCTCAAACATCCAGGGGCAAACATGCAATACTCCACAAAAGATTACATATATATTCAATTTTCAGTACCAAACACCAATTACAAAAACCCGCCTGGGTATCTTAGCAATTTTCCCACCAGGGCGCGTCACTTGCACGCGCCTGGAGAGGACCGAAAAGTATTATTCCAAAACCCCAGGGGATAACTTGCAATATTTCCAAAAACATAACACTTGATATGAAAGTTTTGGTATTGAAATGAAATAAGACAAAGACCGAGGGCCTCAGAGCAAAATGCCCTCACCTCACGTGTACAGGTCACGTGAGGTGACGTGGCAGAGGACCTAAATGTAAATAAAATAAAGACGAGGGTCTTTTGCAAATTTTACAAAAAATATTATACTACAGACGAAAGTTTTCGGACTAAAATATAAATACAAAATGCGCGGGGGTTTAGATGCAAAATACCCTCGGCGTGCGGATCCAACGACTGCAGATCGTCACTTATACACGTGGCGTGAATCCAACAGTCGACGACGCTTCGCGTGGACGGCAGAGATTAGATCATCTAGCGACGATCGGACGGAGGCGACGTGGCGCGATCCAACAGCTGCTGCTCGACCTGGGGGAGCTCTTCAATCTGACGGCTGAGAGGCTGGGATCAAGAACAACGTCGGTCGCCGACGAGGGCAAACTTCGCCGTTCCAGATCTTCTTCCTCCGGCGATGGCACGGCTTCAAAATGGACGTGGAGCTTCCTGGGGTTCTTCTCTTTCTCCTGGAGGCGTCAAAAGACCACGGCGACGATCGTGGCACTCGCAGGCGGTCGGCGGAGCTGGAGGGCTCAGCTGACCTCCGGCGAGCGACAAAATTGCGCCCAGGCGCTAGTCAACGCACTTTGACCCTGCAAAAATGGTTAAGAGGTCCAGGGAAAAATGCATGGACCTTAGGTGACCGGAATCAAGGCTAAAAGCGAAGCGGCGATGGGTGGCCGGAGGTGCGCTCCGGCGAGGGGGTATGATTTGGCGAAATGACTGATGGAACTTGAAATTTCTTGAGGGCTTAAGATCCTAGAGCTAAGGCGAACCTATTGAGCTAGAAATAAATGGGGGAAGGGGCCCTCGATGGCCGGAGCCAGAGGGAGTAGGGTACCTCGACCGCCGGTCTTGCGGGAGGTGGTGGAGACGCCTCCGACCTCGGTCGCCTAGGCTGAGGGGCTTGCGGTGGAGCTGTCACCTCCAGGAAGCTCGGAAGCACGAAGGTGGCGACGAGGGGTGGACCGAAGGGACTCAATTTGAATTCAAAGTAGGGGGGTCGCTTATATTGGGTTTGACCCAGGGTGACAGGGGTCCAAAGATCGACGAGCATCTGGCAAATCTTGGGTCAAAGACCAAGATTAAGCTCGGGCGAGCTAGATAGATGGTTGGTGAACAATGTTGCAGAAGGATGCAACACAAAAAAGTGAAAGATTCAGTCTCGATAAATCCACAAACGTGGGTAAAAAAATGAGGTTGTCAGGAGCTACAGGGGTAGGGCGACCAGTTGACCGAAGTCAACTGTTGACGCCTCCTGGTTGGTCCACGTGGACCAACCAGGAAAACCCCTGATTTATTATTTTGTTAATTCATTTAAAAATAGAAATAGGCTGAATTAAATAATGATTATTACTCGTTATTTTCTGTACTATTTTATTATGATTTTTAATTGATTTTATGAGGTATATTTTTATAAGTTTACTTTTTAGCCCTATATAGGTATATTACCTATGTATTTTAGTATTTTATTTTTATTTTATGTATTTTAATTTTATTATTTTTATTTATTATTTTATAAAATAATACAATACTTTCATACACACAAATATATTTTTGTCTAATTTTTCTGATGTATTCTGTACATTAAATAAAATATAAGTGTGAAAAGTGTAGGTATAAGTATAGGTATAATACATGTATAATCTATATAAGTTTATTTTTATTTTTATTTTTCTTTGCATTTTTATTCTAATTTTAATGCACATAGTTATTATAAGTAATATTTACATAATTATAAAAATATAAAAATAATGAATAAATAATAAATTGAATATTTTAATCAGTACAGCTATACAAGGTGGGTCCAAAACTCAACTTTCAAACCGTAGCTCCGCCAAATGCGAAACCACTGCTATTAAATAGCTTATTTTATTCTATATACAATTAAATGTGAGTTTGCTGCATTTGGAGTTGTCAGTTGTGAGATACGGGTCTGGGAAGTTGGGATTCCGGATTTTTATTCAGACCATAACTTTTTGTCTGTATATTATTTTTCTGTGAAATCAATTTTGTATTTTTATTTATTTAATTATCTACAACTTTCATGTACAAAGTTTCTTTATTTGATGTATAAAAAGTAGAACCAAAAATAGGTCCCAAAATGAATAAAGAATGAATTAAATAATATAGGTATTTGAATTGTGGTTCTGACCGTATCTCCCCCTACTTTATTCCTTGTCGACCTATTCATCAAGATGCCTAGGTCTCGGGGTTTTGGGTCATAAAATATTTACAATATTTTATTCTTTTTCTTTTCTTTTATTTATTCTATAATTTTGGCTTTAATTACAGTATTTTATACACTATTTAGATGCACATGCATGAATGCTAAGATGATGGAATTAAT
This sequence comes from Ottelia alismoides, assembly GCA_037367405.1. NCBI lineage: Eukaryota > Viridiplantae > Streptophyta > Magnoliopsida > Alismatales > Hydrocharitaceae > Ottelia > Ottelia alismoides. The sequence goes on along the minus strand of JAZKJV010004362.1, from coordinate 100,491 downwards.
GCTATTTACAGGTATTTGCTAGGGTTTTTGGTGCCAAAATGATAGAATAAAGATGATGAAATGTGGATTCATCATCCCTCTATACTTTACCTTTGCTAGTCCCTAGCAAACACTTATGCCATAAGTGCAATAAGAATAAGAAAGAAAAGAAAAAGAAGAACTTGGATTTTATCTGATTATCAAACTTGTCTTCACAAAATCAAAGTTTGGAGCTTAAGTCGGACCTTTGGAATTTTAGTGCGGGCGGAACCTTAGTGAGAACCGAATTTGAAGTCCAACAGTCCTTGAGAATCCCAAAACTCTGTCCAAGTCGCCTCAATAGCCAGGTCAGAAATACTTCAACTCATACGCAAACTCTTACGACTATGAATCTGACTCGTACAGTGTAAGTGATGGTGGCTCTCCTCAACTAGAATGACAAAGAGACTGACTTCTCCAGCATGACAACCCAATGATTCCCCAATCCAACAACTCCATCCTCGAGGAGCGGGGTATTCCCTTCTAAGTTCAAGTGGCAACCAACTCAAGAGGAGGGGGTGAAGAGAAGAATGGACGGTAGCCAGTGTAGCTACCTATCCTGGGATGCAAGACCAGTGTAGTCAAGTCATCCTGCTGCAGGCTCACATGATATGACTTTGGAACTCAAGCTTGCTTATTTTCTATACAACATATTCACATCCTTTGCAGGCTTTTTATTTTTGTACATGCCTGAACTCTTTTTTTTTTGAAATATTATATACAGCAGCATTTACATAAGGAGTTTTTCCTCTTGAGCCAGTAGACTATCCCTCTTTTGAAGCTTTATCGCAACCCACAGCCTCGTGTCTTTAGACTTCCTAATCACTGGACGGGTTGGGGTGCACTTCCCTCCTTAGAGGACAAATGTTTCCATTTGTGTGCGTCTCATACCGGCAAATCCAATCCCCTCACCACTCCAACTAAATTGAGCTATGTGAAAGGTGCATGTGTCCAAGTTAGGTCATTATCAACAAGAGTCGTACGTGTGCTCCGAAATACTCTACTTAGGCAGTCAAGAATCCATTGAACCAAGTCCCGTGATCCTCAAAGAATTAAGTCAACTAGACCTGAAGTACCTCAAACCCAGTTCCTATAGGGTTCTTGTTATTAGGTAGATTATAAGGTCCAATCAAGCTCCAATCTTCGGATTTTACTTAGACTTGTTCAACTATCAAACTCAATCCGAAAAATGCTCATGCCATGCAATGCAATGCAGAAAATATTTTGTGATGCAATTTTTCAAAGATTTTGAACTTTTTATGGATTTTAGAAAAGATGATGATGATGCATATGCAGATGCATTTTTTTGTATTTTTCAAAAGATTTTTCAAATGTTTTTGGATTTTAGTTTTGCAAATGTTTTTAGGATTTTTGAAAAGAAAAAGTTTTGGCTGAAAACTAGGTTAAAAATATGTACACGAGAGTGCTTCTTATATCTACAAGAAGTGGGTTTTAAGAATTTACAGGGTAAGTGATCGATTTTATAAGTATATATAGTGGATTTTGGTGTGATGCAAATATTCCTCAAACTTATTTGACTCAAGCTTTTTCACACAATTTTTGAAAACTATAGTCCAAAATAATTTTTACAAACAGTTTTGCAAACATGTACACACATTTGAAATCATTTTGCAAAGGTTTTCAAAACAATATCAATAGATTTTTCAAAGTATTTTTGCAACCATTTTTCAAACCATTTGCAAATCATTTTTCAAACATTTTATTTCACACAAAGAAAAGAAATTTTACAAACCACACATTTTTACACAGGTTGAAAACATGTAACAAAATATTTTCAAAATAGTTTTCAATAGATGTTCACAAAGATTTTCAAACTATTTTTCAAACATTTTGCAAAAAACATTTTCACCTGATTTATTAATCAGTAGATATAAAAAGAATTTGAGGAACAAAATACCTTTTTATTAAGGTTTTTAATAAATTTTAAAGAATTATTAGCCATATTATTAAGAAAATACGAAAGTACGAGTTATGGCTAAAGTATATACGCAGTATATACGACCCCCCTATACTTAGCTTGAGCTATGTCCTCATAGATCGGAGAGAAAAGAGAAGACATAACTCAGACTAAGTATAGACAAGTCTAACGAATAAATAAACGAACCAATGAGAAGTTGACCGTCCCCCCTATACTTAGGATCAAGTAATCCTAAGTATAGCAGACTGTACACAACCCAGGGAGGGTCAAGGGTGGGAATAAAAAGATCGTACTCAGATTGTCTCCCCCTATACTTAGGGTAAGATATCCCTAAGTATAGACAAGAAGAGGAGACAATGGAGAGGATCGAAATGAATCGAGAAACTCAGGGTGCACACCCCCTATACTTAGGACAAAGTACGTCCTAAGTATGGAAAACTGTCTACAAGGGCGGCACCTTTTTGATAGATAAAGAAAATAGAAAAGGAAAAGAAGAGAAGAAGAAAAGAAGAAAATAAATCAACAGATGAAAGAGTGGTATGGCCAGATGATCTGTACAACGGAAGATAGAAGTGATCACCATGTATGAGATGCAGATGATATGAGTCAAAGGACATATCTCATACCAGAAGAATGAGGGCAACGTCAATGGTCGGCGGATCATGATCTAGATATAGCTTCAGGCGTTGACCATTGACACGGAAGGTAGAGGAAGATGACGGTTCGGATATGTCGATGCTGCCATTGTCATGTACCTTCCTGACCACATAGGGACCTTTCCACTTGCTCTGTAATTTCCCTGGGAATAATTTCAGCCTAGAATCAAACAACCATACTCTCTGATCTGGCTCAAACTGTTTATGGCTGATATGCGAATCGTGCCATGTCTTCACTTTCTCCTTGTACTGTAGGCTGTTGGAAAAGGCTGTGTCTCTTAGTTCTTCCAGGGCTGCCAATTCAGCTCTTCTCTGGTCTCCTATACTCTCGGGATCTAACAGCAACTCAGTGACTGCCCAAAAAGATTTGTGCTTGATATCCACTAGTAAATGGACCGGCTTACCATAGACGAGACGAAAGGGAGATGTCCCCAATGGATTCTTGAAAGAAGTCCGATAGGCCCACAAGACCGAGTCCAAAAGCTGTGACCAATCCTTTCGGTCTGGGCGGACAACTTTCTGCAAGATTGTTTTTATCTCCCGGTTCGAGACTTCGGCAAGACCATTAGTCTGAGGGTGATACGGTGTGGCAACCCGATGGTCAATGCCGAACTCGTCTGCAAGGGCCCTAACCTTGTCATTGATGAAATGAGACCCCCCGCCTGAAATCAAGACTCTAGGTACCCCGAACCGTGAAATGATATTTTTCCCCAAGAATTTGCACACGGTTTTTGCATCTGCGGCTCGGGCGGGGATGGCCTCAACCCATCGGCTGACATAATCAACAACGAGCAGGATGTGCTCGAATCCCTGACTCTTAGGAAATGGGCCCACGAAATTAATCCCCCATGCATCAAAAACCTCACAGAAGTGAATAAGTTGCATGGGCATCATGTCTCTCTGTCCGCAGGTTCCCATAATCTGACAGTCAGTACATCTCTTCACGAACTCATCAGAATCCTTGAAGAGAGTAGGCCACCATAGGCCGGATTGAAGCACCTTCTGTGCTGTCCTTTTTCCAGAATGATGTCCTCCTGCCTCAAGCTTGTGGCAGTATGTGAGGACGCTGTGATGCTCTTCTTGAGGAATGCACCTCCTCCAGATATTGTCCCCTCCTTTATGATAAAGGATGAGATCCTCCCAATGGTAAAACTTGGCCTTCGCTACGAAGGTCTCGAGTTTCTGCCTGGGCCAACCTTGTGGGACTGTCTTGGCGACAAGATAGTTCACAATGTCGGCGTACCACGGGAGCGAGGTGACAGCCAAGATCGCCTCATCTGGAAATGTCTCTGTGATAGGTGCGCTGGGCTCAGATTCCTCAAGATTCTCCAATCTGGAGAGATGATCCGCCACCACATTCTTGACTCCAGGCTTATCCTTAATCTCAATATCAAATTCCTGGAGTAGAAGGATCCATCTGGTAAGACGAGCTTTGGCATCCTTCTTAGCCATTAAGTACCGGATGGCGGTGTGATCAGTGAAAATAGTCACTCTAGATCCGAGAATGTAAGATCAATACTTATCCAGAGCGAAGACTACGGCCAGCATCTCTTTCTCAGTCACAGTGTAATTCCGCTGGGCGGCATCCAAAGTACGATTGGCGTAGTGAATGGCAAAAGGTAATCCATCCCTCCTCTGTCCAAGCACGGCCCCAACGGCAAAATCTGAAGCGTCCGTCATGATCTCGAATGGGAGAGACCAATCGGGTGGTTGAAGGACAGGAGCGGAAACAACCATCTCTTTGAAAGTCTCGAAGGATGCAAGACACTTATCATTGACAATAAAATCGGTGTCTTTTGTCAGCAAGTCAGTAAGCGGTCGGGCAATATGACTGAAGTCCTGAATGAACCGTCGGTAGAAACCGACATGCCCCAGAAAAGACCGCAACTGATGCAAGTTGGACGGCAGATTGAGTTTTCTGATGATATCCACCTTGGCCAGATCGACCTCCATGCCCCTGTTGGAGACGATGTGACCGAGGACCGTCCCTTGAGTCATCATGAAATGACTCTTCTCCCAAGATAAAACAAGGTTTACCTCTATGCAGCGCTGAAGCACACGGTCTAGGTAGTCAAGACAAGCATCGAACCCGTCGCCATAGACCGAGAAGTCATCCATGAAGACCTCTAAACAGTCACCCACCATGTCCGAGAAGATGGACAACATGCACCTTTGGAATGTCGCTGGAGCGTTACATAGACCAAAGGGCATCCGTCTGAAAGCATACGTCCCAAACGGACAGGTGAATGTCGTTTTCTCCTGGTCTTCGGGCGCAATGGCCACTTGATTATATCCAGAGTACCCGTCAAGAAAGCAGTAGTGACTCTTCCTGGCTAACCGCTCGATAATCTGATCAATGAAGGGTAGCGGGAAGTGATCCTTCTTGGTGACCTCATTCAATCGTCTGTAGTCCACACAGACCCTCCAAGAAGTTGGTACTCTGGTAGCGATCTCCTCTCCAGACTCGTTGACAACTGTAGTGATTCCCGTCTTCTTGGGTACCACATGTAAAGGACTTACCCATTTGGAGTCGGAGATGGGATAGATGAAATCGGCGCTCCACCACCTTGAAATTTCTTTCATTACTACGTCTCGAAGATTCGGGTTCAGCCGTCGTTGGAACTCACGCGACGGCTTAGCGTTATCCTCAAGATAAATGTGGTGGGATCAAAGATTTGGGCTCAGCCCCTGGAGATCAGCTATACTCCAACCGATTGCCTTGCGGTTTCTTTCAAGAACCTCCATCAGACAAGATTCTTGTTCTCCAGTCAAATTTGCTGAGATAATGACTGGGTGCATTTCTAGCTCTCCCGCAAGGAATCTATATGTCATCGACTGCGGTAGAGGTTTCCATTCTGGACAACTGGGAGGTGGCAGATCTGGCTTCTGATATGTCTGTGTAAATGCTACCAGGTCTGCATGGGAGAACTCTCGCTCTTCATGAATCTTTGACGAAGGGCGGCCTGCTGAATCATCAATAAACTGCAGTGCCTCGCACTATGTCATGGTTGTCGGCTCAGAAGGAATCAGACAAGGTAAATAATCATCAAAATCATCCCAGTCAATGTCTGAATCCGAGGGATCAGAAGAAGATGAGCAAGAATGAAAATCATCGGCACCACTCGTCCCGACACTGTCAGCCTCAGGTATATCCTCATCCAGGGATGTGCTCTCCCGGCTCTCGACTGCCATGAGCTTGAGATATAGTGAATCTGTAGGCAAGGCGAGGGTCGGTGCTACAGGATCTGTCCAGTTGGATTCATCATCAGTCATCACGAAATCACACACCTGGTAGATGTCTAGCTTGTCCTCTGTCATCTGCTCGGCTTCGCTGGATTGCTCTGAGCATGCCAACTCTCTGGCTCTGGTCTGGTCGATCGTATCTATTTGTATGCTTTCACCCTCTACGCGAAAACATACCGTCCCACTGTCATGATCGGATACCGCCTTGGCAGTGGCCAAGAATGGACGTCCAAGTATGATGGGGGCATTGGTTACCGATTCAGGGATCTCCATGTCCAGTACAACAAAGTCCACGGGGAATTTCATGCCCTGAATGGTAACGACCACGTCCTTCAACAACCCCTTCGGCCTCTTGATCGACCTATCAGCAAACTGAAGAACTGTCCTGCTCCGAAGAAGAGGGCCAAACTCGAATCGTTTGAGTAAGGCTGCCGGAAGGAGGTTGATCGAAGACCCGCTGTCTAATAGAGTACGATCGAACCGCTGCTCCTGGATCTCGCATCTGACATAGGAGGCTCCTGTATCAGGTCTCTTGGCTGGCAATGTGTTCTGAATGGCGCAGCAAGTGTCATGAGTGAGCATATGGATTTGATCCCTGTGCCTCTTCTTCCTTCGGACAGTAGTTGTCTCTTTCAAGTTCTTTTTGAAGAAGGGGATATGCTAAAATGCTTCCCGTAGAGTCAGCTGAATGTGGAACATGTCAATTATTTGGTTGCCGAACTCTACCTGCTGGTTCTTTTTTTGGTTTTCTTTTTTGTTCCCCTTCGCTCGGCGGAGTGCCTTAGGGAAGGGGATGGTTGGGGCCTCCACAGATGGAGGACTAGGAATCGGTCCCTGTGCCTGTGGAGGAGGAGAATCCATAAAATCATCATCATGCAACACATATGGATCCGCAATGTGAACATAAACCTTTCCTTTATTCATATTTTTGTTTTTCTTTTTGTTACCACAGTCCATAGCTACAAAAGGTGGTAACATCACAGAGGGAGGCTCAACAAAAGTAGATGTGGTGGCTTCAGTACCACCACCGGCACCTGTCTCTGCGGCATCAGCTCTGCACTCTGGCTCAGAATCCAAAATGGTGGCATCAGCACCACCATCTGCATCTGGCATCACGACGGCATCAGCACTGTCATCTGGATCTCCATCGTTGGTGGCCTCAGGACCACCGCCTTCAACATCATCATTAGCGGCATCAGCACCGCTATTCTGCTCCTCTGGCGCTCCTGGTTCTGCATCAGGCGCCGCCTGCGGGCATCCTACCGCTCCTAGTAGTCACAAAATCAGCATCATAGAAAGAATAAGACATATCACTCAAATAGTCACTAGGAGAGGTATCCTTTGTAAACTCTACCTGCTCAGACTTCCTTTTCAGATTGTTCAGGTTAGGTTCAATCTGAGCGGGTATGGCGGCCTTGCCTTTTATTATGTCCCTCATCTCCTGCCGGAATTCATCCATTTCTTGCCTGAAGGATGCTCGCTGTTCAGAGAGCAAGCGGGCAAGATCATCGAGAGCCGGGTTCTCAAAGGTGGGACCCTGAGAACCGGATGGTTGTCCCTGCTGGAAATGGGGCTGCTGCTGCTGCTGCTGGTGTTGCTGGTACGAATAGTTCTGGGTTGGCTGGGCATAAGATTGTTGAGGCTGCTGTCGCTGCCTCCACTGCTGTCCCTGATAGGCAGGACGAGGACCACTCTGATATTGTTGTGGCTGGCTGTTCTGATGTCCTTGGGCAGGATTCTGCTGCTGGGAGGAGGAGCCACAGTTTCCCCAACGGAATCCTGGATGATCACGACGGATCCCAGGCTGAGGGTACCGGTCTTACCAAATCCCATTGACTTCCATCAATGGTTCCTGCTCGAAGGAGGGTGGAGGAAGAACTGCCAGTGGCTGCTCCGGCTGGTAGACCACCATCTGCATGTCCGAAGATGGCGGCTGCATTGGGTAGTACTGTAGCAAGGGAACCGGCTCTGCCTGTATATGGTTGACTTGACGATACGAGGTAGAGGGATGGTTGGCATTGCTACTGCTCGGATCAGCACGCGATCTGGGAGGCTGTTGGGAATGAGTTTGTGCCTCCTGGACGCACAAGATCTGCGTCTTCAGATCACTCATGGTCTTGGCAATTTGGTCCATCTGGGCCATGCCTTGCATCTACTTCTTCTCGAGGATCTCGAGGCGGTCCAGCTTCTCACTGATTATGCCCATGTCGGCTGCGGCTGATTCAGCTTGGGCTGCGGTGGCTGACACTGTATTGGGACCGGCATCGATGCGGGCGATCCTCTGGAATGATCCCGCTCCTTGCGGGGCTTCTGTTGTGTGTAGACTCGGGCTTGGGCCATCACGGTTGAGTTTTCTGCCATGCCCTCGTAAATGGCCCAGACGTCGTCTTCACCCTTGGAAAAGTATGATCCACCGCAAGAGGCGTTGACAAGCCCCTGCAGCTCCGGTGTCAGCCCACAAAAGAAACTCTGAACTAAGTTGGGCTCAGATATGTCATGATGTGGACACCGGTCAATGAGCTCTCTGAATCGATCCCAGGCTTCATGGAATTGTTCATTTGGGATCATGATGAAGTTACTGATCATTGCTTTAGCTGCATTGGTCCGGCCGAGAGGGTAATACTTCTTCAGGTATGCGGTTCGGAGATCTGCCCATGTGTCGATGAATCGCTTGAGGTGTTTGAGCCAATATGCGGCTCTGTCAACCAATGAGAACGAGAAGGCGATCATCTTTATTGTGTCCTCGTTCATCAACCGATCATGGATGGTGCTGCATATCATCTCGAATTCCTGGAGGTGGAGGTGCGGCTCTTCGGTCGGCAACCCATGGAACTTGGGTAGAAGCTGAATAGTGTGGGGCCGAAGCTCAAAATCTCCGTGGATGGGCGGGAGTCGGATCCACTGATGGGTAAGAGACGCTGATGGGTTATGCAATTCTCTCATGATGGTCTGCGGCGGTTTCTCAGCGTCGGGATCGCCTTCTCCTGCATCAGGTCCTCCTCCTCCTCCACCTCTGCCACCGCCCCCAGGTCAGTTCTCTCTCATCTGAGCAATTTCTCTCATAAGATCACCCATAAAAGTGCTGATGAATCTCGTATTCATCATGCTAAAAATTCCTTATTAAAATCCCTGCTTAAACAAGCCAATAAAAATATCCTCTAATTTTCCATTTATATCATGTACCATATTGTGTATAATTAACCCTTAATTATTTGTTTTTAATTGTCCTTATTTTTCTGTAATTATTTTATCACTCAAAAACCCCTAAAAATTAGGTAGATAAGTTGTCTATAATTCACTGACCTTTAAAACCACTAAAAAATACAAAAACAACTCAAAACCACAAAATCGGTGTTTTTATCCCCTTAAAAATACCCCCAAAAATAGATTTTGTACAGATGACCTCTTTTGGCTTTTTTCCCAACATGAAAGTTGTAGATCTTGTCGAGACGAGCAACTTTCATGTTTTGACTTTTTCCAAATTCGGCCCCTAACTATTTCTTTTCTAATTTTCTTTGTAATTTATTTTGAATTTTTCTCATTGGGCCACGTGGCGCTCTCTGGAGCATCCACGCGGCCCGCTTCATCTCTCGCCACCTGGCGGCCTCCTGGGCCGTTGGATCACTCCAATCCCGCTCGCATCTGATCCCTTCATCGCGCATCATCCCTCAGCCGCCCGATCTGATCTCAGATCAGATCTCCACCATCACTCTGCGCCCCTACCACAGTCGTCCGATCATCTCACCATCTAACGTCTTACCACCTACCACGTCGTCTCCCTATCCATCACCGTTAGATCGCCCCCTCATTCAATCCCAACCACTCACTCCCGCCTACTTCGTGGCCACACGATCAGATCGTATGATCTGATCTCCACCTTCCGTCAGCGCAATCATCCTGACCGTTGGATCGCTAGATCCAACGGTTGACCAATCATCCCCTACCTCCAGACACCCCCTTCTCCAGTCGTTACATCACGTAAAACCACCGCCCCCTTCCTATTTTAGGAAGGACCTCCGACCACCTCCTTTCGCTCATAACGCACCTCCGCGTTCCCCGTACATCCGCCATCCCCGCGTAACTCTCAGAACCCCCCTCCATTACTCCCACATTCAAACCTCCTCCTTCGAAACCGTCCCCATCACCACCTGCACGCCTCCACCTCATCCTTTAAATAGTCGCCCTCCGCCTCCATCAGCGATCGTCCACCATTTCGGGGCTCCAGCCTAGTCTCCCCCGCCCCTCCGGTGACAGCGGAGAGGGCGGGGCGTCGAGGCAACGATGGCTGGAGTTCGGTGTCGACCCACGGCCGATGTGGCCGTGTCACGGTGTCTCCGGCACCACTGAGCTCCGAGGACTGCAGCTGGCCTCGCGGGCAATGACCCGAGGGCCACCCAGGTCCTCCGCCCAAGCTGATTCCCTCCGCCAACACCTCGCTCCGGTGAGGTGAGTTTTGTCATTTCTTTTCTTAATTTTCCCGACTCCATAAACCCCCAGACACCCTCATCCGACCAGCCTACCATCTCCGCCCGACCACCCTCGTCTTCGCCGACCCCCTTCCCGTTCTCCAGAACCCCGAACACTCCGATCACCTCCTTCGCCGCCTCGCCGGAGAAGGAGACCCCGGGCCCTCGCTTCCAGCCACCCCACGACCCTCAGCTCACTCACAAACCCTCACGCGCACGCTTCGGCTATTCCTTTAACATTTTGCAGGTTCATTGGCCGGAGTTCAGACCGGAGCATCTTCACGATCTTCTCCTCCGGCGACGCTTCTTCAACTCGCAGCTCCGATCATCCTTGGAGCATCGCCGGAGTGCCATCGTCTTCGCAACGTCCCCAGCTAACTTCTCTGACCATCAGACGTGTCTGCGGCAGGCGGCGGAGCTCTATCGACCTCGCCGGAGCCCCGCCTACTCCGGTGGGTCGCGGAGGAAGAAGGTGGTACAGCCTCCGTCCGATCCTCCTGATCGGACGGTTGAGATAAAGACACGTGGCAGCCCGAGCCTCTCCTCCAGACCAATAGGCTCGAGTCATCCGAGCTTCAATCCGAACCACAGACAGATGCCACGTGGACCCGAAGCTGAGGGCTGACCCGAGCCTAGCCCCTCACGTGCAGAGCACGTGAGGTGCTGGGTAACTTGCATGAAAGACCCTGTGGTTTATGGTAATTGCATACAGGTCCCCAGGCACGTGCCTCACGTGCGTGTCTGGGTATTTTACAGGGAAGCCCTCCAGAATTTGAATAATTGCAGAAAGGCCCCTGCGCGCAAATGGAGAAATTACAGAATGGCCCAGGCTGTTTTTGGAATTTGCATTTAGGTCCCTCTAGGGACCTAAATGCAATATTTATCCCTTTATTTTATTGCATTTTTATTACAATTATGCCCTTGCACTGTTTCTAGCATAACTTGAGCATCGTAGGTCCAAATTGCATGATTTTAGTGTCGTTTTGATCCTTGTTTTGTCCTCTACATTCTAGCATGCTTAATTGTCTTATTTGCTCCTGTTTAATTAAAGTGAATTTTTATGTGGTAAATGGACCCTGCCCTCTTTGCCTTGCTTGAATTTGATGACCACTCTTTATTGTTGCGATTAAATTGACACTAGTTTCATTTTTATCATGCTGCTCATAATTTTTAAGGGTATAATTGTAGGCTTTATTATTCTCTTGCATATTCATCCATGCATCTCTTTATAACTTGCATAAAAACAAAATAAAAAAATGCATGCATCTTGGCATCGCCTTGTAAATAGCATAGTTTTGCATAATTTGCATATGGACCTGAAATTGAGATTAATTGACATTGAATTTCATGAATCAAAGTTCAAAAGCTATAATTAAGCAGCTGTGTCCCTGTGTTCGACCTTGGTAGACTTGCCAAGCATAAATAGTCCACAGCATTCAAAGACTGTGGTTTTTGCTGAACCGAATTCGCCTCCTGTACTACAACATTATTTATATTTATTAAAGAGGCGAATTTCACGCTCATCAAATGGCGCCGTTGCCGGGGATACGGCTTTGCTTAATTTTTTTGGATTTGATTTTTTTATTTATTTCAAAAAAAAATTTTTTAGGTCTTCATTTCATGTTTCATTTCATGCATATTAATTGCTGATTTATTGTCTCCAGGTTTTCTAACGTTTATCTTTTGTGGCAGGGCCCATGGTGATCGAGGACGCTTGATCCTCATGGAGGCGTGAAGTCAATAACTCTCACTGAAGAGGCCGCAAGAGACCCTGTGAAGGATTTGGGAGATTATAGCAGTTAGCTTGCATTGCATTTTGTAAAAAAAAAAATCTTGCATCTGCATATTTATTTCAGTATTGCATATTGTACTCACACACACAAAAAAAAAATTCCCCCCCTCTCACACACACGCACTTACATACTCACCCCCACCCGCCCCCTGTATATTTCTCTCTCTCTCTCTTTCTCTCTCTCCCTCTCTTTGTGTATATCTATTCTTCACGAACCCCCTGCCCCTCTCCCTTGTATCATAGAACCCCCCCCCCCTAACGCAGACCTTACTTAGGCTATTTGTAGCCTAAGTATAGGGGGGACCTGCCTGCTCTTCCTTCCCTCGTCCCGTCTTCTTGTACTTAGGCCAATTTTGGCCTAAGTATAGGGGGACCCTCCTCCTCAGTTCCGCTATATCACCCTGTACTTGAACCGAGCCTTGGCTTCATGGCACTTGTGCTATGAGGACATAGCAAATTTTAAGTATAGGGGGGTATACCGTATATTATTGTATATTACTTTAACCTTAGCTCGCGTTTTTAAAACTTTTTAAAATTTTATTTTTTCGGGCTGGGTTTTGGTAAACTAATGAACTGAGTAAAAACCTGTAAAAATTCAAAATTGAGGGATTAATTTTTGTAAATATTCCTGTATTAAAAAAATATATTTGAAAATCTTTCTTGGAAGTTGACTCTGACTACTAGGTTTAGTAGACATTTTCAGTGAGGGAACCTCGGTCTCCCTTAGCAGAGTGGGTGGTTTAGAGGACATCGCATACGGCCCCGTCCTCAAGTAACACAGGCCTCGGCCTGTACTTACACCCATACTGGTTGAAAGTGTATACTTTTATTTGAGCGTGAGCTAGTCATTGTCTCTCCGAGGAATTAAAAAAAGGTATAAAATTAAAACCCATAAAAATTTGCAAAAGATAAAAATCACACAAAAAATCACTAACCCTTGGAGTTGGTGTATTCCTGACACTTTCACACTCACGCAAGGCTTGAGGATTTTGAGGACACTGGATCTCTGGGATCTGAAGAGTCTGAGTTAACATGCCTTAGTCATTAGGGTTTTTCTGACTTAAATATCCACACTCCTCTGGTTTGAAAGATTTGAGTGCTATATTGCACTCTTTATCTCTATTTTCAAGAAAATATGATCAGCACAGTCACTTCCACAACTGCATGATTGATGAGCTGAGATGAGATATCACTTGAGGAACTAGGATCAGAGATTTAAATTTAGAACCGATCTTATGATATTCGAGGATGGGATAAAGTTAATGAAGGCTTCAGAAAACCTGAGTGTCAGCAAAAACCCTAGCCAGTATGTGAACAAGATTCATATGCTATCTCTTGATATTTACCTAAAAGTGCCAGGGTGCGATGAAACTTAAAGGAACTTGTTGATCAGTGTGCGCCAATCTCTTGGTAAAAGCAGTGGAGCTAGCCAACAAAAGAAATGAAATGTCAAAGAAAAAGCTCTAAATCCAAAGTCAAATTTCAAATGAGCTTCCACCAATGGCAAGCGCTCCCAAACATTTTCAAAGTGTCCACTTGGACCAAGCGCTAAATAGGACCAAGGAGTCGGGCTGACACCACAAAAAGGGCCCTGCATCGTAAGCGATACAAGTCTGGGTGTCGAAGGTATCTTAGATACTCAGAAAAGACACACCCAGGTGTACTCCCAGAAAAACAAGTGCAGACGACTCCAACTCTCTTGACGGACACATTGATAAACAAAGTATTAATATACATGTGTTGAGTAAAAAGGCACTCGAGAGGCCCCTTGTTCCAATGTGAGGGTGAGAAAATTATACACAATCCTAGTACCTCCATCATCCGGCCGTCCATCAACATTTCAAAGTCTGACAAACTAATGAGACGGTGGACTGAAGCAAGAGTAGATTTATTCCCTAGTATTGAGGATTAGGTCTAGAGGAGAGTCTTTGGGACTGGAACTTTGGGTGATGCATCGACTAGGCTCTCATGAAATGCAGTACACTAAATGTCATATCCTTTAGGATCACTTAGGTCAAGGGTCTTCGAAAGATCAAGCCTTGAAATTTTCACACGCACTGTCAGGAATTAATCTAACTCCTTCATTCTTTAGATGCTCGAGGACGAGCATGGTTTAAGTATAGAGGTATGATGAATCTCGTATTCATCATGCTAAAAACTCCTTATTAAAATCCCTGCTTAAACAATCCAATAAAAATATCCTCTAATTTTCCATTTTTATCATGTACCATATTGTGTATAATTAACCCTTAATTATTTGTTTTTAATTGTCCTTATTTTTCTGTAATTATTTTATCACTCAAAAACCCCTAAAAATTAGGTAGATAAGTTGTCTATAATTCACTGACCTTTAAAACCACTAAAAAATACAAAAACAACTCAAAACCACAAAATCGGTGTTTTTATCCCCTTAAAAATACCCCCAAAAATAGCTTTTATACAGATGACCTATTTTGGCTTTTTGCCCAACATGAAAATTGTAGATCTTGTCGAGACGAGCAACTTTCATGTTTGGACTTTTTCCAAATTCGGCCCCTAACTATTTCTTTTCTAATTTTCTTTGTAATTTATTTTGAATTTTTCTCATTGGGCCACGTGGCGCTCTTTGGAGCAGCCACGCGGCCCGCTTCATCTCTCGCCACCTGGCGGCCTCCTGGGCTGTTGGATCACTCCAATCCCGCTCGCATCTGAGCCCTTCATCGCGCATCATCCCTCAGCCGCCCGATCTGATCTCAGATCAGATCTCCACCATCACTCCGCGCCCCTTCCACAGTCGTCCGATCATCTCACCATCTAACGTCTTACCACCTGCCACGTCGTCTCCCTATCCATCACCGTTAGATCGCCCCCTCATTCAATCCCAACCACTCGCTCCCGCCTACTTCGTGGCCACACGATCAGATCGTATGATCTGATCTCCACCTTCCGTCAGCGCAATCATCCTGACCGTTGGATCGCTAGATCCAACGGTTGACCAATCATCCCCTACCTCCAGACACCCCCTACTCCAGTCGTTACATCATGTAAAACCACCGCCCCCTTCCTATTTTAGGAAGGACCTCCGACCACCTCCTTTCGCTCATAACGCACCTCTGCGTTCCCCGTACATCCGCCATCCCCGCGTAACTCTCAGGACCCCCCTCCATTACTCCCACATTCAAACCTCCTCCTTCGAAACCATCCCCATCACCACCTGCACGCCTCCACCTCTGCCTTTAAATAGTCGCCCTCCGCCTCCATCAGCGATCGTCCACCATTTCGGGGCTCCAGCCTAGTCTCCCCCGCCCCTCCGGTGACAGCGGAGAGGGCGGGGCGTCGAGGCAACGATGGCTGGAGTTCGGTGTCGACCCACGGCCGATGTGGCCGTGTCACGGTGTCTCCGGCACCACTGAGCTCCGAGGACTGCAGCTGGCCTCGCGGGCAACGACCCGAGGGCCACCCAGGTCCTCCGCCCAAGCTGATTCCCTCCGCCAACACCTCGCTCCGGCGAGGTGAGTTTTGTCATTTCTTTTCTTAATTTTCCCGACTCCATAAACCCCCAGACACCCTCATCCGACCAGCCTACCATCTCCGCCCGACCACCCTCGTCTTCGCCGACCCCCTTCCCGTTCTCCAGAACCCCGAACACTCCGATCACCTCCTTCGCCGCCTCGCCGGAGAAGGAGACCCCGGGCCCCCGCTTCCAGCCACCCCACGGCCCTCAGCTCACTCACAAACCCTCACGCGCACGCTTCGGCTATTCCTTTAACATTTTGCAGGTTCATTGGCCGGAGTTCAGACCGGAGCATCTTCACGATCTTCTCCTCCGACGACGCTTCTTCAACTCGCAGCTCCGATCATCCTTGGAGCATCGCCGGAGTGCCATCGTCTTCGCAGCATCCCCAGCTAACTTCTCTGACCATCAGACGTGTCTGCGGCAGGCGGCGGAGCTCTATCGACCTCGCCGGAGCCCCGCCTACTCTGGTGGGTCGCGGAGGAAGAAGGTGGTACAGCCTCCGTCCGATCCTCCTGATCGGACGGTTGAGATAAAGACACGTGGCAGCCCGAGCCTCTCCTCCAGACCAATAGGCTCGGGTCATCCGAGCTTCAATCCGAACCACAGACAGATGCCACGTGGACCCGAAGCTGAGGGCTGACCCGAGCCTAGCCCCTCACGTGCAGAGCACGTGAGGTACTAGGTAACTTGCATGAAAGACCCTGTGGTTTATGGTAATTGCATACAGGTCCCCAGGCACGTGCCTCACGTGCGTGCCTGGGTATTTTACAGGGAAGCCCTCCAGAATTTGAATAATTGCAGAAAGGCCCCTGCGCGCAAATGGAGAAATTACAGAATGGCCCAGGCTGTTTTTGGTATTTGCATTTAGGTCCCTCCAGGGACCTAAATGCAATATTTATCCCTTTATTTTATTGCATTTTTATTACAATTATGCCCTTGCACTGTTTCTAGCATAACTTGAGCATCGTAGGTCCAAATTGCATGATTTTAGTGTCGTTTTGATCCTTGTTTTGTCCTCTACATTCTAGCATGCTTAATTGTCTTATTTGCTCCTGTTTAATTAAAGTGAATTTTTATGTGGTAAATGGACCCTGCCCTCTTTGCCTTGCTTGAATTTGATGACCACTCTTTATTGTTGCGATTAAATTGACACTAGTTTCATTTTTATCATGCTGCTCATAATTTTTAAGGGTATAATTGTAGGCTTTATTATTCTCTTGCATATTCATCCATGCATCTCTTTATAACTTGCATAAAAACAAAATAAAAAATTGCATGCATCATGGCATTGCCTTGTAAATAGCATAGTTTTGCATAATTTGCATATGGACCTGAAATTGAGATTAATTGACATTGAATTTCATGAATCAAAATTCAAAAGCTATAATTAAGCAGATGTGTCCCTGTGTTCGACCTTGGTAGACTTGCCAAGCATAAATAGTCCACAACATTCAAAGACTGTGGTTTTTGCTGAACCGAATTCGCCTCCTGTACTACAGCATTATTTATATTTATTAAAGAGGCGAATTTCACGCTCATCAAGTGCCTTGGTCACGGATCTGCCTCTGCATAGTCTCCAGGGATGCTAACAAGGAATTGTTGATGGCCGCCTGATCAAATATGAACGGAGGGTGATCATGGTCATCCGGGTGCTCGCCTCTGTCTGCCATCACTGGATTTTCTGAAAAAGCAAAAGAGGCCGTCTCAGGTGCTGTCGAATGATCTGAACTCTGTGATGCACTGAATTATGAAACTATTGGACTGAGAGAAGGAGAATGGGAAAGGTGGTCGAGGGGGAACAGGGTGGATGTAAACTCGGGCTCGGAGAGCGGACTCTCCGAGGTAGTCCTAGATGAATAAGGAGGAGTGCTGGATAGCGGTACCGACAAGGTCGGCCTAAGAGATCTCCGTCCCATCATCTTGATTATTGGAAAGAGTAGAGGGAATGCAGGAGAAGAAGAAGAGTGAAATGAGATGCAACAAAATTGCGCACAATTGTGCTGTGTTTTTGATCTTGACCTTAATAAATATAGCAACCAAACACAGAGTAGGGGTGAGTTCACCAACTCAACACATGAAGCCGTGAAGGTTCGGCTTTTATCTTGTCAATTTTAGCTTGCTTCAGGAATTAGTCTTTTCACGAGTCCTTAGAGCGCTACGCCTAAAGGAGAGAGAGTACTACCGGAAAAGTATTCCCGTACTTGTCCTCCTCCTGTGTAACCTGTAACTTGCGCTTTTTAAGGTCCTTGTAACCCTTCCTGGATCCCTACGCAGCCAAAGAAATAGAGGGAGGAGGCCGATAGGCGAAACCGATACTTCGGACCTCGCTCGCAACGGAATCACCCGTGAGCGTACAAGGTCCTACTCGGACGCAGCCGATGAGACAGACACACCCGTGAAGGCGTGGCCTAAGCTCGGTACTTCGGACAAGGTCGATGCTCACACAATAGTGAGTCACCAATGGCGACCAAGCCCTACTCGACTATGTGCGATAGTAGTGCCAATACTTCGGAAATCCAGGCGATACACAAGGCAGCCACAAGTTGGGTTTTTGGCTCTAATCCTTACGAAGCGCTCACCTCACTTGGAAGGAGACCTTCCCATGCAACCTGAATACAAGTGAGGGTGTTACTCTCCCCAAACAATGAATCCAATTACCGATTTTATTTTAGGTCAAGGTTTTCTTAGCAGTCCATTTTTTAATTTTTTTGGTGTTGTCACTTCTTTTGAGTGACTTCAAACATGCGCCTAACGGTTTTTGTATTTTCTTGATCCTACTTTGTTCCAAAAACAGAGGGAGAATAGAGTCGGAAAAGCCGTGCAAGTTGACACCAAGGTGGAAATCTCACCTTTGTGCCTAAATGATGCATGCAAAGTGAGAAGACTTACAGCGAATCCCAGCTCTCTCCATGCGGGATGCAAAGCAGAATTTATAAACCTAGCTACATGGCGAAATGTAAAGCGGAAATCGTCATAGGGTAGGCAGCTGCTAGCGTGAAGAACCACAAGCTAACCACTAACTCTCAATCCTAATGTCCGGTCTAGGCTCACCCCTCCTCTGCTCAACACTTTTGAGTTAGGAGAAAGCGCTTGTGTGGAGTGAGCTCGCGGCACGCGGATCGAAAGCAAATGGTCAACTATTTAATTAGTCTAAGTCCAAATACGATCTATAGGAGCATGCAAAGGTGATTATTGTGTTTGGACCTATTCTAATCGAATCAAGCAAGCCTACATCTAAGGGCTCAATCCACAGAAGAAATGAAAAGGAAAACAAATCCGGAAAATGACAAGCGGGAAAACGCGATAAAAACCGCGGTGAGCCCCCGGGTGAACAAACACCCGGAAATTAGGCCCGGTAGTGTCTCAAGAGTCCAAGTGTCCGAGTACCTGTATTATTACAAATTATCAAGCACTCTCTCACAAAAATAAAATGCAAGCTAAACTAATCACTCTCTCACTCCTCCTGCTCTCTCCTGCCGGCTTGGCTAAAGAATAGCCGGCTCCGCTTCCCAAGAATGCTCCGGGTCACCTAAGCGATCCGCCTCGCTCCGCGGTCCCTCGCAAGAAGATAAGAGAAAAGTGGTCAGAACAGCTCAACAAGATATATAAAAAATGCAAGAGATAGAAAATAAAGCAATAGTAGACAATCAACACAATCAAACAAAAATGAAAAACTACTCGCTGTCGCTCCCCGGCAACGACGCCATTTGATTTAACCGAAATTAGGTGATCTTAAGTTCCACACAAAGTGGGAACTCAGTCGAAGTGTTGACCACACAAATCTCGATTAAAGTCAACAATTAACCCACACTAAAGATCAATAATTAGAAATTAATGTGGAGTTAAAATTTATTTTTAACTCTGCACAAATGATGTATAGAGGCAAGTATGCAGAGAGTTCGAACACAGGGAGCAAACAGGGCAGATCAAATACAAGTATGTGTGTGAATGTGTGTGAAGTCTACACTAAGCAAGCAATCAAAGGAATTTTTGTGGGTTTTTAATTTTTTATTTTTAATTTTTTTATTTAATTTTTATATTTTTTTTGATTTTTAATTTTCTGATTTTTTAATTTATATTTTATTTTTTTTTAATAATGGAATTTAAAAACAATGTAATATAAGACAAGCTAAAGTATTTATAAAAATGTGCAAAAATAATCAAAAATTCAGAAATAAAATGTTTTTGATATCTTTAGGATTTTTTACTATTTTTGTGATTTTTGGGTATTTTTCAAGGTGTTTTTGGTATTTTTAAATGCTGAAATAAATCAAAACAGTGAACAGTGTACTGGCTGTGAGCAAAATGGAAATTAAAAAATAGACAACAACTACAAAATATTTTCAAACTATTTTTCAAAGAAAGCTAATAAAATGTAGAGTAAACAAGAACTGAGTTTGTAATTTTTGGAGTTTTCTTTGATTTTATATATTTTTTTGAAGTTTTTGAGTGTTTTTGAATTTTTAGTGTTTTTCTTTTGATATTTTTAGTGATTTTTGGATTGACACTAAAATATGATAAAATACACACTAGGGATTTTTTTTGGAATTTTTCGAGGTATTTTAATATTTTTTTGGTATTTTCTAAGCTGGACAGTAAAGAAAAAGTATGTTTTTTATTTTTAATAAATAGAAAAGTCAAATAAAATTGAAAACTAAAATGCTGGCGTTAAAGAACAAGCCTACATGAACTTAACCCTATTTTTGTGGAATTTTTGGAGGCCAAATGATAATTTAAATAACTAGAACAAGCATCCAAACATTAATCAGGCCTGGCAGGGGTATATATGCATTTTCTCAAACATCCAGGGGCAAACATGCAATACTCCACAAAAGATTACACTTAATATTCAATTTTCAGTACGAAACACCAATTACAAAAACCCGCATGGGTATCTTAGCAATTTTCCCACCAGGGCGCATGACTTGCACGCGCCTGGAGAGGACCGAAAAGTAATATTCCAAAACCCAGGGGCTAACTTACAATATTTCCAAAAACATAACACTTGATATGAAAGTTTTGGTACTGAAATGAAATAAGACAAAGACCGAGGGCCTCAGAGCAAAATGCCCTCACCTCACGTGTACAGGTCACGTGAGGTGACGTGGTAGAGGACCTAAATGTAAATAAAATAAAGACGAGGGTCTTTTTGCAAATTTTACAAAAAATATTACACTACAGACGAAAGTTTTAGGACTAAAATATAAATACAAAATACACGGGGGTTTAGATGCAAAATACCCTTGGCACGCGGATCCAACGACTGCAGATCGTCACTTATACACGTGGCATGAATCCAGCGGTCGACGACGCTTCGCGTGGACGGCAGAGATTAGATCATCTGGCGACGATCGGACGGTGGCGACGTGGCGCGATCCAACGGCTGCTGCTCGACCTGGGGGAGCTCTTCAATCCGACGGCTGAGAGGCTGGGATCAAGAACAACGTCAGTCGCCGACGAGGGCGAACTTCGCCATTCCAGATCTTCTTCCTCCGGCGATGGCACGGCTTCAAAATGGACGTGGAGCTTCCTGGGGTTCTTCTCTTTCTCCTAGAGGCGTCAAAAGACCACGGCGACGACCGTGGCACTCGCAGGCGGTCGGCGGAGCTGGAGGGCTCGGCTGAGCTCCGGCGAGCGACAAAATTGCGCCCAGGCGCTAGTCAATGCACTTTGACCCTGCAAAAATGGTTAAGAGGTCCAGGGCAAAATGTCTGGACCTTAGGTGACCAGAATCGAGGCTAAAAGCGAAGCGGCGATGGGTGGCCGGAGGTGCGCTCCGGCGAGGGGGTATGATTTGGCGAAATGACTGATGGAACTTGAAATTTCTTGAGGGCTTATGATCCTAGAGCTAAGGCGAACCTATTGAGCTAGAAATAAATGGGGGAAGGGGCCCTCAATGGCCGGAGCCAGAGGGAGTAGGGTACCTCGACCGCCGGTCTTGCGGGAGGTGGTGGAGACGCCTCTGACCTCGGTCGCCTTGGCTGAGGGGCTTGTGGTGGAGCTGTCACCTCCAGGAAGCTCGGAAGCACGAAGGTGGCGACGAGGGGTGGATCGAAGGGACTCAATTTGAATTCAAAGTAGGGGGGTCGCTTATATTGGGTTTGACCCGAGGTGACAGGGGTCCAAAGATCGACGAGCATCTGGCAAATCTTGGGTCCAAAGACCAAGATTAAGCTCGGGCGAGCTAGATAGATGGTTGGTGAACAATGTTGCAGAAGGATGCAACACAAAAAAGTGAAAGATTCAGCATCGATAAATCCACAAACGTGGGCAAAAAAATGAGGTTGTCAGGAGCTACAGGGGTAGGGCGACCAGTTGACCGAAGTCAACTGTCGACGCCTCCTGGTTGGTCCACGTGGACCAACCAGGAAAAACCCTGATTTATTATTTTGTTAATTCATTTAAAAATAGAAATAGGCTGAATTAAATAATGATTATAAAATAAAAAACACTCATTATTTTCCGTAGTATTTTATTATGATTTTTAATTGATTTTATGAGGTATATTTTTATAAGTTTACTTTTTAGCCCTATATAGGTATATTACCTATGTATTTAAGTATTTTATTTTTATTTTGTGTATTTTAATTTTATTATTTTTATTTATTATTTTCTAAAATAATACAATACTTTCATACACACAAATATATTTTTGTCTTATTTTTCTGATGTATTCTGTACATTAAATAAAATATAAGTGTGAAAAGTGTAGGTATAAGTATAGGTATAATACCTGTATAATCTATATAAGTTTATTTTTATTTTTATTTTTCTTTGCATTTTTATTCTAATTTTAATGCACATAGTTATTATAAGTAATATTTACATAATTATAAAAATATAAAAATATAAAAATAATGAATACATAATAAATTGAATATTTTAATCAGTACAGCTATACAAGGTGGGTCCAAAACTCAACTATCAAACCGTAGCTCCGCCAAATGCGAAACCACCGCTATTAAATAGCTTATTTTATTCTATATACAATTAAAGGTGAGTTTGTTGCATTTGGAGTTGTCAGTTGTGAGATACGGGTCTGGGAAGTTGGGATTCTGGATTTTTATTCAGATCATAACTTTTTGTCTGTATATTATTTTTCTGTGAAATCAATTTTGTATTTTTATTTATTTAATTATCTACAACTTTCATGTACAAAGTTTCTTTATTTGGTGTATAAAAAGTAGAACAAAAAATAGGTCCCAAAATGAATAAAGAATGAATTAAATAATATAGGTATTTGAACTGTGGTTCTGACCTTATGTCCCCCTACTTTATTCCTTGTCGACCTATTCATCAAGATGCCCAGGTCTCGGGGTTTTGGGTCATAAAATATTTACAATATTTTATTCTTTTTCTTTTCTTTTATTTATTCTATAATTTTGGCTTTAATTACAGTATTTTATACACTATTTAGATGCACATGCATGAATGCTAAGATGATGGAATTAATGCTATTTACAGGTATTTGCTAGGGTTTTTGGTGCCAAAATGATAGAATAAAGATGATGAAATGTGGATTCATCAATAGACGACTAGGAAAAGCAGATATGTGATGCTTTCCCCACTGACACGCTTCACACTAAAAAGAAGAACTCGATGAAATCTGCTGCAAGATATGACACATCTTCTGAAGAGGAGGTGGCCAAAGCGTATATGCAATGTAAATGGAGAGACCGGTCCACTTGATTGAGAGGAGACACCACTATAGGGAGTTCAGACCAAACGATAGAGACCATTCTGCTCACAGCCACATCCAATCACCCTGCCCGTAAGAATGTCCTGAAAAACGAGACGATGGGTCAACAATAGTGCGACAGTGCAAATCCTTCGTAATTTGACTGATAAATAATAAATTGATCAACAAATCTGGAGCATGCAAGACATTTTGTAGACGCATAGACGGTATCAAACTATTCTCCCCCTATCCAATGATGGGGTAGCGGGTCCCATCTGCTATCACAACAGATCACCCTGGTGGAACCTCCCTGTAGAATGTAAGTTTATCTTTGTCTCGACAAAGATGATGTCTCACGCCGGATTCCATAATCCACTCTGAAACGTTAGATCCACGACATGGAGTAAAGGCATAAGCACTACCTGGGGTGCTAGTGGTGGCTGACGTACTGGCAGAGGCTGAAGCAGCTATATCCGAGTTACCTCCTGGAGATTCTATAGAGGCAGGAGGTATGATATCTCGCAGTCTGGCAACAAGTTCCTCAAACCTCTGGTCTGAAGCAGATGCCAGTAGAGATGCAACGTGCTCGGCTAAGGCGTCGATACCAGAAAACCATGGTTAGAATATCATGTATCCTCTATATGGCCTGGGCGATGATAGAATGTGCAGGGCTGACGGATGCGGCTGCCTCTACCACGAGGTCCACGACCACTGAACGAAGAATAGGCTCCTCTGCCTCTGGAGGCTGCCATCACCGAAGGAGGCTGAGTAGTAGCTGTAAACGGGACTGTAATTCTGCTAAGCCTGCGGTACACTTACTCTATTGGAGGAATAGTAGCATTTGCAAGAATCTGCGAGCGAGAAACATCATATTCAGGGTCAAGTGTCGCTAGTAAGATCCCCAACATGGTAGCATTCCTAATTGTCTTCTGCTTCTTGGGAGTCGCTGATGACACGCCTGGCAACTCAGGTTAAGTAAATAATAAACAATGGTCGTTGTGACCCAAATCACCAAGCGCGGTCAATCGAGAAAAATGAATGAACCAGTTAAGAGAAGATCAATCAATAAAAACAATGTAAGCGGCTTTCGCTATTCTTTTTACCTGGTATAGTGACCGGGGTCGAACTCAAGGAGCACGATTTAAAAACTATGCAGTCAAATTTCACAGTTAATTTTTAGTGGTTTTTGAATTTATATTTTTTTGTATTTTTTCTGAATAAGGCACAAAGAATAAAACACACACACACCACACTCCTTTTGTATTTTTCAAAATAGTAAAAAATGCTCAGAAAATTCCTGAGAAAATATTTTTGTGTTTTATAAATTTTAATTTTTTTGATAGTTTTTTTTTGAAATTTTCTGTTGTTTTTGTGATTTTCTAAAAATGAAACAGTGGAAAACAAGGGAACAATGCGCAACTGAGAGTATTTTGCAAGTTAAAAATACTTTAAGTGCCAATACTCCTGGAGATTATATTTTAAAAGAAACTAGAAAGCAATATCTACAATTAGAAACTGAAAGCAGATTTTTTAGATTTTTCTACAAATTTCTATAATTTTTTTAAGATTTTTTATTTTTCACAATTTTTTTGGTTTTTATAAATGAAAAATTCACAAAATTTGGTCAGAAATTAAAACACATCAAAATACACCTGAACTTTTTTGGAATTTTTAAGCAATTTTTCGAATTTTTATAAATTTTGTAATTTCGGACAGAGAAAAATATACAATTTTTGATTTTTTAAAAATATCAAACAATAATAAAATACACTACAAATTTTACACGATGTTCAAGGGCATAACATGAATATCTGTAAATTTTCTCAGAATTTATTGAGCAAGAAAAACCATTTATTTCAATCAAATAGCTTGTAAATGAAGGTCTGTACAAACAGGGATATAAATGTAATTCTTAAAAAGATTTTGCAGAAACTGTAACAAAAAAATAACAATAAGAAAATCTCGCAAATTACCCAGGTGAGAGGGTGTGTTGCACCTGTTATTTCTAGCAGGGACGTTTGCGTAGTTCCAAGAATATCCAGGGGCTTTTCTAATATTTTTCCATTTTTTTATTATTGGAGCCCTAGGTTATCTTTTATTCTTCAACATGGGGAGACAAGGGGGGCCGCCGCCGCCGCCCACGAAAGGAAGGGCCGAGGGTGCGGCGCCGCTAACGAGGGGGGCTCGAGATTGGAGGCATCGCGCTCGGGGCGGAGCTGGGCGGTCGAAGGCGGGACGAGGCACGGCTACGACAAAGTCTGGATGGCTGGAGGATGCGGAGGTCAAGGGCTGGGCGACGGGGGCTGGTTGGCGGCAGGTCCGCCTGGAGTGGGAGGGCTGCACTCAGGCGGGAGCGGCGAGAAAGGGAGAAGCCGCCGTCGCGTTGGGTGCCGGCGCGTGGAGGCACGCAAGGCCGCAGGGGCTCGCGCTGCCGCGTGCGTCTCGTTAGCGACAGTGCCGAGGAGCGGATGGTGGATTCTTTTTTTTGTTTTTAATTTTTTGTTTTTTACTGTAATCAAAGAATACAATGAAAGGAAAAGTTCTTTTTTATTATTATTTTTTTAAAACAGAAAATGTAAATAGAAATAAAAAAAGATTTTTTTAGTTTTTTAGTTTTCATGTAAAATAAAGATTAGAGACACCCAACAATTTTTTTATTAGTTTTCCTGCAAAAATAGAGGTTAGAGAAGAAAGGATTTTTTTAATTCTTCCTGCAAAACAATTGTGAGATAAACAGGAAAAAATTATAATTTTTTATTTATTCACAGATTAGAGATTCGTGAATGGATGTGGATCTCGGTGTGGTGAAAGAAGAGATCCGTAACTCCGGCCACCGTGCATGGTCGGAGGTGATAGGTTGTGCGAGGTAGAATCGTGAATATGTAGAGATCGAGAAAATGGTATGGAAATCGATGTCAGATCGAAAAATATGTGGCGGATATTTTTGGGATTTTTAATATCTAAAACTAATAAAACCTAAGCAAAGATTACACCTACGATTTACCTATGTAAAATGACGAGAAGTAAAATTGGATCTCACCTCGGGGTTCGGAAGTGCTATGATGGCCTCGACGAGGGCCGGCACGCTGTCACCAGACGACTCGGAGGCTAAGCACCTTTCTTCAACAAGAAACCTCTCGGAGATCGGGCTCCTCTCGATTAGAGATCGATCAAGAGGAAATGAGGGAGGAGGAGCCCATTAAAAAGAGACAAAAATAAAAAAATGGAAAATATCTACAAATAAGGAAGGTGTTTATTGGGTGAATTAATAAAATAATTAAATTAATAAATTAATTAAATAATTAATTACGAATTTGGAATAAATAAATAAATAAATAAATAAATGAAAATCAATTAACTACCATAATGGTGGCCATATAAGTTGTGGAATCAAATCTAAAATACATGGTAACTTATTAAGTCAATTAATTCACATGAATCCACTAAATCAAACAATTAAATATAAATTTCGAAAATAAATCAAATTAATTAAATAATATTAGATAATTAATTTTTGGTGGTTTTTATTTAAGGAAGTTACTTGTATACACATATTATACACATATAATACAATGTACATAGGTACAAATAAGGAAATAATTTTTACAAAAGATTTTTTTTTTAATTTTTATTTTTTTTAATTTTTATTTTTTAATTTTTATTTTTTTAATTTTATTTTTAATAAAAACAATATTTACAATTATATACATTATGTAAAAATAAATATGAATAAAATATATACAACAAGTAAATGGGAAAACTGCACAAAACACCCTAGAAAACGACTTTTTAACTGTAACTCCAAAAAATATGAAACTACAGTCATTTGAAAGATAATTTAATTTAGAGTATAATGGAAGTGATTTTGGTTCGATTTGAGCCTGTATGAAGCTGGAATTGGTAGTTCAATTATCGCTTTGCGGCTTTTTCTGGGTATAATTATTTGCAATATATACTTTATTTTATTTTACACTTATTTTCTTATTTACAACACATTTTTATTAACAACTTTTATTTACAAAAATAATTAGTTTGAGATCAAATTATGTACAAATAAAATAATATAAGGTTTATACAAATATACAGGAAAAATATTTACAAAATATTTTTGGATTTTGGACAGAAGACCCTATCTCCCCCTACTTTATTCTTGGTCGATCAGGTCAAGTCTTGACCTTCTCTCGGGGTTCGGGTCAGTCTGTATTTATTGTATAAATACTTCCTTTCTTTTTCTTTTCTTCTTTATTCTTTTATTTATGTACAAAAGTGTTAAAAATGCACATTTAACAAATGCATGCAAAATGGTAATTTTATGCAATTAATGGATATTTACAGGTATTTGACTAAGGAAAAGAGGCTAAAATAAAATAATAAAGACGATGAATCGTGAATTCATCAGCCGCCGTAAGGGGAATGGTGTTATAGAGCTTCTTAAACATTCCTCACAAGGTTGTATACAACGGATGCAAAGGCCGGTCATTCTGCTTGACCGTAAATATGTCATGCTGGAGTTGAAGGATCTTGGTCTTGTTTCACACCTGCGAGTATTTCGCTGCAAGGATGTCCCACATCGCCTTAGTAGTGGGCTGATGGAGTACATCATTAACAATCTCCATTGTTAGTGTATCGGAAAGCCATACTTTGGCATACGAATCATCGGCCTCCCATGAGGCATAAACCCCATTTTCTCTTCTGGGTCATCTTAGTAAGAATGCGCTTCTTACCATTTGACTTCATGAGACTCATGAACTACATAGCCCAGAGCCCGTAGTTTGTCCCATCCATCTTGACAATGGGTGTTGGACCTTTGAAAGCGCCTATGGTGGGCATGCCGACCTTGTTTTCTGGCATTCTTGCTGGAGATATAGAACTAGGGTTTGTAGACCAAGGAACAAATGCCTACACAAACATCTGAGGATGCATATGTAGACTTATGCACTCAAATCCATAGGCGATGATGAGAGAGAGGAGAAGGGGGGGGGGCGAGAGAAGAGAGAGAGAGAATTCGTTGTTTATACCAGAGAACCCTAGGCTCTCTTATATAAAGAAGGCCTATGGATAAATTACATAAGATGGATAAAAGAAAATAAACATAACAAAAAAGGTACATAGAATATTGAAAATATCTCTACAAGAATGATTTTGATTTTTTTGTTACCATGCTATTTAGACATTGATACCATGTTAGCATCATACTAGATTCTATTATTTCGATGTCTATTTGTTTTTGTCCAGGGTTATTTTGATCGAGTAAATAGTGAAAAAGGGGAATTTATTGACATCATTCAATTAGTTACTTTTTTTAGAATGAGGATCAAGTAATAATTATCATGGGATAAGTGATAGTTGTTGAGGAACAAATAATGTGATCAAAGGATAACCGCCTAGCTTCATAGTAGAGTTTTTTGCACCACAACCTCTATAAACTTTTCTGATCACGTAGTGGTCCCTATATTCTTTACAATCCCCCACAACCCTCACAACAACCATTGCAAGAGTTGATAGAAGGGGTTGTCGAGTAAGTTTGGTTAGTAAGTTTTTAGGGCCCGTTCGGGTCCGGGTTACCTGCGGGTTAGGGGAGTTTACTCCCCTTAACCCACATCCCCTCTCTCTCCGTGGGCTTCACTTTATTCCTTTTTAAAAAAATTAAATAAATCAATTTTACATCATCAATCCTATCAAAAAATAACATATTATACCGTCATATCATATAAAAATTATAAACTAATCCACTTCTACTCACTTTTCCAAACTTCAATACAATCACATCACAATACCTATTCACTTTTTCAAACTCCAATACAATCATATCACCCCAAACCCACTTCTAACCCACCCCCATTTTAATCCTCTATCCAAACACTAAAACACAAAAATAGGTTACCCTCTACTAGTTTAACCCGCCTTAACCCGCCAACCAAACACATCCTTAGGGGATTGTAAGGTACGTATGAAAAATACAGAGGTCTCACGCAAGTAACAAAGTTTATAGGTCGTGATACAAAAATCCCCAACATAGTAAAATACATAAAAATCCCTGAAATATACATCCAATTTCAATATCACACTCAAAAAATAAAAAGATTAGTAAACTTTAAAAAGTACTAGTATGATACCCAATCAAAGTTAAAAGTTAGTTGATCGTTTTATCTTTCGACAAATTCTAAAGATCGAGTACTGTTACTTTTTAAAGTTTATTGAAATTAGGTGTATAGTTGAGGGGCTTTTGTGCAATTTAATAAAAAACAAAAAATGGAAATCCAGTGTATCTCGCCTTTCTTCCGTCACAAAGATAAGGCTCTCGAGTCTCGTCTCTCTCTAAGCTCTCCCTCCGGAAGCACCTTCCCTCCACCTCCAATGGAGACCCTTACCTTCAACCTAAAACTCATCTCCAATCTCCTATCCCTCACCTTCCATAGTACGAGATTCCGCAGGTGACCCACTTCTTCTCTTCTCGTCTCTGTTCTTCCGGTTCTTATTTTGTCTTTAATATTATCCCTGATTGTGTGCAGGTCTCAGCTGCAGGCGATCATATCGAAGGAGCTGTCAAGTAAACATGTAAACAAATCCTACAATTACCACCTAATGATTAGCAAGTTCCATTATAGTAATCCAAGTTTTTTCACTATGATCACTTGGAACCACACTGCTCCATCTAAAATTGCTAAGCATGCGTGGATATATCTACCTGCAGATATTTGTGTTGTATTAACATCGGCAAGCCAAATATTACTGTATATTATCAAGAGTTAGCATCTGAGTTGTAATTGTTTCACCAGATAATCACACTATATTAACAGTCCGTAAATCTGGTTGATTTTGCTAATAGAAGCAAAATAAT
This sequence comes from Ottelia alismoides, assembly GCA_037367405.1. NCBI lineage: Eukaryota > Viridiplantae > Streptophyta > Magnoliopsida > Alismatales > Hydrocharitaceae > Ottelia > Ottelia alismoides. Next base: position 70,362 of record JAZKJV010004362.1, on the reverse strand, counting down.
CCTACCAAAAATGTGTAATATTACCGTAGGTGCAGAATATATTCTGATATAAGTATTTCTTAGTTCTGCAAAAGTAGGGATTATCGGATCTTTTTTGGAGTTTGATGATGAGTGGACTCTCAAGATTTCTGCAGCAGAATATATTGTAAAACCTGCTTACTGTAGAACATCCATCTGCCTTTTAGGAGGTACTGTTCTTAGGCCAAACTCTGCACTGATGGTTTTATTTAGAAACGTATGTGCCAAGTAATAACTATGCTTAAGGTCAGCCAGGCAAAAGTTGTAAAATCTGAGTTTACACAAGAACCACGGTAAGAATTTGGGTTTAGTTAGAATTTACATGCGTTAATTAAATTTCCAGTCGCGAATCCAGTTAGCTGCTTTCAGAAGACATGAGTGTGACTGGCACCATAAGGAGATGTTCGTAATGTTCAGATACCTGAGCTGTAGATACTTGGAACATAGTTTTAGAATAAATCATATCAATTGCTCAAGTTTTTCTTACATATAGTTGAACCAGTTTTTTTTTCGCATGATTGGCAACATAATTTTGAAAATTGCATTTTTTTTAGCACTGGAAAACGGATTTGGGTGTGTTGATCGTGATGGGTAACTCTGTAGTCCGTCTATATTGCTAGAGTTGGTTAAAAGTAATGTTTGTTGTGCTACATATTAATCGAGTTTTTTTACATACCCTTGTTTTCTCAACTTGTAACAGGCGAATACAAAGAAATGCACAGCAACTTGGGCAACTCGAAGCCCCTACAAAGCGATAGCTTGTATTGACAATGGCATCCCATGGTTCTTGTCGTCTCTCCTCGTCCTCCAGCCATTGCCTTCCATTGCTTTCGAAGAAGCGCATAGATATCCCAACATTGGACCAACTCTACTAGAAAACAACTCCCATTTCTTGGTTCTGGCAGATCTAGACCCAGCAACTGCAAAGATACTGGTTGGCATCATGGGGCCATTCCTTTCGGGCTTCGGCTTCCTGTTTATCCTAAGGATTGTCATGTCATGGTACCCCAAGCTGCCTGTGGGAGAATTTCCCTATGTGATTGCGTATGCCCCGACCGAGCCGATCCTCAGAGTGACAAGGAGATTGATACCACCGGTAGGGGGAGTCGATGTCACGCCCGTGGTCTGGTTTGGCCTGCTGAGCTTCTTGAACGAGATCCTGGTGGGACCTCAGGGCCTTCTTGTTCTCCTCTCGCACCAAGTCTAGCATCCATGTTATCTTGGAGGAGAGACTACTTGCTGCACAGATACCGGAGTTGTGATGTTAATTTCCAGTAGAGTTGTGTTCTACAGAATTGGATTCAGTTGACTCATTACAGAAATATTGTCTTTGTTCCCATCTACATTCAGCTAACTACTGTAATATAGATGGGATTGTCCACATAAAAATTGAAATCATGGTAAAAATGCCCATAACAAAGTAACAAGTTCCTCCATAGAAAATAAATATTGGTAACAATAGGGCATGTAAAAATGTGTGAATACAGTTGACAAACCAAACCAGGAAAAGGGGAATTTGATGTAATTATGTTGTTGGCCATTGGATTCCATCCTATCGACTAGGATTTTCCTAGCAACACTTACAGTGAAAAATCATACAATAGCATATAGAAATCATATTGATGTGAACAACTACTGGAGTTTGATAACTTACCTAATTTTTTAATTTTCATGCCATTTAAAACCATCCAAAAATAATTTCAGTTAAATGACTTTCTAAAATTGATAAGATTTGAATTGTAATCTGGGGGTGGTGAACGTTGGATTTCTTTAAGTTCATACTTATCCATACTATTCACAACAAATTCTCCATGGCCCCAACCATCTAGCGTTTAAAAATGCTAGGGTTTTAAAATACTCATTAGAAGGAATTGTACACTATTCTTTGCAAAGATGAAGCAACCCTCCATGCATACAGCTTTGTTAAGGAAAATAAGAAATATATACTGCAGAATGAGAAGGCAGTAACCATCTTATCTTGGGATTGCTTGTTTCAAGATAAAGTGTCATTATTCCACAATAAGTAAGTCCTATGATCGATCTGTTTGCAAGCAATGAGTCCTTGTAATAATGTCACTGAAGACCTGATCTTTTTTATATACTCAAAATATTCTAAATATTCTAGGGGAAGATATTGCAAGCTTCTTTTATGTCCTTCCGATTTCGACATGGTCAAAACATACAATGGACTCAAAGGTTGGTAATTAGGACTGATGATTGAATGAGTCATGCGAAATTAGTTAAAATTCGTTCGATAAAAATTTGTAAAAAATTGATTCGAAATACTAATGGAATTTGAATTTGACTCGTGGATTTGATTCTCAAATGAATCGAATATGAATTGACCTGAACTAGTTCGATAATAATTCGATTTGATTCGATATTTAGATACAGTCATACATACATATCCATATATTTATATTCATATATATAATACATCCATACATATATACATGTGTATAATATATACCTATTTATATACACACAAGTAACAAGCTCACCTTTGCCCGATTCCTTTCCAAATATTTCCATGCAAGGAGCTATAACATATTTCCATGCAAGGAGTTATATCAAAGAGTTGACATGCATTTAATCCAATTCATTCGTATGTAAATAAAAGTAGAATATAATATATGGATATGTGTTAGCAGATGTTAGGGCATTTAATCTACGTTGAAAGATTTAGCATGTGCATTGTAATACTAAGCATAACATGTCAAAGTATGGTAATGAAAATAGACAGTTTCTTATTTCAATTTTGATTGCATCATTTACAAAGTTATTGATCATACTTTGGTTGCTAAATACGAGAGAAAAAAGCATCACCAGATTTCTGTTGCAGCAATCATCTAAGATAGTCCAATACCAACTTACTACATTGATTAACTGGTTACTCTTGAACGTATTATCATACCTAAGCTCCATTTATATGATTTATAATGTTCAGACTTCACCGACAAGATTTCCCTACTCCCAATCTACATCGACATGACTTTTTTAGGGAAATACATCCACATAACTTGTCCATGTGTGACGTGTATATGCAACATTAAGCCCTCGTAGTGAGACCCAATATCCTTCCTTCTGCTTTTATAATTAAGTGCAAGTGGTTTGGCTTTGAAATACGTCATGAGTGAGAGATGTTGGTCCTTCGTGCAGTGATTATACAAAACATCTAAGTTCGCATATCTACTCCATATTTTAGCATAGTTAGTAGATTGGTATGAGTTATGCAATAAGTTACCGTTGCACCCAAAACAACGACGAAATGCGACGAAAATCTCGACATTGGATAACCCACAACCCTCGTAACTGAATGTATAAAAACATCGAAAATCCGACAACAAATAGAAGGTGAAAAACTGTAGCTCAGGGTCATCCCCTGTAACTCTCCCTCGTCTGAAATGGTTGTTCGACAACATTTAGAGTGAATTCATCGACTCCATATGACGAGGTCTTTGCGACGATGTCCTCAGATCTCTGATCAGCCATCGAAAAATCTTTCTGGTGGTGGAACTCTGGAGAAGGGGGCAGATCTCCTACGAGGGCTAATTGGTCTGATTAATCAAACCACTTGGGGTGCACCTCTTTATATAAACTCAACCTAATCAGATCTGAGTTCAGGTCCAGGTTAGAAAGCCATAAACTGATCGTATTTTCCATGTAACTTCCTCATACAGACTTTGATTTCGATGTTTTTGGGATCATTGGAAAGGTATTGATGGCTACTACAAGATAGAGGCATGCGGAAGCAAAGAGGTAATCGGGAAGAAAGGTATGATACTGATGGAGAACATTCTTTCTACTTATAAGGGGGTAGTCTCATGTTTCAGCTATATACTCTCAATCCCTGATCATCAATGGGAAAGTGCAAGAGGAGCGGAAGTCCTTCCTAAATCTTATCTTAAGTAAGATAGCGAGAAGTAGGCTTTCGTCGTGAGGAATGATTGCGGTAATTCTCTGTCTTCCTTATTTTTGTCTTTTCCTTTTTTTCCTCTCTTCTATCACCTCTTTCTTTCACATGTGTGGAAGTATGGCTTACCTTTGAAAGTTTGCAAGGGCCAATTTCTTTCTAGTCTTTAGGGATCGTAGTAGTTGTGGCGCTAATCAAAGGGACCTTTTGTCGTATTTTTATAAAATATGTGTATAGGTAACACTTTTTCTTTGCTTTTACCTTTTGCTTTTCATGTTAGCGTTCTTCTCTAACAATGACCAACACCTATCTCATTTGAACACCGGATCATGTTTGAAACTCAGAATTTATGTTTCCCTATTTCACTTTGATATCCAGTATTATATCTAATACTTTCAGGTTTTGATGTATGTTTTTCAATGAAAAGTTTTGAGACCATGTAAATATGTGGACTATTCTCTATATAATATAAACGTAATCAATTAAATATTTTTTTGACATTTTTTTTGTAAATTTGATTCTAAATGTTAGTGATTGCATATATTATTGATGTCATTACCGTGTATTTATATCTAAAATAGGAAATTTACGACCCCGTTATTCAAGATAAGGGACATGTATCAATAACTTAACGTGAAATTTACTTCGTGATAGGGATTACTTTCAATCGATGTAACCTTGTCATTTAACACAACCAACAAGAAAATAAATGACAAAATTCATTAAATTTATAAAGATATCATCCTAGATAAGGTGTGGCCTTTTCAAGGAGCTTGATTCTTTCTTTGCAAGGATACCAAAATGAAAGGAATAGAAAAGTTAGATCTTTTTTCCTAGCTTAAAATTAGATGTAATATCATGTGTGTGTTCCCATAATATTGGTCATGCATCGAAACTTTAATCGCTAAGACAATAATGTGACCATGAAAGATTGACATGCAAGGCATTAACTTGACAAGCTTTTCTTATTTAATTCTACAAAAAAGAATATATTATACAATCAGGGAGAAACCAAGAAATTTTTATTTGGTAAAAAATAGGTTTCTTATTTAAAAAAGTAAAGCAAAAAATCTTATTTAATTTTACAAAAAGAATATATTAATCAGTTAGGGAGAAACAAAAAGTTATTAATTTGGTAAAAAAAGGTTTCTTGTTTTACAAAAAAGTAAGGCAAAAAATTAAGGACATGTCTGGTTCAGGAACAAGTATGAATAAGGATGAGAAATAAGCTGGAATAATGCACTATTCCTGTTCAGTTGGAATGATATGAATAAGGTTGAATATGGTAGGTATGGTAGAATAACGATATGAATACATGTGAAATAAGGCAGAATAAGAGTAGAGAGAGAAATGTAAAAGGAGGAATAGTCATATAAGGAAGAAAAGGGGAGGAGAATAATATCCTTATTATTGGAGTTATTATCCAAACGAACACTGCAAGTGTTTTTGAATGGAAACATTTTGACCATGTTATTTTCATCAAAATGCAGATTCACTGGAATAAGAGGTTAATTCTTTGTTCGATGCGGTTCTCAAGAGTACGGCTATTCCTATCTACATCTCATTATTTCATCTTATTCCACTCTTATTTCTATCCTTATTCCATCTTATTCTTTTTATTGGTATATTTCCAACCGAACAATAGATTCTTATTTTGCTTATTTTTCATCTTAGTTCCTGTTTATTCTCGGAAGGAACACCTAATAAGGTTATATCCCATGATATATACTGAAAATATAAATATTTTTCTCTCTACTCGAATCTAAGATTTTCCATTGCCTCCCTGAAGGGCGAGAGACTCGGAAATGTCGTTCTCGTTTCCAGGGAGAAATCTCGATTCTTTCTTCTATACTCTTCTCCCTCCATTCCATCTCTCTCCTCTCCCTGCTCTCATCCTTAATCTTCCCTCGGACTAAACCATCCCAATCTCGATCACCCTTTCCTGTTGTTCGATCGAGTAGCTCGGAGGCGCCCCATCGAGAAAAGTCTATTTTTTCCTTATTTTTCCAACGAATTTCTGCCGACATCAATATGGACGAAGAACAACCGAAGGTCGCTTCCTTGATCCGCTTTTTCATTCGTTCTTTCCTTCATCCATATGCAGTGGTTGTTTGTGATTTGACTATTCTTCTCACATTTTTTTAAAATGTTTTTTCCCCTTGTTTTAATGTTTGCTTTGTATGAATCTTCCATTTGTTTTGTTCCATCTGCTTGCATCCTCGAACCCCAAAACCCTAATCAAGTCCTCCTCCTCTGGTGCACTATTTTCTCCTTTCTTGTTTCTGTTTGACCCTTTGTGGGAGTTAGTTAGTTGTTCTTGTTTCTTTTGCTGAATCGTCCGAGAGGGTATACAAATTGTTGGCATGATTTTTTTTTATCTTTTGAGAATTGGCCCGGCAGAGGTTTTGATTCTCGCGGTGTAATTGGATCTTCTAGGATTATATTTCAAACAGTCTCAACAGAGTTGCAATATTTGGTCAAGCAGGGTAAGCAATCAGGGCTCTTGAATATAATAATTGTTGCATGCTGAACTATTTTTGATTACGAAAAATATATCTGAATCAAACGGCAAGATAAGCTTACATGGAAGGGCATTCGTGCAAGGTTCACTGTGGTACAATGTAGGGCCTTTGCGCTTGGTTTTGCAAGAACTTCTGGTGTACGATTATATAAAAATTAAAATGGAATTTGGGGTGCCGAAAGAGGATGTGTCCATTATCCTCATAGGCAGTGATGCCAGGTAGGGAATGATGCCCGGCAATGATGATCAGCTGGTTAGTTTGATTAAGTTTAGAGGAGTTGAGGATTGTTTAAAAGCTCTCTCTGTCACTCTGTGTTAGGCTTGAATCCATACTTTCTAAATTTGCAAATAACTATGGTAATATATCCCTTACAATACGAGACTTTAGAGGTTTAACAGTGAGAGCAACGAATAATATGAAGTTAAAACTTATTCCTAGCTAGAAATAAAAACAGTGAAAACTAAATACAGGGGCAACTGGGCAACATGGCTTTGCCTCTTGCACCATATCAGCTATCACGCTGCTATGGTAACTGGGAAATTTCCAGGGTGGCATGTTTCGAGGACCACTTTTAGGAATTCTACAAATATGTTCTCAGTTTCAATTTTAGGGGATGGTCACCCATTTATGTAAATGGCCTTAACATGTAGTTTTACACGCATAAGACAAAGATACTAGAAAAAAGGGCCGTACAAATATGGCAAGAAATTGAACATAATTAACTCACTTTCACTGGGTGTTTAAGCAGTGATATAGCCGCGTCTATATGACATGCGACTTCATGCATGCCTAATTCTTCTCTTAATTTTTTCCTTTCCTGATATTGATTCAACTCACCTGTATCCTTTCCAGAAAATATGTCTAAAAGTTTGATGATTTGCAGGAGAATTGTTGTGCATCTTCATCAGAAAGTCTCGAAACAACTTGTTGGGGATGCGGTTTGCAGCTGCTTCTTTCTTCTTATTCTCCCATATTTAAGTGTGGATGGTGTGGTGCCATAACGAATCGTAACCAGAAAGCGCGGAAAAACGATAGTGCATGTTTTTCTCAGTGGAGGCGTGTACGGGATCATTTCTTTGTAGCTATCTTATTTATGTTCATGTCCTTTGTAATATGTGAGTATCCATTTTCTTTTGAATATATCATACTCAAATAAAAGCTTTTAAACTCACCTCCCCTTAACAAAAAACCATCGGCTTTTTTAAAGAAGAAAAACTCTGCAAAAGAAAGAAAGAATGATTATTACTTGTTGCAAGCTTGTACTGGTTGTTCCAGGTTTTTTAACAGTTTGACATCTAGTAATTTAAATCACAGGTGCTGGTCTTTGGGCAATTTATCCAATGGTCTTTTCTATCAGCTATTTTTGTGGAATTTTCCACTGCACGCTGGCCTCACTGTTGGCAATGTGCACAATTTCCACATTCTGCTTGGCTGCATTCTTACCTGCTGGAGGACCGGCACATGTCTTATGGGGTAGTTATCCAGCCGTTGTTAAAGGTGGACTTGATAATTATACATTTTGTATATATTGTGCAAAACCAAAATGTCCAAGAACACATCATTGTCGTTCATGCAAGACATGCGTTTTAGACATGGATCATCACTGCCCATTTGTAAGTTTGTTTGAATATATGTTCTTTTATTTATAATGAGGTTTGTCTATTTAATTTAGTACTAGATAAACTGCATTTGGACAACGCTAACTCGCCCACACAAGTTAGTGGAAGTACAGAGGTGAGTAGGTCATTTGATTGGTTGCCTGCCATCAAATACAGATGGAGGCCGGGTGAGATGCTCCCGCATCGTAGAGATATAATTGAGAATGAGTGAGATATTTTATTCAATGGGTTTGGGGTTTTTTACATAGCTTGAAACATTGGAGAGACGAAAAGGGAAAATTACATAAATGCCCCAAAAAGGGTTACAAGACTCAATAAATACAACGAGGAATAACCCATTAACTCTAACACTTCCCTCAAGTTGGAGTATATTTATCGATCATGCCCAACTTGAAATCATCCATGAGAGACGTTTGTTCGGTACCATCTTCGTGAATATATCTGCAAGTTGAAAATCTATGGAGGTATGAGGAATACTAATTTTTCCTCCCCATGCCGCATCTCGAATGAAGTGACAATCAACTTCAATGTGCTTAACCCACTCATGAAAAAGTGGATTGGTGGCGATGTAGGAAGCCGACTTGTTGTCACAATATAAAGGGATGTGAGTAGTAGTATGAAGTACAAGTTCATGTAGAAAAGAGACTAGTTAGGTAATCTCACAAGTGGCTTGGGCCATCGCCCTGTATTCTGCCTTTGCAGTCATCTAGAAACCAATGTCTGCTTCTTGTTATGTGGTGTAAGAAGGTTGCCACCAATAAATATAACATAACTTATAGTAGATTGTCGGTCCTCAGGTGTCGGCATAAGTGGTGTCATCAGTATGACCATTGATCCTATAGAAGAGGCCTCACTTTGGAGATTCCTTCAAATATTGAAGGATCAAAAGATCTTCCCACAATGACCATAGAGAGGTCTCTCCATGTGCATGCTTGCTTTGCTTACAACATACGATATATTTGACCTAGTTACAGTAAGGTAAAGCAGTTTTCCCACTAGGCTTTTATATCGTATAGTATCCTCAATCTCAGGATCAATGGATGTAGAATGTTTTCGTAGTTCTGCAGAGATGCAAGATAGTTTGCATCCAAGTAGTTTAGTCTCTGTAAGAATATTTAAACAATACTTTCGTTGTGATGGGCGTAATCCCTATGTAATGCATATTACCTCAATGCCAAGAAAGTAGCGGAGTTGACTAAGGTCCTTTGAACAAACATCTTCTCAAGGAAGGCATTAGTCTCTGAAATGCCATCTTTATCATCACCAGTATCTACCATATCATCAACATAAACCCTCCTTAAATATCCTTTTTCACATGAGTACAATGTTGAGAGTTTATGTAGTGGATGATTTCGTGGAAGTCATCGACTCTTGCTGATGTAGTTGGAATTCGACATTTCTTGTATAGTATCCCTCATTCTACGAAGCAGCATACATATATGATTATAGGTTGTAGACTATTTCTTGGATAACATATATATAAATATAATTTTGTCCCTGCTTATATGGGAAAATGCTTGGTGGCGGTAGTTGTTGAATGTAATATCTTCAATTATTTGGAGCCCGTTATCTATAAAAAATTAAAAATAAATTATTTGGGGTCATTTTCTTAGAATGGGGTGTCTTTATGCCAACTTGTTTTGAAATTAGTCTTCATGTTCTTTGTGTTAGTATATAGTTATTCTTCTCTTGCATGGTATAAGAGCACACATTTTGATACATTAATGCCTTAAATGGAAGTCTCATCTTTTCATTGAGATTTTCATAAGTTTGTAATCCATACCTTATATTCCCATTGACCATGTTTCACGCCTAACTTCTTTTCATGGTAATTATGAGGTCTCAAGATCAAATTTTAAAAAAAAATGACAAATGCCTGAAATGACCTCCACCAAAGACTTTATATAATTACAACAATAAGATTACAAAAATGACTGAAAGCCCTGACATGCTCCAGAACACTCTAAACAAGTATCTTCTATCGATGAAAAGTAGACCCATTTCTGGTTAACCAAATAGCCCTTATTATGACCCTATTCCATTTAGTCCCCAAGCTACCTAGAGATGATAAAGCATATCAAAAACATTAGCTAAATGGGTGTACCTTGGGTGATTGATTCTTCTGCTACCAATAGTCTATTGTGATCCATCTCTTGATTTTTTTGGTTCATATTGGCATTGTGAGGAGGATCGGCACCCTCGTTGGAGATTCATGGTGGGATATGGCCCTCGTGAAATGGGTTGAGGTTTACAAACGTGTAGAGGATAATGTCCTATTTGTTTGCTTTGGGTCGACTCTGGGGATGTCGAAGTTTGTGGCGTTTCTGTATAGACCCCTTTTTATTCACAAAGGGTGCGGTGAAGGTGCTCTCATTTTTTGTTTATTATATGAGATTTAGTTTGGGGGATGGGTCTCATTTGAAATTGTGTTGGATAAGTGGCTCGACTCCAACTTTTTTTTTGAGTCAAAAGAGGGGGAAACACTCTGGAGGTGTCCACCCCAAGATATATTAAAATGCAAAAGGTATTAAGAGAGCTTACATCAACCAGGTCTCGAGGAGAGATCTAGCTAGATGGATTACATCATCAAGATAAAACCTATGTGACTTAAAGGTGAGCCCGTTATGAGTGATCCAGATCGCCTAGATCGTGGCCATTGGATGCAACAACTCTGACATTGATTAGAATTGGTTTGTCATGACTCACGAGGGAGCTCCAAAAGTTCTCGTGGGAAGAGCAATCCACCCATCGAATATCCAAATCCGACGAAATCTCATGTACCTGTGCATAAAATTAAAAAAAGTGATATATATCTTCCACCCAACCGCACATAGAGTACAAAATCTCACCCCTGAAAGGAAGAGGATCTTTGTGTAGCCAAAGAAAGATCTTAATCTTCATCGATGCCCTCAGAGTACAAATCCAATTGTAATCTCTCTCCCTAACCCTCGAAACCAACTCTCCACCACTGGACATGGCCTTGTAGGCCTTCCTCTCAGAGAGAAGCCATCACATCATAACCCGTGGTCCCTAGTTGGGCTTGGGGTAGTTGCAATTTCCTTAATCATTCACATAAAGTTTCCGAAGCATTGCTCAGATAAGGGAGAAGAGAAGCAAGGCATCCACCGACCATCCTCCCAAGCATCCTTCACACACATCTCCTGGTCCTCCGCGAGAGAAAACATGTGAGGGAAACACTCCATAAGTGCCCCTTCGACCAGTTATCCTTCCAGAATAGAAACGATTCCCCATTACCCGGGTGTATATGAGCCAGAAGCTCATGTATCACTAAGCAAATTCCCTTCCAAAAGGCTGTGGAATGGTTCTGAGAAGAGGCATCCATCCGAGGCTATGCTTGGATATCATAGATGTCATGAAGAAGTCTGTGAGGTCCTCCAGATGATCCCACAAACTCCATCTTTTTAAGATCCAACTTTGTCTATTCACAAGGAGAAGATTGTCATCGAGCTTTTTAGGACAAAATTGACCCGTAGGCTGATACCATTTCTCCTTTATACATGAGTGCAAGGTTGCAGAAGTCGGTAATCGGTACTCGATCGGCCAAGTTACTAACTAAGGATTAATCGAAAGTCGGGCGACTAATCAGATTTAGTTAGTCTTTAGTCAGTGTTGAATTTTTAATTATTATATACATATGAACTATTTTCTATACATATTTCTTATGTATTTACAGTGATTATATTTTCTATACTATCATAATGAAGTAAAGAAGTAATTGAATTTAAATAAGACATTAAGCATATTAGAATACACTTTTTAAAAAGTAAAAAATAAAAAAAACCCTGAATCTCAATGCAAAAACGACCAATTAGTCAACCCTTTTGATTCGACTAGTCGGCTGACTTTTACAACATTGCATGAGGGGCGTGGGAATCATCTATTCTTTGGATTTTTTAAAGGTGATCTGGAACTTCTTGTAGTTCCCCCTATTGAACTCTTGGAGATCTTTTAGAGTAGGCAACATAGGTGGATATAATGCATTTTATGTTAGAAAATTAGGGTGCTTCCAAATACTTGCTATGTCGTGACAATGTAGTTGCTAAGAAATGAGGTGGTTTTTGGGTTCCCAAGTCCTTATGTTGAGAATACGATTCAATATGTGTCTTATTGATAGAGTTCATGGGAATGATAGATAACTCTGGTATACTCTTTTTACCCTTTAATAAACTATTATGGAGGAGGCCTTTCAAGGTCATTTATGGCTTTTTTTAATATTTTAAAAGTGGAGTCATGGTTTATTACTTGACAATTGCGTACATAAAAATATTTCCACATTTATGTAATGGTAATGGGTCCTAAATGAGAATATGTTTCACTGATCTGGGACTAGGATGCAACGCCTAAAGAGGTAAGGTTAGGGCGATGGTTTTGGCGATAGGCGATGGGGAAAGGCATTGGCTTTGGAGACTAGAGGGAGGATCAATCAGCGTGGCTCCGCTCCTTGGAGTATTATCACTCCTGGAAGAGGCCCTACGATTGGGGTCTGATCGGTGCAAGGGGCCTGCTTCTCCACCTAAGCTCTCATGTGTCTCAGTGCATCCTGGTGCTGCCATTATTGGGAACCTAGATAGGGCTACAAGGTTGCTGGTGGGACTAAAGGTCCCCTTCTGTTGGGAGGGCTACCTGGCTGGTCCTGTTATGGAAGTTGGTGATGTGGGGATGGAAGAAAGTGTTGGAGGTGGTGACTGGACGATGACGTGTCGTCGGAAGCATGATTAACACCATGCTTTGGCTCCATAGAGGGAGATTATTAGATTTAAGTGTGGTTTACAGGGTCATTTTTGTCGAGAGTGCAAGCTGCATAAGGTATGGCGTCCTCGGGCGACTCTGTCCTCGAGGATAGAGGAGGCCTAGATGCGGTGCACAGATACTGTCGTTGATGTACTAGGGCCACCTCACAAGTTCCTGGTCACAGAGGCCATCCATTTGCCTTAGCAGGACCTTCCTATTGATGCAAAGATGGGTCAGAGTCCTCGTATTCTTGTCGTTGTTTCGACAATGGGTGGCATGGTTATAGAAGATGCCTCTATCATTTCCTCCTCGTGAAGTTTGCTGGGGATTTGGTCCCTTTGGACCCTTCATTGGTATGTATGCACGATTTGATGATTGAGCAAGAGGCCATGCTTCTGGCTATGGATGTGGCAGAGTTTGGCATACTTTGAAGGTCTCATCATTTTGAGATGGTGTTAAGCTGTCATACGTGCAGTTTACTTTGATGATATGGTTGTCACATGTGATGACAAAGAAGGCATTCAAAGACCAAGGCCTTACTTCAGAAGGTCTTCGTCACGAAGGATCTTGGCCAACTTCTCTACTTCCTCGGCATAGAAGTGATATACACTACAGAGGGACTTCATCTCTCACAAAGGACGTATTGCTTGGATGTTCTAACTATGGTTGATCTACTTAGTTGCAAGCCATCTGGCATCCCTGCAGACCTGAGGAAGCACTCTACCTCAGTTTATCCTGCAATCGAAGACACTACATGATACATGAGCTTAGTTGGCAAACTGCTTTTTACTAGGCCAAATATATCTTATGCTGTAAGCAGAGCCATCCAACATATGGAGATAGTACTTTACAATCATTGGGTCTATGTTTTTCCGATCCTTCGCTACTTGAAGGAATCTCCAGTGCGAGGCCTCTCCTATGGGGATAATGACCACATCGATGTCTTTATTTATGCTGATACAGAATATGCTAGTTCACCTGAAGATCATCGATCCACTACAGGATATACTATGATAAGTTGGTGGAAACCTTGTCACTTGACAGAGCAAGAAGCAGACTGTAGTATCCAGATCGAGTGCAGAGTCAGAATACATGGCGATGGCTCAGGTCACATATGAGATTATTTGGTTAGCCTCTCGTTACTACTCTTATTCCTTTGTACAATGACGATAAGTTCGATACATTGCCTTTAATCTTGCTTTCCATGAGCGGACCAAGCACATTGAGATTGACTGTCACTTTGTTCATGATGCTGTATGGGGAGGGAAGATCACTACTCCATGCATCTCTACTGATTTTTAGCTTGTAGACGTATTTACGAAGGCACTACCAAAGAAATGCCTTTCATCGATAATCTCCAAGTTGGGCATGATCGATAGATATGCTCCTACTTGACGGGAAGTGTTAAAGCAAGTTTTATTTTATTCTATTGAGTTATAATCCTTTGGGGTCCTTTTATGTAATTTCCCTTTTATGAGTGCTCTAGGATTTCAGCTTATATAAGAACCCATATACCTATTGAATAAAGTATCTCATTGCATTGTTCTCATCTCTCTCCACAAGACGTAGTGGTGTTTCAGAAAGATCCAGCTCTTTTGGAATTGATAAAAAATAGAATATTGATTATCGAACCGATTTGCCTACCTATAATCTACTCTCTGCAACACATTCATCCTTCGTGTTATAGGCACCCATAGTAGACACGCCAATTAAGCTTGTAAAATTCGGCCCAACTAGTCGAGTGTGTGGAAGGGGGAGACTAGTCGGTTGGTCAGACCGACTAGACATCCAACTTGTTTTGTACAGTTATTTATGTTTTTTTTTTAAAAGTAAACTATATCTAAGATGATTAATGTTTAATTGGAATTTAATTGCCTTATCCATTTCATTATGATAGTGTTGAAAATGTCCAAATTTATGCCAATATATAAGAATATATGTTTAAAAGATGATATATATATTTAAATTTATTTATAAATACAAAATCAACTAAAGTTCAATTGAATTCAATTAGTCGCTCAATTGTCGATTAATCCTTCGTGACCCAAATAACTGAATATCGACTACCATTTTTTGCTTAACACCAACAATAGAGACTACATGCGTCGCCACTTAGAGCTTTCACTGCAATTTGGGCAAGAGAAGAATGAGAATGTCCCCAGTCCTTCAAGCTATATTGATGCCAACACCTTATAATTGATTATTTGACCGAGCAACCGTTGGTAGTCGATAGATTGCTTAAAGCAACCATTAGTAAATGATTAGATGCAACTAAGGTTGTAATTGAACCGAACCTACGAACCTACTCATGTTTGGTTCATTTAGCATACTTACCTACTCATGTTTGGTTCATTTTAGCATACTTTAGAGTTTGGGTCATGCCTCAAATTTCTCAGAAATTTCGGGCAATCTACTTGTCGCCTGAGCAACGCGTGGTAATGGGCCAGCTGCAACCTCTTCTATACCAATTTAACTATAATATGGAAAGTGGGGCCACAAGAGGAATGTAATGTAGAATTAGGTTGGGCATGATTGCCCGACTACTCTCCACATCTCAACAAGATGTAGAAGAATGTGGGGCAAATGATGAGGCATATATTAAGTCACTGCAAGCCTAAAATTCAGTGATACGACATAATGATGTAGCTGAACTCTTTGACAAATAAAAGACATGCATAATTAAGCACAAAAAGCTGCGGTGATGATATGGCCCTTAAGATTGATGAATACAAACAACATACGAGGCTCTGGGAGAAAAAAAATCCAACACCTGTATATATGCGACAAGAGATCCTAAAAGCTCTTTGGGGCCTCTAATGGAGGTCCGTACCACCTCTTGAAAAAAATCCTAAAAGTAATGAACAACAAGAATACATCATACAAGGGCTATATTGTCATCCATGATCGCTGTAGAAAACAGTATCTATAGATCAACTGGTAGAGTGACACCTGAGGGGCCCACTTGCGTACTACTATGCCCCTCGCTAACCAATAGTCACAACTGGCAGGGCGGCAATGTGGTGAAAATTATGAGGGAGGGGGGCATGGAGTTCCAAATCCTCAAGAAAAAATTTGTAAGAGCACAGGGCCCTCGAGCACATGGAGAGGAGATTATGAGGAGCCGTGTGTTCACATCAGTTAGAGAGTTTAGAGACGGAAAGTTTTTTTCCAAGATGTACACTATGGAACTTGGTAAAAACATCTTTCTCCTCATTGAATTTGTGTGTGCTTGTGTTTTGCGCTCTCACTCTCTTTGCTTCATGTGGTGAGTGCTGCGGACCCTTCTGGGAAGGGTTGTGGAAGTTTAGTAACTGTGGCGTTTTTGGAACATGGCCTTCAGATTTGAGTAGCAGGTATGGAGATGTCTACCATTCTGCTTGATTTCTTAATTTCATGATGAAGTTGTAAGATCTTTATTTCGTTCCTTGCTTGAGAGTAGATAAAGGCAAGTAATCCATATGTTCTCTAACCATAGGCTTATACATGACTTCGCGATGTGTAAGAATCCAAGTAAGCCATGCCTTGGATAATGCATTATCCTTCTGGGACATATTCTCTCCAGTTTTCTCTTTGGGCCCTGGTTTCTTCGAGTGATGACTCCTTTGTCAGGAACCTCCATGGTGCTCATCAACTGCATGAAAAACAACCCATATTTAATCCCATTCATCTTGACGATTTAGCCCATGATTTTTATCTCTCCCCGGGTTGAGAGCGCCAACATCCTTTGAATCATCCTTGTTATTTACCATAGTTGGATGATGAAAAAACTTCTGAAATGGACGAAAATTAGATCTGCAGCATGGGGACTATTGGGACATTCAGATGGTTTGTGGGTGTAGAGGTCAACATATCACTTGCATGATATGAAGAAGTCCCAGAGACTTCAGACGGCAAGATTTGACCATCTCCACAAAAGAGCCATTGAAGTTGCAGTGAAACAAAGTTGGACAGATCCATCCGGTTAGAACCCTATATGCACGGAATAACATGAGTCAAGGACTGCATACCACAGTTGATGAGCAGCAGTGGTGCTGGCAAGAGGCAGTGTAGGTACTGCACAGTGGGCAGCCTGGGCGCAGTTGCTGCAGCGGGAACAGATGGAGGCGCGACCTGCTGTGATGGACACGGTGGTTGTTTTTTGTGATGAATAATGTTTCAAGGGTCTAAGCTGCTGTCTAGGACCGGGATGGGATTCGGATACCATGTGGGAAAACAGAAATTGATTTCAAAACCAGAATGGAGGTATTATGGTCTCTTATATAGAAGAGAAGCAACAACTAAAAAAATTGGAAAAAGAGAGCACAAAATTAATGCTCGAGGTATAAAACTATCAACAGCGACGACCTTCACCATATTCACAATAATTGATTTACTACTTGGCTCTGAGACAATGATGACATCGTTGCCATGCTTCAATAACAAAAGAGTGATTATCCGAGGTTTATATTTCTACAAGATTCATTTAAGTAAAGCTTATAAATCTACGATACACAACAACCATTACATCAACAAACACACCATTGATGCTTATAAGGCCCTTGCACAATATACCACATTTTCCACACACCATTGATTTTATAACGACATATGATCTTTTCATAGCAAACACTCTCTTCAAGAAGAGGGAGGAGCATTTAATTACTTATAAGAGTGGGCCAACTAGAACACAGATAGATTACTTTGCGTGGAGGAGAAGAGATCGATTGTGTTGTAAAGACTGCAAAGTAATCCCAGGAGAGAGTTTGATAACTCAACATCGCTTGTTAGTCTTGGATGTGCAAATAAAAGACCTGGTAAAGAAAAGGAGGGTTCCTAAGATCACTAGAACTAGATGGTGGAATCTTCCACCGAAGCAATCGGGCTTCAAGGAGAAGGTTTTAGAAGACTTCTCTTGGGATTGTAGCGGAAGTGCAAACGAGATGTGGGAGGCAGTAGCATCTTGTATGCGAAAGGTAGCCAAAGAGATACTAGGCGAGTCGAAGGGAGGAGCTCCAGGTCAAAGGAGGCTTGATGGTGGAGTGAAGGAGTGCAAGAGAAACTAAAAATTAAAAGAGCATGCTTTAAAGCTATGTCTAAGGATAGAACAACGGAAACTGTCACAAACTACAAAATAACAAAGAAGGAAGCAGAGAAGGCTGTAAGCGAAGCTAAGTCAAAAGCTTATGAAGTTTTTTTATAAAAATCTCAACTCTAAGGAGGGCCAGAAGGATATATTCAGGTTGGCCAAAGCAAGAGAAAGAAAGACCAAAGACCTCTCTCAAGTGAGATGCATTAAGTTTGAGGAAGGTCACGTGCTTGTTACTCAGAAGGACATAGAGACTAGATGGGAGCAGTACTTCCATAAACTTTTTATTGGGGAAGGAAACAGAGAGATCAATTTAGGTGATCTAGCTAGTAGTGAAAGTTACTTGAATCGTGCAAGCTATAGACGAATACAAAGAAAGGAAGTAGAGGAAGCTTTGAAGGTTATGAGAC
Organism: Ottelia alismoides; assembly: GCA_037367405.1. NCBI lineage: Eukaryota > Viridiplantae > Streptophyta > Magnoliopsida > Alismatales > Hydrocharitaceae > Ottelia > Ottelia alismoides. Next base: position 52,063 of record JAZKJV010004362.1, on the reverse strand, counting down.
ATGGGAAAGGTGTAGGACCGGATGACATCCCTGTAGAAGTATGGAGAGTTTTAAGTGAGCGTGGTTTGACTTGGCTTACGAATCTATTCAATGTTATTTGACGAAGCAAGAAAATGCCTGAAGATTGGAGGAGGAGTATCGTGGTGCCTCTTTATAAGAATAGAGACATTCAAAATTGTTCAAATTACAGAGGTATCAAGCTGATGAGTCACACTATGAAAATTTGGGAACGTGTGATCGAAAGAAGGCTGAGGAAAGTTTCCAACATAAAGGAAAATCAATTCGGATTCATGCCAGGTCGCTCAACTATTAAAGCTATCCATTTGCCGAGGAGAACAATGGAGATTCATAGAGCTAAAAGGAAGAACCTCCATATGATCTTTTATTGATTTGGAGAAGGCTTATGATTATGTCCCACGAGAGATATTGTGGACAGTTTTGGAGAGGAGACAAGTACCTGTCCTATACATTAACCTCATAAAGGACATGTATGATAGGGCTTTATCTTGTGTAAGGACCCCGTCTTGGAAGACTGACTATTTTGACATCAACATTGGTTTACCTCAAGGTTCAGCTTTGAGTCCATTTCTTTTTACTTTGATTATGGACGAGTTAAACAAGTCACATTTAGGATGAGTTACCTTGGTGTATGTTATTTGTTGATGATATTGTGTTGATTGACGGGACTAGAGATGGAGTAAATGAGAAGCTTGAGGTTTGGAGACATGCATTGGAGACTAAAGGATTTCATATAAGTAGGGCTAAGATGGAATATATGGAGTGCACCTTTGATAGAAGCAATGGTGAAGGACTTGAGGTGAAGATTGGTGACAATAACATTTGGAAGAGAGATTCTTTTAGATACCTGAGATCTATTTTGCAACAGGATGGGGAAATTGATGGAGATGTTACTAATAGAATAAATACAGGCTGGCTAAAGTGGAGAGAAGCCTCTTTTGTTCTCTGTGATAAGAAAATTCCTTTAAAAAATAAAGAAAAGTTTTGCAAAGCAGCCGTGAGACCTGCTATGCTCTATGGATCTGAATGTTGGCCTGTGAACCATAGACATGTGCAGAGAATGACTGTAGCAGAAATGAAAATGCTAAGGTGGATGTGTGGACATACACGTAAAGATCGGGTTCGGAATGATGCAATCAGAAAGAAAGTTGGTGTAGCTTCGATCGAGGATAAGATGCGAGAAAACCGCTTAAGATGGTTTGGTCATTTGCAAAGAAGATCAACGGATGCACCAGTTAGGAGATGCGAGTGTTGGGATGTTGAGCCGGCTAAGAGAGGGCGATTACGACCCAAGAAGTGTTGGAAAGAGACTATACGAAGGGATCTTAGTTTTTTTTGATATAAGCCCGGGATTGACCCAAGATAGATCTGAATGGAGGCGAAGAATCCATGTAGCCGACCCTACTTAATTTTGGGAAAAGGCTTTGTTGTTGTTGTTGTTCTATTTTGTAACCTATTGAGGGTATCTTTGTAATGCTTCTGTTTTTGGCTCTTTATGATATCACGCTATATAAGAAGCCATAGGCCCTATGGAATAAACAAGTCATTCACTTTCTTCTTCTCTCTCTGCATGGTATCAGAGCAGTGGTCCTAGACCGCTATTCTGACCTAGATCCCTCCACCACTTCCAACCATTGTTGTTAAGGCGCGCGCTTAGGCGCGCCTAGGCGGCCGCTTAGGCGCCCAGGCGCCCCAAGCCGTGCGCCTAGAAAGCACGCCTTGCTTTCATTAAAAATGGCGCACGCCTTGGGTCGCCTGGGCGTCAAGGCGTGCCTGGGCGCCGCCTAGGCGACTTTTTTTTATGCGTACTTACACATATATCGCATTTTCAAAATGCGATATACATATCGCATTTTCAAAGTGCGATATACATGTCGCATATTGGAAATGTGATATACGAACAGACCCTGTATTACCCCACCGCATTCGACCCGACCCTCATTACGTGTTTAGCAGAGAAACCCCTTGCATCGCCCCTGTCTCCTCCGCAGTCGCCTCCCTAGCTCCTCCAGCAGGCTCCCTCCTCCTCCGACGACCTCCATCCTCCTCCGACATCCTCCCGAGTCCCTACCACCTTCAACAGACGCCCTCTTCCTCCAACGGTCTCCTTCCTCCTCCAGCGGCCTCCCCACCTCCTCCAACGGCCTCCCTCCTCCTCCAACGGCCTCCCTCCTCCTCCGGCGACTTCCCTACCTCCTCCAGTGGCCTCCCTCCTGCTCCAACAGCCTCCGTGCGTTCTCTTGCTCTCCCATTGTAGAATGACTTCAATGGAATCCTTGGATGGGGATGCCATTCCTAATCCCACTACTACACCAACCCCATCTACTGTGCAAAGGCTTGGAGAAATTGATCCCCGCTTCACCGACAAGATGAATGATCCATGCTTGAAAGCGGCATCGAAGGATCCCGGTTGGAAGTACTCTTTTTGGCCGAATACACTAGACAAGAATAAGGTGCAATGTGCATTGTGCGGCCACATTACTAATGGTGGAATCAAAAGGCAGAAAGAACACTTGATTGGTGGTTATCGAGATGTATCTATGTGTCCAAAAGCCACTATAGAGATTAAGAAAGAGATGGCTGACTTCAAAAATCGTAACAAGAAGAGGAAGATAGTCGTTGATTACAGATATAGTGGAGCTGATTCAAACATTCCAGATGCAGATGATGGTGATCACGGTGAACATGTAGTCATCTTGGATGACTCACATCCTACGACTACAACAGGTAAAAACGTTAAATCTGGTTCTGGTTCATGTTCTGCAAATAGGCCACCTGTACGGAAGGATCCACACGACAAGGGTCCTATGGACTCGTTTAGTTCTGCTAGCCCATGGGAGGTTGTGGCACAAAGGAGGGCAGCAAGGGCTCGTGGTGAAGCACAACAAACTACAATTGAGTTTGCTTTAAAAAAGGATGCTGCCCAGGTGGCATATGATGCCATAGCTGAGCTATTTTATACAGGTGGCATCCCTTTTAATGTTGCACAACGAGAAGCTTTTGAGGTGGCAGTGGAGGCTATTGTCCAAGCTGGGAGAGGATTTGTTCCTCCATCTTATCACCAATTGCGAAAGCCCCTACTTGAAAGATTATATGCAAGGACCAAAGATTTGCAGGTGAAGCATGAAAGCCATTGGAGGACATATGAATGCACGATTATGTGTGATGCATGGACTGATAAACGACAACGAAGTCTGATTAACTTCCTTGTTAATTCTCCAGAAGGGTCCTTTTTTTATTTATGCAAAGAATGCAACATCCGATGTACACACCAGTGAGTATGTGTTCAAATTGATAGACGAGGCTGTGGAGATGGTGGGTAAGGAGAACGTTGTACAAGTTGTCACCGACAATGCAAGCAATTTTGTTTTAGCAGGAAAGTTACTGATGGAGAAGAGGAAAAACCTCTTTTGGACTCCATGTGCTGCACACTGCTTGGATCTGATGCTTGAGGATATTTCCAAGTTACAGAAATTTGCAGGAATTATCAAGAGGGCCAGAAAAGTAACAACCTATATTTACCAGCATATTCGGTTGCATGATGCGTTTCTACAATTCAGTGAGGATCACCAAGAGCTGTCTAGAAGCGGAGTTACCCGCTTTGCTACCAACTATTTGACCCTTACTAGTTTGCTCAAGCAAAGGAAAGCTTTGGCGTCTTTGTTTATTTCTGAGGTGTGGAACACTAGTTCTTGGTCGAAGACACAGGATGGGAAACATGTCTATGAAACTGTGATGGCGAATGCTTTTTGGGAAAAAATTGAAGATTATCTTAGAGCTGTGCAACCCATCGTTACTGTGCTGCGTTTAGTGGATGCTGACGAGAAGCCGCCCATGGGATACATTGCTAGGGCTTTTGACACTGCAAAGGAAATGATTATTGAAAACTTTGGCAGGAAGGAAACAAATTACATGCCTATTCTACAAATTATTGATTCTCGCTGGGATAATCAGATGGCTCGTCCTTTGTATGGTGCAGGATGTTTCTTGAATCCTGCATTTTATTACAAAGTGAAGGACAACAATGAGGCATTGATGGGAAGGTATGAAGGTGATTTCATATTTTGCCTTGAGAGGATGGTTAATGATCCCGATCAACAAGACGTGATATGCTCTGAAATGGAGGTCTACAAAGGAGCTCGTGGTATGTTTGGCAGAGCAATTGCTATTAGACAAAGGGAAAAAAAACCACCATGTAAGTTACATTTTATTATTTATATTGAATGATTTAATGGTAACATGTGTTTACATTGTTGACTTATTGTGTAGTGGAATGGTGGGATACTTATGGAAGTCTCACCTCCGCTTTGAAGCGGGTGGCAAAGCGTATTTTGGGACTATGTTGCACATCTTCCTCATGTGAACGCAATTGGAGTGCTTTTGACTTTGTATGTATCAAAAACACTTATAAATTTACAAATATAAATGCCAACTTTATACTTGTAAATTTACGTAATACTTGAATTAATGTGCAGATCCACACAAAGAGGAGGAATAAGTTGGAGGTTGATAGACTTTCCAAGCTTGTTTACATCCAATACAACAAGCAACTTGAAGAGAGATTCAAAAATAGGAGGCTCGGGAATTTAGCAAAAGATTTTGATCCAATTGCTCTTGCAGAGTTAGATTGGTCAAGTGAATGGATGACAGGTCTTTACGTGGAACCAGAGGTTGTACCGGGACTTACACTGAGGGTCATTGATGAAGCATTATGTGCTTCTCAAGCATATGAAAGTTCTCGTCCAAGAAGGAGTCAACCACAAGCACAACCAAGCACTTCAGCACGTGGTGGTCTTCGTGGCCGTGGTCGTCGTGGTACTCGTGGTGCACATGTAATTAGGCGACAATATGTACCTCCTCATGTTCCGGACGACGAGGAGGAAGAAGACGAGGAAGATGATTGGATGGATCTTAATGATGATGGCCAAGAGCAAGATGAAGAACATGAAGAAGAAACTAACCTGTGTGATGATGATGATTGAAGCATTGCAGTATTAGATTATTGTATTTCAGTCTTTGAAATATTTTGTTATGCCAAACAATTTGTGTGTTTTTTTAGTACATTTTCCACTTTTTTTGCCAAACAATTTGTCTGTATGCCAAACATAGCTTGTTTATTTATCTATATGTACTGATTCCTTTATGTGTTGTGATTCTTGATTCTTGTGATTAATCACTAATGTTTGGTTAAATGATATTTATTACTCTAACACTCTAGTTACTATGTATTTATAAATACAAAAGGTCTTGACAGAAAAATAAATCCAATACTTACTGTATTTTTTCTTAAAAAAATATATTAATTGATATCGCATCTCCAAAATGCGACATACGCTTAAAAAAATAAAAAAGGATGTCGCATATGAGACATGCGACATCCATTTGCTTTTAATAATTAGATGTCGCATGTCTCAAATGCGATATAGGTCACATTTTGTTAGACGCCTAGGCGCGCCTAGGCGCGTCTAAGCGCGCCTCGGCGCCCAGGCGCCCAGGATGAACGCCTTGTCGCCTTGCCGCCTTAATAACCATGCTTCCAACCCCTCTTACATGTTCTTGTGCGGGCCCTCTTCTCCTCTTCTCCACGTAGGGAATTGCGCATAGCTATCTCTCGGATGCATCCGATTCTCCATAGCCCCTTGACCTTCTGTGCATTACCTGAGCATTCAATCAAGACCTCCAGGCCACTGAGGGATGCTGCAATAGGGTTGTCAGGTCGTTGTCTGGAGATTCCAACCCACCTGGGCACCACCCTCCGCCTCTAGGACTTTGCCAAGCACCTGTAACCTGCAGATCAGACCACACAAGGACCCGCCAGGCCCATGTTACTTTTCAGACCACTATGTGCATTCTGATTCACCTCCAGTCTGTTTCAAAGCAAGCTCGGGTGCTGCCTACATCTCTAGGCACCTTTCTTTGATCTTAGAATATTTTTTGGTGTGTTTAAGGGTTTTTAAACAATATTTTGTATTATTACCTTTGACCACGATGGCTACATCTTCTATCAAGACAAAATCTCTCTTTTCGACATCTAACGTGATGATGCAAGGGAGCCTCTATCGAACTTATGGGCACCGTTAATTATGTACTATGGTCTTGGATGTTCAAGGTATTCATCAAAGGTCTGAGAAAGATTTTCATTTTAACGAAGCAAATCTTAACGAAAATGACAAGGATTTTGAATCTTGGCAGGCAGACAATTATCAAATCATGAATTAGATGACTAATAGTGTGGAACCACACATCGCAACAAACCTTCTATTTAAGGAGATTACCAAGGAGATATATGAAAAGTTGGCACAAACATATTCGCAGCAGAGGATCAAATCATGTCTGGCAGATATCTACATGTTGATCTAGTTTGCATCACAGGGCGAGTCGACGTTGGTAGAATACTATCGCCATCTTACTGGACTGTACGAGGAACTTGCCATATTACAACCAGCCTGTTGTACAAAACATGTGACTGAGAGAGAGGAATCCCAAGTCTATAGGTTTCTTGCCGGTTTACTTCTCCGGTACCAGAATGTAAAGGAACAATTTCTCACAATTCCGTCCATCAAAGTCATATTTGGATGACTCACTCTGCACAATATGTGGAGAATATAGCTTTTATGGCCTCATCAGGACGTGGAGGTCGCTTCAGCTAAAAGGGTGGTTCCTACACAGGTGGTTGCGACTCTGATCGTGGTCGTAGCCGTATTCCTTGCATTAACTGTCAGAAAACAAATCATCCTTCTAAGAAATGTTGGGCCAAATTTGGGATGCCACCACAAGCTCACATGACATCTGATTATGATAGCACAGTGATAGAGGCACCTGCACATGATTCTATTGGATAAACTGTCCAACTTCAGCATCTGAGTATTCATGCCTGATGGAGATGTTACAACGATCTGATGCTACATCCAGTGAGTCCACTCCTATGGCCCATGTAGCCATTCCATCACGTACTATTACCAATACTGCACCAACTAATGCTCCTACATGGATCATCGACTCTGGAACGTCCACTCATCTGACGGGAGAAGACAGTCTATTGACCTTCGTTAACCTTCTTCCACCATGGAGTTGTTTAGAGTGGCTAATGGGGCTTATTCACCACTTACCTCTATTGGGGTTATGGAGTTCTCTTCCAGACTCCGTCTTACGGAGGTTCACTATGCCCCGGATTTTCCCGAGCTTACTGTATGTTCATAAGTTGTGTACTGAACTATATTGTCGTGTGACTTTTGATGAGCTATTTTGTTATTTTCAGGACATCCAGACGATGCAGATTTTTAGTTGGGAACATGAGAGGGATGGGCTCTACTATCTTGATATTCCGGCAGACTCTGCTTTTGCTAGTGCTCTGTTGATTTCTTCTGATCCTTTTTTGTGGCATGATCGTCTTAGTCATTCGTATGTTAAATCTCTCTCCATGATGTTCGTCGAACTTTCTTCATCGAAGCCGTTTGAATACAAGACGTATCAGTTCATACTATGTCTCCGATGATATCATCTTATTCGAACATACTAGTTTTCTCACACAGTCCGTCAGTGACATACCCTTGGAGTTACCACCACAACCTATTATCTATAAGAGAAAGAATGCCAGTAACAATGAATATGTTCCTCTGCTTATTCTTTTTTGCAGGAAGATGTACCTTCTTCGAATGTCCCTCCCAATACTCGTTTGGATGCTCCAGCAGATCTCGCTATAGATATGCAGTGGACTAAGAGGCAATGTACTCTCCACCCTATCTTCTCTTTTACTTCCACTGATAGTCTTTCTAGTGGTGATAGATGTTTTACAAATGTCATGATGGCGATCACTATTCCTCGTGAATCATATTGATTTTTTAATCAAACGTGATCATATCGATGCAATGCAGGATCATGTTTGAAAGATGGCCATGGACGAGGAGATGGATGCCCTTACATCCAAAGGGACATGTAATCCATGGAAGGGCATATCGATATCGATATCGTGTCGATATCGATATATCGGCGATATATCGCCGATATATCGACGATATATCGGCGATATATCGCCGATATATCGGCGATATATCGCTATATCTAGGATTCTTTCTGAAGAAAATGCCTGAAATCGGATATATCGATATATCGATTTCGATATCGGTCCCATGTCGATATCGATATATCGGCGATATATCGCCGATATATCGGGATACGGCCTTCCATGATGTAATCTAGTGCCTTGTACATAAGGGGTGAAACCTGTTGCATATAAATGGCTTTTCATGATAAAACAATTTCTTGATGACACAATCAATAGGTTGAAAGCCCGACTGGTGGCAAAGAGCTTTACTTAGACATGACAGATTATTTTTAGATTTTCTCGCCGGTGGTCAGATTGGGCTATATTTATACTCAAACTTGATGTGAAAAATGCCTTACTGTATGGTGATCTTGAGGAAGAGGTATATATGATGCAACCACCCAGGTACTCAGTCGAGGGGGAGTGTGCATGTTGACTTCGCAAGGTCATCTATGGCCTGAAGCAAAGCTCACGCGTTTTGTTTGATATGCTCACTACTTACATTCACTCTCTTGGGTTCTAGAGGATGGCATCAGATTACTCCATCTTTGTGAGACGGCAAGCCAATAGGACTGTGATATTGACTGTCTATGTTGATGATATGGTGATAATCGACTATGATGAAGCAGGAATTGCAGAGACCAAGGCCTTCATCCAGAAGTCGTTTGCCACCAAGTACCTTGGTCAAATACGCTACTTCTTGGGTATAGGCTATCCGCACAATAAAAGGGCTACATTTGTTGCAGAGAAAATATTGAATGGATGTTCTTATAGAAGTAGGTTTTCTTAGATGCAAACCATCGAGTATCTCAACAGAGGCACGAAAGCATACCACTTCTCCTGATCCCGACGTTTGAGGATCCTACTCAATACAGAAGTCTAGCAGGTAAACTACTTTACCTCACTGTCACTGGGCCTTATATACCATATGCTGTCAGCATGGCAAGCCAACATATGGACAAACCATGCTACAGTCATTGGCAGGAAGTTTTTCTGGCACTTCGTTATCTAAAGGGGTCTCCTGGATGTGGTCTTTTCTGTAGAGCCAATGGCCACACCAACATTACTGCTTATGCTGATGCAGATTATGCTAGCTCTCTTGATGACATGCGATCCACTATCATGTATATTATGTTTGTTAGAGGAAATCTTGTTACCTGTCGTAATAAGAAGTAAACCGTTATATCTAGGTAAGTGTTGAAGAAGAATATAGGGCAGTGGCTCAGTACACATGTGAGATTACTTGGCTGACATCTTTCTTGATAGAAATTGGTCTTCTTATAGCTCCTCCAGTTCTTTTGCATTGTGACAATAAATCTGCCACATATATCGCCACCAATCCATTTTTTCACGAAAGAACCAAGCATATTGAAGTTGACTGCCATTTCATACGTGATGTTGTACGTCAAGGGAATATTTGCAGTCCATATCTAACGACCTTTAACTTGCAGACATCTTCAAAGAGGCACTGCCCATATCCAAGTTGAGCATGATCGACAGATTTGCTCCAACTTGATGGTGAGTGTTTGAATTGTTGTTAGAATTATTTTATTTTGTTAGAAAATAAGAATGCAGAAGCGTATCAAAAATAAAGAATAAAGAAGAATGAAGAACACGGGATTTTACGTGGAACCCTACACCCTAAGGAGTGGGATGGAACCACGTGAGAAGGCCTCAAAGGGCCATATGTTTCATTGAACTTTTTCATATGATACAAGAGGTCTGGGGCTTTTTATATATCCTCCTCTGACCCTCCAGTCCTGTTATTGGTATATGTGGGACTAAACTCAGTGGGCATGGTAATTGGACCCTAAAGGGATCCAATTACCCGCCTACATACAAACATACATCAATATACTCCAACACTCCCGCTCAAGATGGAGCATGGAATGCTCAGCTTGGACAAACAAAAAGAAATCTCAAACTCACAATACAAGACACTACATACAATATCAACTCAACGCACACAATTGTTGTCTGCTGTCGGGGATATTGCTTCTCATGTTATACAGGTGAGGAGGAACAAATGGGCTGAATTGTGAGTCAAACTGAATCTGCTCGTCGGAGAACATGTGCTTTGTACTGTGCCTGTCAGAGTCACTGCAACTGGAAATGAGTCTCCACTTGGAGAACTCTGGCCCCCCACATGTAGAAAACTGTGAATCACGTGATAACTGCTCCATCTTTGAAAGTGACAAACTGAAAAAGTTGCGGAGACATCCTCGTCGGAGTCCATGGTCGTTGGAGAATGGAGCCTGAAAAGTTATCCTCGTCGGAGAATTGGGTCTATTTCATACCGGTTCAGAGAATGTGATCTCTACTCTGTAGTCCCTATGAAACCACATGAAATCCTAGCCCAGATGGCATAGGGAATAGGATCTCTTCTCTGGAGTACCTATGGATCACATGGAAACTTTGACCAAAACAAAGATAGGGATCAAAAAACTGAAGATCGCATACATGTGCGAATCAACCTGAAGACTCGGAATCTGAATGTCGAGTCTGAAAAATCATAAAGTCTGAAATCTGAACGGGCATTTGGACTGGAGAATCTAAACTATGACTCTGAATTGAAATCTGAATCATCAGAGTGATGATGTTGTATGATGCTGTATAACTCTACACTATACTTCTCCTTTCTCTCATACTGGTCGGAAAACAATGACGCCGATCAAGTTGGGAGAAGACAACAAAGATGGGGAAACCATGAATCACATAAGCCGTCTCAGTTTTTTTTCAGCTTTTCAATTCATCATTTTTTTAACCAAATGATTGTTCATTTTTTTGTTACTTTTCTCCCTTTTGTAGATATTTTTTCCGACTATTTCATTCATCATTTTTAATAGCCGCCACATTTTTCCAAATAAGCCTCACATTTTTTTCTCTTTGCGTACGACTTTTCTTTTGTACGCGCCTCCTTTTTCTAAACAGTCCACATCCTTTCTTTTTTTTCAAAACAACCCCCCCTTTCTTTTTTTAAAATGGCCTAAATAGGGCCTAACAATTCACGACTCCCCCTCTCCCTCTTTTTTTTTGTACACACAACCTTTTTAATCGGCCCAAAAACTCACGGCTCCCCTTTTTAATTGGCTCAATTTATTTTTACGCAGAGCAGCATTATTTTTTTGAAAAAATAAAAGGACCATCGAGTCCCCCCCCTCTTTAACTGGGAACCCATCTCTTCACCGCAGCCGCCACTTGGAGGGCCTTTGTCTGGAGGTGCCGTAGCCTGGGGGAGCTGCCTAGAGCGTCGCCTCCGCTTCGACTGGAGGACCGGGGCTCTGCTTCTTGGAGATGCTAGACGAGGGAAAGCATGACTGGAGGAGACGATCGCTGCCAGATGTCGGAGAAGAACTCTACACTATATGCTGGGAACCGCCTGGAACCGTCTGGAGCATGCTCGTCGTCTTGAAAATTGATCGGCGACTCGAGCATGAGATGAGGCTCCTCCTATAGCCTCGAGCTCTGCCTGGAGGGGAGCTGATGCGCCTCCGCTCGTGCGGTCGCCTGTTGCCGCCTGGAGATCTGCGGTGGCGGACTAGAAGGAGGAGGTGCGACTGAAGTGCGGGAAGTGGAGCACCGCATGGAGGCGGTGGGTTCGAGGAGGAGACCTCCGATTGGGATCTGGAGGCCCGCCTCATCGGCACCATGCTGCTTGGGAGGGAGTGCCCCCGGTAGGCTTCTTCTAGAACTGCACAGACATAAGATTTCATATGAAACCCTTGTAGAGAACGATCGTAACTTGTTTTTGAACAGATCCGAACATGAATAATAATCTTCAATAAAAAATGTACATGCTCTGATAATTGAACTCAAACAAATCAAGAATAAAAGTCTTCGAGAATCGAACCCGCTCCGATACCATGTTAGAAAATAAGAATGCAAAAGCATATCTGAAATAAATAATAAAGAAGAATGAAGAACACATGATTTTACGTGGAACCCTACTCCTTAAGGAGCGAGATGAAACCACGGGAGAAGGCGTCAAAAGGCCATATGTTTCATTGAACTTTCTCATCTGATACAAGAGGTCTGGAGCTTTTTATATAGACTCCTCTGACCCTCCAAGTCCCACCATTGATAGATGTGGGACTAAACTCAGTTGGTGTCGTAATTGGACCCTGGAGAGATCCAATTACCAACCTACACATGACGCATACATCAATATACTCCAACATATTTTATTCTATTCTGTAACTTATTGAGGAGGGTATCTTTCTAATTCTTCTGTTTTTGGCTCCGTAGAGTTTCATGCTATAGAAGAAGCCCTATATTAAACAAATCATCACTTTCTTCTTCTCTCTCCACATCGACGTAATTGATCTTTAAGGTCTTCATGCCTAATAGTCTAATGGACTTTTCTCTCTCTATTAACTTGATTGGGTTGCTCTCAACATGGTATCAAGCCAAGGCAAAAGCGCCTATACCTCTCCACTACTCGACCTTCATCTTGCTTGCTTCCTGATATTGCTCCCTTTCTCCTCAAGGCTCCAGTTCAGAACTCGCTAGGAGACCTCACCTCTTTTGCACGGTGCTTCGGTACCTCCGGCCAACACTTGTGCTAGAGCCTTTCCTGCCTTTCTCGTGTGAGGCTGCACATGTGCATGGGTTATGAAATCCCACCCCTGCCTCCTGTCACTCTCGTGCCGTCGTGCGTGCGGCTTCTCCAGCCTAGCTCTAGGCTTGTGCTAGTGCAGGATGGTGTTTTCTCCAGGCTCATCTTCCTTGTTGAGGTATGTCTTCTTTCTTGCTCAGGCGCATATTCATGCAAGGCATTTCCTTGACGTGCACTCGTGTGAGGATCGCTTACGCATTAGCCGGATGCATGCCAATTAGTAGGCTTTTGACCTCTTTACAGATGTAGATTACGCAACCCGCAAAGGCAGTGATGAGTCCAAGACACTGCTCTATGCAACATGTTTCTACATGTAGGACTGAATGAGAGACTTCATAAACCCAGTCATGTCCTATGCCTCTGCAGATTAAATACGGGAGGTTGTACCTCTATGAAAAAAGAAAAAAGTGGTTCCACTCTCTCATGAGCAACATTGGTAAGCTCTATAGTGATGGAGGAAATTATACCTTAAAAAAATCTCGCTGGTAATGTTGACTGATAAGGGGGACCTGAAGAATCTGTAAGATGAGTTGGACAATATCAGCACATTGCCCCCAAATTATATAATTCTGATGATGATATCACGAGAGGCTACTTGTTTTGCTCAAGTCCTTGCTACTCTTGGCTGTGAATGATACATTTTTTATGGTAAAATTTTGAAGCTGGTTATGGAATATAAAATACTATGTGCGACATCATGAACTTGAATAAAACGTTTGCGTGATTCAAGATGGTCGTGATAACCACCCTATCCACATGACAGGATGAAAGAGGGGATGTCGCTTGGGTTCTCGGGGGTGGGGGTGGACGATCGGGGTGAGGCTCCGCCGTCTCTGGAGTGGCGATTGGATCTCCGTGGTGTGGTCAGGGGGATCGGGGGAAGACCCCTCTGCTGCAGGAGGAGGCCCGCGGTGGGAATCCTACGGATCGAGTGAGGGGGGCTGCCGGGGGAGCGAGAAAGGAGAACGATGGGCGGGAGGATCTCCTCGCCTGTCGTAGGTGCTTCAGATGTGGTCTTTTTGGCCACCTCGCGCGGTGGTGTTCACTGAAGAGGGTGATCTGCTACGACTGTCGTGGAGAGGGACACATCCGCAGGGACTGCCCTGTTGTTATATCTAGTCGACCTGGGGTTGGCGGTGTGGGCATGAAAGACATGGAGGTCGAGGTGTCTGGCCCCGTCTGCGCGACGGGGCAATGGCTTCTTCTCCGGCGTGGTACGTGGAAATCCAGGGTCTTCCGATTCGGTGCCGGAGGCTAGACATCGTGAGGTCTGGGGGAGTTTGGAAAGGTGGAGGCCGTTCTCCAGTCGAGCCTTCGACCTGGTGAGGGCTATGGCTTGGTCGCCTCGATCAAGGGCGGTGGGTGTCCGATCATTCCGGTAAAGGTGTTTCGTGTTGGCAGGGCGGTGTATCACATCCGCCTCACCCGGGTGGAGGAGTCGCCTCCTGTGCTGGGGGCGCGGTCGTCTGGTGGGATGGGCCTGCCGTTGGTGGCGGGGTCTCCGACGACAGTTGGGGTTTCCCCGTGATGCATACGTAGAACCAGTGGGCCAGCCCACGAATCCGGGAAAGGGTAGTTCGGTGATTGTGGCGGGCCGTTCAAATTCCGAGTGGGATGCTGGCGGTTCGAATCCCTCTCTGGATTTGACAGTCGGTTTTTTCCCTCCTGGCAATCTTAGTGGTGCGGACTCAGGTCGGACCGATCCGATTGTGGATCCGATGGCTTTCGGCTCGCATGCTACAACCTTGATTTTTGGCTTTGTTTCGGATCATGGTGTTTCTCGGGTGTTCGGTGGGAACCCTTCGGGTCTCCCTGCGAAGGGCGCATCTCAGGTCCTCGTGCTCACGGGTGGCCTTCCCCATGGGGCGGCTGGTGCTTCTGGGGCGTCGAGTGCCTCTCTGCTGGTGGAGGAGAGGGGGTTGCTTTGCGCCGTGGGCTGCTCTGTGCTCGGGGGAGTGGCGAGCTTTGGAAGGCAGCGTGATGGTGGGCTTGCGACTCCGCTTCTGGCATCCTTGTCTCTCCAGGCTTCGCCGAGTCGTCAGCCTTCCCCGGAGGCGCTGGGGGCTGGCTGTATGGTGGCTAAATTGCTTGTCTTGACTGTTTCTCCTTCGGGCAACCTGGTAGATGACAGATCTCATCCGCCTCTTGTGAATCTAAGCCTTGTGGGGTTGGTTGGTCATGCCGACTCTCTTGATGGCGATGGTTTGCGGGTTAGTGATACGGTTCCGACCGCGGCTACTCTAGCCCGGAGCCGTAAGATGGAGCAGCGTATTCTCGCGGCTGAGCGGAAGCGTCGAGAACAAAGGCTGATGTTGGGTGGGGATTGCAGGAGGGTGCGGGCCGACCCGCTCCTGTTGTTCACGTGCAAACGACGGAAGCTTGAGGCCAGGTTGTGGCTGGAGCGTGAAGTGGAGGACAAGGGGGGAGAGCCATGTCTCTCACGTGGCAGCAACTGTTGGTTCGTCCAGTACTCTTGATGTGGGGGCTCGGAGTTGCGAACGGGGTGATCCGGATTCGGTTAGCTCAGTGGCTGACATTTACGTGCGGGTTGCGGAATGTCTTGGGGTATCTCTGCCCAACAAAAACCCTCCAAGTGGGTCCAAATGAAGCTTGTCTCGTGGAATATGCAGGGGCTGGGGGACAGGAAGAAGAGAAGGTCGATGGGGGAGCTTTTGTGTTCATGGGGTGCAGACGTGGCTTTCCTACAAGAGTCTAAATTGACGTGGTGGTACTCAATTTCTTGGAGATCGGCGGGCTGTTTTAAGTTGTCGGAGTTCAGAGTAGTTGCTTCTGTGGGTGGCATTGGTGGATTGGTTCTGGCGTGGGATGGAGATTTGTTCTCGGTTGTTGACGAAAGTGCGGACTCCAGGTCTATCTCGGCGCTGCTTGATTGCAAGTCTAAGGCTGGCAGAATTCTATTTAGCTCTGTTTACGGGTACCTGGTGGCGAACACAGTGAGACCCTGCGGGAGGAGTTGCGGGCGGCTAGAAGGAGATACCCGGACACCCCTTGGGTGTTTGGCGGGGACTTCAACGTGACTATGTTTGCTTCCGATCGCCCGGGTGATCGGGGCGGAATAGACCCGGGTTCCGATGGTTTTGCGGAGTGCATGAGTTGTCTGAGGTTGCAAGTGGTGGACGTTGGTAACAGGAAGTTTGATTGACGTAGTGCATCCTCGAGGTCGAGGCTGGATAGATTCCTGGTCTTTGCTGAGGTTTTGGAGAAGTTCCCTCTTGCTGTGGCTTGGGCTCTCCCTAAATCGCGGTCTGATCATACGCCCATTTGCTAGGATTCTGGCGGGGGTGATCCCTAGGTCGATGTTCAGATTTGAGAAGTCCTGGTTGTTGGATGGCGGCTTCAGGGACTTGGTTTCTCAGTTTTGGGGCTCCTTGCGGGTGGAGGGCTTGACGACACAGATATTAGCATGGAAACTTAAGATGTTGCGGGAAAGATTAATGGCTCACAAAAAAGATATGAGAAGAAGCAGAACAGAGAGGCGTGAGGTGGTGGTGGCAGAGATTGCGAGGTTGGATGGGTTGGAGGACTCTCGTGCCCTGAGCAGTGAGGAGGTGTTTTTGCGTGCGGCGTCGCATCGAGTGGTGATCGAGGAGGACAGATGCAGGGAGGTGGAGTGATGCCAAAGATACAGGCAGAAGTGGGTAAAAGAAGGGGATGCGAACACTCGTTTCTTCCATGCGGTGGCGAGTGGAAGGAGGAGGAGAAATCTGATTCACGAGCTCATGACTGATGGTGCTACTGTACTTGGAGATAGGGAGATCGGGAGAGTGCTTGTGGATCATTTTCGGAGCTTCAGCAGGCGTTTACCGTTTGCTGGGGCTACTTGATCCGGGAGGAAGCTAGGTGCTTGAGCAGTGACCAGCGGTTGGCACTTGTGGCGGACTTTACAAGAGTGGAGGTCCGTGAAGCGGTCTTCGATCTCAACGTTGATGGGTGTCCCGGACCGGATGGCTTCCCGATCTCTTTCTTTAGGGAGTTCTGGGATATTTTGGAAGATGATGTCATGGCCATGTTGATCGAGTTTAGGGGAGCGAACAGGGGACTGGAGAAGCTTAATAAAGTGTTGTTTTTCTTGCTGCCAAAGAGGGAGGGGGCGGTGAGGATGGAGGATATTCGTCCCATTGCCATGTCGAATGCTTTTTACCTCATTTTGGCTAAAGTGTTGGCTTATCGCCTTCGTATTGTGCTGGATGACCTTGTCCTTCCGCTGCAGTCTGCATTTATACCAGGATGCGAGCTTCTGGATGGAGTGGTTATGGCGGCAGAAATGGTAGCCGATTGGGAGCGAAGAGGGACCACGGGCTTTCTCTGTAAGGTTGACTTCTCGAAGACGTACGATAGCGTGTGTTGGAGGTTCATTTCAGCTTCTTTGGTGAGGAGAGGCTTCCCGGATATCTGGATTGACTGATGGAGAGGTGCATCACTAGCACTTTGCTTTCGATTTTGGTGAATGGGAAACAGGAGGGTGGCTTCTTCCAGCCACAGAGAGGTGTGCGGCAAGGGTGTCCGCTGGCCTCCTTATTGTTCGTCCTGACGGCAGATGCTTTGGCGGCTATGGCCAGGGTGGCGGAGGAGGGTGGATTCTTCAGAGGGCACTCCAGAGACGGTCTTTCTGTGCCTCTTTTGCAGTATGCGGATGACACCTTATTCTTCGTGGAAAGCGGGGTGGAGTATAGGGCTATGAAGGCAGCACTTGATATCTTTGACGATCTCTCAGGTCTGAGGGTGAATGGTGCAAAATCGGTGTTCGTGCCCTTTAACATGTCGGTTGCGGACTCGGCGGCTTGCAGTGTGGTTCTTGGTACGCCGTTGAGGTCCCTGCCTATCACCTACTTGGGTCTGCCTCTTTTGACAGGGAGGATGCGTCAGGTTGACTGGACTCCTCTGGTGGGGAAATTGGAGAAGAAGCTTTCTGGTTGGGAAGGCAACATTCTTATCTAAGGGCAGGCACCTAGTTCTGACTAAGGTCGTTCTCTCTGCCATTCCGGTCTTCTTCATGTTTACGAGGACCTTGCCAGTGGGGGTCCAATCCAAGCTGGAGTCTTTGATACGTCGTTTTTTCTGGTCGTCTTCACATGGGGATAAGGGCCTAGCATTGGTTAATTGGTCGTCGGTGTCTACGCCGACCAGAGAGGGTGGCATGTGTGTTTAGAAGTTGGGGGTCATGAATAAGGCATTGTTGGAGAAGTGGGTACTAAAGATTTGGGGTCCTGGAGTGGATATGTGCTCCACTTTGATCAGGTCAATTCACGGTGTTTCTTCCAGCCTGGCGGTCCAAGCGGTCAGAGGGGGTTAGCAACTACGTTCTGGAGAGGGGGTTGCTCGGTCTTGCCGGATCTGTCGGGTCACTTGCGTCCTTTGCTTGGTGATAGGCGTAGCTTTCGCTTCTGGAGAGACAATTGGACGGATGGTGGTGCTCGCTGCAACCTTTATCCGAGATTATTTCCGTTGGCTTCAGATAAGGATATCAGCATGGCAGATGTGTGGGCGAACGGTTCATGGTCACCTACCTTTGTGGCTGAGCTGTCGGATCAGAGAGCGGAAGATTTTTTGGGTTTGTCTGATCGGCTGTCCAACCGGGCAAGTCCAACGGAGGGGCGCGACTCGTGGGGTTGGCGTGATGCCTCCTTCTCGGTGCGGAAGGCTTATAGGGCTTTGGCGGCTTAGCCTTCCAATGTGGAGACCCTGGTCTCGAGGGACTGTGCTATGATCTGGACTTGGAAGATCCCATCTAGGATAAAGGTTTTTCTATGGCTTTTGAGAAGGGAACGGGTGTTGACCACAACTAGGAGAGCAAGGCTCTTCCTCGGGGCTGTGGAGTTATGTAGTAGGTGTGGTGGAATTGTCGGAAGATGTGGATCATTTATTTTTTGAATGCCCTAGTTCGGTTGAAGTTTCGCGAAGGGTGACAATCACATGCCTTGATTGGAATAACAAGGACAGCTTCTGGGACTCTTGCAGGAGGTGGTCATGCTCAGAGAATGGGAGGTCGAAGATTTGTGCGACGATCTGGTGCCTCTGGTTGGGCATAAACAATGTGATTTTTGAGGGGTCAAAGTTCTATTCCGAAAATGTACTTGGGCATGCCGGAGCCCTCCTTGATTCCTGGCGGGTGCAATTATTATTTATTTTATTGTTAATATATTTTTTGGACGGTCCTCTAAAGGAGGCCCACCCCACTGTTTTCTAAAAAAGGTCTTAAAAGATACAAGAGTTGGGGGGCTCTTCACCACCCCAAAAACACACACCAAAGTCCCACTAGTAAGCAATTCGGAAACATTGAAAAATGTATTAGGATCTTGGACAAATCCGATTACCCATTTAAATACATACTCTAACGCCGGTGGTAGAATTTTAATTTGATTGTCCATTATTATCTATGCAAGGCATCTGAAATTCATCTCTTTTCCATTTAACAACTGATACAAATGCTTAAAGGGGGTTCATCCCTGAAATAAGTTGTGACCATTAATAACAAAATTGGGCTTTGAGTAGAAAATACACCTTCTCAAGGTAGCATATGTTATATTTTTTAGCATGGTGATGCTGTCAATACTTGTGTTATGATGAACATGCTTATTTATCTTATACATTGCTTTCTATCACATGCATTTTTACATTTTTTCCCTGGTAATAGATCCTCATTCTGCCATGTTTGTCACTGGTTCTTTCTAAAAAAGCGGTCCATTGGATTACTCCTGATCCCAAGAAATTACGGCAGTTTTGATTTCAAGTCATGGCATCATTTTTCTAATGACGTGATTTTCTACGAAACATATTTTTATCACACATCCACTTGTTTTCTTCTAGATAAGTGGTTCTACACTTTTGTCAAAGAGAGGAGGGTGGATATGGTGTATTGACTGTTGAGTGATGAGTGGTGGGATGGATAATGATAATGTAAGGGATGTGAGGCTGGGGAGCAGGAGAGAGGAAATCAATCTCTGCAAGAGGGAGCAAATTGTCAGAAATCAGGGGTCTATGTTGTACATGAAGGTGAGGTTAGGGCGACGATGTAGGTTTATCACCAGATGATGATTTTGTATATGCTGAATAAATATAACATTATTTTTATTCCTCCCACTGATAGAACTCTTTTGACCTAGTGCCCTACATTTTATTCAGCTCTTGGCTCCCATTACTACTGTGGCATTGAGCCTCTTGTTTTTGCGGTGAATTCATATTTGTAACATTTCAATGATTGTGTGATTCTTCAATATCTTATGCAATTTCAGTGACGCACAAGACTGTTTATTGATGAATTCATATAACTGTAGCTTTTCTATTTCCATGAGAGTTTTCCATTAACGTGCTTGTGTGCTCTTGCAGATAGGCAACTGTGTGGGAGCAGCTAACCACCGCCATTTCATCGCATTCCTAATCTCAATTATAGTAAGCTGTACATATGTTGTTGGCATGGGTACTTATGCTGGATATCTTATCTGGCCCCCACTGGATTTTAGTCCATTTGCCATCTCATGGCATGGAGTCAATAGTCTTGGGGCTACAAGTATAATAAAAGATGTTGTGGCTGCCATAGTCAGTTCCGCGTTGCTTCTACCTGCCAGGGGTCTCATTTTACTGTATCTGGCCATGGCATGCTTCTCTGTGGAAATCGGCATTGGTGCTCTCCTCTGGCAGCAGCTTCAGTTTATATATCAAGGGAAAACCTACGTAAGCAATCTAAGCTCGAATGGCAGTCGGCCTGAAGAGGGAGGCTGCCAGAACATCCTGAGGTTCTTCAATTGTCCTTATTGGGTATTCAGAGTGGTTCTTGGCTTATTCTCATGTCGGAAAATCGCAAGAGACATCTTACACGAAGCTGTTGTAGGATCCTTATTCAACATGTGGAGTTTTTTGCGGATCGTCGAGACTAATGTAAGATAATAAACATGTAGATGGGGAGGCCGCTTGTATTATCCCATTTCGTTGCTGTTTGGTTAGATTTTTTTTCATGTACATTCAGAAATGGTCTCATATCCAGTTTTAGATGATGTACTATAATACACATTGTTGTAGTGTTATCATCAGATGGTTGTAAGCTGTATGAATCCAATAAGACGAATCTCTTTTTGTTGAAGAATGAAAGCCTCTAAAATCTGAGGGATCATAACCTTTAGTAACCTGTATAAGAAACATATGAAATCGTAAAAGAAGATTTTGTAATTTTATCTTCTCTTAATAAATACAGACGTTTTAAAACTTCTTGTGCATTAGTATCAAATCTGAATCTCATTCAAATCGTAAAAGAAGGTTTATAGTTTATCAAGATCATTATGTTACTTGTACTTCAGAAATTTGAATATCAAGATAGCTCAGTTTTAAGCACTCATTTTAATGCATCCAAAATTCTTTACAAGAACAAGATGGATTACTATGTCAAAATTCACGTACTCACATATTATAGGAAACTTAATGTATCTTGCAAATTGCAGGAGACTTCACAATTTATTTTTGGTGGGTAAACTGAGTATATACACAAGTTGTCATAACTGTTCCCATTAGAAGATTACGGATCGAGTTCTGAGATACTTAAAGGAAACTGTTTCCTTAAGTTTGCATTATGGTAGATATCCTTCCAAAAGGATGTGGTGATGCAAATTGGTGACGAATCATGAATTCAATAAGTGTATACATTGTTAGTGTATACACTTTTTTTTGTTCGTGTTTTTTTCAAGCATCTTTATGCATAATTAGTATAACTCACTTTTTGCACACATTGCATGAAGAATCCAGAAAAAAAGCACTAAATCTCATTGTGATATGATTGGCACATAAAATATAAGCATATCTAAATCAGTCAAAATGTAATAATTTTTTCTATTAACGTTTGTTTTTGTTTGCAGAAATAATGGGCCAAAAGCCCATTCAGTGATTGCTGGACTCAAGATTAGTTTAAAAAACAGTTGATGACGTCATCCTCGACCGGACCCCCTCCTGAACACATTGCCCATAGAACCCCTCTCCCCCGCGTTGCGTGATCTCTGACCCCTCCCCTCGTGCCGCCTGAAGGTAATCTTACAGGCAATCAGCACATAGAGAAACTATCATTAATAGGTAAACCTAGAAAAAAAATATTGATATGGTTCAAAACTAAACGTGTGGATTCCATATTTTTGTTCTACAAAAATTCCTGGTAAATGTCTGATAACATTTAATTAAATCATATGCTCTCTTGTTGTTGTAACGAGAGCACTCCGCTTCCTCGCAAAACACGACCGCCATATCGTGAGGAAACCGACGAGAAAAGCTTGGAGAAGGCGCTGGAGTTGCTGGGGGAGAGGATGATGCGGGACACCGTGAAGACGGTGCTCATCCCCTGCTAAGACCTCGCCATCGGCGCGTCGTTCATGTTCTCGAGGCCATATGCGATGGAGCGGAGGGGTACGTGTGCCATTTATCTATAGAAGAGGAACGGGGAAAAGAGGAGTAAAATCCAACCATTAGATTTCACGTGGTATGATTAACTCGTTTTTAACCCAAGCAAGTTAACTCAAGATGTGTCAATTTACCAGTAGGATTCGTGGGATAAGACGGAGCAAGTTTACAGGGTCGAGGGAGGAATTAGGTTGTTTCAAAGGTTGTGGATGTAATTGACAAATATAGGGTCTGTCGGGTAAAAAATCCCTACTTATTTTGACAATATTTCTTATTTTTTAATATAATTGAAATTTCATAAAAGTTAATCATTTCTTTGCAATTTCACCAATTACTTGAATATTTAGTTTTGTAATATTTGCATGTTTATACTCAAGTTTTTGTTTATTACATTTCCTTAAAGACCATTTTGCAATATTAGAAACATTATTGATTTTAATACAATTTCATCCAAATATTATTTTAATTAAAATATAAAAAATGGAAAATTGCTCATCTTCAAATGATTTTAGAAACTACAAATCAACACAGGTCTTTCATGTTTTATTACACATTTACACTTATGCCATTGATCTTCCAAAAATCTCAGAAAAAGCAAAAAAAAATCTTAAAAATTCCCAATTTTTTTATGCGAGCCTGAGGATGCCTAGGATCTATTGGTGCATGTTTCATTACATTTTGAGATTTTGAAAATTAAAAGAAAATTTGGGAAACTGGCCTTGGAATAATTTCAATCTCTGAGCAGAATTCTCACTAAATTGTGCACAGATACATCTTGTTCCTGTGTTTGATCCTTGCACTTGCCTCACTTCTTTTTAAGGGTATTTTAAGCATGTTCATTATAATCATTGTTTGAAAATTGTCGAAGATCGTGTGTTTTTACAATGATGCCTAAAAGTTGGATAGGAAAATTAGAGAAGTTTGGGAATAATGGTGTTACCAAGTATGTAATTACCATTGGAGGCGGTGCAATATCCTGGAGGTTTGCGAAACCGACTATTCTAACTTGATTTACCTTTAAGGTTACCACATGAACTAAGGTTAAATGGACAAATAATCTTCTTTCTAAAATTCTCATGGTGGGTAAGCCAATTCTTGTAATCTTGGTGCATTGTGAAACAACGACAACTATTGTCAAGATTAAGAGTTTAAAGTTCATTCCAAAAACAAAAAAAAGATACTATCAAATCTGACTTAAGATCTTAAGTGATTTAATCTCTAGCATGATAGTTGAGAATTTTATTAGATCCGAGAAAATACAGCTAATCCATTGACTAATGGACTTGATAGACCTTTAATCCTTAAGTCAAGGCTTAGGATGTGACTATGACCCATTTGGGATCCTACTGTAGTGATAAACCGACCTGTTTGAATGGAGATCCCTGAAAATAGGTTCAATGTAGTAACAACCTCTCTTAAGAACTGATTTACACTTACTTTTTTATTAACAACCTCTCTTATGACCTTAAGTGAATTACTTTTTTTACTTATCCATGCGAATTCTAAGTGGATTTAAGCCTTATGAGATGATGATGATGTTAGAGGTGTATCCTTACAGGGTGCTAGCAATGTGATTTACACTACAGACAACAGCTAAAAGAAAGGGCGTTTTACATGATTTTTTACACTTGTGCCTCTCTTAAAATCTACAATATCAATTATGCTTTCCCTTTTTTGTAATATCAGTTGTACCCCTATATTCTTACAAAATTCATAATTCTACCCTTTGGTAATATCAATTATGTCTCTACTTTACTTTAACGTAAGGGCATAACTGTGAATTTCGTACGAAGGTAGAGATGCAATTGATATTGAAAAAAAGGGAGGGGCATAATTGATATTACAGAAGCTAAGAGGGGCACAATTGTAAGAGACCCTATCGGAAAAGAATTGTTCCTGAAACATTCAAAATGAAAGATAGACTGATAGAGTGCATATTATTTAAGAGCATTCACCATGAAGATTGTCAGAAAGAATAACACTTAGTTTTATGTATGAAGTTCAAAACATAATTGACCTTATTTTAGTAGGGATGAAAGTAGTTAATTTAGATGGATGCTCAAACTAGAAAGAACATTCATAGAAAGCAAAGTGTGACAATTGAAAGTGTGACTATGACTTCATGAAGGATTATTGTTACTAAGGATTATACTACCAATTAGGACGAACAAAGATATAACCGGAACTATTTAGAAAGAACAAAGATAATTCATAGTTCATACAACAGCAGTAAAGCATAGCTACACTGCTAAAACAAGCAAAATGCATGGTTTATCAAACACAGAGTAAGGAATAATCAATTGAAGATTGCAATTTAACGTGATTACACACTCGATAATTTAGATGCACATAAAATTGATCAAAAAAAGATTGCTGCTTTTTCAATGACACAAACTTGAAAGTGCAAAGCTTGTTAAGATGAGGGAGAAGGTATCTGTTTTGTGTTCCTGTTACGATGAACGAGGTGGCCGGGGACCACCTTGAGGAGCTTCTTGTCCTTTGACTTGGAGATCTTCTGGAGGGTCTTGGGGTTGGTGATCGTCTGGAGCTTGGTGCCGGAACCCAGCACATTCTCCTTCTTCCTCTTCTCCCTCTCCTCCCTCCTCTCCCGCTTCTCGCGCTTGTTCTTGCGGATCTCCTCCTCGAGTTCCTCCTTCCGCTCCCGGAAGGCTCTCTTTGTAAGAATTTTTGTGTAGGCAACTACCATATATGGTAGTTGTCAATATTATTTTTTATTTTTATATTGTGGCTCATGATTAATTATGAAGGGATGCATCTCTTGAGAAGTTGCATTTGGTGGTTACCTTAATGGATAGGTAACCATCATGTTTTATATATATGGATTGGGGTCCCATCTCCCTCAACTAATGAATGCAAGAGGATCCATTACTCAAGCATACTAGGAAAGAGTTGAGAAGGAGAAGGAAATCACATCTTCATCCCTTAATTTCCGTTGCGATGGCTTCCGGTAACTATTTACTATCTTAAATCTATTTTTGATTAAGTTAATAGATCTATCAGGTTATTAGATCTATCAATTGGTATCAGAGCATTTGTATTGACTCGATTCTTGAGATTTAGAGATATGGATATCTTTTAATGCTATTAAGTTGTTGTTTTCTAAAGGAATAGTACAGATCTTTCATGTACTATTAGTTGCTATTATATATTTTTTTTGCCGGTTGCTTTTGGGCTATTTGAGCTCCTCTAATTCCAACCATGCATATTATTTTGTTTTATAATGCACTTTTTTTTAATTCTAATGAATTAAATCCATCTGTGTATTCAAAGATAGTTAAAATCCACAGTTTGTTATATATTACTGTTAATGATGCATACTTGTAAATTCTCGAACTTAACGTGCAAATTTATTGGAGTAAATTGTTGCGTATTATACCACTAAGTTGTTTTGTGATTCTCTCTCCCACCGTTAAGAGCAGGAAGTGATCACAACTCTGTGGAACCAACTTTTATCCTCAACTTTAGAGACTATGAGATCCAAGTCTCCACTTGAAACCAAAGGTCTAATAGTTATAACTTGGAATGGGGTAGTCATGGGTGAGCCCAACAGAATCACCGAAGAAACCAACATTCAATTCGTATCAGAATGTTGTGTATTCTAACGTTTTTTTTCTTGCCGTGCAACTAATTTTGTTGCCCGTTAGTTGAATTAAATTATTATTTCCTAATTTCATGTCTAATAATACCCTGCATAGTACGTTTATTTTTTTAAAGGGTATATATTGTGATTATTTCTATCAAATCCGTTGATTTTTTTATTGCACGGATTAGATTCTTGCGAATGCTTTGATCCCTATGCTTCGTATTTACTATCACTAGTGTACATATGGGATATGGTTACGGCTTCCGTAGACACTAGTGGTTTATGTATATTTTTTTGTATGTACTAGTTACAATATACCCTTGTACGGACTTGTACGGAAGTATATACAATATGGTTACTGTATACACATGGTTGGTACACATAAAGTGTATAAAGTGTTTGTGGTTTAAGACCATTATTATACCAATCATTTGTTTGGACTTGTTGATAACACCTTGTGTACTAACCATACACTTTACTATCATTCTTCATTACTTTATTAAGTTTGTTTGATGTCATTTTGGTATGATTTGTAAAACTGGATTGGGAGGAATAGCCACATCATCCTACCAGTGTCTATACATCGTTTTACTTTGATAATGGGTAATTATTGACTAGTTATCTTAGAGTAGCTACAACATCTTGGATAACAATGTCAATAATTGCATTAAGTGGAAAAGTTCAATTATTTGAACTAATGACATCATATCACATCTACATGGTGGAAATAGCTTGATTAACTCCCTTTAAAGTCATTCAGATAAGTGTGTATAATTGAATCGGGAGGAGTAGCCACAACATCTGATCGGTTCATATTGTACATATTATTTCTTGTAATGAGTAATTATTGGTTAGTTATTCAAGAATAGCCACAACATCTAAGATAACAATGCCAATACTTACATTAAGTGACGGAGTTAATTGGACATTTTTTTTGGAATGAGAAAAATAAATTATTTTGTTAGTTATTCTAATGCCTACGGGTACGGAATTTCTAATGAATATTCGAAAATTTATTTGTCTCATTTATTAAGAAGAATCAATTGTATATTACAATTCTTTAGCCACGGCAAGTCTTGTAATGATAATACATTGATTTCTCAAAATATTAATTAAGTTAATATTTTGTATTAGGCTTTATGCTTGAGTTATTGCTTATTGTGGTTGTCTTGTTATGAAATTATTTCAGATAGTTCAACTTTCATGTCTACTCAATTCAATATCCTAAATTCTATTTCGATTCTTGAATGTCATGTATGTCATGAATCTAATTTCATTGATGTTCCTATTAATACTTGGTGGATTGATTCTGGTACTTCAATCCATATTTCTAACTCCATCCAAGGCTTTCTGAAAACAAGGATGCCACTAAAAAATGAGCAAAGCGTTTATATGGGAAATCACATGACTTCACATGTTGAAGCGATTGGGACGCAACGGCTCATTTTGGAAACTTACCATGTACTTGATTTGGAAAATATATTTTTTGTACCCAAGTTCTCTAGAAATTTAATTTCAATATCTAGACTTTGTAATCTTGGATACAAATTTTCATTTGAATGGTAAGTTGATCGGTACAGGTAGCTTAGAGGACTATTTATATAAATTACACTTAGATCCATATTTTGAAAATAATCTCCTTGTTTGCAATGTAGTTGGTAAAAAGCGAAGACGTATTAGTGATCGGTCATCAATGCTTTGTCATAAAAGATTAGGTCACATCTCCATTAAAAGGATCAAGAAATTAGTAAATGATGGGGTTATTGATACTCTAGATTTTACTGATTCTAGTGTTGTGTGGAATGTATTAAGAGAAAACATACCAACAAACATGATAAAGGATCAAGGAGAAGTACTAGTCTTTTAGAAATTATACATACTGACATATGTGGTCCGTTTCCTGTGGAATGTTTTAGTGGTCAAAAATACTTCATCACATTCATAGATGATTTCTCACGTTACATGTATCTTTATCTTTTATTTGAAAAATCAGAAGCTATAAATGCTTTTAAGGATTATCAAATAAAAGTAGAGAGACAATTAGAAAAGAAAATTAAATTGTGAGATCAGATAGAGGTGGTGAGTATTATGGTAGGTATGTTGGAGGAGAACAAAAACTTGGACCATTTGCACGATTTCTTAAGGATGAAGGCATTGAACATCAATTTTCAATGCCCGGTGAACCGGATCAAAACGGTGTCGCCGAAAGACGGAATCGTACGTTAATGGATATGGTTTGAAGTATGATGAGTAACTCCTCATCGCCTTTATCCTTTTGGAGTGAAGCTCTAAAGACAACCGTGTATATATTAAATAGAGTTCCATCAAAAGTAGTTCCATCCACTCCATTTGAGCTTTGGAAGGGATGGAAACCAAGATTGGAACACATATACATTTGGGGTTGTCAAGCTGAGATTGGAATCTATAATCCACATGAGAAAAAATTGGATATGAAGACTACAAGTGGATTCTTCATTGGTTATCCAAAAAGCTCTAAAGGATATAGATTCTATTGTCCAAATAGGGAATCGAGTATTATAGAATCAAGGAATGATATATTTTTGGAAAATAACGAGAAAAGTGGGAGCAGGATGGTAATTAAAGACATCATACTTGATGAGTTACCGGATATTGTTATACCACTAGAAAGGGAGGAGCAAATATTTCAACACGATATCTTGGATGAGACACAACATCAAGATATTGTTGTCCCTCAAGTCCAAGATATTCCTTTGATTGAACCAATGGCGAATCCTCCACTACCTGAAAATCGAGTTGAAATAGCACCAACTGTTCAACAAGGTATTGTTACAACTAGATCTGATCGGGTAGTAAAATCTACAATCTCATCAGATTTTATCACATATCTACAAGAATGTGAATACGATACGGGAATTTCAGAGGACCTAATATCATTTTCACAAGCCATGAGTGGAATTAATTCTACTAAATAGTATAATGCCATGAGGGAGGAGATGGATTCTATGAGTGCAAACCAAGTATGGGGCTTGGTAGAGCTAGCCAAAGGAGCGAAATCTATTGGTTGCAAATGTGTCTTTAAAACTAAGAAAGACTCATTAGGTAACATTGAGAGATATAAAGCCAGACTTGTGGCTAAAGGTTTCACTCAAAAGGAGGGCATAGATTACCATGAGACTTTCGCTCCAGTATCACGAAAGGACTCATTACGAATAATCATGCCATTAGTAGCTCATTATGATTTAGAGTTACATCAAATGGATGTGAAAACAACCTTTCTTAATGGAGACTTGGATGAACATGTTTACATGCGACAACCTGAGGGTTTTATTTTAGATAATAGCAAGCATTTGGTTTGTAAATTAAGGAAGTCTATATATGGACTAAAACAAGCATCTCGTCAATGGTACATAAGTTCAACAATGTAATAACTTCATTTGGTTTTGTTGAGAACATTGTTGATAATTGTATATATCTTAAGATGAGTGAGAGTAAATATGCTTTTCTAGTCCTTTATGTAGACGATATTTTACTTGTTTGTAATGACCTTGGGATGTTGCGAGATACAAAGATGTTCCTTTCTAATAATTTTGAAATGAAAGATATGAACGATGCTAAATATGTCATTGGATTGAAATTCATAGAGACAGATCTCATAGAATACTTGGATTGTCTCAAAAGGCCTATATTGAAAAATTATTAGAGAGATTTAGAATGAAATATTGTTCTCCTACCCCATCACCTATGGTAAAAGGAGATAAAAAATTTTCATTCAAATGTCCCCAAAATAATTTAGAAAAGGAACAGATGAAGGACATTCCGTATACATCTATCATTGGGAGTTTAATATATACCCAAATATGCACTAGACCAGATATATGTTTTGCAGGTGGAATGTTGGGTAGACATCAAAGCAATCCAGGCATGGACCATTGAATAGCGGCAAATAAGGTCTTGCGATATTTGCAAGGAACTAAGGATTTTATGCTAATCCACCGGCATTCAGATTCCTTAGAAGTTACTAGCTATTCGGATTCGGATTATGCAGGAAGTAAGGAGGATAGAAAATCTACCTCTGGATACATTTTTCTTCTTGCTGGAGGTACTATTTCATGGAGAAGTGTGAAATAATCACTTGTCACATCAAGTACCATGGAAGCCGAATTCGTAGCATGTCACGAGGCTACTACACAAGCACTTTGGCTAAAGAATTTCATTGCGAGTCTTAAGATAGTGGATTCAATCTCAAGACCATTAAAGATTCATTGTGATAATTCTGCAGCCGTTTTTCTTCGCCAACAACAACAAGTATACGCGTGCCGGAATGAGAATCGACATTAAATATCTTGTTGTTAAAGAGAAAGTTAGAGATCATTTAGTATTGATTGAACATATATGTACTAAATACATGATTGCGGATCCTATGACAAAGGGTTTGCCGTCTAGTGTATTCATCAATCATGTAACTGAGATGGGCCTATCTAGTACCTTGTAATAATATCAATACATCCATGTGTGTACACTTTAAGTTTTGGTATAATGATCTCGTTGTTTATTGCCTGTTTCAGTAGCATGCAATTAATGAACAAACATAAAGAAAGGACCCGTGTTAATATCTGGATATTAACACATAAAGATTTATCATGTTAAGCAAACTATTGGTATTGTAATGCTTGGAAGGATATATCTGCTTGAAAGGTATCTACCGTCAAGATTCATATTAATGGAGCTTAACTAGACAAATGTAAAGCAACAAATTTGATACATGAGCCTAGTGGGAGAATGTAAGAATTTTTGTGTAGGCAACTACCATATATGATAGTTGTCAACATTATTTTTTTATTTTTATATTGTGGCTCATGATTAATTATGAAGGGATGCATCTCTTGAGAAGTTGCATTTGGTGGTTACCTTAATGGATAGGTAACCATCATTTTTATATATATGGATTGGGGTCCCCTCTCCCTCAACTAATGAATGCAAGAGGATCCATTACTCAAGCATATTAGGCAAGAGTTGAGAAGGAGATGGAAATCCCATCTTCATCCCTTCATTTCCGTTGCGATGGCTTCCGGTAACTATTTACTATCTTAAATATATTTTTGATTAAGTTAATAGATCTATCAGTTATTAGATCTATCACTCTTGACCTCGCGGTCGCGCGCGCGCTGCTCGGCGGTGGTGTCGTCGCGTGAGACGAGGGCGGAGGAGGCGCGCTGGGTGCGGGGGTGCTTCCAGCGGCGGCCCGAGGCCTTGCCGGCGATGACGCCCTGGAAGGAGGGAGGGTTGTCGTGGAGGGCGGGCTTCTTGCGAGGGGGTTCGGGGTCGAGGTCCATGGAGAACTGCGAGTCTCCTTCCCGGTCATCTTGCTGGCGTTTGCGTTTGTTCTTGGGGCCGTCGAGGCCCTCGTCCAGGCACCGGAAGTCCAGGGTGCACGCCATGGCTGCTGCTGCTACGGCGCACCCGTCTTTCTCTGATGTACGTTTGGAGATTAGGGTTTGAGGTTCGAGAGTCTGGTAGGGGATCCACTTAGGATTATTCAGATCCATAGACCCTGGACTCACGTTGGGAGTTTGGAAGGAAAGAGGATTTTTACATTTGGGTTCTTGGCATCTGAAGCTGTAGAGCTCTTTAAGAGGATCCAGAAAATTATGCATAGTAATGTTATGGTTCCCAGGTCTATGGATGTTGTGTTCCGAAGAATCGGATTTGCCATCCAAAAGAGATTGGCGGCGCAGCTTGTTGTCGTTCTCCCAACAGTTTCTTTGTAATCTTGTTCTGAAGTCGTTTGAATATGGTCACTTAGATTTTACACTTATACCCTTCCAAGTTCTAAACTAATTGCTCTACTACCATAAACTTTTGCTTTCCTGTTTCTATTTTCATATCTTTGGATTTTAGAAGGATATCATGTATCCATTATTATTATTATTATTATTATTATTATTATTATTATTATTATTATTATTTCGTACTGATTCTAGTATGTTGGATGCATTTTATTCTGATTGTTGGAACCATATGAAGATGATGTAAATTGCATTTTATTTTAAGTTACCTTTTCAATATTTGGTAGTTTCAAAGATCAATCAACATGTGTGTATTGATATATGTTGTTGATTATCTATGATTGGGGTATACTTAGTATAAAAAATCAAGGTTTTGCACGTTCTAGCCCCAATAATGGATTATATAAAAAATACATCATAACATCGAGATAGGAGACAAGCAGGCAACAAGTTGTGTCGCTAGTATTTTTTGAATTGCAAAACCAATCCTTCTAAACACTACATCCATAAACTTAGGAATCATAACATTACTGTTCATGACTTTTGGACCCTGTTCGAAAGCTCAACAGCTTCTGGTGCTAAGAAACCAAAAGTATCAAAATCAAAAGAGATGAAGACATTTTGATTCTCAATGCACGTTTTCTCGTGCTTCACCGCTTTTGTTGATTTTCTACTAATCAAATGCAAGCCATTATGGATGTTGATTTTCTCCTAATCTAATGCAAGCCAAGACTTAAACCAGTCTACTGGATTAGGATAAAGTTTGATCCTCAATCCATCTTTGAGTTGCATTGTTACTATATTTATCCTTCTACATCTTCTTTCTTGCATCCTTCTACAACTTTCTTTCTCAGATCTAAATCGAGAATAAGCGCCAAGTAAACAATTTGAAATTAGGAGGAGCAAGTAAGTAGCAGGAAGAGAATGATTAGTGAAACAATCAAAACTGTATACTAAATGAAAACATCTATGAAGGAGTACCACTTCTAATTCTATTTAATGCATTTGTTTTAGTTACTTCCATGTATTTTTCACTACAATTTTTAAAAAATAAAAATTAAATTAAAAATAAAAAATCCTGAAATTCATCAAAATATAAAAAAATAATAAAAATCCGAAAATAATTTGTATAAGTGGATTGACTTATATGTGTCGCCTTAAAGTATGTTTAAGTAGAGACAATTGCCACCCAATATTCGACCAATGTGCATACCTATTGACATAAGGCCTTGCTCATTTGGAGAATAAGCATTGGAATAAGGAGTCAATTCCCCGCCCGCGCATGATTTCCTATAGTACGACTATTCCCATCCACATTCTATTATTTCATCTTATTCTATCCTTATTCCTATATTTATTCCATCTTACATGCCCTTATTCCACCTTATTCTCCTTATTCCTTTCTTTCTAACCGAATAGAGATAAACTCTTATTCTTCTTATTCCCCATCCTTATTCCTGCTTATTTCCGAACTAAACGCCCCCCTTTGTTTATAGGCGTTGAGTAGATTAGCAACATGCATCTTAGGCATATTTATTACATTTGTAATTTAAGAAATGTATCTTTAGATATCATATAACATAACATGCATCCTTTCTTACTTTTCATGAGTGGGAATCTTACCTCAAGTGTCCTTAAAGTAATAAAGAATTTTACTTCTACCCTTCCTATGTGTAGAAACCATAAATAACAAGATTCCCTGATATTTCCTAGTGGACCATTGAACTTGGATGATTAAGTCCTTAATAACATTTTAATTTATTCTTACTTTTACCTCCCTTTTAAGGGTGTATTAATATCTTATTTATCTCATTAATCATCACTAAGACTAATTTATCTTTGAGATTCCAACCAATTCAAATTGTTCTATTCATGGTCCACTTAATCATACTTCAACTCATATTCCTTCGTCTACGCAGCCTTGAATGTGCTTATATCCATAATTTCAAGCAATCATAGAATTAATCTGCAAGTATCCTAAATTTGGATGCATGATATCTCAAGAAGATTCGAGATTTGCTCATTTATTTTCTAGATATATGCATCAAGACTACTTACTTTCTTTTCAAGGGTGATTAAGCCCTTAATTACCTTGGGTTTATTCTTACCCTCACTTCCCATTTTAGGGTGCATTATATATAATTTATTCCACTATAATCATACACAACCTTCTATGCCTTTGTCGAAACTGACATATATATCAAATCTAATCAGATTCTCTTTTTTCATCCCTTATGGAGTTAAGCTTCAGGGCAAGATGAGCCTAATGATGCACTGAACTAATCGGATTTGAGTTTCAAGATCTGCAAATGTTAGGGTTTTTGCTCTATCATATTCATTATAATGTTCTAATGTTAAAACACTAACAAATTCAATCATATCACAAAAAAGGTTAACCTATTTTTTTTAGAAAAACGATCGGAGGTCATTCATCATTAGCATCAGAACAACAGAGTTTAGCTTAACTACAGACCATAAGTATTTTCAACCCAAAAAGAAACTCGCACAAATGCGAGGGACGGGACCAATGCAGCATGATGTTAACACCCTCCACCCAAAAAAATGCCAATCATCCAACAGAAACAAACATAATTAAATAACAGTGAACTTCAACAATCAGATTCCTGAAAAAAACTCCCAAAAAGTTGCCATCGAGCGCTATTTCATCGGCATTCAATTATCATGTTTGCGATCCTCAGATCTGGACATCTTGCTTTCAATACAGTTATCCCTTTTCCTTTTGTCAAATGTTCTTTTATATCTTCATACACAGTTAAGTTTCCAAAGATCAACATGTCTATTCAAAGCTTCTTAAGTGGCAGAGCAAAAGTCAGCTTCTTTGATGATCCACCATTATTCAGGCTCTTTGTGATTTATAGTACCGAAGTCTTTGCCGTGTCTTCGCTATGATCCAGCAAATTTGCGATGCTACTGCAATAATTTTGACGAGATTAATCGGGACACATTCAAAAGCGTTCTTGCACCTAGCCTTCCAGATCGACCACCAAAGCGAGCCCTCATCACAATAATCTTTTCCCTTCGACTTGTCAATCGAATAGTTGATATCAACCTCCTTTGTGGGTAGCAGAGTCTCATAATCTTTGAGAAGGAATGCTGATGGAGTTAAGCATGTTGGCTCTACTGATGAAGATGGGAGATGCTTCAGATATTCCAAAACTGATACATCTATTTTACGACCCAATCCATTAATAATGGATATGGCTTGTTGGAGACCTGATCGATCCATTATCGGCTAGCCTCATTTTTTAAAATCTTTGAGGGAACCCGATGAAATGGAAATAGTATCACATTCAGGTTTACCTTCTGCCTTGCTGCGACTAGGCATAGATCAAACTTTTCTTGGTCAAGTTCCATCACTGGAAGCTTTCTACGATTGTCTCTAAACCAAAAAAGTTAACCTATGCAGGTTTAAATCCACCTATTTCCAGAATTTTCGAGCCAATCATGGAATAAAATTATTAGATACCATAAATTTGGGCGCATCATGTCTCAGTATGATTTTTTATATCTTAGTTATTGTCATCAGCTAAAATACCATCAAAACGTAAAAAATAGCATTTACTTCAAAAGGAATACGTGCAATTACGTAGAGAAAAAGATAATTTTTATAAGGGATTTTTACACCCATAGACCTTAGAAATTTGTTAAATTTCCATGAACTTTTTCAAAATGTAAGTACCCATCGATCCTGTAGATTACCTCAAGAATTCTCACGGGCTTCAATCAGATTAGCCGCATGGTTTATGGGGTAAGAGTTAGCAAGTTTACATGGTCGAGGGGGGGATTACGTTGCTTTAAAGGTCGAGAAGATACTTTATAAATTTTTTTAGGGTTCTTGGGGGTAAAAATCCCTTTTTATAATATTTAATATTAACTCATATCAATATCAATGGGGCTGCATCTCGGGGAACTAACTTGGCTCTCCGCCTCATTTTCCCATATTTTTTTATTTCTTTTTGGAAAAAGAATATGTGAAAATTCATCGCTATATCCCAATATTATATTATTCAAGTTTCGTGAGATCAGAGACTCCTACATCCTTTATTTTGATGGTCATTTTTTAACGATTGCAGAATTGTTGAAATCGACCTCATTTGGATGGACACCGTAGGAATCTGTTTCACACGAAATTTAAATGATATAATATAGGGATTTTTACACAGCAGACCCTATAAACTTTGCCAATCACCTTCACGACATTTGAAACAACCTAATTCCCCTCTCGACCCCGTAAACTTGCCAACCCTTACCCAATGAACCCTCAGGGTAATATGTTTTAAGCCCGTGGGGGTTCTTGGGGTAATTTACATCGTCGATGGGGTAATTACGTTGTGCAAAAGGTCGTAGATGCATTTTAAAACATTTATAGATCTGTTGGGTAAAAATCCCTATAATCTAATGATATAATATTGAAATTGTACGGAAGTATTTTAAAAAAATAAAAATATAAAAAAAATGAGAATGTACGAGCCAAGACAATCCCCATAGTATACATCTAATAGTTAGATTATTTAATCAAAATTAAAAACTGTTCTATAAAAATAATATATTTCCAAAGAATGTGAGATATGAACTCAACTGTCGCTTTCCTCTTAATTGCCAAAGAAATGTGCAACATGACACATGAGCCACTGGTCACTGCCACAAGAGCTGGCACTCTACATAAAAATTAACCTCACGAGTTGTACTAGTATTTGTGCAAATGTAAAAATAATAAATTTCAGCGAAAGACATTCACGTGCGCACCCAATAATAATATAAAAATTGAAATAAAGGTACAGCAACAGCTTGATTTCGCACAGCGGGGTTTGACCCCACCACTCAATCGCCAAATGTGAATCCAAAAAGTTAGCCATTCCCAATTCCATCGCTTCTCCTCCGCGTCGACCACCACTACCACTCTGCGTCCGGTCCCAATGGCACGCAGCAAAGTGGAAGAGGAAGAGGAGATGGTGGAGTACAAGAAGGAGGAGGATGGAAACGCCGACGAGCCCTCTCCTTCCACCGACGAGGGATCGTCGATCGAGAAGCTGTTCGCGGAGGAGGAGGTGCCGAGCTGGAGGGAGCAGCTGACCGTCAGGGCCTTCGTGGTGAGCTTCTTCCTGGGGATCATGTTCAGCGTCATCGTCATGAATCTCAACCTCACCACCGGTATAATCCCCTCCCTCAACGCCTCCGCCGGTCTCCTCGGCTTCTTCTTCGTCAAGTCCTGGACCAAGCTCCTCCACAAGTCCGGCCTCCTCCGCCAGCCCTTCACCCGCCAGGAGAACACCGTCATCCAGACCTGCGTCGTCGCCACCTCGGGCATCGCCTACTCTGGTACCCTCCTCGAATTGCTTAATCAGTCGTCTTCAATTCGCGTAATTAAGAGGAATTCGATACCAAACAGGATTTTCCCCTTTTATTCTTGGGATTTTTACACAACAAATCCTATAAACGTTTTAAATTGCCTCCACGACCCTTTGCAAAAACCCCTACAAACTTAAAACATATTACCCGGAAGGTTCATGGGAGTAAGAGTTGACAAGTTTAGGGGGTCGAGGAGGGAATTAGGTTGTTTCAAAGATCGTGGAGGTGATTGACAAAGTTTATAAGATCTGCCGGCTAAAAATTTGATAGGTGATATATGTTTGGGTTTGGGGTTTTACGTGGTCTCCGTTCACCAATGGGTCGATTCTTCTATATTTAGTACTCCTGCTGCATCTCCTGTATATTTTTCCTTCTTTTTTTTCCTGCTTGAATGTTATAGATTTTTATTCTTCAAAGATTTCCAATGGAAACTGAAACGATGAGCTTGTCACGCGTTGGAAATTTTTGTGATGGTTCACGTATATAAAGAATTTAGATCGTTTCTTTGTAAATTTTAGATTTCCGGTTTTGTGGAAATTTTAACTTCTATCTTTTAAGTCATCATTTTGTGGTTGGGATTTTAGTGGGCAGACTTATAATCTTTTCCAATTACCTCTACGGCCTTTGAAACATCGTAATTCCTCCTCCGTCCCCGTAAATTTGTAAACTCTTACCTTACAGACCATGTGGTTAACTCCGTTCATTTAACCATTTAAATTAGCCGGATTTCGTTACATTCTTTTATATTATACCCATTTTGTTTATCAAATTTACATTGAGTGCCACTCCAGGAGCTGATCCCCCTTGCGGATGGAACCCCCCCCCCCCCCCACTGCCGCCGCTGCTCCCTGCTCCGCAGCTGCTGATGGAGCCCCCCCCCTCCGCTGCCCCCCTCCCCTCCTCGCCCCCGCCGATAAAGCCCCCCCCCCCCCCCCCCCCCGCACGCTTCTCTCTGCTCCCCCTCCCTCCTCCCGATGATGCCCCCCCTCCCCCAATCCCGCCGCTCCCTGCTCACCCCCTTCTCTCTGCTCCCTCCTCCCCCCCATCCCGCTCCCCCCCCCCCCCGCCACGGTCGATGGAGCCCCCCCTCCCGTCGGCGCTTCCTGCGTTGCCCATCCTCCCAAGCTCCTTGTTTTTTTTTCTATTTTAGCTAATCCTAACCGTTGGATGGTAAATTGGTTAGGTTAACTCAAGACTAACCTAAGTAATTGACTTAAATATAGTTAAAATTGACGGCAAGGTTTGTTGGGTAAGAGGTAGCAAGTTTACAAGATCAGGAGAGGAATTAGGATGTTTCAAAGGTCGTAGAGGTAATTGGAAAAGATTTTAGGGTCTATCGGGTAAAAATCACTTTGTAGTTTAATGATTATAACAACAACAAGGATCTATTTTTTTCCGCGTGCTTCAAACCGGTGGATTTTGATATATTTAGATTTTTTATTTTTTTCGAATCTTTTTTCGTTCTCCTCATGTGGTTTTGGTCTTCTGTTTTCCACGGGAAAAGCTGATGTTTGTTTATTGTTATTATCAACCCAAGTAGGATCAGAAAATTTAAAATTAAATATTATTTTAAAATTGTTAGACGAAGACTTCCTCAAGCGTCTCAAGATTACAAAGAAATAAATTAAAAAAGGAGGATCATTTAAATTTGCATGCATCATACATAACATGATATAGAATAGGAAGGTATCTGCCTGTGTAATCAGACCAACAACCTTAATTTTGAATTTAATAACCAGAGCTTTTCCAGATAAGATGCACAGCACAGGCTCTAACAAAATAGGAAGAAAAACTGTCATCCTTTTGGAAATTTCGAATTTGACATACCATTTTGTTTTGTTCCATTTTAAGGTGCTTTACATGTGATGCATGCAATTATGGGAAAGGTCGAATATGAATCTGTTGAGTTGGCAATCTGAAAAGGTAATTCTCAAAAGAAATTGGAAATCTGGAAAGAGGAAGAAATATGCCCACATTCATTCAACTTTTCTTTTTTCACCGTTTAAAGCTTCACAGATATCGCAAGAAAAGAGGTGCCTTTCCAAGATATAATAAAATGTATAAGAAAAGGATGATACATTCAACACACACGTGAACTGATATTGGGTCAGATTTCACTTGAATCTCTAATGAGATGTTGAAAATCTCGAGTTTGGATACTTAAGAACAATTAGAATTTCTGACCAAGTTAAGAGTGACCAATTCATCTTCGAAAGGAAATGCATTGATGTGGATGGACCAAAACAGGTGGATTGGGAAGTTATCTCTTCGGTATGAGCCAGAAAATTGCCGACCTATCAGGAGTTTTGAAGGATCCGCAGAATGTCAAGAACCCAAAAATCGGGTGGATGATCGGGTTTCTATTTGTCGTCAGTTTCCTGGGCTTGTTCTCTCTTGTTCCCCTTAGAAAGGTAGGCCATTTGCCCGCGGTCTCTATTTGAATTTAGAAAGTCCCCATCCCGAACATTAAGTAATAAAAATTTGCTCTACCAGATCATGATCATCGACTACAAGCTGATCTACCCAAGCGGCACTGCAACTGCACATCTCATCAACAGCTTCCACACTCCCCAGGGAGCCAAACTAGCAAAGTAAGCAAGCTGTTCCCGTAGAGATTGCCCATATACTGACATTTTGCCGTCACTAATGGGAAATTTCTTGCAGGGAGCAAGTGAAGACACTGGGGAAGTTTTTCTCCTTCAGTTTCTTGTGGGGTTTCTTCCAGTGGTTCTACACAGGAGGCGACGACTGTGGTTTTGCGAGCTTCCCCACATTAGGCAGGCCTCAAAGCCTTCCGGAACAAGTATTATGTGATCTTTTACCTCATTTTCTTATATAAACCAATCAACCCAATATAAATGACTGTGTCCATCACTACAATACTCAATGTTTATAAAATATGCAGGTTCTATTTCGATTTCTCAGCTACTTATGTTGGCGTTGGGATGTTATGCCCTTACATTGTAAATGTATCTGTCCTTTTGGGAGGCATCATCTCCTGGGGTATCATGTGGCCTCTCATTGCAAACAAGAAAGGTGATTGGTATCCAGCAAACATACCTGCCAGTAATCTTCACGGCCTGCAAGGCTACAAGGTTGGTACACGTATTCTCGTAATTCATGTTTCAACACTTGATCGGTTTGTACTGCCTTTAATTAAACGAATGTGAGAACGCCTACTTCGATTTGACAAATTTATGCGCCGAAGGAATTGCTGGTGTGCCTATGCTTCCCCCATTGACATTCTGCTTTGGTATGGTAGGATCACTACCGGTAGTACTTTGTCCTTAGTTTAGCTATGAATTTCCTGTCTGAATGTCAAAATAATTACATTTGAGCTGCTATAAGATGCTGTAAAATGCCTTTCATCGGTGAAAATGTAATCAAAACCGAAAATATTTTATTAAAAATGCGTTTGCCAAACATGGTCAACTTTTCTCCAAAATCTAGTTTTTTGTAAAACAAACTGAAACTAAATATTTCTTAATAAGCAATGCTGTACCTTCTTTTCCAAGAGCCAGAAGCTCAACTTCTCATGATTCCTAGGACGTCGTGTTCCATCGCTAGAACAACTGCTTGTCAAGAATTCAAATGCTAAAACAAACACATCTTCTTCGCAGGTGTTCATAGCGATCGCAATGATCCTGGGTGATGGCCTTTACAACTTCTTCAAGGTGATCGGTCGCACCATCAATGTCTTCGTCCACCAGGTCCGCCACAAGGGCACCAGCACGATCCCGGTCTCTGACAACCCCCCGGACAACCCTCCCACGACATCATACGATGACCGCCGCCGCACGGAGCTCTTCCTCAAGGATCAGATCCCTCGGTCTGTCGCATATGCAGGCTATGTCCTTGTCGCCGCCATTTCCATCGCGACCGTCCCCCACATCTTCCCCCCTCTCCGATGGTACCACATCCTCTGCACCTACATCGTCGCACCTGTTCTCGCCTTCTGCAATGCCTATGGCTTTGGCCTCACTGACTGGTCCCTTCCTTCCACTTATGGCAAGCTTGCAATCTTCACCATTGGTGCATGGGCAGGATCCTCCCATGGCGGCGTCCTGGCCGGCCTGGCTGCGTGTGGTGTCATGATGAGCATCGTCTCAACGGCCTCCAACCTCATGCAGGACTTTAAGACCGGCTACCTCACCCTCGCCTCCCCTCGATCCATGTTCGTCTCACAGGTGACTGGTACCGCAATGGGCTGCGTCATCTCCCCATGCATCTTCTGGCTCTTCTACAAGGCCTTCCCACACCTCGGTGAGGATGGAACGGAGTACCCTGCTCCCTACGCACTAATCTACCGCAACATGGCAATTCTTGGGGTGCAAGGATTCGGGTCACTGCCCAAGCACTGCCTCCAGCTGTGCTACGGCTTCTTCGCGGCATCAGTGGCTATCAACTTAGTGAGGGAGACGGCACCGAAGAAGGTGGCGAGATTCATTCCAATACCGATGGCAATGGCAATACCGTTCTATCTGGGGCCATACTTTGCCATTGACATGTTCATAGGGAGTGTGGTGCTGTTTGTGTGGGGAATGGTGGACAAGAAGCAGAGGGACGCGTTCGCGCCGGCCGTGGCATCGGGGCTGATATGCGGGGATGGGATATGGACGCTGCCGCAGTCGGTACTGGCGTTGGCCAAGGTGCAACCTCCGATCTGCATGAAGTTCCTCTCCAGGAAGGATAATCTCAGGGTCGACGCCTTCCTCAACTCTTGATTATATAGAGATATGTGTCCATTCTGATCTATCATGGTCTGGTCATTTTAAGATTTGATTGAGCTGTATCTACTTTGCAGTTTTTTCCTTGGATACGAGTAGATTCTGTGAATGTCCAGCAATCATATGATGGGATTTTATTGAGATATAGTTGGCAAATGTTCTTATTTTAAAAATTGATTGCTGATTGATGTGTTTGTAGTGGTTTGGTATCTGGCAGCAGCAATGACAATATATTCCATGGATTATTACTTAGTTTTGTTAAGTAGATTTGCGTGCCATTAAAAACCGCGATAATCAGCATGGAAGAAAAAAGAATAAGTGAGATTTATCTCTACTTCTCACCCTCTTCAGTATTTGGTTATCCGTGTGGACATTATACTAGTTATTTTTTCTTTAAAAAGATTCAGCGCAAGGTTTTAAAAATCAAGCAGGAAATTAAAAATAGTGAAGTGATGGTATTGGGTTTTTAGGGTTGGATCTATGGACGGGCGAGCGATCCAACGATGCAAGTAGTTTATAAAAATAGAAAACCAAAACGAACTGTTGTATCCGATTTGACTTGTATTGTCCAAACTGAGTCAAACAGAGTGGAAGGAGTTGGAGTGTCATACTGAGGATGTAACTAGAATTTAACTTGTTTTCGAATTTGCATTTTTTTGGTAATTTGATATTATTATTATTATTCAAAAAGTAGATTATTCAAATGGTTATTTGATTCAACTAGTTCAACCACATGAAGCAATCCACCCTGGTTTTAATTGGTTTCTATTTTAGATAAAAACTGGTTGATTAGACTATTTTTTTATTCATTCTTTGTTTAATTGATTGAACTAGTTGATTTAGTTTGATTATTAAAACTCTTATTCAGATTCAATAATCACATTCGTAATATGCGGTAGTGTTAAGATTTTGCTTAAAGAGGGGTCCTCATATTTTGAAGGACGTAAAATAAAGGGATTTTTACCCGATAGATTTTATAAATTTTGTCAATTACCTCCATGACCTTTGAAACAATCTAATTCTTCCCTCGATCCCGTAAACTTGCTAACCCTTACCCTACAGACATGTGGTTAACCACCATCCATTTGCTCGTAACCAGATTCCGTTAAAAAGAGGTACATGTTACCATCTTTGTTTAACAAATTTACAAAAGATGACATCCCTCCCTTCCACATCCATGTGTCATCCTCGACCTCCCCTGCACCGTCGCCGACCTGCACCTCCTTCAGGCCGCCATCGACCTGCACCTCCTTCAGGCCACCGTCGACCTGCACCTCCTCCTCCAGGTCGTTGTCCACCTACCCAGCCTCCTTCCCTCCCCGACCTCCTCCAGGTTGCTGCCCCCCCCCCCGACCTCCTTCAGGCCACCGTCGACCTGCACCTCCTCCTCCAGGTCGTTGTCCCACCTACCCAGCCTCCTTCCCTCCCCGACCTCCTCCAGGTTGTTGCCCCC
This sequence comes from Ottelia alismoides, assembly GCA_037367405.1. NCBI lineage: Eukaryota > Viridiplantae > Streptophyta > Magnoliopsida > Alismatales > Hydrocharitaceae > Ottelia > Ottelia alismoides. The sequence goes on along the minus strand of JAZKJV010004362.1, from coordinate 9,068 downwards.
CCCCCCCCCCGACCTCCTCCAGGCCGCCGCCCACCTCCGCCTCCTCCCTCCCCGACCTCCTCCAGGTCGCCGCCCACCTCCTCAACCTTGCTCCTCCTCCAACCGCCTCCTCAGGGCCGTTCGTCCACCCCCGTTGATTTCCACCGTTGGATGACCTTTTTGAAAGAACATGGATGTGGAATACTCACCGTTGGATTTCTATTGGTTAGATTAACTCAAAGCTAACCCAAGCAATTGACTCAAATAAAGTTAAAACTGACGGCATGGTCTGTGGGGTAAGACGGAGCAAGTTTACGGGGTCTCCCACCCTCTAATCTCTTCTCCACCAAATATTTCCACCGTCAAATTATTTCACCGTTGGAATTTTTCATTTGCATCATTTGGTATCAGAGCATGGCACCTGAATCATTCTCATGATTCGACGATCCTATCGCATACTGACGTTTGAAGTTTGTTCTCAGCCGCCTATCTCATGACTCGCACTCGTGTTTGCGTTCAAAGAAGTTCAAGAAGCGACTTATATCATGCGTCAAGGTGCAAGCATGGTTGGACGCGTTAATCGATGAAGATTCGCCCGTCGACAACAAAATTCAGACCATCGCAGCTGCTGTGCAACCCGAGTTTGAGCAAAAAATAGAAGGTATTTTCAGTCCCGAAGAATATTTATTTGATGCAACTCCTGTGCAACGAAACTATGAAGATATAGGGTCATTTTTCCGAGAAAGTACGGATGAAGAATATGAAATTATCGATTTCTGTGAAGTTGAAGCTATTGTCCAGGAATCAAAAAATGGAAAAAAATAAAGATCTGGGGCCAATATTTGATGAAGAACCAATGGAAGAGGGATATGAAACCCTAGATCTGTTCGATATCGACGTTGTTGTTCTCGATGGTGAATCCGCACAAATGCTGGTCCTAGGGTCACCTACGACAACCCCTCTATCGTCACTGTGTGCTCCACGGTCAACAACACCAACCCAATCCCCCCCCCCCCTCAACCTGGCGCCATCACCCGATCAGGAGACCCCCTCGGTGGGGTGCCAATCCATCCAGTAGCTGCCATATCCATCTACATTCCCACCAACCGAGGGACTGCTCTCATGGTAGCCTCGATGTACGCACGATCGGGGCATCACCGGTATGCCGCCTCCATGGTCATCACCACTGCGGTAAACGACGCCACTCTCACCAGGGTGTCGCCCGAGGTCTTCCGATCGAGACCGATGCCGACGCACAAAGTCATCCGATCCAGGCCGCCAGCACTCGACCTGGAACGCCAGCAGCTGTCGTGCATGTTTTAGCACGGTCACCACCACCCATGCGATTTGGGGCTGTCACGCCTTCCTCGACGCCGACCGAGGCCACCCTGCATGTTGCGAGGTCGGTGCCTATGGCCTCCTAACCCAGCCTGTTGCCGCCGCCGCCACCTTTTAGTATGGAAGCACGGAACCCTAACAAGGGTGAGAGAGTCCACCTCAATCGGATTCACTAAAAAAAGGGATGGAGATAATTTGGAGAAATTATAAGTAGACCCCTCCTCACAATAGTTTTTATATAAAGGGCCAATGGGAGGGAAAATTATGTTATTGGTGTATTTTAAGTGAAGGGGTAGAACAATTGCAGCCATATCCCTCAGTGGAAAGAAACTACAAACGTAATATGGAAGATAAGCCAAATTAGGGAGTCTAATCCCTATCGAATTCTCCACCGACGGAACGAAGAACGAGCAATTCGTGAGGAGACGAATTTTTCAAGCGGAGGAGAATTGATGCAATATTTCTCAAATTGGCAGGGCAAATCAAATTAAATCAGAGGACTGATCTGGAGATTTTTCAAATTAAGGAATTTCATCCTCAATTAGTTACTTTAATTAGTTTGCTTATTTTATCTAAATAAATTGAGATTGTAATCTCAACTTTTTTGGTAGATAAAATTAGTTAAGGGTCAATTAGAATCGGTTAGGGTCAATTAGGATCGAGTCAGATTTTATTTGAATTTGATTTACTTTCTATTTTTGTAATTCCACCCCGCCTATATAAAGGGGTTGGTAGTCTATTGTAAAGAACAAGTGAGTTGATAGGGAAAATAAAGTTTTCTCTCTCTTTGCCTCTCTCTCTCTCAGTGATCTTCGTGTTTCATCCTCGAAAGCTCGCGCAACCGGCACGCTCTTCTCTTCTCCCACCCTCTAATCTCTTCTCCACCAAATATTTCCACCGTCAAAATTATTTCACCGTTGGAATTTTTCATTTGCATCACTACTTTATCACCTTGAGATTCTTAAAAGATCTCACCTTTAAGGATATGATTCTTAGATGATGACTCTCTTGAGAATCAAGATGAAAATGAAGTAAAGGAGCTCATTTAATCTTAAGAAGATGAAGAGGCTCCTGACGTTGGAAATTAAAAGGACAATTAAAGATGAAACACTAATACCTCTTCAAATGAGTTTAAGGATGGATTCCATGTGTCAGAGAAATCTGATACATGTGATGAAGCCTCTCAAGATCACGACATGGAAAGATGGATTTTAGCAATAAAGTTTATAGTAGACTTCATATACAAGTGTTGTATATGGACCCTCGAGGATCCACCTATAAGGGTAAGACCCGTTAAGGTGTAAATGGATCTTCAAGAGAAAAAGGGAACCTGATGAGAAGGTACATACCTTCAAAGTACGGTTCGTATCCACAAGATACACACCGAAGAGAAGACATTGCTTGCAATGAAACTTGCTCTTCAGTAACCTTACTTAAACCCATCAGATTATTGCTAACTATAGCTACACAACTTGACTTTGGCATCTTCAAGATGGGAGTCAAGATTGCATTCCTCTATGAATACCTCTACGAGGATATTCACATGAAGTATCCACATGGCTTCATGGTTTAGGAAAGCAAGTGTAAGCTAAATAACTCCATCTGTGGACTCGAATAAGCTTCTTGTAGTTGGAACATCAGATTTGATGAAATCATAAATGTTATGATTTCAGATAGAATCTTGATGTACCATGTGAAGCTTAGTGGGAGTGTCATTGTGTTCATTGTGCTAAATATAGATAATATCCTAATCATTTGGAATGATATAAGGATATGTTATGTATCATGGCCATCTTAATGATCATACAGCTGTTGATTCAATTATTGAATCATAGAGGCTGGTGCTTGGATGAATATCTAAAGAGTTAGATTGAGGACTCATCAAGTACCGTCAAATGATTATTAAGAGATGATCTCCAGCCTGAGTAGGGAGATGGCAATCCTTTCTCACTTGGTTGATATCTGACCGACCTCTTGATGCAGGTCCTCTGCATGGGAATAGAGATTCGGAGGTGTCAGATTAGTTAGGTCAAAGAGTTGACTTAACGAGATCGAGATAACCAAAGTCCTATGCCGTATGTTGTCACGATATAGGCACGCATCCTCTGACCAGAGACAGATGTGTTACTATATGTCCGAGTATGTATATTTGGCAGACCAATAGGTTGATGACCTAACCAAGGTTTATACACCGACGCGCTAGTGTGCATATAAGGGCATATGATTAATACGATCTCTCAAAGGGACCATACATGTTCATCACTGAACCGAAAGACATGAGCTCACTCATGAGATATTTGGGAAGAATCAAATTCCGTGCACGTCGTCTCGCTTTGGAAGCTTGACTGAATTTGTAGGTTTGATATATACTTTTGGAAAGTATATGATCAACACCTGGGTATGGTATATGCTTTTGGAAAGCGTATGATCGATACCAACTCCAATGATCGAATGAGAAATTTGATGATAAAACTCTGAAGTAGATAGTGTAAAATTGATCTTATACTTCAGGTTTATTCTGGATCTTCCAGTATGCATGATGTACATGTATTGGGAATACCTGAGGGTGATATGATCATAAACGATTGTATAACCATGACGCTTCCATTCCGAGGGAGGGATGAAACAGGTCTGGATTTTTAGTGAATCCTCTCATAGAGAAGTAATCTGATCTTAGTCCAAATGTTGGACATTGATCTGAATGTGACTCAGATGTAATGAGAAGATTAGATTTGCGGTCTTGATTTAATCAAGCATCTATGGGAGGTCCGCAAGATCTGGATTTGAGATGTGATCTCAATATCCAAGTCACTATACGTGGAACAATACAATAGCCCATGTCCTTATCTCCAAGTTTCCGCGGAGAAAGCGCATTATCCTTGAAAGGGTTCATGGATAATTTCATTGTTGATATATGTATCCGAGCATTGAGAAAAATGGATAATTAAGTGATTTAATTATCATGAATAATATGAATTTGATTCGTATTATAATGAGAGTTATCTAAGATAATTAAATGTGATTTAATTATCAAATATGTGAATAATGTGAATGTGATTCATATTATTTGGGCACATGAGAATTGAGATCCAAGATGATTAAATGTGATTTAATTATCATAGATAAGAATAATGTGGATAAGCACTATCCATATTATTCAGGTATATTATAAATGTGATTTATAATATATTAAAGAGAGCATATTATGAATTATATTTGTTGATTAATTGATTAATGTGAATTGGATTCACATGAATGACTAATTGAAAATATAATTTAGTTTTAGGTTGTGAATGAGATTCCCATAATTTCAATGGCTTGATTAAAGTTTTCCACAAGATAATTGTGAATTATTTTTGTGAAAAATATTTACAATAATAGTTGTTGTAAATCTTGGAGATATCATGAGATAATGAGATCTCATGAGATAATGAGATCTCATGAGATGATGGTAGCCGTCCTCCTAATTTTAAGGGATTGGTTAGTCTTCTCATTATCTCTTCTCTAATCAAATGTGATTTAAATTGGAATTAATTATGTTGATTTATCAATATGAATTAATTCAAATTAAATCAATTGTTGTTGTATTTTTACAACAACATCTTAGCCATTGAAGGAAACACAAATCAATCTCAACCATTGATTGTGTGTTGTCCATGGATTGGGATCCATGGACTCCCAAAACTCTATATAAGAAGAGGCACCCCTTGCTCTTCGAGTCACAAGTTTACAACGTAAACTAATGCTCTCTTCCTCTCTCTCTACACGCCAAGGTTCTCTCCCTCTCTCTCTCTCTTATGACCGTCCACCATGGAGCCATTGAGAGTCTTGCCTTCGCCGCAGCATCGTCGATATGCTGCTGGTATTTGCTCGTGGATCTCCGTCTCCTTTGATGTGCCTCGCTCGTGAAGAAGACGTCGGATCTCGTGCGACGAGATCAGGATATTCGTCGCTTGGATCATCAACATGGATTGCGAGAAGGCGCGTCTGATCAACGCGCTCGCAAGCGTCTCCTCTGTTGGATCGGACTTCAGACAAGAAGTCTCTTCGTTTAGAGACTCGATCGCAACCACGCTTCAAGAGGTAAACCTTATACCTAATTGTGGTTTAGATGAAACGATCCGAGAAAGGTTCTTAGATCATGTGGTTTCATCATTTAAAATTTTAAAATTCCGCTGAACGGAGCAACTAGTACGACTAGTCGCTCCCGATTGCATTCGATGCAATCCACACATTTCCGTGACGCACTTGAGGATCTTCCCATATCCTTCAAAAGTTCATTCCGATAACAAAAAAGATACTATTATCAAATCCAGACTTAAGACCTTAAGTGATTTAGTCTCTAGTGTGATAGTTGTGAATTTCATTAGATCCGAGAAAATACAGCTAATCCATTGACTAATTGATGCAATCATTCCTAGATTGGCAAGGCAAATCGAATTGAAGTAGATGACTGATTTGGGGATTTTTCAAATAAGGGAATTTCATCCTCAATTAGTTATTTTAATTAGTTTGCCTATTTTATCTAAATAAATTGAGATTGTAATCTCAATTTTTTTGGTAGATAAAATTAGTTGAGTCAATTAGAATCAGTTAGAGTCGACTAGGATCATTTAGGATTTGGATTTGAATTTGACTCACTTTCTATTTTGTAATCCCCACCCCTCCTATATAAAGGGGATGTTAGTCTATTGTAAAGGGAGTGCAGTATGAAAATTTGAGATTCATCTCTCTTTATCTCTTTCTCTCTGTGTGTTTCTCTCTCTTCTCTCAGCACATTCTTTGCGATTCCTCTCCAAAATCCCCGCGCAATTGGCGCGTTCTTGTCTCTCTTCCTCTTCTCTATAAATTTCTCTACCAAACAACTATTTCCACCATCAAAATTATTATTTCCACCGCCTCTTCTCTCTAAATTCTCTACCAAACAACTATTTCCACCATCAAAATTATTATTTCCACCGTTGCAAAATTCTTTTTGCATCACTAATGGACTTGATAGACCTTTAATCCTAAAGTCAATGCTTGTGATGTGGTTATGACCCATTTGGGATCCTACTGTAGTGATAACCTGACCTATTTAAATGGAGATCCCTGAAAATAGGTTCAATGTTAGTAATAACAACCTCTCTTAAGAACTGATTTACACTTTTTTATTAACAACCTCTCTTAAGACCTTAAGTGATTACATTTTTTACTTATCCATGTGAATTCTAAATAGATTTAAGCCTTATGAGATGATGTTAGAGGTGCATCCTTAAAAGAAAGGACTTTTTACATGTTTTTTATACTTGTGCACCTTTTAAAATCTACAATATCAATTATGCTTTCCCCTTTTTGTAATATTAGTTATAGCCCTATATTCTTACAAAATTCACATTCTACCCTTTGGTAATATCAATTATGTCTCTACTTCACTTTAACGTAAGGGCATAACCGTGAATTTTGTATGAAGGAAGGAATGCAATTGATATTGCAAAAGAATAGGAGGGGCAGAAGCTAAGAGGGCACAATTGTAAGAGACCCTATCAGAAAATGATTGTTCCTGAAACATTCAAAATAAAAAGAGTGCATATTATTTAAGAGCATTCAACATGAAGATTATCACAAAGAATAACACTTAGTTGTTATTCCATCTTAGGTCTGAAGTTCAAAAACATAATTGACTTTATTTTAGTGGGGATGAGAGTAGTTAATTTAGGTGGATGCTCAAACTAGAAAGTGCATTCATAGAAAGTAAAGTGTGACAATCGAAAGTGTGACCATGAATTCGTGAAGGATTATTGTTACTATTAAGGGATCCATAATGAGATGCATTATGAGAGGCCCAAGGATTCCCTTATATAGGAGAAGAACCATTGGGCAAATTACAGAAAGATGAAACAAAAAATAGAAAATTACAAAACGGATAATACTAAAAATAGTAAATATCTCAACACCCCCCTCAAGCTGGAGCATAGATATCAATAAGACTCAGCTTGGAACAACATCTCTGATAAGGTCATCTCGCTAGAGCCTTTGTAAGTATATATGTTGTTTGGTCTCCAGAGTTGACATGCGTAGTAGTGATAATACCCTTCTGTATCATGTCACGAGTGTAGTGACAATCTACCTCTATGTGTTTCGTCCTCTCATGAAAAGCTGGATTATTTGCTGGATTATTTGCAATGAAGAGAGCATCTCGATTATCACATTGGAGGTGCATGGGAAAAGGCACTTCTATAGTCAGGTCAGTAAGAACGGATCTGACCCACATCATCTCTGTACTAGCATGTGCCATGGCCCTGTATTCCGATTCAGCACTTGATCTAGCAACCACAGTCTGCTTCTTACTCTTCCATGAAACAAGAGAATTCCCTATGAACACAGCAAATCCAGACGTAGACTTTCAATCCTTTGGGCACCCAGCATAATATGCATCTGTGCATGCTGTCACTGAGAGATGTGCCTCTGCTGAAAAGAAGTCTGGTACCAGGTGAAGTCTTCAAATATCTCATAATCATATGAACTGCATCTATATGTGCATGTCTGGGCTGCTCCATAAACTGACTCACTTTGCTCATGGCAAATGCTATGCCGGGCCTAGTAATAGTTACATATAGTAGCTTACCAACAAGCTCTATGTGCCTTCTCTTGTCGACCTCATCAGTATCATCATCATAGAACTTCATGCTAGGGGAGTAGTGGCAGGTCTGCAATCTGCCATGCATGTCTCTGAAAGAAGATCTATAACATACATTCCTTGGATCATCACAAGACCCCGTTGATTCCTGGTAAACTCTATTCCAAGGAAGTAACGTAAATGTCCAAGGTCCTTGGTCACAAACTGCTGACCTAGGAAGTCCTTGGCACCCTGAATACCCTGCTCGTCATCCTATGTAATAATAACGTCATCAACATAAACAAGAAAGACAGTAATACCTCTCTGGGTCTTCTGTATGAACAAGGAGTGATCAGCAGTTGATCTCACAAATCCATGTTGCTCTATCAAGTTCGAGAGCTTTTGGAACCATGCTCTTGGACTCTGCTTGAGGCTATAGATAGCCTTGTGTAACCTGCAAACCTTCTGACACTCCCCCCTCAGCAGCAAACCCAGGTGGCTGCTGCATGTAGACCTCCTCTTGTAGGTCACCATAGAGGAATGCATTCTTCACATCAAACTGATAAAGATGCCAATCTTATGTCACAGCAACAAGGAAAATACGTAGAGAAGAATGTCTGGCAATTGGGGAGAAAGTGTCGTGATAGTCCACCCCATAAGTCTGGGTAAACCCTTGTGCCACAAGTCCCGCCTTATAGCGATCCACATTGCCATCCGCACGGTGTTTCACAGTGAACACCCATTTGCGTCCCACAACTGATGTATCAATAGGAGCAGAAACAAGACTCCACGTATCACGTGGCTGTAGCGCAGCCATCTCCTCCTACATGGCTAACCTCCACTGACTATCTTTGAGAGCCTCCTGATACGTCTATGGTATTTGCACGACTAATAGTGCTAGAGTAAATCTCCTGAAATCCTCTGACAACCTGCTCAAAGAAATCTGGGCTGCAAAAGGGTAAGTAGTACACGCTCGTTTCTGCTTTCGCAGAGCAATCGGTACGTCAAGATCACCTGCCAAATCATGGGCCTGTATATTTCCCTCTTGAGAGGGTACCTGCTCCTCTTGTTGTACAATCAATTCAGTAGTGCCATCAGTAGAAATAATATGCTCATTACATACATGAGGCGGTGCCTGGATGACTCGGGCAAG